>CM017562.1:56145429-57345429 GCA_007844125.1 Sinonovacula constricta
ATTTGCCGTTATGTTGTTTGTATAAAGTATTCCTTGTTCAAATGTTTACCCGTATGCTTCCCGTTGTGAAAAATGATTTCGAAAGTTTCTTGTTATATCCTCAGTGTGTGTGTTGTTGTTGGTGTGGTTGTGTGTGGTGTGGTTGTGTTTGTGGTTTTTGTTGTGTGTGTGGGTGTGTGGTGTGTGTGTGTGTGCGCACGCGCGCGTGCGTGCGTGAATTGTAGTTCTCATGCACCTTTTGATATTTTTCCTATTCAATAAACATAAAGGTAAAAAATCTTTTTCGTTCATGTTCCGTTGTGAACATTTTAAGAGGCCCTTGTAGAATTTATTTCGAACAATGAGGATCCTGTTCATCAGCAGCTTTAGACCACAGTTACTTCGCTCACTACCTACAAGACCAGACACATCAGGTCACTTCAGTATTTTCTTTGCATAAAAATATACATCCAGAAACAATGATCGGCTTCCTTTTTCTTATTTTCGGTCTGCACGTGAGCATAGGACAAGAACCTGTGTGTTCTAAATTTTCCTATGAGCAATCTTTGCTGGAAAAAATGATCCGTACAGAGATAAAGTTTGAACAAATGCAAAATGAATTTAAAACGATGCTGGGAAAGTTTCACACAACCATGGAAACAGTAAAGAACACACTTGGCGATATCAAGACAGAAAGACAACTCAACCGTGACGCCTGGAAGGTCATGAATCATACTTTATTTTCCGAAGTCGATTCATTTATAAAGGACAGCAAGAAGATGTTCACAGAGAAGGAGAGAATAATCGAAAGATTGTCATACGACATAAGAAGTATGTCGACAGAGCTGCGTAGTAACGTGACAGGTAAATTAAAAAAATAAGTTTTTTTTTTAATTTAAAAAATGTTATAGTTGAAAGCTGAAAAGTATTCTGTGTAGTCGATCGTGTGTGAGTTTCTTTTCATAACTGTATTTTATATTTTTTATATATTCGCTTAAAGTATTTATACTAAGATACACACTCTCGTAAAACAATACCAATTCAGAAAAAAAGATGTAAAAAAGGTGTAAATAATTGCTGCAACTCTTTCCATATTACATTAACTAGTGAGGATGAATGACAAAACTGTTTGCCTGGATATTTTTAATGACTTAATCTTTATTTTTAAATGGTGATTAACGTATTTTCATATGACACGTCCATATGAGAATTATTAATGTCTCGTCACATATTATTGAGATAAAAATAGCAAACCTATTTATCACTTATTCGAAAAATATGAAAAGGTTCCATGAGAATTGCGTCATATATTAATCAAAGCGCAGAGGGGCACTGTAGTATTTGCAAATTTGTGAAATAAACTACAAACCTAATGACCCAATGATTTATACAACCGTTTGCATTACGTATTTCATATCTTGAATATTTTCGTATTGTCACATATTTTTGTTTCTATATTTATTTTCCAAATTACTCCACGAAATTTTAACAAATTTTAGAAAAGTGTTTCAAATGGACCGGAATGACCGTTCCAAGGCGGTAACTGATGTTTTTATCTTTTTGTGCGTTATGTCTTGTCTCTGTGTTTTTGTCACATTTACGTTTACCGTGTTTGCCTTCGTCTGGAGGTAGATCGATTGGACTTTAATATCTGTGAACATTTTGAACCTTTTCTTATTTTTTACTTATTAATGTGGAGTCTTTGGGTGTGACAGAAAGAATGAGGCAATATCTATGTAAACGAACTAAAATTGTTATGCCTATACACAGATGAGTGTATTAATTGTAAACAACAATCTGAACTGTTTAACTGTTATTGTTTTTGTTCAAGACGTTGAGCCGACAGTTGTATGTTATAGATAATTGTGTTAATGAACCAACAATAAGAACACAACAGGCTAATGCACCGTAAATAAGTGCATTGATGATCGTAACACGCCATGCATAAACATTTTGTAAAATGTAAGTACAAACGCCCTCACATTATAGTGAAAACACGCAGTTAACGTGGTTTCTTTAAACATTGTAATATTCAATATTCTCAAAAACTACAATTAAATGTACAGTTTAATGTATCAGATTTGTCTCACAATATAAAATGTATGTAAACTTGTTTAGAAACATCTAGGGCATACAAGATATATGTCGTACACAATGTTCGAAACATGAACAATATGGCTAAACGGAGTATAAGACAACAGAATGTAGTTGTAAGTGTGCACAGAGTGGACACCTCTGTAAACGTTTTAGCATTTCATTCAGCTTTTAATGTTTCTTTGTAACATGTAACATAACATTATATATATTATTGCCACATATACATCAGTTATTATTTTTATTGTTTAATAATGACAAAGGTATATTAGGTAACTCAACATACAGAGTATAAGTAAAGACCTACATTACTAGGATCACTCTGTATTGTCTTATGAACTTGATTTAGAAAAAAGGTATTAGTGTTTAAGCAATAAAGGAACAACGTATTTTGTAAACATTTAATGTCCTTCTTAGAGCTAAATATCAAAAAGAAAGAAAGAAAAAGACAGCAACGACAAAAAAGAAAACAAATACAAAAAGAAAACACAAAAAATCCCCCAAACAATCACTTTAAATCTGAAAGTTCTGTTACCAAGAAAAAAAACATGATTTGACGCATATACAAAGTTAGCAGTAAAAAACATTATTGTTGTTAAGTTGATTAAATACTGATGAACTTCTTCTCTGTCTTCGAACTGGATTATTTACTTGAGGATAGCAGTTTGCATTCATTCGTCAAAATTATGCACATTTTTTGTGTACAAAGTGCAATATTGTGTAACATGTGAACATTTTATCCATAACCATTGTTGAACAAATTAGTATGCTTATCGTGTTGTTTCTACAAGCATATGCAAGTTAAGCGAACGATGCAGCTACAAATGAAAATCTATTTGATAGAATCACTTTTTTTTGTAAACGTATATACTCAAGCTCTTCACCCTGCCTCACAAATCACAGTCGTTCGAATAGTCTTCTGCTAGAAATAAACAACCCTACGCACTCCTACGGAAAAGTTCGAGAGATTCGTGGCCATCTATAAACTAATTTATTAATGAACTGTATGAATGAAGTTTATATCTTTGCGGGTTTTGCTGCGTACTATAGCAAAATAATCGCAATCATTTTCAAGTCCTTTTGTATTAAGTGGAAATGAATGACAGCAAGCATGCAAATCAGATTTCATGGCCGTGTATGTACAATTTACAGTTGTAAGCTTCAGGTTTGCCAGCAGTATTTCGTAGCGGAAGCACTTCTCGGAAGCAGTCAATGTTTGTCATAAAGAAATCCTTCGACTGAGAAATTATGGTTACGAAGTTTTCAGTGTCATCGCACTTAAAATTTAAATTACCCCTTGACAAAGGCACACGTGTACAAGTAAATGCAAAAGTGACAATAAACGCCGAGTAAAGTCAGATAATTAAACGTTCCTATAAACGCCTTAAATTGGGTATATATGCGATTAAACGATAAAACTAACATTTTGACCAATGCATACAAAAACCTGTGCATACTATGAAACAAACTTATCGGTTTAGATAAATTTCGAAATCGTTCCACATTTGGTCAGTTGTATTTACGATTGTTACGATGCTGTCTCGTTAAAATCGTGATCAAGTGATTACAGTCATATGTTTGTTTTATGGCTGACATGGCATCTTGTTTACAGATCTCACTAACTGACCCATTATTGTTAGCCATGATCTTTACCTTTATTATCAGTCGGATCGTATTATGTTCTAGTGTGCCAAAACTGAATGAAAAAGGAAGAGTGCAAGCTGCCCATTTGTCGTGTATATAGCTACCGGCGAGCGAAGAATTTGTTAGTGATTTGTAGTCCGTCCTTGAGCATTACATCATCATGACAAGCTTCTGCAAGAAAATACATTCTTACAAAATTAGTTAGTTATTCTTCTACGTTTAAACGTCTAAAGTTGCATATCCTTGCTCGTGACCGGGACACGAACTAACGCTTAAGAGACTTTTGAGTTTTATATTGGCTATGGACGCCGACTTATAGTAGATTTACAACGTACGTCAAAGATTTTATTTTGTTTATAGATATGGCTGCGACTCCAATTGTTGCCTTTAAAGCGACAGGTTTACAAACCGATTCCCCGAAGACAGGCGACATCCTGGTTTTTCCAAACCTGTTATTAAACCTGCAGGACGGCTATGATTCTTCCACTGGAATCTTTACGGCTCCTGTTAGCGGTCTGTATCTGTTCACCGTGCAGATATGTACAGGCTTGAAGAAATACACTACTGTTGAAATCATTGTTGGAGGAAAGAAGCTTGGACAAGGGATTTACAAGGGACTATAACGATGAAGCCTGTAACACAGCTGACGCAATCGGACAACTGAATGTTGGAGGGACAGCGTACATTAAGGTCTCGGAGCAAGTACACCTGGACTTTATCAAAATTACCATAGGATTGTCTCTTTTTCCGGAGCACTATTAAACAAAACATAATTTGCTCTAAGAAATTTTAGCATGAACTTTTTTGTCAAATCTTGATTTAGAAACTTACGTCCCTTTGATCAAATCTTTGCATTGTTATTTATATTGTTCATTGAAGTAAATTAATCTGCACCGTGTATAGTAAATAATACGAATAGTTCTACAATACAATTAGTTACCAGTCTAGACCCTACATGTACAATAAAAAAAATTAGAAGCAAAGTTAACTCAAGCCAATTTCTTGTCGACTTCAAATGTTCATTTTGTATGGAATCTTATAGCATAAAGTTGATATGTTAAGTATTATTGCTAATTTATGTTTGTTCTTGTGTAATAAAATAAGTTGTAGTCTTCGTACAAATTATATGTTTGTCTAAGCCCACTTACATCGGTTTAAATGTCATTGAGGCAAATAACGTAAATATTTAATGGTCAATAATTGTTTTCATAACAACACCGATGGTGGTTATCAGTTGAAATGTATGTAATACACTGAAACAGAGATCAAATAATAACAATAGCAATAACACTGTTACTTTGCCTTTTTAACATATTAATATTGAATGCACGCGAGTTTTTCTATTAACAAAAAATAGAAATAAAACATGCAAGGTATTTTGGTTTGATTTAAATCTTGTTTATATTAATTTGAATTCGACCATAGTAAGACTTAAAAGAAAAGTCTTTTTTTATTATTGTAGTTTTTATTAAAACGTTTTCATCGAATTTTTACCTAAAATCACACGCGTAATATAAGACTAAGACAAATATAGATATACTATATATATATATATATATATAATATATATATATATATATATATATATATATATATATATATATATAATATATATATATATTATATATATATATATATATATATATATAATATATATATATATATATATACAGAATCTATATGTTTCTTAATACGACCCTCTTTCTGAGGAAAGAACCGAGTATTCCGCTTTTAACTTTATAGCTTGCAACAATAAAGTAAAGCTTGCAATTAAAAAAATGTAGTAGGCATTAATACAAATTCACAGCAGTTTGACGAGGTCTTGATAATCAAAAGAAATCGGTATGCCGATGTTCACAATGCTGCCTATAATTACAAATAATGCAGACAACAGAGAAGAAAGCAAAGTAGCAGATAGTCTAGTTTCCATCAGAGATACGGTTCGTAACTCTTAGATTAATATTATGAATCGAAAGAGTAGGAGAAAAAGTCATCTTCTTGTTTAAATCACATGCTCTCTGCGGCGCCTTGGATGCTTCACACCTGCTCTATTTTGTTATCTATTAGTAGGTTAGTATCGGGTGGTGTTGGTGAGTATTTTCACTTAGAACTCCTCCGTCGATCTCTTGATGAAGCATTAATATGTATCCACTGTCCTATTGTCAGATAATATAGCTTGTATTATATTGATATAAGAAAACATGTAATCATATTCAATAAAAAGTTCTTAGAATACACGTCTCTGTCATCTTTTGCTAGTAAAACCTAAATAAACTATCAACAACAGCAGTTACAAACACTACTTTTAGACAGCAATTTTGTACATCACTTTTTCGGGGTTTTTACCAGGAAAATACGGTAATCATGTTCTGTTCTGCTGTTTCTATTTGTAACACTTTTCTGGCGCCAAAAGATAATTCGCCACTGCTTTATCTGGTTGTTATTTGTCCTTATAATTTATTATAACAAACAACTTTTAGACGAAATATCTTGTAAGAACGAAAACCCAGTGTAAGCAGTTCGTTTTATTTTAATTTATTTTTACATTTACCATTACTACTTTTAATGCATGAAAACTGAATACAAGCTCTGGAATTAATTATAGTTTAAAACTTTTTGCTGCTTGTTAAACGTTATTTTTCTTTAGTTGTAATTTATTCGTGTGTATTTGGTCAGAGGCCGACTGGACTTAACAAGTTATAGGAAAGAGCATGATGTTGACTCACCATATTTAGACATACTGTAGCCAATAAGTAACTAGTGTGTTTTTTCAACGAAAAATCTCTACTACGATGATGCAATCATGAATTTATGTTAAAAGCTTTCAATTTCCGTGACATTCCTTTCACCTTCTCTGTAATGTATTTGTAAAATCAGTTTGTCGGCGATTTTTCATAGAGATCCTACTTAATCTTTTCCGCTATTTCAAATTTATTGGATTATACCGAAGTTCACAATGTCCTTACTGACAGGGGCGTAGCTAGGCATAATATGATGTGTACGCCTTGTCGCTAGGGAGGTCCGGGGGATGCTCCCCCGGAAAAAAGTGTGTTTCTAGTCAAACGTGGTGGCTTCACGTTTAACACGTTTGTTTAATTGTGAAATACATGTAATTCGTTAATTTCAATAGAGAAGCTACTCAAACAAAAGTTACAATTTTTTGGTTATGACCAAATATGATTGATTCACGGAGTTTATTTATGTAAGAAATAAATGATTTATGCAGACGTAATTTTCACCACCATGTCTTCAAGCAAAATGTTCAAGTTTGAAAAAGTCGAAGTGATATAAAGCAAGAGAAAAAACCAGTGATAATTACGTCACAAATCTTCCCTCGGATTTGTGTCAGTACGCCCAAAATAGATGTACTAGTTGATGCATTGACGTTATTTGACTAAAAAAACAACACTTTTACTCATACTAGGGTTAGAATTTTATTGCAGATTTAACCTTTTCATTCTTTAGGGACAGTGTGTACGCATCTGCGTATTCTGACTCTATGCAGTTGTGCGTATGCTGACAAATGCGCTGTACCCGTGTTATGGCTTTCTTGAGGTGCCTTACAAAAACACAGCTGGGTGGGGGCTAACAGGGACAAAATATCGCGGCTACTATAAACATTAAGGAGTTCAATCATTTTCGTCCGCTTTTGATTTTAGAAATATTTTACCATTGAATGGAACAGTGAAGTATTCTTTACTGACACTAATTAAATATTATTTAAAAAAAAATCAATAAGATCGTTAGAGGACTAAAATGACAACGGATGCTACGGAGTTCGTTTCATCGGTAACTTTTTCAAACTTTTTTCCCTGTTTTCCCCTCTTTTCTTTTAAAACCCAAAACACTGCATTTTCTTGGTGAAACGGTGGCCTAATGAATTTTTTCAAAATATAAAACCATAATATTCCTAAGTGGGTTGCTTTGTGAATTGATATAATGATAGCCGGTATCAACATCTATGTTTACTTATTGTAATCAGGTATAAACGCATGCGTTACAAACCGTATGCTGACAAAAGGTAATGATAAACAGACAATTACAAACCAGACCTGATATCCTAGGAAAGTGTTTAACCCAAGATAATTAGCAAGTGGGATACAAATAAAACACAACACATTTAACATTAACCGTATGACAAAACTAACCCCTATATGTTTATGTGCTTATAGCCTTTCATTGTTGTTTTATGCGCTGTAATTTAATTTGATTCCGCTTGTTAATAAACTCATGTTAAAAAAACTTTAACGATAGCTCGTCTACACAATCTGTTATTACCAGGAAGTAGCATAAATCTTAAACAAAGTCTATTTTGAGTACTATTATTTAATAACTATATAGTTTAAGACAAAAAACAAATGTAGCTTTAAAATTCAAGTAATCAAACTAGACATATCAGATATCCAACACCAAGCGAATTATCAAAGTGTAGAAAAGTATATAAGAAAAACATTTATAGATGCCGTATCACTTGGCTTGTGATGTTTAAAATGAATAATAATTAGGGCATTTTTTTCTAATAACATGTTGAAATCCTTTCGGTCACATAAATAAAAATATTTTACCAAAATTTCTATGGTAACATATATACTATTTTTGATATGGTCTTTACATTTATCAGATTGCCAAATTAGGGAGATTCGTGATATTTAACATAAAACAAATATTTAGAAAATCTGCAATCGTTCGGGTTGAACGGAAGAACCAGTACACAATAACAAAATCTTTCTAACAAGATTGACAGCTCAGACAATACATGTAAAAATTTTGCTTACAAACAAGGTTAAGAAATATAATAATGCCGAAACACAAGGTCAATGTATCTATATTTTACGTCGAAAATATCCAACATTTCACTGTGTTATTTCTTCCCGGTTTCTAGCCGCTTCTGAAATGCAGGAAAGGCTCTATATAGCTTCAAACGTTTTCTGCGCCCCCTACTTTAGTCAGTTCCACTGGTGCTCGCTCATTTAGAATCCCCATCTTCCTGGGGAAAAAATCATGGAACCACCACTTACACTCATTTCAAAAGTAAAATAATCAAAATAGGCTTTACACCAAATAGCATTCGACATGTTTGTCGGACATTTTAAGGCTCAAAACCAAACCATGACAACTAAAAAACAAACTACATACATTTTATAGTGCACAAAACATTTACATAGGCGGAAAGTTTGAACTCCTTTTTTATGTGATTACACATCAACTGTGTGTGTTTTAGTTATTGACAATAACAGACGGTGACTGTGCAAGTCGGTCAAGACAGCGCACATGTCTGAAGTTCTCTTCCTGTCTGAAGTTCTCTTCCTGTATGGTGAAGGACAAGAGAAAACACTTAGGCGAATGAGCACTTTGTATGACACACAATGATTATACTCCGGTTTATAAAAATACAACAACACATCAACGCGCCAGGAGGTGATTTAGACAGGCGCGACCCGGAGTAAGCCCCCCCCCCCCACCCCCACCCCCGCCCACACACAACCATGCTCCACCATCACTATACATACCCTAGCCATACGAAATAAATACACAATATTAAATTTAAATTAAAATAAAACAGCCAGGCGTCTCTTTAACTGATATGATCACTTTTAAACTGTTCCTTTGATTTGTGATGCCAGCTCCAAGGAACAAGACAAACTAAAGAAATCTTCAAATGAAAGACCATGTCTTATTACGCCTAACATGAAACAAACTATCTTCCGAAAACCGCCGAAATTTGAAAGATAGTTAAAAATGAAGCATTAACTGGTAAAACGACGCATTTAAAAGCATTTACCAGTAATTCAATATTTTCAGCCCCAATTCCAATACAAAGTTCGAAGTTTGAGTTAAACTCGCGATCGCTTCATTTTTATGTATACAATATTTTGATGTCACAGCAGTTAATAAAAACATATTATAAAAATATATATGAGAAACTGAGTCAAATATGTAATGAAACAACGTGTTGTGTATTATCTTCAATTTATGTTTGGAAATAATTTAGTGGGAATATGAGCGAACTCACAATAGTCACTTTTACATAATACAGTTGTTAATAGCTAGCATCCTATCTTTACAGATAAAATTTAATATAATTAATCAGTGAAATAGATTAATTCTCTATCTAGCTTATGTACGTCCTTTTTTTCAAAGAGAAAATAAAATTTAATATTTAACTTCCGTCCATTACCCTCCTGCTTCTTTGGAAATCACGTGCGCCGGTCTTTCTGTGTACGTGGTCAGGTCTTGATAATAGACCTGCCCATGTGCGCAGATGGACATACGCACACGATTTCTTTGTTAAAATGGACCGTTTGAGGGTCGATATACCCAAAAAATACAAATAAGATCTTACCACAGCATAAAACGCACACTTGTAAATCCATTCAATCAAACTTTAAACAGTTTTAGTGTGTGTGTTTGTTCTAGACAGAAAAATAAAATTAGCTGAACTCAGTTGTGCACCTAATTGAAATCTATTACTTTTTCCTTTTGTGTCATCACTCTTTATGCGTTGTGTTTTCGATTCTATTTGATGCATTTAAGCATCCAATACTCCTTTGCTTTTTTACGTCTCATTCTTTTCATTTATCCCTTTTCGTATTTAGTCTGTTTTCTTCATTTCTTTCTTGGCATAGGTCCTTGATTTTCTTTTAAATATGCACTTGTCTGTTGTTCTACGCACAGAAATGTTTTATCTTTTGAACAAACATTATGAATCAATTGATACTGGTTTCAAGTGTATCCTTTGATCATTAATGCTCTATTTCTGCTATCAAATTATTTAATATTTGTACATTAAAATTACATACATTAAAGTTGGCAAAATAGTTTATAAGATTTAGTTTCTATAAAACATAGTTAAATACACTATCTCTTGTCGATTAAATACATGTATAGCCTAGTCCAATTAAAGTAGAGGTCTGTCGAGTGAATCTAGTTATTTCAAGGACAAATTAATTTAAATAATACAATGTCAAAGTCGAAACCCATCGTATGATCCCTTTGCCTGCTAGGCACAGTTTGATCAGGTTTATAAATATAGTATAAATCTAAATCAGCTATCCCACCTACCACAACCGCCCCCACTTCATGGGGCTCTCTGAGCAGGATCTTCGCTATTTACTGCTTAGTCTCTATAGATACCTATTGTTTCCACAGCACGAGTTTAGTTTTCCTTTTTAGTAATAAAGTAAATTTGCAATCGGTATATGCTATTACGAAATGTAATTGCCTAAAAAAACAAGCTAATACTAAAAATGAATAAAGTCTTCGTCTTTCCTCATTAGCAATGCAGTGTTTTCGTAAAAGTAATTTTATGCTAGGGATCAAATTTCAAATTGAAAGCGTATTTTGTAATTGGTGTACTGTGAGTGTCGACATTGAACGGTGACAATAATTGAATAAAACACTGACTTTTGCCAGCTTGGTGAAAATATAGTTCTGCCACATTAGAGGCTCTTGTGTGACTTGTGTGAATTCATCACATTAATATTTCTTCATTAAAATAACATTGGATTAAATAATAATTGTGAGTTTAGAGAATAGCCGCAGTACATCTGACGGTAGCTCTTTACTATTTTGGTCACTTCCTGTTGCTTATTTCGCTTTAATGTCACACTTTAAATCTTGTTGTTGTTTTTCCCAGTGATTGCTTAAGCTAGTCTCGAATGTACTGATTGGGCAATTAGTAGCTAACTGTTGTGAGGTTCAGCTTGCGTAAAGTCTCTTTCTTTATAAATATGACTAATATGATTAACCTGGAATCATCTTTGTTACCCTCCAGATTATATTTTCTTTGGGCCCCAATCTGTATCGGAATAGTTTATGTTTTTTTAAATGACTGTATCTAGGTTCTTAAACGATCGTTGGAGTGTTCTAAGCACTAACCATTTACTTTATCTGCCAAGTTTTGTTTCAGGTTAGTGGGTGGGAGTCATTAATTATCGCTCATATATGTGAAATAAAAAGGACATCATCTGTGTATCTGTTACCAAAGGATATGTTTAATGATTAAATAATATAATGAAAGTAAGAAGAATAAAACGCATGCAAAGTTTCGAGTTATACCACTATTCCCTTTTTGTATATCTTTGCTTTTTTTGCTAAACTATTAGTTACAGTGGAAAACAAGTATACCCAAGTATGTTCTAGCAATAAAAAAAGAATAATTTCAAAACAAAAACAACATGCAATGTGCAATTTTTTAAAAAAAAAAAATTGAAGATTATCCAGTCACGGACAGAATTGACGGCGATTTCTTTTCTTTTCACCACAATTGACAATCAGTGCTTTGATTATTAAGATGGTTCCCTATTTCCCACGTGACACCCTTTAGCCTCATTCTGAGTCTGTAATAAACATGGCGGCTAAGTGTTCCCATCGACCAAATTTTTTGCAGAAAAATAATGATTTTAGACAAAAATAAGCAGCTTGCATTCTTGACAATGGCTGTCAACGAGTCGGAACATCGGTTCGATGAGTTTGATGACGAGGAACTACTTGATGCACGCGTGGTACAAATGGGAGAGATGGGAGGCTTCGGCGGTGACGATGATAACCTAGACGGAGAGCTGAACTTTTTCCACCGAGTAAATTCAGATGAAGTAATATACCAATCACGCAAACGTGCCAAACTTATCGAACAGTATATAATGGGGGATTTGTTAGGCGAGGGATCGTATGGAAAAGTAAAAGAAGTGCTGGACACTGAAAAATTATGTCGTAGAGCAGTAAAAATTTTGAAAAAGAAAAGACTAAGGAGGATACCTAATGGTGAACAAAATGTTAAAAGGTATGGTACAAAGTTATTATAATGTAAAAAAATGAATTGCCCACATAAAATTATTACTTGTGATTGGTATTTGTCTTTATTGTCTAATTTAAAAACTCTTCAATATCACTTCCTGTCCATTGCTTATTGAAGATTGTAGTTATTTTTTTTATATCATATGACATTGAATGGATTGGGTGTTGTGATTCTGCTCTATGTAGTGATGTCTGTACAGGTAGTTCATCAGTAGAGCAGCTGACTGGAGCAGGAGGTCATGGGTTCAAACCCCATCCAAGATAAATGGAATTGTACCTGGCTTATTTCACAGCATGGGATTATCCTATTGATACAAAGAATTGAAAACATAGGAAGATGCTTTTCACACATTTATTATGATTAAGGGGTGTGTTAATAATGCAATATTAGGAAAATTTAAGTTCACAAAGGGGCATTTCTAGTATAAGCATTTTACTTATCATAACCATTTTATATGTTATAAGGTAAATATTTTTTATATATATATATATATATATATATATATATATATATATATATATATATATAAGGTTATAAGAAAAAGAAGGATACATTTCAACTAAAGAATATTAACATATTGACCAGTCCCAATTCAGAGTGATAATGTGACATACCGTATCGACAACAAGGCTATACATGACATATTACAAGCCCTAATGCGTTATGGCATGATACTGCTAATTTATCCTCAGTCAATGGTGCAGTTTCTAGGCCTTTTTCGAAAGTCTATTCTTTAGTACTCTTCATTTGGGAGATGAAGGTGCACACCTTTCTGTTATGTGTAGTACTAAACATTAGGGCTGAATGCATGCATTAACATAGAGGTATACAATCTGTACTGAGTATAGGCTCTAATGATGGCAGATTCTACAATCTGTACTGAGCATAGCCCAAATCGCTCACAAGTTATACAAGCTGTAATGAAATAATTATAGCTTGTATTGCTATTAAGTGTTAAGAGTATAGGTTTTAATGCGAGGAGAGCCAGGTATCAATGTAGGTACATGTACAGATTAATCATTTTAGCCAGTATGCCCCAATAGAAAAATTGAATTATAAAACAAAATGGCTATTTTTATTATTTTCATATGTAATGACATTAAATAATCATTAATATTACAACTGCATATAAAGATATGCTGTATTTAGAAACAAAAATAATATAAATACTGTTAACATGAATGCTATTGCTTATTTTGAAGTTTAAACATTATAAAATTGAATTGGGTAGTTAAATTTTAATACTGTTTTCTTACTTTTATTCCAGGGAGATACAGTTGCTAAAAAGGTTACATCATAGAAACATCATTAATCTTATAGAAGTTTTATACAATGAAGAAAAACAGAAAATGTATCCTTTTTAAAAACAAATGTTTGGAATAAAGGAAAAACTTTCTGACAGGTAGGAGATGATTGAAACTGAATATTTTGTGGTTACACACTAATATTCAGAGATTTCCAAAATTTAAGGAAGTGACATTGCTCAAAATCATAGTGAATAAATAAGTAAGTGAAAATGTTCTCAAAAAAACTGTCACCTTCAGAAAGAGTGCTGCTAAATAATCTCAACTGTGTAAGTGAAAAGAACTGACATTTGAAGTTGCATTAATTTAGATAAATTTTAAGTATATACGTCTAACCTCACTTTTGACATGCTTTGAAATGCTAACATATACATAACTGAATACATATCCAAACAATTTCCAGCCAACAGAAATTGACATAATTTGTATACTTTTAAAAGAAAAAACAACAACAGAGATGCCATATAATCATGACTATTTCCTTGAAACATCTGATAGTATATATGCAAAAATATGCTAGTGGTCCAAAAAGTGTGACATGAGGATAAAAATCAGAAACTCCAGCAATCTTAAGGAAACACACATACTTAATACCTTAGGAATCCTTCTCTACTATGCAGCAATAGAAAGATAAAATCTTTACAGGCCTTAGAGAAAAATCACTTTGATCGAGAACCCTCCAGAAATAATAATATAAGAAAAATAATATCGTTTCTCAAAACTGACGTCACCCAAAAACAAATTATAAATAAAGAGGTCACTATTCTCGGCAACTAGGTTGACCAGAGCAGTGACCCAGCGACCCAATAATGCATATTCAAGGCATGTTTTCTACGACGAGTAGGGCGACCAGAGCGGCAACCCAGCAACCCAATAATGCATATACAAGGCATATTTTCAAACTAAATATATCTAAAGGCACCATCAGGCAAGACTACAAGAACCCAGTTTTCAGTACAAAATGTACTGAGTCAAACTGTAGTCTTTGCCCAAAACTAATTTTTGAAATTTCTAAACGTCAAACAAGCTTTTTTTTTATTCCATAATTTTTACCATTCAAGTTAATAGTACATCGGTATTTATCTTTCAATCTACTATTCAAAAATGTGATTTGGATTTGCAATGTTAGTGGGCATAGTTCTAAATCGCTGTCATACTCGGACGCACTGCTTCGCACTTTTTCAGTAATCACACATCTAGGTGACCCAATCAAGTAATTATACAATGCCTACAGTCATCCTTAATTGCTTCCGATGCATCAGGATGCTACAGATATGCTTTACGAGTAAACAGGTGCCGATTAATTAAGATTTATTACCTTTCTACACCTCTGTCAAAACGCCATATTGAAATTAGCCGCGCACACGAGCGAATGCATTGATTGGCAGAACTAGTGCACCTGTTTCTTATTAATTTGCAGGCTACGCCTACTGTATTGTTTTTCTCCTAGCAGAAGGTAATCAATTTTTGCGGGGGGAAATCTGTTTTCATTAATATTCAGACTTCGTCCATTGTCGTTTTTTCTCACTTCTAATGAAGCCGTAAGCGATTTTGATTCATGTCGGGTAGAAATTGTCATGGGTCAAAATGACCCCCAACCCACCACCCCCAATTAGGGGTATTTTTGAATTTTAGTATGTCGAAAACCCTGGAGCTCGGGTCAACCGAAGTGCCCTGTATATATATTTTAAAGGTATCTGTTTTTATATGGTTTAATTTGAAATATTAACAAAATTCCTGTTAATATATTTCCCATTATCACAGCATATCTTTTTGATAATAGTATGTTAATTTTTCCTGCCAAAAGGTCTTCATTTCTTCTCACTAACATTATTGCTATTCAACACAATATAATAAATGTAAGTATTTAAAAAACTACTAATTTTATTCATAACTAAATTTTATTTCCTATCTATGCTTGGAATTGTGCTCCTTAACAAGTACCAGGTACATGATCATGGAGTATTGTGTGGATGAACTGCAGAGCATGTTGGAACATACACCAGAGAAGAAGTTTCCTATATGGCAGTCTCACCTGTAAGTAGCCATATCATATTTGTGTAACATTCTACATATGTTCATAATTTAAATATATTCTTAGGTATCTTCTGTTATATTTTTGCCTAGGTAACAAGACACTAAAATTTCATAGCAAATAGTGCAGATCCAGACCAGACACTCCTAGCATGGAGATGGCTGATCAGGACATATACATGCCATATCAAAACATCCTTAGCAAGCTAAGAGTTAACAGTAAGAAAAGAAAAAGCTAATAAATCATTATCAAAACAGCATTGAAAACAGCATTGAAGAAATTTGAATAGGTCATGTTAAGCCTATTCTCTACCGCAAACTGGCTTATTGGTGAATGCAGCAAGGTTTGCTTGAAAATGTCATGTTTTATACTCTTAGTGAGTACTCAGCCTTGGTTAATCGTTTTTGTTAACTAGCTAAACCAGTGATCATACTTTTTTCAGAATTTGACGCATACAAGCCTTATATCCAAGATTGTGTTCCACTAGATATGCTAACACATTCTGTCTTGTTGGGGATTTGAAACTACACTAACTTCTGTTCTGTCTTGTATGTACTGCAGGTATTTTGTGCAGCTTGTAGATGGATTAGAGTACCTACACAGCAAGAGTATTATCCATAAGGATATTAAGCCAGGCAATTTGTTGGTGAACAGAGAACAAGTGCTCAAGATAACAGACCTAGGAGTTGCAGAGGTAAACTTAGACAGTTTTATTTCATCATATCACTTAAACTTCTTTTGCACAATTGACAGAAAGAAAGTGTAGATCCAGATTAGCCAGTTCATGCTGGCAGCTGTCTAATCAGTCTCTACATTATTTTTTTCTGTGGTTCTAGCAGTTATATTTTATTACCTTTGCACTCAGTTGTTAGCTATTAGTATTTTTGTTTTATGCCAAGCTATAAAATATCACTGATTTATCGAAAATATATAAAATATTTTCATGTGGAAAGTACAATATGTAGGAAATACTTATTGAATTCGTCAGTAGTTCATGCGTTTGTGTCCATTAACTTGGTCCTGACAATAAACTTTGGTTGATTAGCATGTTGAGAGTAAAATTGCTCTTGACACAAAAATGGAGATTATGGCAACAGCTAGAACATTCAGAGTTTGGAAAAAGACTCCAAAACATGAAAGTTCTCGCTCAGACCCAACTCAAACCCTTGTGAAGAAGAGGACAGAAGAGTTACAAGTAGAAAATAAAATGCATGGCTACCAGCACCCCCATGATATCAACTTGTTAGGTATCAGGCTTGCTATATATTAAAGTATAAATGTTGGATAAGGAGGACAAATTGACTGGAGCATGTTAACATGTTTCAGGCCCTAGATATGTTTGTGCAGGATGATCTCTGCAAGACCAGTCAGGGCTCACCAGCCTTCCAGCCTCCGGAGATTGCAAATGGCCTCGAGACTTTCAATGGCTTCAAGGTGGATGTGTGGTCAGCTGGTGTTACACTGTAAGTAGATACCTGGCATGCTGTCTTGATGGCTGTGAGTAGTTCCAACATTAATATGCAAGGAATGCCTGTATCACCTACACAAATCTATAAAATTCTGCAAACATTTGAAATTAACATTAAAAAAAGATAAAAGTAATCATTCTTAATACTTCCAGCCAAGGCTATGGATGGTTCAAAACAGTTGATCAAGTCTATTTATATAAACTCGCTTAACCAGTCAGTATTAGTTTAAAGCAAGTGGTAAATGACTTGTCTGCTTTACATAAAGAACATCCACATTTTTTTGCTATACTTTTTTTTGATCTCTCAAGGCAAGTATGCATAGAAACTGAAAATAAAAATAGAGTTACAAATCATGGACTGGTCTGTTACCAGTGAATAAGATCCTTTTTATAACTTTCTTTATTGGTTAATCTCTGTTAGTTGAATGCTTCTCTCATGAGAATTTTTACACATTGTAAAGAGTTGTTTTGCTTCTTCATCAGAATGTTTTCTAGAAAAAAATCTTTTGAATGGAAAAGAAGCCTAGAAAAAAATTCTTCTGTTATATCATTTCAATAAGTATAAATATAAACTTTTAAACAATTTCCACTTGTTTATTTCAGGTACAATATGACCACAGGATTATATCCATTTGAAGGAGAGAATATATATAAACTGTTTGAAAACATTGGCAAAGGTGTTTATACTATACCAGACACAGTAGACAATGTATTACATTCATTGATTAAAGGTAAAGTTGAACTGCTTTTTTACTTTTACCTAGTCATTTATTAAATGGTTACAATGATTTCAACTAATGGCATATTACCTAATAAAATGTACTTATTATCTTTTTATAAAAATATCAGATATTGACAGCTTGGTATGTCTTTTACACATACTATTTTTTCTTTGTTACTATTATGAAAGCTGCTGAATTTATCATTGGGAAAGTTCTTGTTATTTTGAAAATTAGCCTTAAGTCAATATATTTATGCACTTTGACTCACAATGTTTTAAACTTTTATTTGTCAGTATTGTTTACTAATTTTGATTCCACTCTTCTGTTTTGTTTGTAAAATGTTAACATTATAATATTAATTTATCCTCCTCATTTTTTAATTTTATTTATTGTTAAAACTTTTAAGCTATGTTATATTATAATCCTGGTATTAACTTTTGTTTGTTCTATGTCAGTTTCCCTCCAAAATCGGCTATTGCAATAAAAAGCCTAATTTTTTTTCAACTGCTAATCACATATTAATCAGACATATTAAAATATTGTAGGTCCAGGTCACTCAGCTTTTGCTTATAAAGTATTTGGCCTGCTGTGAGATGTAACTTGCTACAAGTTTTCACTGAATTTGTTCATGAAACCTTTCTCAGACAAAACCTGTTGTGTTTGAATAGTCAATGTAAAGGGTATATCAGGCTCTGTGGCTTTTTTATCATTGTACAATATACTTACTTTCCTTATAGTCACCAATTGTTTTAACCCTGCCAGGTTTAATTTCAACACAAATCCTCTGACTTTAAAGACAGTCCATGCAATAAGTATTGAAAGCTATGTGGTTTTGTAATATCTGTACATTTGTTTACTATCTCTTGTATTTTCTTCCTGGTCAGTCATGTAACAGTACACAAATTACTGATGTTTAAAGTCTGTGTAGAGATTTCATTATTTTATAAGCATGGTACTGTGGGGAAGTTTTCAAGCTAACCTGCAATGTGCTGGTGGTTCCACCCAGACATAAGTCTGCCGACTTCCTCCACCAATAATTAACTGGATGTCGCCAATGTGACAATTGTGTTGGTGTGATGTAACAAAACAAAATTGTGGTCCATGCATTAACTAACAATTTCAATCTCTTTCTTTCTGAGCAGGTATGCTACAACATGAATCCTCTCACAGACTATCCATCCAACAGATCAAGCAGCATGAGTAAGTTGTGTCCTTAATTCTTACCCAATTTCAGTGTACTGTAAACTCTTCAGTGTTACAGGTACATGCATGTCAAGAAGTAGATTGATATTATTTTATTTTAAATGTGTCTGATATATATTTAAATGGATACATGTTTGTTGCCTTTAATAGAAAAATAGAATGTACAATTACCCTGTTAAAAGTATTTACTTCATCACTTATCAATAATACTTACAACATATTGTTTACAGATATGTCTTTAATATATAAGTAGTATTGTAAGTCCACATCTTAATATATAAGTAGTATTGTAAGTCCACATCTTACACTCCGATTGTTAGGGTAGTTCCACAACAAGATGACCTGGTGTCAGTCTATTAATTGGTGTTCTAACACACCAGGTGTTGATATAATGTAGTGAACATCTGCTGGAAGTGGACCTTGTCTCCTATATGACTGATTCTTGGTGGGATATTGCATGAAATAACTTTAGAAGACAAATTTTATACATCTACTATGAAGGGTTCATTAAATGTTTGGGGATATAGTTCCACAGAAATTTCTCGTCTTTTGGGTGCTCTGCCTTTGTAGTGTTTTCATAGCGCATAATTGTCTTCAATCTTCGGTCTTGATGAGATTAATGGAATGTATTGCTGTACCAAATAAAACTCCTCCCTCAATATCTGCTAACACTATAATCTGACACTACTTCAATGTACAGCTGGTATCGTAAGAAGATCCCCCGTACCTCAGAGATTGTACCATTCCCGGTGAAGCCCCACGAGGGTGGGGACCCACTGTGTAGTATGACTGTCATTCCATACATAGAGGACCTGCACCGCGGTGAGCCCAGTGATGAGGAATATGAGGATGAGGATGAGCAGGGGCCCTATACCACACAGCTGCCTATAGAGGGCAATGGGGCCGCAGACAAGATCTACGGTAAATATGGATGCTTGCTTACTCCGCATACCTGCATTGTGTACAGTAAATAGGGATGCTTGCTTAATCTTAATCCGCATACCTGTAATGTGTATGGTAAATATGAATGCTTGCTTACTTCACGTACATGCAATGTGTACATGTAAATATGGATGCTTCTTACTTCGCGTACATGCAATTGATCGCTCTTTTCTCCAAACCTACAAGAACAAGTTGCATGTATACATTTACATCTAGAATTGACTTGTAAACTACAGTTAAGCCTTAAGTAAAATGTGTTTATTTGCCCTTTAACCAACTGACCCAGAACAAAAAATGCTAACCCAAACGGAACTGGAGAAATTGTGGGAACACTGTTTTGTTGTATTGAAGGCAGCACTGTCTAAATATCTCTAAAACAAAACACACATAAAAGAACCTGCATTTTATAGTGTTTCTGTCAACTGACAGTAGCTTTTGTTAAAATTTACATGAAAGTTACTCTAGTATTGATGTTCTTTTCTGAATTTTGAGTGCTTGTGTCTATGTGACATTCTTCTGTATTAACTGCCAGGTGCTCATGGTTTTAAAAGAAACTTACAATGTATGAATCTTAAGTTTTGTTTGATGTCAACTAACAAAGTTAGAAAGTATGTGACACTAATATTTTGGCAGTCACAATTCTTTTTTATATGAAATACATTAAATTTAATAATTACATATAAATGTTCTTTCTTCATGCAGTGTCTATAATAATAATTTGTCTATTTGTGTGGATTGTTAATAGCAAACACCTTTTGTCAGTTTTCAAAAGGTGAAAAGTTGTTTATCTGTACATAATTATGTTCATTAAAGTGGCCAGTATACAGTTGACGATATGGCACAAAGAACAACACAACCTATACATCATATATAAAAACATTATTTTCTCCCTATTGAACCAATCAGTGTAATTTGCAGTGTTTATTTGTGACTTTTACAAATACAAATAATCTTTAGTCTGCATGTATAGTTCATCTTTTGTAGAAGCCATTATTTGTTGGTAAATTACACTGTTTAGATATTTTTTGGCCATTAATAATTTGACGAACTGTGACTAAGTAACTTTATTAAAAAATAAACTCTTTTTTTTTCAGCTGAAGCAGTAGCAGTTGCCACAGCCGCTGCAGCAAATAGAAAACCAGAGTTAGTTGAGGAGCCTGCAATAGATTCCAAGAACAAGAAGAAAAAGACCAAATCTAGCACTCGTAGATTTAAATTTTCTGCCTGCTCTCAATCCTGATGGCAACTGTGGTGTAGGCGCTTTTCTAGTTGTACTCCAGTTATGTTCATTGTCCCTCTGTCTGGCCAGTGTTGAGCCAATCCACAGTGTCCAGGCATCACAACCGAACAGTGGGTCAACAACCATCTACAGCTCTTATTTATTGCAGACACAAGTGCTAGCCATGTAGTTCTGAACTATAGCTTTGAAAATTTGCCAAACATATTTAACTGTTAGCCTAATTGATCAGACTTAGGCAGAGAGTGTAGATCCAAATCAGACAGCTCCTGATTTTATAATCAGGATCTGCACTTTTTGCTGCATGGTCTCTGGTAATCTAGTTACCTTTGCATATTAATTGTTAGCAAATAACTGGGATTTTTAGTTGGCTACTTGCAGATTAAGAGGATAAAGCAAAAGGTTCAAGTTCAGCTTCCTAAGAGTAAAGATGGAAGTATATTTACATTTAGCCTAGAAAAGTATAAATGGTGTTTGATCAAACAGAAACTATAGATATGTTAAGGATAGAGGCTTGTATTCAAGTTTGTTTGTTTTTTATAAATCATATTGGTTAGATTGGGCATGTTGGTTAAGACAGAAATCATATGCTAAGAATATATAAATGCATCTACTCAGTTTATTGTTATAAAACATAAGTTGTACCAGGTTTAACACAAATGAAAATCTATGGTATTAATTGTCCCCTAGACAAGACATTTTCCTAAAACTCCCTTGGATTTAGATATGGATACAGAACATTTTTCAACATTACATTCTCATGATAAATTGTATAGTACTGTAGACTATAAACTTGAGATTTGGCCTTGCTTTTGATATTTTTACAATAAAGATGTTGTGGAATTTAGGTACTTTTTTGATATTAGAAAATATTAATCCATAATTGGGCCAGTTTAATTTTATATGTTAAAAGTGCTCTTGTACTGGTTCTTGCCAGGATGTATTTGGAATCTTTTCTCTGATGCTGTAATAATAAACTACTTGGTATCATGTACATCAAGAAGTTAGACATTATCATCTACTCATAGATCCCATGTTGCTTTCAACCATTCCATTAATGTTTTGTCCCATATGTACATTGTAGCAACAAAATGTGTTGACCAAGGTAGCTGACCTTAATTGTTTCACAAGTCGTAAAACCGTATCATGTAAATAGATTGGTAACTACAATTTCATGTACCTTGCATTCATACGTTGTAATCAAATAAGTTGACAAAACTTGATATATCAAACATAACTTACATTTGGTTTTCATTTAAAACATGAAAACTTTGATATTATCATTTAAGTAACTTAGAAAATAGAATTCTGTTGCTAGGGATGGCATAATTTTTTCTGTTGGCTGGTACTTCAACAATGTACAAGTAGAAATTACTGGCATGCACATTAAAGAGGCTCTGGATCTCCAGCCCCTAGCACCATACCACTTGCAAAAAGTACAATACTTTAAGTCCTAGTCAGAGTGTAAACTGTCCTGGGATGTTTTTAGCTGACCCGGTAGTTTTTCTCATATAAAAAATAATGGTTTACAAAAAATAATGGATATTGTTGGTAATATGTAGTAGCAATCCTGCTAAAAATATGTTTATCCATTCACACATGTTTAAAAGTGTACCATGCATTCCTTATTTTAAGCAATTGAACAATTTGCATTTTGCCGTGGTTCTACCCGGACAGATGTCTGAGGTCTTCTTCCACCTACAATTAGCTGGACATCGCCAAAATGCACAGTTGTGTCAGTGCAACCAAAGAAAAAAAAGAGCTGTAAACACTGCATGTTTCAGAGTCTTATTGTAATATATAAGGCACATTTGCAGGATGATGGAAGAAAAATGTTATAGAAGAAGTGACACATAAAAGTTAAATAAGCATGTTGATACCATATATACCTTGTACACTAATGATTTAAGTGCTTTCCCATACTCTGTTGTTCATATTCTGTCGGTAATTTGGCCCTTAACTCTAGGCACCTATCTCTTACCATATCGTATCATGTTTTTAATATCATCTCATTTTTTACCATGAACGTCAGTACATCTAATGTCGTAAAAATGTCCTTAAACATTGTCCTGCCATTGTTGTTAATGCTATAACCAAACATGTTATACTTTATAACAGTTATTCTATGTACAACCATAGTGCATTAAATATCTCTAGTACCAGTATACATATATCCAGTCATTTGTTTAAATTGTACAACATTCAGCAACTACATTCTCAAAATTGAGTTGTTTTTTTCTAAACGTTAAATTAATTAGAATTAATAAAGGATTTATATAATTTAATGTGAGCTATTGTATTGAACTACTTTCTTATTTGCTGCTGAGCAATATGCCAAGGCTGAGCAATATGCTAAGACACCTTTCTTTAGTATGGGTTTCAGCATAATAAGGGCTGAAGTTTATAGAGTGGGTTAACATATTTTAGTAAGTTAGTAAACTTTAATGTTCATGAAATAAACTTAAATGTACATGCAGTACGAACATAATATAGATGTTATTGATTAAATCAACAAGAGTAAATGGTTCTTTAATAGTGCTAAACTCAAGTCAGTAAAGTATAACCTGCTCTCATATAATTACCTTTTTGTATGTAAATTCACAAAACAGTTTTTGTATGATAATAAACCTAAAGTCTTAAAGGAGTAATTGCTTAAATGTAACATTAATGTTAAACAACTTTATTCTATGTTTTTGTGGTTTTGCTTTTGCTGATTGTTTGCTTTTTGTTTTTCTTAGACAATCATGCATTTGAGTAACGAATAAAAACTGTTTTATTAATTTATTTTTTTAAAAAAAGCTTTTAGAGGGTTAATTCTGTTCTTTTGTTATTTTCATTGAAATATAAGGCATTCATGGTTTTAGATTTTTTTAAGTTGAGTTTATCATGTAGTTTTTGAAATCAGTTTATAATTTTTTATATATATATATATATATAAAGTACAGTACAGTGGATCTAGAAAAGAGCCAGTTAAACTATCTCCTTTCCTGTTCAGCTTTATCCTTATAGAAATTTTTTGTTGATAAACAATATGCAATCCCATTCTCAATGACCAAGAACTTCGGTTATACAAATCTTGTGTTTGTATTGAAGACCATTTTTGAGCATCTGATTGGTTTTGAGAGCTGACCAATCAGATGTTTGAGACTCTTTGATGTCCGTGTTATAAACCTAGGGCATTGATCTTGGAGAATATTCAGCTGTTATATTTTGCATGTTTATTGATAATGTTATTACAGTGTTAGTCTAAGCACTGGCCCTGTATGGTGAGAACCTGTGCATATATGTACTACATGTTCTTGTTTTATTTTCGGTTTAACAGTTACTGTACATAGTGTAAGAAAGGTTAAATATTAAAAGTACTGTGATAAAATGTATGTTGAAAAAAAGAAAAAAAAATCATGTTTTTGTGTGCTTCCTTTGCTGCCAAACTTTTATTACCTACATAAACTGATACCCATAAAGTTTATTTAAATTAATTCAAAAAAGTTATCGGAACAGGTTTTTTTTTCAAGTAACAAAATGCTTCTTTACAAAAAAACAAATAATAAAACCAAAAAAAACTGTTTCATGTTGGGTTTTTTTCATCATTCTTATTGAGCAATATGTTAAAATATCCATGTAGCTAGTTCATAAGAAAAGATAAGTTTATAATCAGTGAAAACCTTTGCATAAACACATAATGAAATGTAGGTCAGAAAGATGTATTCAGAAGGTAACCAGTTAACATCTAAACATACGCCTTCAACTCCCATCTAATCCAGGGACTGCACAAGACGGCCACATTTATCAGAGCCCTTCTCCTTGGAGTTCTCCATCTTTGCTATTCTAGACCCGAACTGTATGGCTCTCTTGGGCAGGGTGGCAGTACTCTCCAACCCCAACTCTACTGCACTCAGTCGCAGCAGAAGCTTCTCCCCAAGCCCTCGTGGCAACTGTAGATTGGCCTGTATGTATAAGAGGGACACTGTCTATGGAGGTCTTGTAATATTTAAAGATCACTGAGAAGGTAAAATAAAGTAAGTTTAGATCTGTAACAAAACAAGCAAATTGAAAGTATGATTATTCTTTTTAATGACAGCAATTGCAACATTTCTGCTAATCAATGAGAAAAGAATGGCAACTATAATAATGTCATTAGCTTTATCAAGAAAGCTCCAGGTGTCTTTTATCATTATGCTGTAGAGAAATATAGTTTTTCTGTAAATGGCCAAACAAATTGTCCTTAACCAAATAGGTGAATGTAAACAACATACCTTATAATGGACTGGAAGACCACTGAGAAAAGCCACCACTTGTTCATCCAGGAAAGGAAATCTGGATTCTTTGCCATGATCTGTGATTATTCTGAAAGCATCAAAACTTAAACTGAAAAATCAGTGAGCCAAAGACTGTTACTTAATTATAGAGAAGAACATGGATCAGTCCTTGTTATGGTTCCTTGTACATTTAATGTAAACAGGTAAGACTGCTTGCATCATTGAAATAACCATAGTAAATTGTTCATATTGTAAAAAGCACGGGATGATTTAGAATGTCGAGAAAAGCTCAGTAGCCATAATCAAGAAATTATTACACTATGATGGAACAGTTGAGTGCTCAAACTCGAGGACATTTTTTCAATTTTTCAGTCATATGTTTTTTGTTTTTTTTTAGATTTGCAATTATTTGATATATATAGTGATTATCATTTTATAAAATATATTCTTCAATAACTTTTATGTCATCTGGTTTCTATCTACTTCGCAAGACAAGATCTACATGCATAACAACAATGGCAGTAATGATTTGGTAATTGAAAAAATGTGTTGAAAGGCAACATAATATCTTTACTAATTATTGAACCTGCCCCCCCCCCCCCCCCCCCCCCCCAAAAAAATGTTCCTTTCTGGAATTTGTGTTTGAATGTTTGATTTTTGCTCATTACTGCAACTATGTTATAAAAGCAACATTTGGCAATAATGCCAGTGTCCACAGACCATAAAAATGTAGTAGTTTGCTATAAACATTATCAAACACTATAAATGAGAATTTATTTAGTTATGAAACTTGTGAAGCATCTTGTGTAGATCAATTTTTAGATCAATGTGTTACTCAATTATCCTATGAAACCTGGTATAATATTGGAAATAGTTGGTGTACTTATAGGCCAACACTAATGATGATGTTCCACGTTGCGATTATGAAACTAGGAGCAATTTTGGTAAGTGATGATAAATGTACAACTCAGGTATAATATAAAAGCTGATTTACTGTTTTCATGACAATCCACTGTAAAACTGACCAATAAAATGAGACTTCAAAAAATGATATCAACAGCTAGATTATTGATCTTCACTTACCTATCATCTCTGCCAAGGTTCCTGGCTGATATCCTTGTTACCTCAAGCTCTATCTCCTCCACCAGACCGGACCAACCTGCCTCTCTGGGTTGTAGAGGGATATAAAAAAATGATAACACTATATTAATAATACAAACATAACATACCAGACTACTCACATCTCTGCCTGAGCACTACCATTACAGTAGACAATAACAATGAAACAAGAATAAGGTAATATTGTTGTTGTAACAGAAGCACTCAGTAGAATTTGAACAACAGATCTCACAAATTCTAGACGGAGACTCAACCATCTGAGCTGCGGAGGCTCTGTTAACAAACAACTAGCGACATTCCTACAGTTTACTGACTTAACATAATGAGATTCATTGTTGACATCATTCTGGGCATGACACAAAAAATGTAATAACACTTAAACTTGAGGCCTGTACAACACAGGTTCCTATATTTTTTTTACTGTTGAATCAAAAGTACATGCGACAAATTTTAATTTCAATGTTTGTCTTACATTAACATTTTATTTATTATTATAAATGAGATAACTATACAAAGTGGAAGGTTATTTTAGCAGAATTCTGGCAGGAAGAAGATCACTTTGTATAAGAAAGTAGAAATAAGATGGGTGAAGTAAAGGGGAACTACTTTAGTTAAGAGGAACTACTTCAGTTGAAGGGAAGTAATGAAGACAGACATTTGTTTCTTGTTAGAAAACAATATAAACAAGCATTTAACAGTGGTCATCAATTATTGAAAAGTGTGACAAAGGTCAATGAAAAAATGCAACAGAACCGACTAATAAAAATTGCTGTAATGTTCCTGTTTGACAATGGCATTGAGGATAAAAACATTCCAAGTATCAATGAATGTTCTGTACTTTGGTACAAATGGCAACACAACTTGAAGAAGCATCCGTAAGGAGAATCAAGTACTTACTTGAATTTGACCCTGTGTCTTGAATACCCTATGAGCTGTTCATCTGCACCCATGCCACACAAAATAACCTACCACACAAATAAAATACGTCAACATTACAATAATTTATATAAAACAACACAAAATACAGTAAGTATGAATTTGCAGAAATACTGCATGTTCTATAATAAAGGAATAAGTCACTTCTTGATCACAGTTTCTTCTTTCTTTTTCTATGTAAGATAACATTGTTTCAGCATTTATTTACAGTTTTGGAAAATATATTTAAATTTTGGCATATAATTAAAACACAACATTATTCATGATCAACCCACTTTATGCCATGGACTCTGGTTAATACCTGCAAAAACTATAACAACTGCAAGTGATATACAATTCACATGAAGCAATTAAATGTGCTTAAGTTGGCACTAGTCAAAGGAAGTTTGAAATGGTCTTGTTCACTTTTTTCTCTTTAGTATAAAAATTGGTAAGAATCCCTGATGGTCTCTTGTCTGATCAGGATCTACCCTATTTTATGCTTAGTTTTTTCCAGTATTTCTTGGTATCTATGCAATAAGCTGTGAAAAGATAACCAAGAACTGAGTTTTGGTTATAAACAAATGTAGTAGGATTAGTTACCCTGGCAGTACTGTGTATAGGTGTGCCCTGTTGAGGCCCTGCTCCTAAGATGCCCTGCCCTCGGGCAGCAAACCACACAGCACAACCAATACTGTCATCTAGCACAGTCTCTAGAGGGTACAACAGTGGACGAATGTGGTCAGACCTGGATGTGGCAGTTGTTGAAAATCAACACCATGTTTGATTTTGAAATGAGAAAGACATGATTGATGATATTATTATTAGTTTAAACCTATTTATTTATCGTCGTTTGGGAAACAAGTTCTTTCAACATATATTACTCAGGTACTGAATACCTCCAGCAATGTGCAGTAAATAGTCTTGCTCAAGGACTGAGTACCTGGAGCAATGTGCAGTAAATAGTCTTGCTCAAGGACTAACATCAGGTGGTCAGTTTCTTGGTTCCAACCCAAGACCATCCGATCCGGAGTCCAATGTCTTAACCACTAGACCATGGATGCCCACGTATATAAATAGGTTTAAACTAAAATAATAATATCATCATTGGTAGATAAAAACATTGACATTTAGTCAACTTTTACTCTGAGAATGCTCTACTGGAAAACATTTTAATTATTAAGACATATTAAAAAGGCAAGTTACTTTTGCACCTACAGGAATGGGGGCTATCATCACTTTTCACAGGCATGCAATAATATCTTCAAAGTTATTCAAAAAGTTAAGCAATGGTTTAAATAAACCAGAAACTGTTCATATATTCTGATAATGGATGAGTTGTCTGTAAGCTTTCTTTGTTTGAAAAGTTTAAAAGTTAAGAAATTACATAAGGAGCATTATTCTGTTTTATAATAGGATGAGCAAGAAAGACATATTAATTAACCTCTGTTTACAACTGTCATAATATCAGCCCACCTTGCCTCCCGAAGCTCCTGGGCTGTCACATTTACACTGATGAAGTTCCATTGCCTGTCAGGGTTTAGTTCTGACAATGCTGTCAAGCCCGTCAGTCTGTCAGGCACATCCCAGTTAGACTTGTACTCAACATTGGAAAGATGCCTGTATGATAAATATTGATTGATATGTCATAGTTCTATAATTTTTCAGAAACACATTTTGAAAATGGTTAAAAACACTGCCTATACACATATTCACTGAAGTTCATGAAATATTGCAATATGTTCTGAAGTCTAAGCTTGATGCCTATATAAGGGATATAACTTTGGCACAATAATTTGTCCTTGCACACATATTTTTCTCTTCAATCACTTAAAAAGGCAAGAAACATAGTGCATTAATTAACCTCCAACACTTTCAATTATATAATCAATACATACTAGAGTATATTAAATCATGAACAAAGTATAAAATATAGATGTTCTTATAGAAGTACACATTTTTTAATTTAGAAGTAAATTATCAAGCATACTTTTTCTTCTTTACTGTATCCTTTGGCTTTTGTTCAAAGGCAACATTTAAAAGGTCAATAGCTTCATCTTTTGGAACACACCTGAAACAGTAATTGAGGTAAATTTTAATGGTAATTCTACACTTTAGTCCACGAGTCTTTATTACTTAGCAGCTGAAATAAGAAAGTGGACAAAATGTTGTCAGGTAGAATGCTGGGGGAAAGAAAACTCAATTGAGAAAGTGCTAACTGTTGTAGTTCCTTTCCTACTTCTGATAGACTGGCCCTATAACCTAATTAGTCACAGGGTTATAAAAGATCATTAAAACTACTTAAGATAATGAGCTAGATTAGACCAGAAGATATGCATAAAAATTGTGTTTTAATTTATGATGTCTCAGCAAATTGAATGTTATCTAGGAAGAGTAAGGTGATACATTTCAAGTGACTTAGTAAACTAAGTCAATAAATAGAGTAATAGCTCTGATCATTTTAAGCACTAAATTATCTGATTAAGACAAGTAGCAGAGATACATTTCAACCAGCTCTCTCTGGAAGGAGATTATCATGTTTTACACATTTTGGATGTAGGATAACCAATTATGAATGACATGCACACAGGTTCTGATGTTTGTATACATGCCCTGGATGACCTACACTGCTCTACACCTAGTGGCTTGTTTGTGGCAATGAATTTCTCCTAGAGCTGGCACATGATCAGTGGCACTTCTGCCCAGCACAAAGCCAAACTGCAATGAGTTGAGGACAATCATTTTGCAAATATATGTGTCTTACATGCTAGCAGTTTCGTAACCTGTGCTGTGAGTTTGAGCCCACATTAGTTGCCACAATTGAGGCTTCAGCTTTGCCCTTGTAGAGGCTCAAGATATAGCTATCATCCCAGTCTATCATAGCGATAACCTCTGCCAACTGTCTCACCAATTTTAAGCCCTCCACACCAGCAGCTTTCAGCATCTCTGCATTAATGCCTGAAGCTGTGTCACATGTTATCTTGCGACTATAAGTTTAGACACACTTAGCCTCATTGCATATGTCTTTGGTTACCTTTGCTTTATTGGTCTTGCCATCTTTAGTCAAAGCATTGTAGCTTTAACCCTTTAGCATTCACATTACCTATGGGTAGATAATCCTTATCTGTTCACATTAATTGACCTTAATTAGGAGTTATAAGGGGTACCTCATGTTTTTCTTTATAACTTTTTTATTCTCAGAGATTTTTGTCTAAAATTTTCAGCATGCATGTATGAATTATTCTTCTTTAGATATGTGTCTTTTACTTTTTTGTTTTTTGTTATTTAATGCTTTTTATTTTGTGTGAAAGTTAAATTTACAGGTAAATTTTTATTTATTTTTTATTTCAAACATTTGTATATCTGATTTTTCTAAGTAAAATATGTTTATTTTACATTATAATTTCAGTATAATGTTTATAGAACACAGAATTATAGTTTTCAAGTATATAATGTGTACTTATGAAGGTAGGAGAGTCAATAAAACACAGGTGTAAAACAGAACATTTTATTGAATTTTTCAGTAACAAACAAAACAAACATGTTGCATAATACATGAAAATATAGCATAAAAAACATCATAAAACTGGTAAACAATATAAAGTATTTAATTAGCACAGATTTTGAAATTCATTATTTGAAAAAAACAACCTTGTTCTTGATTTAAAATAATTAAAAAAGTAATAATGATGCAACACAGGTAAAAAAAAATTTGTTTCTCTGGTTGATGACATATGCACATGTCTTAAATTATGACATAACTTGATTGTTAATTTATTTTGAATTATCAAATCTGTTCACAGCTCAACTAAATTCCTATCATGAAACAATCCAAAGCATGCTTTACACAATGCCACTTTGCAGAATGTACAGTGGTATGAAGTCTCCACTTGATACCCTTTGGGTGTTTTCCTGTTACTGAGTGAGCACATTTTGCATACTTTTTTTCTACCATCAATTGTCTCAAGTTTATGCAGGCCCATGGCATCCAGTGCCACTTCTGTGTTGCAATGCTTTGCTTTCCTTCCCACTTGTTTTTTCCTTGAGGAATAACCAGCACACAGCTGAGACGCAACGTCCACTCGGAATTTTAGATGGCTGTAGCCGTTTGGTGGAGGAGGATTTTTTCTACTTTTTTGAAACACAATGTATGCATTTACGATTGAAAGATTCACCACAAACCACAACACATAGCGCCACCACTTCTTTCCAGGACGTCCAACAGGATAGTAGGCACGATACTGGTCTGACTTGTCGACGCCTCCCATGTTGCTATTGTACTTCAGGTTTACAAAAGGTTTTCCGTCATCAGCTTGACCTGGCTGCTGGTTTGTAGACAGGAAAAGGATTTGTCGTTTGTCCTTGTATGCAGTTGCCATTATGTTGCCTTTTTGTAACTGCAACATGTCCCCTCGTTTCTTGAGTTTGGCATTACGAATTTCATGTGGTAGTCCTTTACGATTTGCCATCACAGTCCCGCAGACATAAGTTTTTACTTCTGAAAGTTTTTCAGCCAAAACTACAGACGAAAATAATCTGTCAAAGTAAATGTGTCTGTTTTGGTTGTGAAATGGCTTAGTTAGTGACCAAACAACATCATAACCAAGGCCATGTGGTCGTTCTCCCACCATCTTCTTGCCAGTGTATACATCGAAGTTAAAACAGTATCCTGAACTGGATTCACATAGCTCCCACACTTTTATTCCCCACTTTGTTGGCTTCGCTGGCATATATTGTTTGAAATGAAGTCTCCCCTTAAAACCAATCATTCCTTCATCAACTGAAAGATTTTGTCCTGGAACATATACAGTCCTAAATTTTTGAGCCAGCATATCCAATATGGGGCGGATCTTGAAGAGAGGATCATATCCATCATCATTGCGGCCAGGTGCACAGGATGTGTCCCTTACATGTAAATATTGATTCAGCTTCAAAAACCTAGACTTTGGCATGATACTAGATACATATGGATCACCATACCTTTGATCTTGACTCCAGTAGTTCCATAATTGGGGCAGTTGTTTTACACCAAACATAATGTTTATGGTAAAGTACGCTCTTATTTCCATAGCATCAGTTGGGCGCCATATTGGATCTGGCTTTCCTCTCGCTGTCATTGTTTGTTCAGCGTACCGATTCGTTTCTTCTGCCACAGTTTCAAAAAAGGATTGTGGCAAAAACAAAAAGAAATAGTCCAAAGGTCTCGCTTCAGGTGGTAAATTGTGATTAGGTCCACTTTGTTGATCATAAATCGGCTCCTGTACAGGCCTCGTATCTCTCGTCCATTCACAGAAAGTTGAAACTCCGTCGTCACTTTCACTGTCTGAAGAATCATCCTCGCTTGATGACAACTCGGAAACGTCTATGTCCGATTCATACGATGACATTTCCCCCAGTAATTCTTGCTTTTCATCGGCTTCTTCTACATCCCGAGGCAAAAAACCATCAAAGTCAGTGTCACTACCGTCCGACTCCATTGTTACGTAACTCGTATTGACTTTACTAACTTTAAAACTGATTTAAACAATGAACCCGATGTTGTCTCCTTTGTTTAACTTCATACAATGGCGGAAAAATTTGTTTTCTTGGCGTTTCTCGCAACCTGCCGAGATTTTGATGATGTAATTGTTATTTTTAGAACTAGAACAAAGGAATGGGAAGATCGGCCGGATTCGGCCGGTTTGGACACTAGAGACAGGAAATCGCTCGGCCGGATACGGCCGGTTTGAATGCTAAAGGGTTAAAGTGAGCCCACTACACTTATGCAGCATCTTCCATTGAGGGTCTCTGAGGTTAGACCACACATCTTTCACTAAATCAATGAAAGCAGCACCAGTAGTTACTTTCTCCCTGAAGGCATAAGGGAACACGTTTCCAAAAGATGGGTTCCTGAGCAACCAAGGACAGAAGTTGGAGCTTCTTTACCTGAACAGTGAAGACACAAACAACTAGGTTGTGCTGTTTAGTGCATTCCTGTGTAATAATGCGAATCTATGACCGATATCACCTTATAAGACATCGCTTCCCATACTTATTTCAAATTGCAGATTTATAACACCCCTCACCTAGGAATCTGTCACTGTGAGGTTGTTGTCTTCATTGTTTTCAGTCATCAGTCATATGATTCAGAAAAAAAACGTGTATGCACTTCTTTAATAAGAGAATATTTGTATATAACACTGTGTTATTATGATATGGAATACATTTATTCAATGCTCTAGTGGTAAACTGCTATTATTATTATCAACACCTTGTCTGCTTTAGAATACTTTACTTAGTTAAGTTGTCTAAGCTACTAATTATTTTAACAATAATCTCATTTTTTAAGTACAATATAACCTTACATACTATTCTATTTGTCCCAGTTTTCATGCTATTTTGCCTTTGCCCACATCCAATCAACAGATGATAAAAACAGTTATCAAATACAAAATCATTTTAATGGATTATTTTTACCCACAACTTTAATATTTTTTGCATCAGCTGCATATATAAGCCTCCACAGGTCAAAAAAGTATTTGTGTGATTCACTTAGCTATGTATAACAAAATCAGCACAAGTGCAGTGCTTGTTACTGGATAACGCTGGTTATTATCCCTTAACTTGCTGGAAACACTATTCACCCGATTAACATAAAACATTACCCATGCTAATGGTGTGTTCAGCAAGTAAAGGGTAAAAAAATGTAGCATATTATGGGTTAGTCTTGATACAAGGTGGCTGGGGAACTTTAGACCAACTTTAGACCAATTTTTATTTCCTTGTAAGACATTGACACCAGCTTGCAGCCCTTATATCTTGTAAAGCCTCATCTTGAACTTACTTATCAGCCAGGGCTGCTATGACAGTGGAGTCAATCCCTCCAGAGAACAAGATGGCAACATTAGCATCAGAATGTATCCCCTCTTGGCTACCTGAGGGCCCTAAGCAATATGTGCCATTGTGTGGGGAGTCAAATGACTGTTGACAGGAGGCTGAATGTTTGGACACGGAACTCCTAATTACTGCAAATCATGTAAAAAGTCACAAAGTTTGAATTGAAAAACTATAACATAAATATTATATCAAGCAAGTTTCATTTACAATAAATGCTCAGTTCAGGTAATGTACCCTGCTAATGAATAGCAGTTGCAGCATTTAAACAAGGGTTTGATACTAACCAACAAATAAACAAAACATTTAAAATAACAGCTGTTACTGATGATGAAAGACTTAAACCCTTCTGCTGGTATTTGGTACAAGTAGGGCTGCAGGAAAATATCACACTTTAAGAGCTCATATAATGATAGACAGTGACTGACTCTAATTAGGCTAATTAAGAGTGCTTATCCAAATGCATTTGTAGGCTGGACTTTAAGAGCAACTATGCATGGGTGTGATGCCACACATGTTTGAATGCTTGTCTGCATTTACAAGCTATTCCAACACTGTGGCTATTTAAGAGATTGAGTTATAAAGCATTTACCAGCTTTTTTATTCCTGGGTAGATTGAAGACCCTCGTCTTAACCGACTCTAGCAGGACACTGGACAGTTGTCTAGAGAGTGTGGTCAAATAGCTATCCTGTTGTAACAGCTCCTGCCAACACATAATGTAGCAAAAGACTCATTTGTAAGTCTAAAATTAAATTTAAACTTTACCCCCAGTCCACAATTCTTATTTTTTCCTATAATTATCATAAGTAAGTAAAAATGGAAAAAAAGCATATCAAGCCTTGCTCGATTCAGAGTTTTAAAAGAATTATTTCCCATCATTGAAACAATCATCGCATATTATGAAAATTTGCGGTTCTTTAAGATTTTAATAAAAGACAAAGCAAACAAACATAGTTTTGACCTCAGGCTGATCAAGAATAAACTTAAACTATTAATTTAGGGTGCTTAAACATCTATCAAACAATAGAAACTTTTTTTTTTAAATTGAAAAGCAGAGGATATTCATGTATACATAAAAAAAATTATTATTCAGTAACGTGAAATATGTTTGTTTTTAGGATGAACTATTTGCATGCATTACTGTATTTGAATGATTTTGAACAAAAATTAAATCATTATTTACACAAACTTTAGTTCGACATGTCATAAGACCCATATCTCTTAGCTTAAAATCATTACGAAACAGATTTGAGCTTTAATGCAGAATCCCACTGTTGTTGAATACTTTGCTAGTCTGATGATAAAACTTAAACAAGAGGGCCATGATGCTATCTCTCCTGATGCACAGGCATTACTGGTCAAATCTGGCATTAGTAATAAGAGTATATTACTTTAGAAATCTTGGTGAGATTGGACTATGTGCCACTTGGTTATACATTTTCTGAATTTTACGCAAGTAACTCTGATCCACATGTTTCAAAACATTGTAACATTCATACTGAAACATGATGGTCAGTTGGTGCTAGTCAAGTGCCTATGTACTTTTTTAAATTTGACAGTGACCTACTTTTGACCCCAAGTGACCCTACAACTCATCCAAGATTTCATGCAGACAAACATTCTGACCAAGTTTGGTGAAGATTGGGCTATAAATGTGGCCTCTAGTGTGTTCACAAGCTTTTTCTAAGATTTGACCTAGTGACCTACTTTTTGACCCCACGTGACCCAGTTACGAACTCATCCAAGATTTCATGCAGACAAACATTCTGACCAAGTTTGGTGAAGATTGGGCTATAAATGTGGCCTCTAGTGTGTTCACAAGCTTTTTCTAAGATTTGACCTAGTGACCTACTTTTTGACCCCACGTGACCCAGTTACGAACTTATCCAAGATTTCAAGCAGACAAACATTCTGACCAAGTTTGGTGAAGATTGGGCTATAAATGTGGCCTCTAGTGTGTTCACAAGCTTTTTCTAAGATTTGACCTAGTGACCTACTTTTTGACCCCACGTGACCCAGTTACGAACTCATCCAAGATTTCATGCAGACAAACATTCTGACCAAGTTTAGTGAAGATTGGGCTACAAATGTGGCCTCTAGTGTGTTCACAAGCTTTTTCTAAGATTTGACCTAGTGACCTACTTTTTGACCCCACGTGACCCAGTTACGAACTCATTCAAGATTTCAAGCAGACAAACATTCTGACCAAGTTTGGTGAAGATTGGGCTATAAATGTGGCCTCTAGTGTGTTCACAAGCTTTTTCTAAGATTTGACCTAGTGAACTACTTTTTGACCCCACGTGACCCAGTTACGAACTCATCCAAGATTTCATGCAGACAAACATTCTGACCAAGTTTGGTGAAGATTGGGCTATAAATGTGGCCTCTAGTGTGTTCACAAGCTTTTTCTAAGATTTGACCTAGTGACCTACATTTTGACCCCACGTGACCCAGTTACGAACTCATCCAAGATTTCATGCAGACAAACATTCTGACCAAGTTTGGTGAAGATTGGGCTATAAATGTGGCCTCTAGTGTGTTCACAAGCTTTTTCTAAGATTTGACCTAGTGACCTACTTTTTGACCCCACGTGACCCAGTTACGAACTCATCCAAGATTTCAAGCAGACAAACATTCTGACCAAGTTTGGTGAAGATTGGGCTATAAATGTGGCCTGTAGTGTGTTCACAAGCTTTTTCTAAGATTTGACCTAGTGACCTACTTTTTGACCCCACGTGACCCAGTTACGAACTCATCCAAGATTTCATGCAGACAAACATTCTGACCAAGTTTGGTGAAGATTGGGCTATAAATGTGGCCTCTAGTGTGTTCACAAGCTTTTTCTAAGATTTCACCTAGTGACCTACTTTTTGACCCCACGTGACCCAGTTACGAACTCATCCAAGATTTCAAGCAGACAAACATTATGACCAAGTTTGGTGAAGATTGGGCTATAAATGTGGCCTGTAGTGTGTTCACAAGCTTTTTCTAAGATTTGACCTAGTGACCTACTTTTTGACCCCACGTGACCCAGTTACGAACTCATCCAAGATTTCAAGCAGACAAACATTCTGACCAAGTTTGGTGAAGATTGGGCTATAAATGTGGCCTCTAGTGTGTTCACAAGCTTTTTCTAAGATTTGACCTAGTGACCTACTTTTTGACCCCACGTGACCCAGTTACGAACTCATCCAAGATTTCATGCAGACAAACATTCTGACCAAGTTTGGTGACGATTGGGCTATAAATGTGGCCTCTAGTGTGTTCACAAGCTTTTTCTAAGATTTGACCTAGTGACCTACTTTTTGACCCCACGTGACCCAGTTACGAACTCATCCAAGATTTCATGCAGACAAACATTCTGACCAAGTTTGGTGAAGATTGGGCTATAAATGTGGCCTCTAGTGTGTTCACAAGCTTTTTCTAAGATTTGACCTAGTGACCTACTTTTTGACCCCACGTGACCCAGTTACGAACTCATCCAAGATTTCATGCAAACAAACATTCTGACCAAGTTTGGTGAAGATTGGGCTATAAATGTGGCCTCTAGTGTGTTCACAAGTTTTTCCTAAAATTTGACCTCGTGACCTATTTTTTGACCCCAGGTGACCCAGTTACGAACTCATCCAAGATTTCATGCAGACAAACATTCTGACCAAGTTTGATGAAGATTGGATAAAAATTGTGGCCTCTAGTGTGTTCACAAGTTAAACGTTGACGACGAACGACGAACGACGAACGACGGACGCCGGACGACGGACGAAGCGGTATCACAAAAGCTCCCCTTGAGCACGTTGTGCTCAGGTGAGCTAAAAACTACAGTACTGCCTGAAAAAAAAGAACAATGCACCCAGAAGATGCTCAGTGGCTACTTCCAAAAACTTCCTTTAGTAGATATTCTTTTCATGTGTATAGCATAAACATATTTTTACCTACAAAGAAAGTGGTTTCTCTAATTGTTAAGCTAAGTACATACTCTTCTACATTTTATATACGTCTTCTTTTATAACATGATTAATGCAACCAAGTTTACAGGGCCAGTTTGTAAAATATGGAGGAAAAGAGAATAATTTTGTCAATTTTCTCAACTTATTATGAAGAATGACCTCATGGCCTATGTTTTGATCCCACATGACCCAGTTATTATCATAAAAGATTTCATGCAGGCAAACATTGTGGCAAAGTTTGGTGAAGGTTGGATAAAAACTGTAGCCTGTAGTCTGTTCACAAGCACATTGTTGATGCCGCATGATGAATGACAGATGAAGGGGTATCAGAAAACCTTACCCTAAACATGTTGTGCACAGATGAACGGAAAACACAGTCATGGGATATATACAATAACAAGGAAAGTAAGGTAAATAAATTAAATCATCTAAACTGTACCTTAAGATAGGCTAAATGGTTCTGATCTGGCCTCTGACTGCTCATTACAAACTCAGGAGGAGGCAGGTCCTTGTTAAGAGGTGGCAGCTGAGATGGTACAGACTGATCTGGACACAGCTGAAACTGCACACCTTCCACAGTCATACCTGCAACAACAGATGCTTAATTTAGTTAAGAACTCCCATTTTCTTACAAACATACATAAACTTTAAAATTTCAGATAGAAGATTGAGGTTCATGTAATTCTTTAGAATAAACTTTAAATTTATTTTTTCTTACCTAATTTAAGAACAATGGCATTGTTTTAGGCAAGCCCTGGGAAAGAATATGGTTTTATGTCAAATGTATCCCATGATACAATAGGGCTGGAAGATTCAAACAAAGTTCACATAAAGAATTTTAGCAAAGATGAAACCAGAAATAGTGTCTTTTTTATTGTTGACTACAATCACCTGTTTCATAAATTTGCCAAACAAGTAAAATGAGATAAACAAACCATTTGAAGTAAACAATATTTGTACACCAATCATTTTAGGTGTAGGGACAGGTATATCCCATAAAAATAAGTGAAATGCTTCTGACCAGATATGTATCAAAACAAAATAAAATACCAGGGCCAGGATGGCTCACCTGGGTGCCATAAACATTAAGCAATAGTGAGCAAGGAATATCAACAATGTTTAACAGGCCAGGATAATTGTAAAACATGTACACAACGTTTGGACAATCAATTTCAATTTGACAATAAGATTGGCACAGTTTTAAGTCTTAAATGGAAAAGGGCAACACTTAAGTTGGCCATGTTTTTGATTGATGATATTATTAATGTTCGTAAGATGTATACCAAGTATCAAGATTCTAGCTCTTGCCTCTTGTAGTTTCTGAGAATTTTTAAATTTTTTTATGGCATAATAATATATGGAAAATGGTCATGCCACTTGTGGTCATGTTTTTTGATGGAACAAAATTCTTTAAACACCCCTGATAGAGTGCTTCCCAAGAAACAAGTATATACTAAATAGCAAGGCCCTAGCTCTTACTGTTTCTGACAAAGATTTTACATGTTTTCAGATATACCCATATAGGGAAAATGGCCATCCTTGAATTCTTTGAACAATCTGGATAAAAGGCTAATCAAGGATCCTGTTTACCAATATCAAAGCTATAGCTGTTGTAGTTTCTGACAAGAAAAGTTTCAAAGTTTTCCTATCTCGATATATATACGGAAATGGCCACACCCCTGGTGGTCATGTTTTTTAATGGATCAAAATTCTTTGAACAATCAAGGTACAAGTATACCAAATATCAAATGTTCTAGCTCATGCAGTTTTTGACAAGAACATTCTTAAAGTTTTCCTACCTTGATATATATACGGAAATGGCCACACCCCTGATGGTCATGTTTTTTAATGGCTACCCTTGGAACATGTACCAATATATCAGATATCAAGGCTCTAGCTCTTGTAGTTTTTTTACAAGATAATGTTCAAAATTTTCCTATATAGCTCTATATGGAAATGGCCCCGCCACTGGCAGCCATTTTTTTATGAAACAAAATTATTTTAACTTTTCCTTCCCCCTGCCTGGAGAAGATTTTGAGTAAGTTGGGTTGAATTTGGGTTAAAGGTTTCTGAGGAGATGCCATTTAAAAAATGCATTTGGCTAAACTGTGGGTGATTATGAACATTAGCAAATGCTCAGGAGGTTAAAAAAATAAATAAGAAGAAACAACTAATTGTTACCTTCACAGAGTTTTGCGCAAAAGTCCTTCTCTTCAACCACTAAGTGCAGTGATCCTGGCCAGACAGCCCGTTGCCATGGAAACAATGTAAGTTGGTACATAGCAGGAGATGCTGTGGACCCATGGGCCACCCTTCTGAGTTTAAACAGGCCAATTGCTGGAACCTCACAGAAACTCTAGAACAAAAAAGAAATAAAAACTAGAATTATAATACCAGTGTTTGACCCTCTATGAATTAAAAATGATTATAAACTAAGTTTGCATTATGTATAAAATCCTGCAAGCAAATCAGTATCAGAATCAGTAAGTTTAGCCCATAAAAATGTAATCAAAGAGAATAAAAAAAAAAAGATAACAGGTAATGTTGCATTGATGGAAATATTCAAGGTTTAACTTTAACAGATATATATATATCAGTTACTTGGCACTGCCAGTGGTTACATTTAGCAAGATTTATCAAAATCATTGGAGACAAAATGAAGAACATATATGTATGACAACATTGTTTACCCATGGGTTAATCTGGACTGAAGAGAGAACAAATTCATCCCCTGGTGTTGAAGGTAGGTGCCACAGTAAGCTTCTTCTTCCAAAAACATCACGCCCAAACCACAAAGTCTCTGTAGATGACTGTTGGATACAAACAGAGGGTGAACTAATGAATCAAACTTATATTTAAACACATGATTGAGCACTGAGTAAAAGGGAATGTATAAGTATTTCTTGTTATCCATTTTCTCTGTTTGGTTACTTGCATCAGAGTCACAAGACCAATCATCATATTTAACACTACTTTCAACCTTATTCTAACAGAAGACTGTCAAAACAAAATAAATGCAGCAATCATGCCAATGCATGGTCATGCATCTTACAAATAGTTAAAAGAAAGTCAGGACTCAAATCTTTAGCCTTTCTGAAAGGTTTGATTTTTTGTGTGTAAGAGTTATAGACACAATCCCATACCTGCCAATATATAAATGCCCAAGGTCCTTGAAGTTGTGAGAGTGTGTTTAGGATGTGCTGATCACTGCTGTCTGTGTTCAACCATTGTAACAGAAAACTTGTGTCATTCTCTGTCTCTAAAGCCTGAAAATAGGTTATTATATGGCAATATAATCACCTTCTTGATTCAGCTACAAGTGTGCTTAATTTGAATAAGGTATTGATGCTGAATGTACTGAATACAATTCTGCAAGTTACTTTATTATTTAAACTATTTCTTTTCATTTTAAAACATTGTACATTTAAATTCATTTCTCAATTTTTTACACTTTGAATTCCAGGTACCTAATCAACTATCTATAATAAAATTTATATGGTGTGTTTTCTATGACAATAAGCCAACCATACATATAGCCACACAATATGTTTTGACTAGAGGGATGAGGTAATATTTGAATCCATTATTATTGTTTTTGACAAAAGGCTTATGTTACCTTTCATGTCCATGTCTCTTTAAACAATGGTTTTCGTGATAAGGTGCAGCTAGTGTTGGCATATAATGTATTTTCCTCATTCTTAATTTGAAGCTATGCTAGGTTGTTTAGCTTAAACTACTTGAAAACTGTTGCAATGTTTTTCATTCACCCAAACTAAAAATAAAACTATCTTCAGTCTTTTGAAAGGCAGCATGACCTTTAGTCATGAACAGATCACCAAGTAACATGAATAGATATATTTCTATTTATGTTATACAGGGGGTGTCCATTACTTATGACAATACTATTTGCTTGTTGTGTTAAGCCAAATCAGGGAACGGGAAGTAGTTTGTCTGTGAAACAAACTATAACATCAATTTGACAAAAAAAAACAACACAGGATTCAATGCAATCTAATGAAATGATTTCTGATTCTTAACAGAATCAAGGTATATTTTTTCTATTTACAAAATGCATAAACTTAATATTTTATTAGCAAAAAAGGTATAATCTCTATGACATTTTGAGTAAGTTTCCATGAGGTGAAAACATATAAAAAAAACTTTGTTTATTTAAGAAATATTACAAGTACAAAGATATCTGGTTGCATATCAAGGTTCACATGTGATTGCCATTGATTCTTCTTTTTGCATATTGATGACTTTTATGTAATGGGAGACAAATACTGGTATTGAAGATAAATAGATACATTTTCACTTGAAAGGTAACATGTACTTCTGACTATGACCATTTCTTTTCTGTTTGTTTGGGGTCTATCAATGCTTTTGATACATATAATAGTATGATAATAATATTCCTAAAACATATCATGATAATAAACTAAACCTTGACAAGGCCATTTTAGATATGGACATACAAAGTCCAACGTTAAAAACATTTCTGATAAAAATAAATTAACAACAAATGGATTGAGGTATACTTTAAGCAAAGTAAAAGAAAAAATTATACAAAATATCTTTTGAAAATAAAACCAACCTGAATTTTATTAAATATTTCTCCATTCCACAGCAGACAGTTGCCAGTTGGATGTTGGGCTGGTTGTGAGATGACTTTCTCTCCACGTAGGTGCAGGACATGGCCAGAGAGTATGAGTTTTGTGGTATCTTGCAGACAGATACACTTCACACAGCTTTTATCAGGTCCACGCCTTGACAATCTTGAACATTTGTTTAAAATATCCTGAAACAAGTAAACAGCAAACATAACTGAAGTAACAGTAACTGGAGTAATAGTAACTGGAGTAACAGTAACTTTCACCCCAACCAAATCTTAAGCCAAGGTTGATTTCAACTGGTAAGGGTGAACATTTTGTTCAATTGCCTCACTGGGATATGATTTTTTTTTATATACAAACTAAATAAAAAACAGGAAAAGTATTACATTAATATTTTATCCTACCACTTTTTTTCTCCTGCTTGTCAGAAACATTATCCATAATGATTACAAAATGTGCTATTTGATAACATCCATCCTCTAAAAGGAAGAAGTGTTTGTTAAGGTAAATGTGCCATTTGGCAATAATAGAAGCATTAATGGGCCATGAAATTCAACACATTTTAATAAGTGCTTAACGCCATTGATTTGGTATTTTCCTAAAAATCTACTAACATTAAAATGGCAGCTTTTCAATAAGGTTGTTGAGACTTATGAAATTCTCAGTCCAAGCAGCTGAAGAAAGCATACAACAAAAAGACCATGGAATAGTTCACCTAAGAACTCTGGCTTCTAGCATTCCAGAACATAAAATCTAAGTTGTGTGAAGATGAAGACCAAAACCTGTGGAGTTATTCACAGGACTGTTCAATGTTTTGACATAGTGACCTACTTTTTTACTTAGTTGTCAACTCTTTCAGGATTTCATGTAGACAAATATTCTGACCAAGTTTGGTGAAGGTTGGATAAAAACTGTAACATTTTATAGAGAGCTTACAAGCAAATACTTGATGCCAAATGACAAAGGCCTACAACAGATGACCAGGAAAGCTCATCTTTTGAGTATGTTGTGCACAGGTGAACTAATAAATCAAAACTAGAAGGTGGATGATTATATGCTATAAGGTCAAACCAAACTTGTAAATAACAACAACAAGGGGCAATAACTCTGGGATGAATTTAAATATTTCCAGGTTGTCCACACAAGACTTTGCCAAAAAACCCACAACAAATCAACACAATTACACTTGATGCAACTAGTTATCTTACCATCATGCACACATAAAAAAATCACTCTTGCAAGTATGAAAAAAAAAAAAATAAATGATAAAGAAAAGTTGTTCGTACAAGCAACTGACAGAGGAAAGGACATTGTGCCCCATATGAAAAAATAAGACTCTTTGGGTAAATAAAAATTACTTGTAACTCTTGTCAGATAAAAATTAATGCAAATACAATTCTTTCAAACATCAAAAAATAATAACCTCATCTCAAGCAGTCTGGTGCTCGGCAAAGAACTTAATGAAGCATTTCTGATGCAAAACCTGGATAATGTGAACTTTGCATGGATGATTTGAACCTTTATATAAGACTATGTGAACAACTATATATTCAGTAAGTTGTGTTCATTTGTGAAGTCAAAACATGTATAATTATTTACATTATAATAGATGTGCCCATTACTAAAGACAAAATAACTTGTAAGTTGTCTTAAGCTAAGTAATGCAATGACTTCTACTTCCTGCTTTATTATAAGTCAGCGATTATAAATAACACGTAGTAAAAGCAACAGAATCAATTTATATCCTCACTCCTTCGCAGCAGCAGCCTAAAAGTAAACATGTATTTCTGATTATTTCATTTCTTTTTCTGCTTGTTTGGGGTCTTTTTTTTATTCTTGGACTTGGACTTTTTTTTATACTTGGACCTTGCATGATATTGTTCAGTTTACTCTGTAGAAGTGAAGAGCAAAACATGTCTTGTTTTTTTCAACATTACCTATTATCACAAAAATCATGCAATTATTTTTTGTGCAGATCACTTGTACCATAAGACTTATTTAACAATGCTCTCTTCCAGCTGATATTTTGCCTCTCATGCAGTTTGTATGGATATTTACTTGTTAAGGCAAGATGTGCAGACATATACACTTTATTTACAGGTGTTTGGAAGAAAGCAACAAAATTCTAATAAAAATGCACTTTGATCCCAGACATATTGATAGATCAAGTGGCAATATACAGGTATTGAAGAGAACCTTTACTTATGATTAATTAACTCTAAGAGTTGTTGTATGTTTTTTGTATTTTTTATTCAGTTTTAACTCAGTTGGATGGATTAAATTTGGTTTTAAGTTTAATTATGTTCATTTACATTACTGCATCACTATGGAGGTGATGAGTGTACTTTTTACGACTGACATATAGTGTAATGGTGACATGATTTTGCATGTGCAGGTTGGAGATATGTATCTTGTGGAGATAAAATGGCCAAAAATACTTAAAAAACCAAGGTCAGCATAACTATTTGAAGAAAATGATGTAAATATATAATAATCTTGGTTAAATGGATAATATTTAAAATTATTTTTAGCTGTGGTTCAATTCAAATTTGTTTACAATGCAAAAAGAAAATGCAAATTTTACCAACTGTGACCATGTCACTTTTTTTTTTTTTGTAAAGGCCATTCATATTTTCCTAATGGATTAAAAAATATAAAACTAACAAACAACAAGTTCAGGCAAAAGTTCTTTACATTATGTTTTAATAAAAAGATATTGAACTTTGATGTACGTATAAAAAAATTACGCTGTATTTACTATTAGTGCATTTGAAGCTATTCTGATCAGATTAAGTCTAAACTATGTCTAAAGTCTTTGTGTCAAAAACATCAAGCAAATATAATGTTGAGGATAAAACGCAAAATTCCATTTGAAACTTGTTTGAAACTTTTCTTAAATGATTAAAAGCATAGTTTATAACAAACTTACTTTGTTTATCAATAAAAATGGTTATCATGAACTTTGACCTTTACCTCATGGGTATACAGCTTTCATATGCTCAAAATTTACATAGTTAATTAAAAGTTATGATCTTTTTCTTTGATGTACATCTTATGGAGATGATGATTTAAGTACGGATGATATTTCAGTATTCATGTAAACAACATTGGTGGTCAGTTGAACTAAGGAATTGGGGCTATAAAAATAATTTATGATATGAAATATGTTTTTGTCTATCCTGCTATTTATGTAAAATGAATGACTAAGGTGCCACATATTTTGGTAAATGACCAGTTCAGTAAATGGATCCTATGAGAGTAGAGATCCACAGAGAGTGGTCTGGGTGCTTTCTTAAATTTTTTAACTATATAGGGTAAAATATGTCACACATAAAATACAGATATTTAAAACTTAATTGTTTTTTTTTTATAAATTTGAGAAATATACCCCATTTGCTGTTGTTTGTTTTGTCTTTAATCTCTACAAAACCCCTTTGCCTTTCATAGTTTTATGTTAATACATATATATGGTGAACCTTAACTTAATTGTGATTGTTTTCACATTAAAGAGTTTGTTGTAAAAAAATAAGATGACATCTTAATTGTCTAGAAAAAAACATATTTCTAATTTTATTTTCAAAGGAGTTGCATTTGTTGTCTAATTATGATACAGTTTTTCACATGTCAGGTCATTCATCAGATGAAAAATAGCTACAAAACTTCTTCAAAAGTGTTTAATTTACCCAATTAATTAATTAATTAAATATAAATAAATAAAAAAACTAATTGTACTTAAACTGTTGTTATTTAGCCAAAAGAGGACCATTTTCTTTTAATTGTAAAGTGCAACCAATACTACTGCTGGCCATCTAAAATAAACAAGTAATGTGCATCACCTTAGGTTAGGTTTTAATGTAAGTTTAGATTGACTTTATTTTGAATATGTGTATGCCTGTGTTTTAGTGCCTTTGTGAATTATGAATACAAAAAAAATACCAAAAATATTATCTTTTTGCACTGGTTTTAAATTTATGTATTTTTACAAATCTGATATACCCTAAATTTATTTCATCATCATTTTGGCTTCAATATACAAGAAAAAGACACAAATAGAGAAAAAAAAGATACAACAATTACATTTTCTTTAAAAAGGATCATGTTGTTTGTCCTGACCCAACCCCTCAAACACACACTACTATTATCATGATTAATATGTGCTACACATCATACCTAATAATTAGCATTAACTTTCACACCCATGGAACAGGCTTATAACATTTTATCTTGATCCTTTATAGTCCCCAATTTACCTAAATGTCCAGACCATTCCCTAGATTCATATAAGATCAATTTACTAAAGTGGTTGTTGAATAAAACATCTGTAAATCTAATGACAAATCCAGACCTTAATTTAGGTCAAGATTTACTAAGTGTTTTACTTAAAATACAAGGTAAATGCCAAGAAGTATAAGTTGTGAAAAAAAAAATAGCAATCTAACATTTGAATAATAAATATGCTTAATCTTTTTAAGAAGGACTGGAGCAACTTTGAGTAATTTTGTCATTTCAGTCATTTTAGTCTCAAATTTATCCGACTGATAGAATTCTTCAAATAACTAAACAATGTTTTTACAACTAATATGCACAGAGAAACAGTATGAAATGCATTCAATTTAAGGACAGAAGATTGCAAATAGCAAATGGCATTGTTGGATAAATTTGACACCTTTCAAATTTGTCAACATTATAAACAGACACAAACGATGAATAATGCTTTTTATACAAATGATAGTTCAGAACTAATACAGCATGAAACATTTTTACAACACGTGCTTGGATAGTTTCAAGGAAATTTTCTTAAATTAATACAAATAAATTCTACAGGCACATTTAAAACTGTTTTGGACTGAACATTTCAAATATCAAAATTATTTAATCTGTTTCACCACCTGTGTATTACTGAAGAAGGTTACACATGTCTGTTTTAATAAAACAATGTTTACTCAGTAGATGGCAATGGAAGGGGCACTTTACCAACTTCTAGTCAACTTCTAGGCTTATTCTGCCAGCCCACTTGTGATATGTTTAACATAAAACAATCATTATACATTCTCTAAGTACATTAATGCCTTAGAGCACCATACACTGTTTTAATGATACTCAATATTACCTACAATTTAAAAAAAAAAGTATCTGTAACCGTAACTGACTAAAGTAAGATAATAACAATCAAACAATTAATTCTCTGAAGACAATTTAATGTCTCAATATATACGGGGCATATGTTGTGTGCAATGTTTGTTTCTACTGTAAACTAAACTCACACACATACTTTATGTTCCAACTCGAAGGGCAATATGTGTTTGCCTATTTCGGCATATTTTTGGCAGAATTGAACCAGTTTTCAACAACAAAGTTATGCTGTTCTTTATTTGGTCAACAAAATCGAATCCCCTTTAAAAGTGGTGTGCCACTTCAAATTGCACTTGATGCACATAACCCACTCACTATCAACACCATTTTCATTGCCACATCCAGGGCAATGTCTCTCTTCCTCCTCGCTATCCATGTATGCCACTCCAACATCTGACTCTGACGAGGATAAATCATTCCATTTCCTCTTTTCGTTCTTCAATATTTTCAACTTTTTCATATTCCCCTTTTCTCTTTAGGGTATCTCTTTAGTTTCAATATGTTTCCTCACCAGCTCTGCTGTTTTTTAAGCCTTTTTTCCTCTCTACCCTCTTTCCTATTAAGCTTTGAAGCTAATGCAGCATTCATGCCAACTGGTTTTCATTCGTTATCATGAGCACCTGTTCTCCTGAAAGAACATTAGGCAGTTATTCATGTGATCTCTGAGATAGTGTTTTAGTTTGGACTTCTTGAACAGTCAACAAAGGAAATGAATCTAATACGTTTAGGTTCCCAATGATTCTCATAAACGTTGGAGATGGTATTGGGCTGTTGTGGTTTAAGGAACTGAATTTATCTGGAGGTGAGGAAATGGGCCGGGAGGTGTTCTGGTTCTGCTTTACCATGCTGCAGGACACTCATGGCATTTGGGTGTCGCAGTCCTTGAATGATGAGCTCTTTGCAATCTCTAAAGTTGAAAGCTTGGATTGGTCCATGTTGCAAGGGCCGAGCGGAAAGAGACCACATCTCTCAAAATCATTGATCACACATCAAATCATGCCTCGTGGAAGACTTCGGCAAAGGTTTTCTTTGAAAAAATTTAGCCAAGGTGTTAAGGTTGCCACTCTTGCAATAAAAGACAATCTGACAGACCTTTGAGCATCCAGGGACCTATGAGACCATCAACAAAGACCGGCTGGTCAATCCCTTTCATGCAATTAAACTCATTGAGCTCTTTGAGAAAAGACATGAAAAGGGCCTTGTCCATCCAACCATTTTCTAAATGTATATGGCCTCTTGAAACATCTCAATGCCATGATCTCTGAATCCCTGACCTGGATGCACAACAAGAACTGGCATGTATTCTCCTACCACATTAAAACATGTCATGATGGTAATCCACTGCTTGTTGCAGATTGCAACTTAATAAATATTGTGCAGTGCCCCTAACTACCAAAACCTGACCAGAATTCACAAAGAAAGGGAATCCACTTTCATCAGCATTAAAGAAATATCTTGAGTCCTTTTACAATTGCCTAAAATCATCTATTTTGGATGAAAGGTTGGTTGTTTGGCTAGCGAACCAAGTGTTGAGCATCTCATTGTTGACCAGTGGCACACTGATGGCCCAAAAAGTGGCAGGGGACAATGTTACCAATCTTTCTTTGGCAGATTGTTTCTAAACAGTGTTTTCCTGCTGTCATAGTCAAGCGCAATCTTAACTTTTATTGTCAAGGACATTCTTACCTTCTATCAACAGTTCATGTCGCTGTAGTGGGTATATGCTCTTCGACATCAGAAGGCAATAGTCTACTAAAACTTTTTCTTCTGCCCTGGTCATTACTGTTGTACATCCAGGTGATAACCCCAATGATGTTTTGCCAGACATCTTGTCTTGCACAGTTGTTTTCAGGATACTAATTAGCTCGCCCAAGACCTTTTTTTACAGGGGAATGGGCCCATGCCCTACAATTTTGGGGAAAATAGCATGATTTCTTCCTCAAAGGGGAATGAAGTTACTTTTGGGAAAAACTGCATGATTTTAACAAAATTTTGTGAGGGGAATGCACCTGTAAACGGCTCCTACTAAAGAATGACAAAAAGCCCTATCCACTGCTCTCTTTTTGGACATTGCACCTTCCGCTAAACATACAGGTGAGTTTTTCAGAAGGCAGAACATTAGCAATATGGTTCACAACACAATAAACATGTCATTTTGGAAATACTATAAAGGGATATTTTCACATACTTGTAGCACAGAAAGTGCTTTACACAACCATGTAATTTATAACATGGTATGAGAAGAAATACTTCAGAAAAGAGTGAAATCTGAAGAACACGTAAGATTGACAATATCAAAATTGACACATTTCAAATTATTAAAGTGAAATAATATTGACCTCATCAAGTTTTTTTATGTTTATAACGTAAATAACACTGCTTTATATAATATTTTATATAATGAGTAACTTTAAAACAGTCGGCCATCTTTGATTTAAAGTTGCGATTTACCGGTAGTTTGAGAAAATAACGCCCTTAAACTTCATATTTGATAGAAAACTTCGGCGATTTCCAAGAGTTAGATTGTGTCTTTTATCTATTGATATCTGCAATTATCATATAATTATTGGATCTGACGAAGGTAATTCCACATATCAGCCGATACATATGCGTATAAGTAGGAATCTTAAAGCTAACAGTAAGGCACATCGCCGTTTTTCTTTGTCTCGACATAAGTTATTTATTGTGTTTACATCCAGGTTACATGAAATTCCATTATGTAACAAGGTTTCTGATTGGCTGAGATCGACGTATAAATTAATCATTTGAAAACTGTTTTTACGATCGTATTTCAGCCGAGAAATGTTTCAAATTAGATGTGAATCAGAGAAAATGTCGCCGATTTTTCTGTTGCTCGCTACAATAAATGAAATAACAAAAAAGGATTTAAGCCGGTAGATTTAGATTAAGATGACATTAGCATTTATGATACTGTGATGTACTTGATTGGCCGAGACTCGAAAGTGATTGAAAACATGAGTTTTAACCAGCATATATGATGGACGCATTAACCTGGCGTTCGGCAGTAGCCGAGACATTTTCAAGGGTGCCTTAATGCAGCGCTCGGCGCCAGACACAGGTAAATGCGACGCAAAAAGTCGTCTCCCGGCATGAGGAGGCTGTTTTTCGTGCCGCTTTAATGCGTCATTCGGGTACAATGAGTTAAAATCGCCAATGATGAGCACATCTAAGTTGTCATGAAAACAAATTTAAGACATGAACTTGCGTTTATTTCTTGGACCCAATTAAAACTGAGCAGAAAAATCGGTTATGATTTTATGTAATAGTAGTGACGTACTTAGACGACAGTCGAAATTACACTAGGTTGTTCTAGTTGTATATAAAGACAAAATCATCAACACAACTTAAACGTTCATGATACACAGATAATTTCAGCTTAAAATAATGACACATCAAATTACCAATTGGCAGATATAATCTCGACAATCAGCGCAGAATACACAAGATATGCCGCACATTCTTGGCCAGACCGATACGAAATCTTACATATAAGGGAGATAACTACGACGTTATAGTAGAATCTATATCTGTACATGGTCTCCTCCAATCGGAACTCCTCGGGAAATTCCGTCCGCGGGAGGAATAGTTAACTAGTGCTGATGTGTTGTCAGCGGCATTGAAAAGTGTAAATGTGTTGCCTAAGAAGCTATTTATCATCTAATAAGTATGATTTATAAGGCCAAAACAGTGCGGTGTTGATATTTTAATAAACATCATTCTTGTTTGTCAACATTTATTTTCCAAAAGATGTTTGTTTTTGTTAAATCGCACAGACACAAGTATGGTCATATTGGCGACGTCCAGCTAATTATTGGTGGAGGAAGTTCCCAGGCTTAAGTCTGGGTAGAACCACTAGCGAAGCGCAGGTTAGCTGGAAAACCTCCCCACGTGAAAGTTCTTGCCCCGACCGGGACTCTATAACCCACGCCGTGAGGTGCTGAGGAGTTGCATGTCAGAGACTATAACCACACTGTCACGGGCTCGTTCCACCCTGCCATAAAACAAAAAATCAAAGCGATTAGAAGCCCTGTTCGGGCGGTATTAGTATGACAGTGTACGCGATTACAGCTAGTTGTGTTAACAATGGTTAAAACTACTCCAAAGTAAATCAAATGTAAACGCATTGGAAATAGGAAAGCAAGCACGTCTTCGGTTGCAAATAAACACCCGTTCTAATATATAGATGATACATTGGATCAAAAGATACATCAGAGTCACTAACATCCGATAATAGAAACCATTTTATTTAAGATTCAATACTTTCTATATGATTTTGCATTTTTACTTAAGACAGATAAAAAATAAATGCTCATACATGATACCAGATTTGACCAAATAACTGAGTTTGAAATTTAATACTACCCTTTCCACCGATGTGCTCTAAATCTAAAAATTCCGAATGCGCCATTCCTCTCCAAACGCGCGCGGTATCATTAGACTGAGAGGCTGAGATGATACGAATGCCCAATGCCCAATAACCTGGTTCAGAGCCACAGAAGGCAGTGAGACCCCGCGCGGGATATTGCAGGTATCTCGGCCTAGTAGATAACGCATAGTCAGTAGAACACTCGTTCTAATAGCAGTTCTCTCCTCATTTCGACCCTTTCCTCTAGTCAATGAGTGATATTCGTATGGGACATTATTCATTGATAAATCTGCATTTAAAGTATATCTGAATTACACAATATACTGAACTTCAAGTTTAACCAGATAAGATTATTAGTGTTAACATCATGAAGCATGTTTGAACACAATTGACGCGCCTAGTCTCCGTAGATATACACATATGTTCTGTACACGCACTACGTCTTCCTAGGCATGAAAAACTGACCGTGAGTAGTCCAGATCATGCAGGGTCAATCCTGTGTGCTTCCGAAATCCACCTTTCTCATAACACTGGACGGTGTCGCAAGCGACACTGGCCAAATAGAATATATGAATATAACATACATAATAGTATAACATGTTTCAAAACAAACAGAAAATAAATAGCACATGTAACAATATACAAGACAACACAAACAAAAGAACACAATATATAAAAATGTACATTTTTAAATCTTGCAATTTAGAATGTAGCATTAATTCACCACACTACCTCCAGACAAACTTTTAACTGAATTTATTTTTTAAGAACACAAACACCATAAGACATTTTTTTTAAAAACAAGAACACGGTTTTGACAATAAAGCGTTTTTTTTCGGAGATAGGAAGTTCACTACTTTTAAACCGTGTGTTTAAAGTCAAGTAATAAGCTTTATACCATTTTCACTTATCCATCAGTCCAGTGAGGTTGGCACGGGACCCAATCCGCTAATGCGGCTGACAATGTTTAACAGAGGATTTGTTGACATCTCATCTTCCACACGTATTCTGGGCTTTGAACAAAACATCATGAGTTGTTTTGTTGCTGTTGTTTTGTTTTTGTATTGCGTTCGGAAAAGAACCTCGAATGCCATTCGTGCCCATACTGGGATTCGAACCATCAACCCCTGGTTTTGAAGCATTTTAACCCTAAATTTGATACTCTTCAATTGGAAGTGCTGCATTACATTTACTCTACCTCAATGTGTAAGGTTGAAAACTGTCTTGGTTTCTTGTAGCATATATGTAGCACCCACATGTTCTTTTTAAAACATTTATATCTTGTATATTTATATATACCATTTGTAAGATCTTACTAACGTAAAAAAAAACCAGTTGTTTTTGTGAGACCTACATAGAGTGTGCAATAGTGATCACATCTCATCGTCAACAATAGCGGATTACATTCTACCGATATTCAAACTACTTTCGGGGTGCATAATTGGAGAATTGGATAATAGGATAACCGCATACAATATCAGACTGCTCTCTCTCTATTGCCGTCGCATATTGAGTCCAACGAAGCGACCAGTCGATCTGTGATCTATGATCTGTGTTAAGTGATTGTCACATAATGACCAGGAACAAAAAGCGCACCAAGGTAAAATCGTCACCTGGGTCAACTGCAGACCAGCCGGACAAGTGTTTGATCATGTCAAACACAACACCACCACCGACAGGATCCAGTGCTGTGACGTCATTGGCGGCCACTGCACTAGCTGGACACGTATCACAGGCTGGAACCCCAGTATACGGCGGCCAGTACGTAGCGCTCCACTTGCAACTCCTCTCTCAGCAGCAGGCGCCTATATACCTCCTTCCAGTATGTGCAGTCTCCGGTGACGCCGACAGCATCATCTCCCCAGGTGGACCAAGGTCTGTGCCAGACCATTATGAACAAACTTTGCTCAACAGAAGCTATGCAAAAGTCCATGGAGTCTAAAATCAAAACCCTAGACAAGATTGAGTCGGAGATTAAAACCGTATTTGCGAAGATATCACAAGGTGATACTCGAGTTGTCTCCCTTGAACAGAAACACAGTGAAACAAATAGTAAAATAAATGGAATTGAAGCCAGCAGAAATTTTGATAGCCAATTGTCTGAGGAATTAAATGCTAAAATAACCAATGTAGAGAAACTCTTATTTACCCGGAAAGAAGACATTTCGTCATTGAAAAGTTGCAAACGCCAAACTTAACGAGGAAATAATTGATCTTCAATCCCGCTCCATGAGAGAAAATTTGTTGTTTTTAACATTCCGGAAAAAACAGCTTTGAGCAAAGGAAAAAATGAGAACTGTATTGAAGAAGTCTTAGGGATTTGCAAAAATGATCTTCAAATCGGAAGCGATGCATTAAATTTTAAAATAGATAGAGCTCACATAATTGGCAGATATGAACACGGCAAGTCAAGACCAGTCGTAGCAATATTCAATTTCTTTGGTAATAAATTAGCGGTAAAAGAGGCCGCTCGAACGAGGCTACGAGAATCACCTCTCAGTGTAAGCGAACAATACCTCAAAGCCATCCAGGACAGGCGGAAATGTCTTATTCCATACCTCGTTCAGGCTCGACAGCAGGGTAAAGATGCTTTCCTATCGTATGACACTTTATACATTGACCGTGTACGCTACACCCACGATCGTCATCCATCTGGTCCCGTCCCCGAGCTCCCAACGCTTCGCCCTGGGATTCCGGCGAGACAATCTTCAGCCACCGGCTATAGGCTAGACAGAGCTGGTTATGCAGTGAGGTTGCAAAACCAACGTAGCCGACAGGGTTAGGGCGACAGACTAGCGGGCGGTGACAGGCCCGCTTCCGGTGGGGAACCGGTCGAAAGTGAACCGTCGACGGACCGCGAGTCCCGGGTAGACGACAGACCGGCGGACGGTGACCAGTCATCGGGCAGCGTTCGGCCGGACATGAGCGACCCTCCAACGGTGCGTGGCCAACCTGGACACCGTAGGGGCGGCGGGCAGCGACTGACACTAGGCAGACGTTCAGGAGCAGCTACATTGCTTAGCCTGAAAGGTAAATGGACTCTTATCCAAGCTTAATGATAGTGACTTTATAAACTACATAAATAAATGATTTCTTGTTTCTAACCGAAACATGGCATTCCAATACTTCAAATATTGACATTGAAATTGACATTTTTTCTTAATTTCTCTTGTCCAAGTCCAAAATGTAATAGAAAAGCTAAACGCGAAAGTGGAGGCGGTGCCATTTATTATAATAAGAAATACTTTGGCCATGTTAAACTTGTGTCTCTTAATAATAAAGGTTTAATCACAACAATGTTACTTGTGCAGTGTGGCGGTCGTAAAAATCTCCCCGTGCATTGATCTATGTTGTCATTTAATTCATCCTATAAGGATTGTACGTGTATTTCCTTTGATGGACATTGAACTTTGGTTCTTCAATTACATCTTCACATGAACAGGATGCTACAACCATTTATTCGTCTCTGGCTATGTTTGTTCATGATTCAGAAAGTTAATTTTATTTGTGGTCAACCATTTTTGTGTTGTTTTTCAAATCGAAATAATATCATATTTCTTTTCTGAACACTACTAGTATGTGGACATTATTTTTCGATGACGTCACTACTTTCGTCATAACGTATAGAAAATATCAGCGCATAGACATTTTGTTTTCAAATAGATCGTTTTTCTTTTCGTTGCTTGCATTTGAGAAACTCGTCAGGAAGTGCGAGGTTAGAGCTCTGTTAAACCGGATTAAGCACTCCAGTCGGTCCATATTGCAGACTGACCGTTCCAAGGCGGTAACTGTCGGGTTTGCTCTTTTCCTTAAATGACTCATCACAAATTTGTTCTTACTTTTCGCTTGGCTTGCATATGAAATACCTTTGTTCTGTGCCTTTTGGGAGTTTGGTATATGTTGCAATACTCATAGGACTTTGTCATATATTCATATTCATACTGCTATTGTAGTTAGAAGCAATAAAACCATTGCGGTGAAAGAATTTTGAAAACGCCTTTCTTAATTTATGAAAACGAAAGCTTTGCTGTAACAGTTTAGAAGAAATAAACCGGTTTCTAGCATTGAAATCTTCTACATTAGTACAAACTCGTGCAAACCTTGTAAGTTGTGATATGTAAATACCATAGGAGGTAGCACGAGGTGAATCACCATCAAGGTATGGATAATTCACAATACTAAAGTTGAATTCATCTCTCTTGTCATAGATTTTAGTAGAGACGTTGTCATTTGAAATATTGATTTCAATGTCTAGAAATGCTGCATTTAAATGTCAGTTATTTGCTTTATTGAGGGTAAGTTCTGGAGGGTAAATCAGATGGATCATTTGAGAAAAAATAGAATTATCTATAGTTAAAATATCGTCAAGATAGCGTGACGTTAAATTGAAAGCCTCTATATTGTGGCTCTGGTTTGAAGGGGATAAAGTTAACATGAAATCACGTTCAAAGCAGTATAAAAACAAATCTGCAATTAATGGTGCACATTTGGTTCCCATAGGGATACCAATTACTTGTCTAAATAAAGTGTCACCGCATTTTATGTAAATATTGTCTAATAGAAAACGTAGAGCTTCACAAACATCCGTGCAAGTCCACATACATGTAGTAAACTTTTCTAAGAAAGTGTCGGTAAAAAATGCATTACTTTCATGACATGCAATATATATACGTTGCTCTCGAGCAAATGTTTTCTCAATAAGAGCAATCAATTTGGTCTTAATTAAATCATGAGGTAAAGAAGTGTACAGCGTAGAGAAAACGAAGATAGCATTATTCGATTCTCTTGTTGTACCTATAATTCGGTATGGCTCAGAGGTTTAAGGTATTTATAATACGACCGAAGTTGATGAAATACATCTTCGTTTTTGTAAACTAATACTCGGCGTTAAGCAACAGACACCAAATGCTTCAGTGTTTGGCGAACTTAGCCGTTTTCCATTGGCCGTTATTTGTAAACAAAGATCGCTGTACTATTGGAAAAAAATTATGAACAAACCAGATACACTGATGTACGAAATGTTTAATAAACAACGTACTTTTCATAATATGACCAATGTAAATAGAAACTGAAATAATATTGAATTAGAATATATTTTACCTTATTTCAACAATAACTTTTACTATTTACCATGAATTTCACAACGTCTACGTGATCAATATCTACAAGTGTGGAAAGGTACTATATCCACACAACCAAAGTTGTTTTATTATAGAATGTTTAAAATGTCTTTAGTTACGAATTGTATCTAGATTGTATAAATAATGATAAACGTCGTAAAACTAGGTTTAGATTAAGTTCATACTGTTTGTCTATTGAAACTGGTAGATATAATGGAATAACCAGAAATGAATTCAAATGTGTATTATGTACTCAAAATGTTTGTGAATCAGAATTTCACTTTTTGTTATGCTGTCCTTTTTACAAAGAACTCAGAAACAAGTATAATATTACTTCCTCCTAGCCAAATCTGAATGTGTTTACCAATACTATGTCTAATACTCTTTCAATAAATAATATAGCTAAGTTTTTGAATTAGGTTTTTATCTTAAGAAAAGATGAGATTAACATTTTAGCTGCTTCTTAGCCCATAAAAAAACTGTAATAATGTACCTGTAAGAGTTAAATTGACATTGTATATTGTACTTAACATAATCATTGTTTGAATGTATGCATACTCTGATCTACTTTGAACACTTTGTCAATATTAAATGTTTGTGATCAAAGGCTTCATTGCTAATTTACCAATAAACTTTGGTAGTAAAATGCCATCAGAGTAAGATGACAGCACTAAAAATGACGTCGTAATTTAGAACTGCTCCCGTTTTCTTGTTACATATATCATTCTTTTGAGGAAATAATATACTTTCTTGTGTTGCATGAAAGATTTCAATACAATGCGATGTAGTTGAGGGTATACCACGCCGAAATATGAAATTACAAGAATAAACACAATGATAATTTAAATTGGTCTTTCTTACTTACGCGTCTTTCTTTCTTATACTTTTAACATCTTTCTGGAAATGCTAATATATATTTTACATATATTAAAATGAAAAATATTAACTTTGAAAACAGAAAACAGAAAAAAAGAGAGAAGACATTTACAAATCGATACAATAAACAAAAGAAGCCAATGCTTGTTTTAAATACCATTAGTATAATGACTATTTACCCATATACAACATTGCAGGTAATGAAATACTCTTTGTAGCAAATGACGAAACAGAAGGAATATTAAAGCATAAATTAGTATGGGATGTTTCGGTCGCCCTATAAAAATGACATTATATGTTTTGTCTATTCTGTCAAAATATGTGGGATGTTTTATCCTATCAAGCTAGTTACTCTAGCAGGTTTCGTGTATTTTAAATAACACACGAATATTTAGATTTTTGACATTATTTCGGTTTTAACTTTTCCTTAACATTTGATTTAAGACGTACAGGATAAATTTCTTTTATTCTGCATTCAGGGTCGTCATGTTATGAATAGTTATAAGCAGGCTTATAACATGTTCGTGCGTTAAAAATTAATTATGAAAACATAGACCAAATTAATTTTAAAAAATCAAAAATTCATGCCACAAACAGTATCAGACTAAGACGGGTGCCTCATAAACTTTTAAAACACTACAGTTTGTTTAAATATGATTTTTAAATGAAATAAATAATAATTAACTTGTTATAATTGACATCTATCATTAGATTCTCATTAATATGTATGAATATTCATGCTGGCTAATTTACATAATTAATAATTTGAAATCTAAGTTTAGCGATAGCCTCCACTTAAGGAATGATATACAAATTATTCTTCAACGTTAAGGTTAGTTATAGACTTTGAATAGAGCAATATTTGAATTAAAGTCATAGAAATATCACAAAATGAACCAAATCATATGAAATCCCGACCAACATGTGTTACAATAGTAGGGGCTTATATATATATTCTTCAGAAACTGTTGAGTTAGTTTGAAAATTTCTTTAAAATAAAAAGAATCTAATCCACTTTTCAAAAGTCTTTTTGCGTATTAAGTATTTCAATTCTACGTTTAGTGATATCCTCTCTTAAGGAATGATACAAAAGTTATTCTTTAAAGTTATGGTCAGTTATGAGCCGACTTCTAGCCAAATTATACATTTAGATTGAATAAGCAAAATTTGGACGCAAATAAGTAAAAAAAAAAATATGTGAAAAATTTGATGCTCACCTATTTTGACGCCGTTTTTATTTTCATTTCAAACTAATTGACGTATTTCCTCTGACGTAACTTCTCGCGACATTTGTTGACAAACACTATTTTGACAGCTCAGGCAGACAAATATGGCAAATCCGAGATTCCAAGGTAAGAATATCTTAAATTCAAATTAACATTATTTCACGGATTTTTCTTATTTCCACAATAAGTGAAAGTTTGCATGGTGTTATCAATGATATATAAAATAAACCACATACCAAGCGTCCTTCTATAAAAAAAGTTAGACATTGCAGATTAAAAATGGTATCTTAGTTTTCTTCTCTCATGTTATTATTTATATTTTCTGGCACTAAAGAAGTACATGTCGTACTCCCCATCTCAGATGTGGGCAGCTACAAATCTAATTAGAGACTATTAGGGATGCAAATAAAGTCCGTTGCCCGAGACTTTGGGTAAGTTAAGTAGGATGGTTGACCAAGAAGCAATAAGATACAAGACCATCAAAAACAAAAGTGGGAAACTATCTCGAGTACTGGAGAGCCCTGAGCTAGGTACTTGAGAACAAGTTTCCAAACCAAAAACTAAGGAACTGCCGACCCTTTAGTGCCAGTTGAAACAGACATTTTGGAGGATGAAAACAACTGACTGGATTTTGTTGTGTTTCTGGGTTAATTACACTAGAAACTGTATGCTCTGGTGTTTATTCAATAGGTCGCATGCGATACATGTAAACACTAGGTCCAGTTGGCCTCCAGTACTGCCGTGAAAGTAATCAGAAGGCGAGATAGTAGTCAGGTGTCCACATTGCGTTCTTGATGTGATTTTATATGAATGAATGCTGAACATTTATTTGTAAAATTTTAAATTTCAAACATGCCGTTTTTCTTTTGTTTTCCAGCATTTATATAGTGCTATTAAACAACTAAGACTAAATGTACACCGCATTACTTTTTCCTAAGAGTAAAATTATTACGAAAGAGAACAGCCAATCAAAGGCGTCGTTTCTATTGTCTGTCAAAACGTAATGGCGGCTCGCTGCTATTTGCAAACAATCGGTATCATGAACAAAAACGTTAAACAAGCGTTAAAAACTGATACTACTTGATCAATAAGGGCTTACTTGACATGTTTATGACAGTTAGTTTCGAATTCAATACAGTTCACTCCGCAAGAAAATATATAAATGGCTTAAGGGCGTCGTAACTAGTGACGCTAGGATATAACTTTCGCAACTGTTGAATTTGTTTGAATATTGCTTTTAAATGAAAAGAATCTAATAAACTTTGTCAAAATGAACTCTTTTTTTAGATTCTCATTAAAATCTATAAATATTCATAAGAACTTATTTGCATAACTGACAAATGACCATCCAATAACCTTTAATTGAGTACCAGTTGTATACTTCTATCACCAGTTTTGGAAAAGTTATAAGCATTTTTCTAAACATACCTCCTATCAAAATTTCATGATGGTTGCCATGGAAACCATTAGTTTTCAGATAGCCCAAATAAGTTTATTTTTGAATACATTGGAGATTCTGTTTCTAGACACCCTTACGAACATTTTGGTACCCATGAAAACGGTATTCATAAAAAAAAATACAAGGTTAATTTACATTATATATAACCGGCCGCAATAGCTCAGGTGGTAGAGCCGTCGGCTTGCGGATCGGGAGGTCGTGGGTTCGAACCCCGGCCGGGTCAAACCAAAGACTTTAAAGTTGGTAGTTGTGGCTTCCCTCCTAACGCTCGGGGCTAAGGGGACAGCATTACGCCTGACTCGTCGGTGTCAGTATAATGGACCGGCCGGGTTCAGTCCCTGGGCACCTCATAAGTGCCCCTGTGCTATAATGATAGAAATGTCGCTGCGCAGTATCGGCAAAAAAATGCCGGCTAATCCCATCCCATCCCATTATATATAATAATAATATAGATGATTCTATACCATTAAAACAATATCGTCAATAGTTTTTAGATTGTTATTAAAATTTGCAAAAGTTTGATTTGCTTTTAAGTTTATTTATTTGGAAACATGTTATTTTGTTAATATATATATATTTAACTGGGTAAAATACGTATTGCAACATAACCTATTGAATTTAAAATAAATTTTATCTGGGTAAAATACGTCTTGCAACATAACCTATTGTATTTAGAATAAATTTTATCTCATTATTATATCAACTTGTTTATAATCTTGAAATAGCATAAGCATCCTTGGTGTAGTGCTTCAGGATCGCAGGGTCCCTAGTTCAAACCACACAAGAGATGTTAGTCCTTGAGCAAGAATTCTGATTGGCTGCAACTAATCTTGAAAAAAAAAGTTCTCTTTATAACCATGGGCGGATCTAGCGATGTGGCGAGACTCCTAGCAGGGTATAACATGTACACAAAAAGGTTTATTTTTCTTCTCTTTTTCATTTGTAACAAATTCACTAAAACATTTTTTTAATAGAGTGGAGCCTTTAAGAACTTTATTTGTATCTCGATGCATTTCAATGAATATTTATACCATATTCTTGTTGCAAGCAGTTAAAGGAGTCATGGCTTTAAAAGTGTTAAATTTAAAAATTCATCCAGGCTTTTATTGTAAATTAGCCTGAATGTATTTTTACCCCTTTGATGGTCAAATAATTTAAATTTATGTTACACGATTTGATTCCTTTTTGTTCATTTTGTTAAAGGAAAAACAATAATTTTACATTACAGTTTGTGTTATTTACATGTATTAATATAATTATGACATTGATTTTCCAGATAAATTTTTATACAAACTTTTTATTGCCTTGAAATATGTGAATACCCTAAATAATTATATTTCTAAGATAAATGTAGATTTGACTTGATGAGATAGGAAGGGAAACAAGCTAAGGAGTATATATTGGATCAGTCAGTATTTTTTTTTTGAGTCTGATGAACAAGCTATTGTTAGAAAAGGAAAAGACTTTGTTTTTTAAATACACCGGAGATTCTGTATCTAGATACCCTTACGAACATTTTGGTACCTATGAAAACGCGGTAACCATATCAAGCTGCGGGACTATCTTTGGACTATCTTTGCCATTCGCATTCGCTGCACGTACGCAGCCAATCGGAACACCTCGGATAATTCACGTGATTGTCCCCAATCGGAACTCCTCGGGTAATTCCGTCCTCGGGACAATCATCCCTCGTGAATTATCCGAGGTGTTCCGATTGGATTGTCCCGATGACGGAATTACCCGAGGAGTTCCGATTGGTACGCAGCACTATTACGTCACGATGACGTAATAATCCAAGAAAAGTCGAAAAATGGCGTCCGAAACAACGTTTCAGAGTTTAGTAATTTTTATCTTTATTTACAAAGCAATGGGGGATTACAAGTTTGATCCGAGGGAACAAATACCGCTGACGAAAGAACAGGTCGATAAGCCTAAAATGGATTTGTGGGTTATTGGTACCTTTTTGGCAGCTCACAAATATTTCGGTGTTGATTTGAGGTTCGTCACGGGTTTTCCAACAGATGCTGACCGGGTATTTTACAAGAATTTCCCAAAACCTGTTCTGAAAAAGTTACACGAAGAAGCAGTGTTGCACTGTGAGCAAGGTGTTACTCAGTGCGTAACTAATATACTTCAAAAGGCCACGACCTCGTCGTGCTTGAGTCAGATATTCGGGAAGAAAGATAAGCCGTCTGCGCCATTTGACACTGAATTTGAATTATTTTCGTACCGCACTACTGCTTCATATTACATGTGCTGGTATACAATGATGGAGGAAGAATACCTCAAATTTACTGGAGGCGTTGTTGACAATACACAAGGGTGTCTCGACTTTTTAAAGGGTGTTGCAGAAGTACCGTCATATACCAAGGCAGACTTGTTTACATCAGGCCAAGAAGCCATTGTTGATACGAGAAACATGGACAGTTCTTTAGAACAGCCCTTTGTCTGTCCACGACTCTGGTTTTGCCCAGACCCCTGTTACGGCAGAAAAAATAAAGGTAACGCTAATTTGAGTCAGAAGGATTCGGGAAACCCTTGCAGATCTCTAAAAAACGACTCGTGTGGGTGGAAGGACGGCCAAAACATAGATTTCCAAAGCTTGGTCCGTAATAAATTTAACATTACCTGCGAATGTGACAACGAGAAGAAGGGGTTTGAATGGAACAGCCAGTTTGAGATGTGTGTCGACAAAGACGAGTGTTTCGACGGAACGGCCAACTGCCCCTCCAACCGGATCTGTAAGAACACTATTGGTTCCTACATTTGCACTTGCCCGCGGGGGTATGCACCCAATAACAGCACTGATGTATGTGAACGGACATTACTCATGCACAAGAATTCACGTCTGCTGAAGTTTGACCCAGATATCAACAAGCCAAAAGAGGAAAGTTTACTGTCACAGGCGATGGACTTTGTTGGTCTGTCTAGGGCTACAAATACGACCATTGATTGGTGCATGTTCTTACTGTCTATTTTTATTATAATTTTATAATACCTATGGTTAAGAAAATACAACAATAACTACCTACACGTTTTTAAAATAATTTACATCAAACATGTAAACAATCTTTTATGTGTATATAAAAAATCTAGACTTGCATATTTTTAACATATTTTTTTAACATGTTAATGTGTTAATCAAAAAATGATGTTCTGCTAAATAATAATTCAAAACTACGGACACTTTTGTTGAAGTGCATATTATGTATCTTTTGTTTGGGTGTATATTGAAATAAAACAAGACTCTAGCACAAGATGTTTATTTGTGCAATGCAAATTATGAAACATGATCAAATTCATTAAGCATGTATATATCAAGCAAATTTACTGCATCATTCACACAAAATGGCTTAACAAGACCTGATGAATCTAGTCAACCTGTATCTACCAACCTCAAACATGTTCTTGCTCACAGGGAGTTTGTTTGATGAGGTCATGGCTATTATTATTATACAGGCATTTAGATTTGCACTTAAAAACATATTTCACGAATTGGCATACATTTTTCATAACAAGTGTTTACAGGTTGTAATAAATCCGAATATCAGGAAAATTGTATTAAAATGGTAATTGGAAAAAACATAATCCAGCTTTTGTTAATGTTGTTAGCAACTGTCTAAACATTTGCTGGAATCAATTACCGTAAATATTAAGTTAAAGATATGTATTTAAATCATCGAATTAAACTTAACATATATACGTACATGAACAATTGAATTAAGCTCTATATTACCTTGCATTATACAATTGTTTATTTAACAATGTTATATTGACAATTTGTACTACCATCAATTTGTCTGACCAGACTACACATATTGGAGATTTGACTATTGACTATCACAATATATATATTGTATTGTCAGCCAATGAACACAGAATTTGAGCAGCAACTACAAGTCTATTTTATGCACATATATATTTACACATAAACTCACCGGTCATGACAGGGGAAATCAGCTAGAAGAAGTATTACTATTTGGCATTGTCAGTTAATGTTCAACAAAATAGCTGCAACCAGTTCATAAATATAGAAAGTTCATAAATATAGAAAAGCATTATTCTTATCAAATCATTTACAAAATATAACAAAAGAAAATCATGTAATATAAACAAAATTCATCCTCACTTTGGTGAAAGATATCAATACTGTAATGTTTTTTCGTAATATACACCTATGTGGGCACCTTGCATAACTACAATATTTGGACACATCCAATATAGAATATAGTATGGGATACCTATTGAACAGTACCCTATTTAACAATTACTTTTCACCGATTAGTTGCACCAATTATGGTGTCATTCAAACAATACATCTACAATGAATTCTAAAACAAATTTATATAAATGATGTGTATTAATGTAAATAGCCATGATTTTTCTCTTAAGGATAAAAAACAGTTTTGTAAGAAATAATGTAACAAGCAATAGTTTTTTGTACATATACATATATATCATGTAAAACAGACCATTTTCAGAATCTTCAATTTTTAAGGTATCATGTGTCAAGGCAAATCTAAATCAAGGCCATACATGACAGGTCCCTATTTGCTTATAGAAAATGGTCATCATCAAGAAGGAACTGCATTCTTTGAAAGTAAGACTTGAAACATATAGTGAGGAACTTAAATGAAAGTGTAATGGAGAAATGGCATCTTTAGTGTATTGCATTTATGCAATATTCTCTTGATTAAATGAGTAAAACTGTTCAATGTGCCTTAGACTGAAACTTGTACAGCGATACAAGGCTAGAATAATTTTACTATGTATATGTATGAAAAAATAGTGCTGTTGAATCTAGTTATTAAATAAGCAAATAGTAATGGGAATACAGGTATTGATATGTTGAGGTATGTAATAAAGTTAACGTTTTGCCTTTGAATCAATAGCCCCCAGTTCATCAAAGTATACAGCATTTCAACTTGATGCGGAAAACATACATAAATTACTTATGTAATACATACTTTAATTATATGTAAGATATACATACTATCAGCAATTAGTTTTTAGTAATACATTTAATTTCATTCAAAACCAATTACAGTGTAATGTTAAAAAATGATATATTCTTCTTTAACCTATAGCTAGCTCATCAACTCGCTATGAAGGCATTTATCTTTAAACAGCATTGCATATATAAGGTTTAGCTAATACTTTCAATACTGCTTGTGAATTTTTGTTGCTGTGGATCTTAACTTTTGCTGTAATCTTTTTCTGAAAAACACCAAAGGTGACGGTCATGTATGTACGGACGGATAGCTGTGCTGCTGAAATTTACTCAACTGGCCAAGCACCTGTCACCTGTATACTGCGGCACACGAGTTCACTGTGAATTGGTGTATTACACTATACAAATACTATATGGTCATCAATTTACCAAAATGTCCACACCATTCGCTATATAAGATCAATTACATTGCCGATTCTGTCACATATGGCAGTGTTCTGAATTTTGTGGGTCACATGACTCATTAAAATCTGCCGATTGGAAAAGGGTCTATTGTCAAAATCTAGACTAGGAAGACTTTACAATAACTAAAATATTAACAAGAAAAAAAGTCAGTTGTACACTATCTGTTACTCAAAGGTTATCAGGTAGCATGTACTATTGACAGAAAATGACCCCAAGCATGCAGTCACGCGTGTACATGAAACACAAAAATATACATAGTATATTATTGACCTTATGGAGAAAAAAGAACCAAACTTGACAGTATTTTTTTAACAATGGCCAAGCTACAAAGTTTTACAATCACAAGCATGGAGACGGCATGTGACATCTGATTTTTTCTGTATATGTAACAGATAATGTTCAAAACTGTCAATCAAGCATATCATGGAACTGGTATTAATATTCATAAGTTGATCATTTTTCTGGCTAAATTAAGAAATTAATTTACATTATGAAAACCTTTCATTTACATAAGAATATTCATAAAATCTTTTTATCCAATAAAATGTCTTTGAGAAGTTTAAAGCAATTAAGGACATTTATAGTGTTTGAGAAAAGATTAAATGCTTAAAATTCATTTGAAATTTATTGCCCCAGGTATACAAATGTATTAGTAACATAATTCATAGTCTTTCTGAATTACCAATCATATTTAATTTGTTCTATGGACCTAATAAACAGCTCTCTGAATTTTTCCACACACAAAAAAATGTTACATGTGCCATCATTTTTTAATGAAAAATTGAAATCATACAATTACTGTCCCCTCTTCATTAGATAAGCAATTAGAACAATTCAGGCAACATTAGCAGTATTTTTAAAAGTTCACCAAACCTTTGCTTAAATAAACAACATGAATATAAAACACAATTGTTTTTTAACAGGTTTTATAAAAAAAAAAAAAAGTACAACAGTCTTGCAAACGAAATCCTTCAAAAGGCTGCATAGATGCTTTTAAAACATAATGGCAAAGAAAGCAACAATTTGCTAATCCTGGTGATGAAAACATAAATATAAATATTACAAAAATAGAAACAACAAAACCAAAATAATATAAAAACCAAAATATCAGGCATTCTGGACAAAACAATACAAGTGCCAAATGTAACCTGACAAATACTTCAAATTGACGCTTTTCAAAAGTATATTTTTAAAAGTATTGGAAACAACACAATGATACAAACATCAATGTTTTGTAATTCATTTATAAATAAATGGGTCTAAGAAATGATATGTCTGTTTAAGAAACAACAACAAATCGCTTTGCTTAATACATGTATATGTTATATTGAGGACAACTAAATGTATAAAGATAGACATAAGCTGAGGATATTGACAATGAAGATTGTAACAATAAGAACAGCATACTGGTAATAATGACAAGATGATGATAACGTTGATGTAAATGACAATCAGGGTTATAAGCATCTTAATGACATTGACAATTGTAAATGTCAATGCTGACAATGATAAACATGTGAAAATAATAATGATATTTATGAGGCCAGTGTTGATGAGGACTGATGATGATGATGGAGCAAGCTGACAGATCTATCAGGAATGGGCCTGGCTGTGTAGCTGCAGCTTCAGGATCTTCTGAAAGATCTTCAGAGCAGGTCCTAGCTTAAGGGCCAACCCTGTCAACACATCATTACGCTGCATCAGCAACAGCGAACGACCATCAATTTCCTGTAACAGAAAACTTCTTCATGAAATAATTTACAACCATTAATTTTCTGTAAATGTCAAGTATTATATTAGGAAGAATGTTTCTAAAAGGTAATAGTGTTTGTATACAAAGACTCAACATTTAACTAAAATTCTCAGCCCTTTGGTCATTTTCTGGAGTATAATGACATATAACTTAAAATAAGTGAAGAACAACAGTTGGCTTGTTATATGTTGATGACCAATATATTTGATACAACTTAGAAAGTCAAATAAAGTTTGTAGTTATTATATAAGGTAAAAATATTTTTCTAGGGAAAGAATAATTATTAAATATGATTATTATTTACTATCACACTTCAAATGCATAGCCTGCTAAGCAGGAACTGATAAGGCTAAGGCAAACAGTCTAGAGCTGGGAGCGGTCCGATTAGGATCAACACTATTTGCAGGGCATCCACCATTTCCACAGTACAAAAATATACAAGTTGCATGAAATATGTGAATTGCATAGGACAAAATTACTCACACACTTGTTTTACAGGTTCTTAAATATAAATGAACTTAAGATGACCAAATACAACAAAACTGAACTGGTAAACTTCGTAAACTACAAGAAATGACCAGACAGGAGATGCCTCTATGTTATTAGAGTAGAAAATAATACTGTATCAAAGCCAGGTTTGTACCTTTACTTCCAAGTATAATTAAGGCACAGGACAGTAGAGAAAGCCTAACGCATACCATGTAAGAATTAATTATTTTTTGTGGTACATGCATATGCAAATGTATGCAAAATTTAAATCCAATTAAACTGCCAGTTTTGGACTTGTGGACATTTTTCTGGACATTAAACAGTCACTTAGAATTTAAATCTCTGCAAATAATGTAATATCTAATTTACCAAACATAATATTGATAATGAGTATTTTTTACAATCTATTTAGTAATGAATACTCACATGAACAGAAACAAAGCATACATTTGAAATGATATACTGTCAAATCATGATACTATGAATGTCATTGTTGTAACCTTTAACCAGTTTCTACTTGACATATTATTGTTGTTGTTATTGTTATTTTGCGATATGGGAATTAAATTAAAAGCGAACTTGTTGTTTATTGTGTATATATATTAATAAAATTGCATGTTATCATTATTAATTACAAAATAGTAAATATCATTTTTCATTGTCGTATACAAAAAGTAATAAGACAAATAACGGTAAACTTTTTTACTACATGGAAACAAAATAGTGCTTAGATGGTAGGGTAAAATTGTGTAAAGCGAGGATGACAGATACTGAATTGCCGACCAAATGGCTTTATTTACCTTTGCCCTGCACCTTTCAGCATATGGCAGGCAACTTGCCATTGTCTTATGGTTTTGTTTACCCTTGCTTGCACCTTTATGCATATAGCTAGGCCTATTTGCCTATTATATATACAGGATTTATACCCTTGATTCATTAAATGCCGTGTCAACACCAAACAGTGAACAATGTGCTAATTGTTTGTCTCAATCAGGATCGTCATTCCAGTTAGGCTGATGTTGGCAAGCAAGAGGAGATGTGAAAACATGCCGGCAGTTTTGGTATTCGTAAAGTTGTGATTTAATTAAGTGCATTATTGGTTCAAGGGACCATGCCAAGCATCTGATCGAGTGAAATATTCTGTAATATCGCAATCTGAAGTATCGTATTATTTACTATAGATACAAATACTGAGGGGACCAGAGAATGTATCTATAGCAGCCCGTACATTTGCTCCATTGTGATTCGAAGTATCGTAATTGGACTATATTTACTTTATATTTTTTAATTAAATTATAACTGGCCCATTTAAAAGACAATTTCCAGCTTTGGGTTTCTAAGATAAAAATAATCACTAGGCTCTTTTTAAGCAAGAGACAAGTTTCAAAGTTAACCACAACTTTCTATTAATTAATTTGGGTGATCTTAGTATAAAAGTATTTTAAACAGTGCTTTTCATTTGATTAGACATTTAATATGACAATTACCATATTTGTTATCAAATTTACCATAAGTAAAAGTTATCCAATAAATGCTTATAAAAAGAATACACATAAATAAAAAACCAATGAATTTTTTAATTTGGCATGATATAAAATAAAAGAAAAACAGACATACACAAAGTTTGGCCCTTTATGGGGACGCTTTATAAATCCCCAGTTTCAATACAGTTTACTGCTATTCTAACTTATTTATGGATTCCATTCAATAGGTGGTATATAAGCTCCTACTACTTTGATGGTTGTGGCTATCAGATTGTCATTTATCCAAAAATCAATCTCCAAGTCAGAGCTCACACGTATTTCAGGTCCCATTAACTTGTAAGTGTTTACATTTCAAATATACTGTTTATGACATATTAATTATGTTGAACATTTTAACATCACCCCCAATATCAATGACCACAGTCATGATCTCCACTAAGGACACTATTTAAGTGGCAGTGGTTACTGTAGCACAGCGAAACATAACTCTTATGAGGAGTGTTATCCAAAAAACATTTAAAATATTTATGTTCATAAAATATATTAAATAAAAAAAAGAAGGCTAAAATTATTATTTTAACTAAAAATGAACAATAAAAAAGATAAAAATAACAGAATGCAAAGTTCAAAGTGGAGGCTTTGATTATGTAAGGCAAGCATATAACCACAAGCTATCAACTTACATGGTACATTAATGCTGTCCAAAGTGTTTGTTTAAAGGTAGTACAATAGACTATTATTTCCCTCAAATGACCAAATAAATTATTGTTACCTGGAAATGCCCCACTAAATGATGTTTATTAGTGTCCTACATCATTGAAAAGTGAGGCATAACATCCCATTTGTTATTACAAACATAAATTTTCTATCTTGGCCATGCTGTGCAATAACTTGTGTTTAAAATTTTACTGCATTACTTACACAATAGATAACATAGTGAAAAATATATACAAATTATGTCAAGACCTAGATAGAGAGATGGAAAGGGTCAGCTATAAGATAGCAATGGACCCAGACAAATGGAAACATAAAAAAACTGTTACATGGCTGAATATAGTAGTCAAAATGTAGGTAATATCAGGCTTGTAATCTATGCATGCAGCTGTAAGCAGAGAACTAAAAGATAATGTTTATAACAAATTAAGAACAACAGGGTTTAACAAGGAAACTAAAAGTTAGACATGTACCTGCTCTTTAAAGACATACGCCTGGTCCTTGAATCCACAGCCCTCAAAGAAAGAAACTACTTGATCTATTGTCCACTCTGTTGCATCTGAGTACTCTGTCTCATCATCTTCAGGCAACAAGAACTGATGGCCTGCCATTGACATCTTCATCTCGTAGCTAGGATAGGGATATGGACAGGGTTATCACAAGCCCACTAAATGTTGAACAATGATTATCAAATTCAATTTTTCTCTGGTTTAAGGAAAATTATTTCAAGGGTTTTACAATGCATGTGTAAAAGATATCACAAAAATATATTAGGAATGTCATGACAAAAAAGTTAAGTTCATTTTCAAGGGAAATCATTTTTTATATAATTCAATTATTGTAACAAGCTAGAAAAGTAAACAATTTGTTAACCAGTAAATAATGTTAACATTTTTAAACTGACACAACACATCTATCAAACCTTACCATACTGACATTGGTCAGGATATGATACTCAATGACAATGCAGATTACTAACTCAAATGCAATAGTTAAAACCATGGTACATTTTACTAATGTGGAGAGGTGCTATGATAAAAAATGGCAACAAGAATGCTGATTATTAATGAGGACTAAGATGCCAATGTGGATTATACTTCTGATGACAAGAATGAAGATAATTGCACAAAAAATGGCTATCAATCCCTCAGAGTGTTTGACCCAGACACCACAAAGCCAGTGTTTACTCACTCAAAGGTATCTCCATGTCGAGGGGAGGCGCTGGGTGTTGGCAAACAGGATGCTCCTGCAGTGCCATCTGGGAAAAGTTTAAATCTTATGAATCTGTTATGTACTTTTAAGTAAAATACAATCAATTTAATCCAAATGAGCCTAAACTATTGTGAAAAACAATGGGTTTGTCAATCTTATCACTACATGAAATAATCAGATATTATTGAAGAACATATGAAAAAAAATATCAAAATAATTTTATCTTAATAGTTTGAAGTTATGTCTTGAAATTTCATGAAATGTGGATTATACCCTACATTCTCAGTTGCCCCAGTATAAAGACGTGTTTTCCAATGCTGAAAGCAGTAACTGTGGCACTAAGAAAGTACAGATCTTCTTAAAATCAAGCTTGAAAAAAGAAAGTTTAAAAAATAAATCATAAGTTACCAGTAAAATCTTCAAGGACATTTTCTTTAAAAAATATCACTGTTTAAACAATAAACCTGATCTTACGATAAAAACTTAAGACCCCCTATATATTGACCGAGTCTTGATTGTGTTGTATCAACCAGGCTGTAATCTTCCAACATAAAATTGGTGCCACAGTCTTTTTGTTTCATCACAATTTCACATCAATTTCTGTCATAAAAAAAGCAGTCTTAACTTGGCAGATTTTTGCCTGACTTAAGATTAGATCCTATTTAAAACTGTTGACAAAACGAGGCTTCTATGTTTACCTGTAAAATCTTCAAGAACTTTATCATCGATTGCAGAGCTGGACAAGGAATCATGATGAGAAGAAGACTGAAAAGACTTGTGACGCTTGATCTCCTCTACAGACACTTGCTGACTCAGGCCCCGTTTCCTGCCTCGCCTACGTCTGCAATAACAATTTCATGCATTCATCAAGAGTAGAAGTTACTAGTAATACAGTTATTTAAGTCACTAGTAACATTATCATCAAGTGAACGGTCATAATTTACCAGCAGCAACTTTATCATCACAATTTCTACATAATTAATGTAGGTCAGTAAATAGTTATGAAAGTACCCTTGATTGGTTTCTGACAGGTCCATGTGTGGTGCATAAAGGACTATTTTGCCAATGACACAATGGTAAGGATATAGTTGTTGTCTTGACAAGAAAAAAAATAAACTTAGGGGTATAGCTACATAAATAACAAATCTATATGCTGCACTTTTGGGGCATAAAAATATATGTAGCAGAGTTATTTTTCTTCTGTGCTGCACATCTACTCATCTCCAAGTTTAAAGTTAAGCCATCCAATAGTTTTTAAGTTATTATCCTGACACACTGATGGCAAATGGACAAAAAGCCCAATACATGATTGCCCTTTGGGGAACACAACAATAATGAAAGTCACCAGAAATCTTCGCACTTAAAACATACTTGTCTGTGATTTCTTGTTCATCTTCTTTGAGACTTTCACTTGTTCTGTCAGACTTCAAACCTGTGGAGATACAGACATACACAATTACACTAAGGCACTATATCAACGATTAGGCAGATTGATTAAAGTGAAAAACAAAAAAAACGATTTCTGCACTGCTTTTACAAAAATAATTAATTTTAGACATTTTCATAAAGCTTAGATGCAATTGGTTTTAAGTAGGATTTTAAACATTTTGTATAGAAAAGGAAAACTTTCATTAAACCATAATAAATAATGGAAAATTAATGGCTGAAACAGCCACAGTGGTGTCGCACCAAAGAAATACTTAAATGGATGTTGAAAGCTGAACATGATGATATAATGAGTAATGAAGCAGACCTAAGTGATTAAAAACCAAATATACTTCTGTACCTGTAATCTGAACACTTAGGATATCATTTCTTTTAAATCAATATTCCGGATAATGTAGAAATACCCAAATCCTAAATAAAATTGTACTATGTATTATTTTAAATGAAAGGAAAATGTTTCGAAAATCTTGCAAACTGACTAAATGTAATAATCTTTGATCTCAGCCTTTTCTAGCATTATTGAAATGAATTTACTGTATGACTGTTTTCTGAAATAGAAGCAGAATGTAAGATACTGGCTTCTGCTTTCATATCCATTCACATTCCATTAAGTTAACACTAATCATTAGGCTTTCATGAATTATAACTGAAAGATTAAAACTAAGAAAAACTTAAATACATTGCGATTTCTATAACATTAAATGACAAAGTTTTTGTGCAGAAAGGTTTCTGCTGTTGATTAATCATTATTATTTCGAAATTATCAAATGCATGTTTCCACTTTCATGGCGTGGAACAAAACAGGCGGGCACAAAATTGCAATTCATTAAACATATGCCTAGGACTCAAAATTCTGGCCTCACCTGAATTTTTTATTGCATAAGGTTTGTTTGGTTTAGCTGTTCTTTCATTTTCAGGAAGTGCTCAAATATTTCCACAATGACAATGTTTAATTTACGGCAAATGTCAACATAATAAATCGACAACTAGATCAGACACATTTGACCATTTCCTCTTTCTGTAAACACTAGCAATCACTAATGACACATGCAATGTTCAGTTGTTTTTGGTGTTTAGGATGCCTCAATATACCACACCTATGTTGGCCAGTTTAAATGGAATATTTTATATTTCCAGCCTCTCCATGCTTTGTGTGTTGTTTACAGTCAGCTTCAATGAGTTTCTACTTCACTTGATGCCATAAAAACATATTTCTAAGGGATTTTGTGAGCATGCTGTCTTTAGAAACATTATGTTGACTTAAGGTTGGGAGATTCAAAAGCATCATGTTGCTTTTTTACTAACTATCTTTACATACAGCTTTTAATATAACCTATGTTATGATTTTTACAGACCTCAACTAGCATTAATCAGTGAAATGGCTATATTGCTAATGTTTTGTCAGTCTTCTTTGTCATATGCACAATTTTAACCTTTTATGTGGGGATGTCAAAGCGTACTAGAAACAGCAGTAAAGTACTCAATAATTTCTCCCAAGTTCTCTGTTATTTTCAATATCATCAATCATTTTAAAGGACATGTATAACTTAAGTTTTCTTTTTAATTTAAATCATAAAGTTCCTTGTTATGGCTTAATGTGTTGTTTTTTTTGCAATGAAAATTCTGGGTTTATACATCAATAAAATATATTGTTTCCTACTCTGAGATCCTGTACAAGAAATGCAAGCAAAATTGGAGTCAGATGCCAGGGCACTATAAACAATAATAATAACTATTTAGCATGTTTCTTTGCTGTCAGTGATTATCATAGCAAAAGTTATTGACCATGAACTGCAGTGTGCATATATTGCAAGGAAAATTAAATTGATAAGTCAAAAAATAAGTAAAATGAGCACATGTGAACTCTGATGCCCAGTCTTATATTACATTAGATTTCATTAACTCTCATTAACCATTATGACATTGAAAATATGATAGTCCATTTGTGAGCCAGTAAAAACAGAGCCAATGTGCAACAATTAAAAAATAATAAAATAACATGATAAGGGAGTGTGGGTTAGCCTGATTCTGGGCATGATGGCAGTGTCTGAGTTTGGTTTTTATAGCTGATAATTAGATAAGGCGATGAAGAGGATGGTTGCATCGGTGTGTTTAGCTAGACACATACTGGTGGTAAAATTTGAACCAGCATTCTACTTCGACTCAGTTTTCAATTAATTTTGTAATTAAAAACATATTTGTCTTGTATTTTTCTAGTAATCAATTAGTGATTTCCATAATCAAGTATTAACATCTGACTGATTACATAAGTACTCGACGACATCCCTATTTTGTACAGATTACATTGTTTGAAGAAGAAAATAGAGCCTTGAAATTTCAATCACTGACTTACTTTTCCTGCCTTTTTGTTCTTGTGATCTGATGACTTCTTGTTTACATGATGTGCAAACCCACTTTCCTAAAAAAAAGAGAAAATAATCCTTTTGTTAAAACTTGTTTTAAACTTTCAGCACATCAAAATTTGGGGTCTATGTTAATTTTATATCAGAAAATAAAACACACTTATGAAATAATATTGGATGTTATATATAATTCGATAACGATGATAGCAGAGAAAATGACCCAGACTCTTTCAGTTTAATACAACTACACTCCAAGGTAATTTAGTGAATGCCAGTTATTATTGAAGGAGACAGACCATAACCAATTATTTAGAAGAGTCAGTCATGTTTTGACTCACTGCACTGCTTACTAGTGGAGTACTGACTGGACCACAAAGCAGCAAGGTATGAAGGGGACTTGGCCACTTGTGACCCTTCTTGTGTTTAAGAGTTACTGGTAAATTCTAGTCTATTATATCAGTTAACCTTTTGGTTGTTTGTTCAAGGGTGGTTCATGGCAACTCATATGGTAACCTTTATCACAGGCATCACAGAATAACAGCACCTCCTGTAACAAATACAAGCCAAAAGTCAATTCCATGTACATTGTTAGCATTAATCATTATACACAGTCATCTTCATAATAATTTGGGTAAAAAAAGACCCAAATATTAACAGTGTAAGACCCCATTTTGGTAAATTAGCATTTTTTCTTAAATTATTTGTTCACTGTTCTTGAATGTTGAATAAATAAATAAATTATGACTCATCATTTTGCTTAAAAATTGTAAAATGCATTATTACAATAATTTATGAAGATTAACAAAGTACAGAAATATAGTGGAAATATTCAACAAGTTAAGTGGATAGTGACCTATCAAGAATTTTTTTAAAGGTCAATTAGTTAATCTTTTGTCACTTTTGCAATTCATACTATTAAATGTTCTATCAATTTATAAAAATGTTTTAATGACATACAAGTATGAAAAATATTTATAAAAGTCCACTGTTTGTGTCATTGCCTCGTTTAAGAAAACAAATTAAACAGTGTTATAAAAATGGAAGTGAAGGAGAGTAGTTACCGCATTCTCACAATGTACTTTTTGCAATACCCAAAATGACTTGCTAACTGTAGTTAACATATAACAGCTAAACACAAATTGATCAGATTTAGACAAAAACAAGCTTTCAATCTATTTTTTGGCTGCTTAGTCTTTGTCAATAGGTCTTGTTACCTTTTCATGAATCGAAGGCAACTTTTAAAACTAAATGTAGAATGCTAGGAGTTTATCACTTACAGCATTGTCAGAGCCATCACAGACACAGCAGGTCTTGCACTCCATACACTGCCAGGGGGAGTTGAGGGCTCTCTGGGCCAGCTCCTCACTGTAGTCCATACAGGATGGGTGGGCTGTCATAGATCAAAATATCATACCATTTAAAACAAATTGTTGCAAAACAGAGGGTTGATTCGTAATCAGATTAAAATAAATTTAACTATATATCTTCCTAAGTATGATGACAATATTTGTTGATGAAAAACCAAGAGTAGAAAACTAGGGTAAAAAACTTTTCTATATGACATTATTGTTCCAGATGCAATTCCCCAACATATGGAGCACATTACAGTTTGAATTCCATGAGACAGCTTTATCAGAAAATGTTCTGTTTTTTTTTACTATTACATTTTTCTACATTTTCTTCATTGGCTGAGGAGTAACAAATCAAAGACTTCTGACAAGGCCACCCCCCCCTCCCCCACACACACTCTAGTCAAGGATCAATGATCTATAAAAGATTTGTAGGCAATGCAATTCACAAAAATAAGCCAAGTTTTGTCTCTATGTATGTAACTCTTATGATTATGCGTGTAAACTTATAAACAGTACATTATTTTTTCAACCAGTATATTGATAAATTGCTATTTATATGCATTACAAGAAAGAAAAGCATTCATGATTACTAGACAAGCATTGAACAAGAAATCTGTTTGCTAAAATTAAATCTTTTCCAGAACTGTGTTAAAATCCCATATCACTGGGATACAAACCTTGGCTGTCATTATTACCTCTGTATATGGCCTTTGCATGTATATGAATCTTTAAACCCAATATTATACAAACTCATCCAGTATATCATACAGACACAAACTCCACCAAGAATCCATTCACACACCAACTTCGGTGCAGATTAGACCAAAAGGGTAGCCGCTAGAGTGTTTATAAGCAATTTTCTTTATGCTGCAGGATGTGCAATGGACTTAAAGGTTTCACCTACAGCATGTGAGCTAAATACTAAATTGGGAAGCATTTAATTTCTTTGAAGATTGATAAGAAGTGCTACATTAACAAAGTTATGATCTGGAGGGAAAAATCCACATAGGGCAATACGTCCATAACTACAATGTTCAACATAGTTATGGTCATTGTGCTCCAGACAATAAATCAAATAACAATACTGACAAATCTTGCCAAAAACATACAAAAAGTATATCTTCAAAACAATATATTATTAAACATACCGTGAACATTGCATTCCTTGCACGTCAGCAATGGTTCAACATCTTTGTTCTTGTCAAACTTATCTGAGACTGAGCAAAATGCACAGACATCTTTTTCTTTCTCCTTTGATTTTCTTAAATCTCCAGATGCTTCTGATGAAGACTTCTTGATTTCAACAGTAGTTTCAAAGTCAGGACCATGTGTCTTCTTAAATTTCTAGGAGGAAATAAACACATTGTTTCTTTTTGAATTAAACATTAGCAATGATGACACATGTGAAGCATAAATTAGGGTGATGCATGTATAAAATGTATTATATTTTGAAGTTGTCCTAAAATAATTGCAGTGGCGATAACTTAGTATTCTTCTATTAAAATAGTATTCCAATAAAATATTGAGAACTAGCTTAAAGTGGCAATAGATGCTATTTATGAATTAAAAGCACATGTCTTTTTAATAGTTTAGAACAAAATCTCTTGTATCAATTATCTAAAGAAATAAATATGTTACAGGAAATTAACTCTTGGAACACTTGAATGGTATAAAAATTCAATTTCAGTATTATCTATTTGCTTATCTAAGTAAACAAATGCATTGTGTTTACTGAAGGGTTACAGTTTTCCCAGGCAAATATAGTTACTTGTACTTATAATTCAAAGCATTAACCAGACTTAGAAAAAAGGACCAATGTCAGTACTGAGTTCTAGAAATCTTTAACATGTATTACCAATGACATGTTGCAAAAGAAAACAAGAGGGAAAAAAAGTGTCACCCATCATTTTTCAAATACTGATTGAATTACTTAAAGGTAATATCCAACAATTAACCTCAGTACCACATAACATGTAACAATAAGATAAGTGTTTGTGGGCATAGGGAATAAACTTTTGTCTTACTCATACACTTGTCTATAATCAAAACAATTGATCTCTACCTAGCTAGTTACACTGTGTACACCTCATTATATAGTAAAATCCCTCTATAAAGACCACTTTAAACCTGACTCAAAGTGGTCTTAATAGTGAGTTGGTCTTAATAGTGTGTTTGGGTGAGTGCATGAAAGTGATCGCCTCATGTCTTAATAGTGAGTTGGTCTTAATAGTGTGTTTGGGTGAGTGCATGAAAGTGATTGCCTCATATGTCTTAATAGTGAGTTGGTCTTAATAGTGTGTTTGGGTGAGTGCATGAAAGTGATCGCCTCATATGTCTTAATAGTGAGTTGGTCTTAATAGTGTGTTTGGGTGAGTGCATGAAAGTGATCACCTCATATGTCTTAATAGTGAGTTGGTCTTAATAGTGTGTTTGGGTGAGTGCATGAAAGTGACCGCCTCGTATGTCTCTGACATTTGAAAAGGTACATAAAACAAAAAACAAACACACTTTTTTTAAAAATGTCATTTAAGCAATGAAATATTTTAACTCATATAAATCATTTATATTCATTAATGTAATGAATACCGTATTCCGCTGTGTATAACAAGCATATTTTTAACTCACTAGTCCGTGTGCACGGTATACATTTGAAAAAAAATAGTTCTTCTCCTGCTCCCAAAGTCACAAAAAATGACAAATATCATCATGTGAATGTTCTATTGGTTAATTGTTAAAGTAACGATAATAATTTAGTTGATCTACCTTCAAAGTGGGGAGGCACAAGCTTTAACATGTGTCAAAACAGTGCATTTAGACATTAATCCGCCACTGTTTATAAAAACACATCAGTTCATACCCTGACTGTCGAACTGCTCTTATCGTTATCAACTTGACATCTCAGAGTCAATCAACTTGAGGTAAGTCTCCACAGACTCCAGACTAAATGGCATAGATCAAAGAAATTAATATCGTGCCGCCGCATGATGCAGGATGTTCTCGTTACTGGGAGGCTTAACACCTGCTAGATACATCCCGCGATGTGTGAAAATTACTTATCACTGTATACTTATTAACCCTTGTGTTGAGACAGCATGTCTGGTTGACCCTCCTGTTCATTTTTCTCGCCTCGTCTTACTACAGGTTTGAAGCAATTTCAGCAAAATGTCAGGTATTTTTTGCCTGACGAATTCATAAAATTGGTGTGCGGTATACATCCGAAATGGGATGGGATTAGCCGGCATTTTTGCCGATACTGTGCAGCGAAAGTTCTATCATTATAGCACATATGCAGCCGGCCATCTGAAAATGTGTTTTCATTTAAAGTCAGGGTGCGCGTTATTCATAAATGCATGTTATATACTGCAGAAGAGGGTAAACTGTGAAAATGTACAAGTTCTTGATACAATGAAATATTATGTAATTTAAGCAAAGATTTAAATGTATGATCACACTTAAAATGTTTAAATTACACATGTCCATAATGTATAATTCACATGCTCATGTCAAGAATTTATTTTTAAAAAAGTTCACTTGAAGAAGCTGTTGATTGTTGTTTGTTTTGACATACAACTTCAAACAAATTAGAGTGCTATTTACCAGTTTAAAACTGACATGTTCATTGTTTTTCACACATTCTTCAATTGATCCGAATCATAAAGCACTTGAATGTTTCTCTATACCAGTCAATAAGCACCTTATTGACAAAGACCATGACCTTGTGTGACCCAGTGTCCTAGATTGTAAAGTTAAACTAAATTGGAGGGCATTACCATACTTTGCCGATTTATAAGGGCAAATCACACCATGGATGACTTGTTCCAGTCAAGATGTTCGCAACTGAGGCCAGTATTTACATAAGAAATACACATATATTCTAATAGAACTGGTGCCTGTTACTCATTGTATAAAGAAGCCAAATATTATTATATTATGAAAATTGGCCTTTAAATTGGTACCCGACAGTTTACAAATATCAAATTCATTACCAATACCTTACCACTGCTTTGGGGAATTTTGCATAATTTCTGCATAAACTCATACTCTATTATAAGTAAAGACTGTTTTGAACACTACCTATATTTTTGGACAGTACATATTGCGATAAAAACACTTCAAAAGTTCATTCATTCCAAACCACCCATTTGTTATCTGTTTTTATTTGGAATGAGGTTTTCAACTATGTATAGATCTTGCATTTGACATAATGCTTAAGTATCATTTTGCAAAACAGTTACCCACTTAAACAAGACTAACAAAAACCAGTTTAAGCACCCCAGTCGGTCCATATTGCCGACTGACCGTTCCAAGGCGGTAACTGTCGCGTTTGCTCTTTCCGTCAAATGACTGATCACAAATTTGTTCTTACTTTTTGCTTGGCTTGCATGTGAAATACCTTTGTTCTGTGCCTTTTCGAAGTTTGGTATATGTTGCAATGTTCATAGGACTTTGTCATATATTCTACATGTAAGGAGGCATTTTTAATACTTATCATAACTAATCAAATCCTGTTTATTGTGTAATAATATTAACAGGAGGTAGACCTCAGTACTGACCAACAATTTTTTTACTATAAAATCTAGCTGTGTATGGGTAAGTGTTGCTTAAAGGTTGAACTCCAACACAAGTTTAGGATGTTAGAAGTATGTTTAAACAGGACTTTTTGCCTTAAAATGATACTTTATTCTAACTCAATTTGCTAGATGCAAACTTTAGAATAAAATTCAAATAGCACATATGACCACATGTGCACTGTAAACTGCCTGTGAAAAAATAAATAAAATCGCATTAAATTTTTTCCTCCTAGTTATATAGATATATACTGGAATATTTATGTATTTTAAAATATGTCTTAGTTTATTAACTAAAAAAAATCTTTAGTGGAAATTAAAAAATAGGCATAAAATACATTGTTTTAAATAAATAACAAAAAGAATGTATGATTAAAGTACCTGTGTTCCCACATTTATACTATGTGTAATATGTGTGTTCGTTTGTGATTGTATTTGTGAGCATTTAAAGCCGAAGTACTGATAGTTTGAGGATTTTTATATTTTATGATAAATTTAAAAATACAGTTAAATGACTAAAAGTATATATATATATATATATTTCTTTATATCATAATACCTTCCTTTTTGAAGGTGGTCTTCCTCTTCGAGCTTCCTGGTGTGGAATTGATTCCTCTACTTTCACTTTATCTACCATTTCTTCCTCTGGTTCCTTTTTAAGAATGACCGGATCTTCTACATGGTCATTAGAAATACCAGAAGTATTTGCTTTGGCATCATCTGATTTTTTTTCAATAATGGTAGTATTTGTTGAATCGGATAAATTTTTATTACTTTTAGATACAGAAGGGTACAGAGGCTGTGTCTCAGTCATTTTTCTCATTTGTTTTGGTAAACTTTGTGTTAACACATAGCAGTCATCAGGAAGTTTTGTGATAACTTTGGACTGAAGTTGTCGTTCCAATGCCAGTTCAAGTCTTTCCTTAACTAGTCTTGTATCTGGATTTTTGGCCAATAACCACTTTTCCAAGTCTTCAAAGCTAACTCCGTCTCCCGTTTGTTTCATGATACACTTAAGTGCATGGACAATTCGTGTTCCGGTAGAAAAAGCAACTTCATCAGATTCTTCGAATTGTTTCATACAACGTCGGTAACTTATATTACCTTTGAAATGTACCTTCATTATTACACCTTTTTGAACCAGTTTCTCTAAGCTGTCTTGCGTTTCGGAAAATGTTAAACCGTGAAAACGTTCCACCATGCGACTAATTCTTTCTAGGTCTGGGCGAGCTTTCCTCTGGCGCAAGCGGTCTATTGTTTGTAGAACCCACTCTCTGTGTTTAGTAGCAAGCATTTTTATTGTTTAATAATACAACTTTGACTTTTAAAGTGTAGAAAAGAGTCAACAACGCCGAAAGTAATGTTTTCTTGTCTTCCGAAATGAACTTCCGTCGTTACTGCGCATGCGCACTTCAAGTTTTACAATGCATTATGGGATACATTTAAGCGTCGATAGCGCATTCTCCGCTATTTTTGTACACTGTTTATATAGTTTTGTCGCTTGTCGTTTTTGGTTTAATTTTCACCAAATTTAATCAGGCCCTCTGCTATTTATTCATTACTAAATGGCACGCTCTTCAGACATCACAATAAGACCAGCCTAACAATAAACAATATTATGCAGTTTTGCATACGTTAACCGTCAAATCTTGACTAATTATATATATAGAGAGAGAGAGATCTATGATGAGCTCAAGATCTAACAATTAAAGTAGGCCTAATGTTATTTGTACCATACATGTACAATGTTAACTATACTGCAGATTTATTCCTTAATTAAAGTGCTGCAAACGCTGTGACATCACTGCTTTGGAGAAGTAGTAGACATTTTGAGATAATAAGAGACGGTGTAGGCCATTTCATAGACAAACTGCATACCGTGCATGCGTAATGTTTGCATCAGATGAACCATCCCTTCTCAAACTATACAAACCTGCTTTCAATTTAGTAGACACAGGCAGAAGTTCAAGGGCCGACAAGCGAGGGTAGGTAACATTCACCATATGCTGATTAGAGCACACACAAGGACCACGTTTCACTGGATATTATTTTAGCATACCTCCACGAGGTCTGGAGAAGTGTTTGTTTATAAATTCGAAGCTAATTTAGTGTTATATTTTAAAATCACAACTGCATTTAGTTTGAACAGGCTAGGCAAAGTTATGGAAAGACTTGATTGGTTTGACTTCTATAGGATTTTAACTGTACATGTGACCCTGTCATTAGTTTCACGCATTATCATGGAAATACGTAGAGCTACGTTTGGTCGCGCTGGATCTACGTTTCTATTGCTATTGTTACGGAGGTTGTTAGGTCGGCAGCTTCTGTGTCATACAGTCCTGTATAATTCAGTGAATATCTCCAACGTGCATATACGGCGTTCCAATAACATTTTTTTTCACGGAGGTATGCCCCTGATGTATAGTTAGTATTAGTTACAATAGGAACGACTCGATCGCGACTAATGATGTGTTGTTTACACAAAGTCACGTTGGGCTGCCATCAAGAATAAAAAAGCAACAGTTTATATCGTTTGTTTCCCATGTTTTCTGCAATTTTCTCCATTACTATTGCCCTAATCTTTCTATACCAATGCGTACAACTAACTTAGAAATAGCCATGCGCATTTGTAACCAGGACAGGTCTTGCGAGTGCCATTCAAAAACCGAGGTTTCCAAAGACTCAAAAGAAGTTCCTATAGTATTCCAATTTTCAGTTGAATCGAGTAGTTTTTGTGGAGACCTGATTAAAAATATAACATGTGAATAGTCTTAAAGAAAACAAAAACAAAAGTTGATTGACAAAAACTGGCTTTACACAACTTAAATCTATTCAAGTAAAAGACCAAATGATTTAGGTTCTGGTTGGAATAAAGTACATGTATTTTAAACATAAAGCTTAGTCAAAGAACCCACACAATCTTGAACATCACTCGCCATTAAAACACGCCCCCATTTTACAAAGTTTACGGATTAAAACATGATTATAATGGCAGCGCGATGATTTGAGCATCCGCTGTTCATTGCAATCATGATAAACAGGTAAGGCAGGTGAATTTTCATGAACTTGAACATATCACACCACAAATACACCCTATACAAATAGTTAACTGTTAAAATCGCCCGTGTTCTGGTGGTACAGGTGCACATCGATAATTGCACTGGTTCGAATCCGAAAGAAACATACTATAGTGCTAATTATTTGCTTTACGTACGGCTGATTAGTTTTTTTTTGTTTTACATTTTGTACATATGTGACATTTGTTGTGCTTTATCCGATAACCCCATTGCCATTAAATAAGCTGCTGACATAAAGCTTTATAATGCAGGCACATATATATGCCTGTGTTGACTATCTGTGGTTGATATTAACATTAAAGCACACACATACACACACACGCACCCACGCACGCACGCATGCACGCGCGCATGCACGCACGCACACACACAATGTACCCGATAATTAAAAACAGCATCAACAACAAATAAAAAAAACGAAGTTGATGTCGGGATTCGAACCCGCAAAAATACATTTTTACGAACAAGAGCTTTACCATTAGACAAAACCGTTTCTTCTTTGATATACATTTAATTCTGCATTAAACGTAAATAAAACATGCGGTAAACTTACATGATTAACCTTTTTCGATGTTTGTTTAGAGTGACACGTGTTTGTGTACGACGGTCTAATTATGGCGCTGCCACTATACTGGTTAGTGTTGTTGTTACTGTAGTATAAGATATCACATGTCAGGGGCGGATCCCCAGAAAATGTTGGTGGTGGCGGAGCGTTGGGGTGGGGGTGGGGGGTCTTGGGTATGAATCAAGATGAACTCTATCACATTGAATGCTTTATATATATATACAATTAGGGACCCTAACTTCGACCTAAGCAGTAAACAGAAAAACATTAAAAGCTCAGTATGTATGTGTTTTCACAGTTCTACTCTTTACCAGATTGAGGGAGAGGGGCGGGGATGCATCCCCCACCCCCACCCTGGATCCATCCCTGTCATATGTAACTATTATAATGCTTAAAATAAGAGTGATAAGTGGTAATTGTATTCACATCACATGTTCACAAATTTATCGCTTTAAAATGTTTTTAGCTTTGCTACTTGTATTTTTACCTGAGAGGGATTGCCTTTAATTGCTTCATACGGAGAGCCAAATCTAAGTAATGTTCAAACTAACTAACCCTCCGACATAAAACAAGTCTTCAAATTCTACGTCATGTTGTGCTTTGTGACGTCAGAACGTCGCAAAATCGCTGTCACTTTGACGCCAGGTTGCTATTGGATTTTCACTTTTGCATAACGTTACAACGAAACGATACACGTTGTCCATAAATGTCGATGATCTATAAATAAGATTGCCTCACTGAGGATGTAGTGAGGATGTAGTGGTCGCAACATATTTATTTCGGGGTCAATATGAAGGACCAGTTGTTTGACTTGATCAAGGATGGAAAGTCCTTGCGACAGGTAAGTAAATTATGGCGATATTCCATTTCTCTTATTGAATCAGTGCCTTTAAAGTGATTTAATTGGCCCTAAACAAGATAACTTTCTTGAATTTTTCAAAGTCAAATGAATGTGCAGTTTATTATCAAAAGGTCTTAGCTGTACTGCAAGTTAAACGTATCATAGAAATAGCCTGTTCAACGTAAATTGGCCATACCATTTTTATGAAAAGCTTAAATGTTAACGTTCGCGGGATTTAGACCCTGGGATATATTCGTCAGCTTCCAGCGCAGAGATGTTTATATTAATGCGTCGACTTTCACGGTGCTCGATGCTTTCTAACGCATAAAGCGTTAGTTTTATAAACAGTTATTACAATACTTGTCTGTGTCATTAGTTTTTGTTTTATGCACTAGAAAATAAATTTATGCAGTAATTACAAAAGTCTCATTATCTAAAAACCGTGTCATAAAATTTTCTCCATGTAGCTCCATGTACCCATCCTATATCATTAAAATTAGTACTGTTACTTTAATGCATATCACGCAAAGCACGAAATAATCAGACGTAGGCAAATTGCATAGAACTAGACCTGCACTATTTTATAACGTTGAATTAATATGTATCTTTATCCATTATTGCATGAAGTTTAAAATAGATTTAGGATTGGGGTATAAACACTTATCGCATAAGGGATGATATTCTATCTCTTACAGGTCCAGCTGTTACTAGAGGCCGGATGTGACGTCAACTGTTTCAACGAGCGACATGAAACGCCACTGATGACATCAATGATAAACGTTCATGACGCCGAGAAACGTCAGCAGATGGTTCGGTTGTTACTTCTATATAACGCTAACGTCAACTGCCGTAACCGTCGGGGACAGACGCCGTTTATGTACGCCTGCATCCTGAACCAGAAAGACATACTCAACATTCTCCTCAACGACGTAAGTCAACAATAAAAGAGAAGAACTTTAACAAAGACGTTTTAATAATAGCTAAATTTGAACTTTGTGAAATTTCTTAATAGAGAATAATTGTACCAAATCGTGGCTAAAAGCTGTCTTGTAATACAATGGACAACCAAATAAATTAACAATTTCTTCCTTATTATTAATTACAAGGTCATACAATAAGTTGTCTTACATTGTTTTGTTTTTTCTTTTATTTGCACTGTCTTTCTTTTAGAAAAACATCTAGAAACTGCGAGGTAAGAGCTATCCGATAACCAGCTTAAAGCAGCACAGCCGGCCTTTTGTCGACAAAACTATCCGTTTTTCTCTTATAACCCATTTACGCCAAACTCGTTCTAACTACGTTCTGAAAAATGTAGCCGAACGGGACGTATCTGTTTGCAAACGTAAGTGGACGTACAGGGTGTCCCATAGTATCGGTTACCATTTTAAACCCATACTACTTAAATTTGTTTATTACTTATTTACATTGAAACTATATGAAAACAAAAGTGACATATTCAAGTTTTATTTGGTGTACATATAACAACAAAACATAGCACATAATGCTAAAAAAACTGGTATGTGTTTACAGTACGTGTTCTATGTGACGTCCCTTTTGTTCGATAACGACGTCGCAACGTGTTTTAAATTTGTCAATAACGGCTTTGTAAGTTTCATTGTTTATGCCTCTGATTTCTCTTCTGATGTTTGCTTTGAGGGTTCTTTCAAAGTTGTGGGAGACGGCTTGTATACTAGGTCCTTTAAAAAACCCACAAGTAAAAGTCTAACGGACTCAAATCAGGTGAGTGCGGAGGCCACGCGTACTGTGTTTTCAGGGAAACCACCCAGTCTTTAAATGTCCTAACGAGCCAGTCGAGTACTGCTGCCGAGGTATGCGGTGTTGCGCCATCTTGTTGGAACCAAAAATGGTCTTGATTAAAGCCCTTCCTACAAAATGGAGAAATAAATTTCTTTTTCAGGATACAAAGATTTTTCGCTATGCAGTAAATTTTCCAGGTGATATTCTGGTTTCTCACTTTCCCCAAGGGCGACATTTTTCTTTTTTAAGACAGAGTTCAGGTAGAAGTGAGGCTTATCACTTAACCAAAGTAAATCAGCAATGTCTTGATTGGTCTTCACCCAGTGTGCAAAGTGTTGTCGTCTTTCAATGTCATTTTTTTTAAGGTGCTGCAAAATTGACAGTGTATACGGTTTTAGATTCAGATTATAACGTAGTATTCTGTGAACACTCGAACGACTTGCTGTGTTAGTAACATCTCCTAAAATCTTTCTAACATATCTTTGTAGCGTTTCTGAAATACATCTTGAATGCTTGCAATGTTTTCAGCGCTTCTCACAGACTTAGGATTTGACTGACGCCCGTCCGTAACAGATCTTGTTTTTTTCAAATCTGTCTACAAGTCTTTTTTTTTCAACTTTGATAGCTCTTTCTTCTCAGGATGTCGTTTTGCCAATTCTCAGATGGATGCGGTAGATGACGCAGTCGAATAGTACAATTTGACTATCTCAGTGTCAAAATTATTTGAAGACGCCATATTGAATAACAAATGACGTTAAATGACGTCATTTCCACTGAAATGGAAAAAAAATAAATTTTCCCGTACTTTTATGCTATACAAACTTTATTTTGTAACGGTTAATTTGATACCATAAAATCTATCATTGACAACCAAATAATAAAATAGCACACTTTCAAAATGGTAACAAACAGTATGGAACACTCTGTAGTAGGAACGTTTAAAAGTCTGTTTCCGAACTTAATGGACAAGCTCACACAGGTTTGAACGGAAATGGTGTTCAGAACTTTGAACATGTTAAAAAATTCCAGGCTGCCATCCCGTTCGTTCGTGACAACGTAATAAACACGGAATAGACGTACTGCCAACGGAAATACCGTACTAAGATCGTATTAGGAACGCCGTATTACGAAAGTTCTTTGACGTGATGAGATCACACATTAGTCCGTAATACGTGTGCACACCGACCGAATTCGTTTGCAGTTCGTTCATCTAGTTCACAGACAGACTTACTTCGACCGCATTACGTCTTTAGTGGGTTGCTATTCATTCTTAAAAAAACTTAGAAGTTCGAAACACGTTTGTTTGCAACACGTTTTCATACAGTTCTTAAAGTTCGCAGTATTTTCAAAGTAAACTCTTTACGTTTTAGAACGTTTATTTCGTTCTAACGCAGCTCTTAAACAACGTTTACCCGTTTGAAGAACACACAGACAAGGACTGGTATAAATACTGGCCGTTTTTTCAGTAATTCGTCATTTAGAAATAACCTATTGTATGTTTAGCAACATGGATAATTTTACAGCTCTGGTTGCTTTAAATGTAAGCTTCGTACAAATTATGTTTGAAGCAGAGCGATAATACACTGAACTGGTAGAACGGGAGAGACGAAGAAGAAGAAGACGACAAAGAGCTTATTGGGTTAGAGTTTGGTTAACACCAGAAAGAAGATTAAGCTTTAGGACATTATCGTCAGGTGATGGAAGGGGAATGCTGATCACCTGAAGCGTCGAACGCTGAATGAGAACTGGTACAAACGTGGGTACATTTATATAAAGGCGTTATGTCAGAACGTGGTTGTCATTACGTTCTGGACGGACTAGAAACGAGATGAGAACGTATTCAGAACGAGTTTAACTGTCTATGAACAGAATGGTCTCTATGAACGGAATGGTCAAGTTGCGTACTAGCTAGCACGGATTTTGACTTATATGGAAAGTAGTAGAAGAAGATGTGATCAACTGAAAACGAGTTTGAACTGGTTAAAAATGGTTTTTCGTCGGGGAAAATGCGACAACTTCTCCCGATCTGAACGTTGTAAGAACGGACTGTAGACAGAATTGGGACTAGATTAGGCGTATTGGGGACTGACTGGAGACTAACTTCCTACGCTAATGAACGCAAAAACAACCGAACATGCTATCTAAAACGACAGTTTAAATAACCTGATAAACTGAATCGCATGTAATTCTTGTGTCATATATTTATGTCAATATCAGCATCAGGACTGTGGTACGGGTCCAGTATTGAATAATGTTTTTAATATTCGTGCTCTAATTGTACACACCAGGACATATATACAACTACAAAAAGACGAATGCATAAGCAAATCATTTTGTGGGATCGCCCACACACCACATTTCTACTTTTCATTTATTCTTAGCACATGCCTAACGTTGTAAAAGACTATGTGCAAAATGAAATAAAGCTTCTCCTTTTCCGCAGGAGTTTGGTCAAAACAAGTTTGGACGCCGACGCCTTAACGCGTGTCTATTTAACCAGTTGTTCATCCTTTATGCGCGAATCTTTTGATCTGCCATCTTTTATTTTATTTGCAGCCACGTCTGGACGTCAACAATCAGGATTTTGAAGGTAACACAGCTGTAATGTACGCATGTGCCCTGGGTCATATAGAAGTCATGAACATGATTGTTGCAGCCAATGACATTGGGGCCATCAACATCAACCCGGCGATCGCGAACCATGAGGGGGTGACTGCCCGTGACTATGCATTGGATACGGTGAATGATGACATGATCAACTGCATGACGTCATTCGAAGACACGTGGGCTCTGAGATCTAACGCGACCCGCGAACTCCATCCACAAACATCTTCGAAAAGTCCCTAAAATGAAACACTGAGAGGAATAAAAAGTTACAATCAAAGGAGAGGATAACTCGCCTTGCGGAGACAATTGATGAACATGACGAATTAGCAGACACGGCTGTTGTTGTTTGGAAAGAAGACAGCAGCGGCAAACCGAATGTTATTGCCGCTACAAACACAGACCATCAGCCCGTAGAACCAGCGATCGTTAAGAAGAGATCGGTCCTTAACATACATCTACCAAGAGCCCAAGAGGAGACGTTAAATGATCCCTCGTCGAGACCAGGGTCTGTAGCGGTGGAGAAAGAACTTACAGAAAAGGCAACCGCCGTCGCTGCAGGGATTTACAAGGGTAAGAAGAAAAACAAGCGACTCAAAACTAAAGCTATCAAGAAAGCACGAATCCAGACGAATGACGTTGAAGTTGCGGCGCATTTACAAAGCTGGGAAAGGCCAATACCCGGAATTCGGAAACGAAATCGCATTTTGTAATAAGATTTACGGCACTGATCTTTACCCGTGTAATGTGAACACAGTTGACGAGTTGTTAAACAATATAACCACCAAAGTTATGAACAGCTACAATTCTCTAACAACAAAGAAAGACAGAGCATTGTCAGCTACGGATACTTGTAGGATGCAGTACCCCAAGTTGTCGAACAAGGATCGAGCTCGATTCCTGACCCGGTCTATATGGTCTGTGTACGGGGAGCCGTTGCCACCGATCCCTATCTCTGCTAGCACCATGACCCGTATTCTGGCTGGCATCTCTGAGTTGAAACAATACCTGAGTCGGGCCAAGTACCAACCAGGCCGCCTGCTAAGTCTAGATCCTGAACTCTGGTGCATCATCGAGAGTATGAAATCGGTCTTATGTAATCGAACAAGTGCTGAATAGAACCCATCAGTTTAACATACTAGGTTCTTGCTACTTGTCTACTCCTGGTTGCATTTTTGTCGTATTGAAAAATAAACCCTTAGTTATATAAAATATTTTTGTTCATTTGTACAAAAGACGTATAAATAATGTGCATTGTACACACAATTCAATAATTGTACGAAATGTATATTAAGGTATTGCGATCGCTGCGCGTAAAATGCCTTTGTTAAACCGTTATGTCTCGTTTAAATTTAACGTTTCTTTCAAATACAAAGTGATCTGAGATTGTACGTATCCAAATAGAATGAGTAGGCAGTGAGCGAACAGTCCGGTTGGCTCAGCTTATTCAACGATGGTGAAGGATCTGAAGTTCAGACCTCTGGTTTGATACCCCATTTTCTTTCTTCCGATATTAAATAATGTTTAAACAGAATCATAGGTGGAAGGTATCTTCCTTATTGAAACTGGCCTTCACGGAAAGGCATTCACAAGTATAACTCGTTATCAATATATTGCATGCATGCAGCAACTACAACATCGAATTCTTTAACTGTCATCGAAAAGACCATGTTACTTAAGAGTTTAGATGTAAGATTACTTACACATATGACGAAAGGCCACTATGCATCTGCATCAAGTTTAATGCCGTTGAAGAATGATATGAAATTGTTTCAAAACCAAATTTCTTTCAACCGTGTTTTCATTGTTTTCGTCCGTTGGCATCAATGATTTTCTGGTAATTTTTAGTTGTAGGCTCATCCGGCAGAATATTTTCTTGTACAAGCGAGTGCCCAGGTTCGAGCTACAGATTGACAATGGCATGTTGGGGTCAAAGGTACCTATGCTTTAAAGTGCCCGTGCTAGTGGAGTGTAAATTGAATACGGATCTTGAAACTGGCCTGGTGTGTATACGTGGTTTGGGGTGTATGCAGCCAGATGGTATGAGGTGTCTGTAACCAGATCGTTTGAGGTGTCTGTAACTAGAAGCTATGAGGTGTCTGTAAGCAGATGGTATGGGATGTCTGTAAGCAGATGGTATGGGATGTATGTTACCATGTGGTTTGGGGTGTCTGTAACTAGAAGCTATGAGGTGTCTGTAAGCAGATGGTATGGGATGTATGTTACCATGTGGTTTGGGGTGTATGTAACTAGAAGCTATGAGGTGTCTGTAAGCAGATGGTATGGGATGTATGTTACCATGTGGTTTTAGGGTGTCTGTAACTAGAAGCTATGAGGTGTCTGTAAGCAGATGGTATGGGATGTCTGTAAGCAGATGGTAGGGGGTGTATGTTACCATGTGGTTTGGGGTGTATGTAACCAGATGGTATGGGATGTATGTAACCAGATGGTATGGGATGTCTGTAAGCAGATGGTAGGGGGTGTATGTTACCATGTGGTTTGGGGTGTATGTAACCAGATGGTATGGGATGTATGTTACCATGTGGTTTGGGGTGTCTGTAACTAGAAGCTATGAGGTGTCTGTAAGCAGATGGTATGGGATGTCTGTAAGCAGATGGTAGGGGGTGTATGTTACCATGTGGTTTGGGGTGTATGTAACCAGATGGTATGAGATGTATGTAACCAGATGGTATGCGGTTGTGTAACCAGATGGTATAGGATGTATGTAACCAGGTGATTTGGGGTGTATGTAACCAGATGGTATGTGGTGTATGTAACCATGTAACCAGATGGTATGGGGTGTATGTAACCAGATAGTTGAGAGTGTATGTAACCAGGTGGTTTGGGGTGTATTTAACCAGGTGGTTTGGGGTGTATGTAATCAGATGGTATGTGGTGTTTGTAACCAGATGATGTGGGGGTGTATGTAACCAGATGGTATGGGGTGTATGTAACCAGGTGGTTTGGGGTGTATGTAGCCAGATTGTTTAGGGTGTATGTAACCAGGTGGTTTGTAATGTATGTAACTAGATGGTATATGGTGTCTGTAACCAGATGGCGTGAGGTGTCTGTAACAAGATTGTATGAGGTTTTTGTAACCACCAGATGGTTTGGGATGTATGTAACCAGATGGTATGAGGCTATGCAATGTTGATTGGGGGGTTTCTGTAACCAGGTGGTTTGCGGTGTATGTTACCTAACGGCTTGGAGTGAATGCAAGCAGATGGTTTGGGGAGTATGTAACCAGGTGGTTTGGGGATGTATGTTACCAGGTGATTTGGGTGTATGTAACCAGGTGGTTGAACACAGAAAACACACAGCTCATTTAAAATTGTTTTTTACTGAATTATAAAATGAGCTCGATGTTCTGTCAGTCGCAATTAAAATGTAAATTGTTGTTAATTATATGATAATGAGGAAAATAGGAAAAAATCAGCAGATCACTGCATGTGAAAAAGAACCGACCTACCATAAAGAGTACGTGAGTTATATGTTATTTTTGTTATTGTCATTATAACCTTCTGTAAAGATTTTCAAGCTATTTAGCATGTTGAACTTACACATTAGCCTACTGCATAAAACAACTATTCCTCACGTTTATAGCATCATAAACCATATATACCTAGACGAGGGGGGAGGGAGAGAAAGATGGAGGGAGGTACGGAGGGAGAGAGAGAGCGAGCGAGAGAGAGAGAGAGAGAGAGAGAGAGAGAGAGAGAGAGAGAGAGAGAGAGAGAGAGAGAGAGAGAGCATACCCAAGTCAAAAAATAGATAGATATAGGATAATGTTTCCCCGCGCAATTTCCTGTCCACATATATGCTATTACGTTGTCAATGCATTGATAATTAAAACAACAACGCCCTCCTCAGAGTTTTGTATTTATGTTACAAGGACATTTTCGCAAAGCATCGACAGCGGTGTAAGCAATTAAAACATGTGTAATAAAAGAAATTTGGACAAACAAAATTTAAACTTATTTGATATGTTATATTTGTAAGATCTGAACGGTGCGTATTTTTGTTTCGGTAAAAAAGAGGCCACTCACTGTGTAAAATAACATTTTATTGACAGATAGGCCTACAAACTGTTTTGTACATCTACATATATGTATATGAAAAATCAGTCAACACCCACAAAATAGACTCATTTTCACCGTGTGATAAAATCAGTCAGGATTTCAACACTTAGGCGTCATGCTTTAGTGTATGAGTCAGACGCGGAATATCGGAGTGAGACGGAAAAAGATATGTGTCACAAATGGCTCTTGACTTGGCTTTTTGGTTTTGTTAAATATTAATTTATTGTTTTACCAGTATTTTTGTGTGCGTGTAATACAATTTAAAAGAAATAAGGCAGCATATAACATAATTGATCTAAAAACAAAATTTGTTGACGCCTAGCTAAATGTCACTGCTGATTCCCTACAACGTTTATACCAATCTGTGCACTTTACTAAGTCTTGCAAACTTCTGTGCAGTTTTTTATTAAACATTTCAATAAAATAATAAAAAGACGGATTGAGTATTGAAAGTGATGCATTTCTATTTCTTGAAATTTTGCCTAATACGCATCATTAACAGGTGTAACAGATATATGCCAACGACCTTATTACAATATCGACTACATGCCTATGCTTATACAGGACTACCACGTACGAATGTTGGACATTGGCTGCGGCGAACGTTGGTGCTTCGCAGTAATACGTTTCTTGATTAAAGAACATAAATTACAGCTAACAGTGAGATTAAGTTTAGTTATCTCTTAGTCATATTTAGATTGTTTGTGGATGTGCTTTTCAGTGTAACTGGTGTTCGGATCTGTTCCTAAGGTAATCATACTTGTTCTGTAACGGATGACTGAACCCTCTTGTGTTGAGACGTTGACAATCAACAGGTTTGTGTGGCATGTTACTCCCCAGCGCCGACTGAAGTGAGAAAAAATGTTCAGTGTCTGTTTTGACATTTAGATTTATGGCTCAGAAACACATGCTCAAATCTTAATATTTTCAAATTTGAATATTTGAATAAAATCGGTATTTTCCGATGTAACGACCAAACGGTCTTTTGAAGAGTTGTAACACAGGGATTGTGGCCGGCAAAGACCGTCACTTTCCGCTAGCAACAATTCGGCCTCCGACCCATTCCTGGAGACGGTGTAGATCTGGTCTGTATCCTTACAGCATACAACAGGGTTTCCATGGAGATCTAACTCTACCCCTCTTGTATGCAGATGATTGAGGAAATTATACTCACTCACTCTAAAAGAACCTAATGCTAGAACACTGCTATCCTGCTCGCCTATTTCATATTCATTAACGTAGTAAACCATTTTGTTGTCCGTACCTTCAACAAACGAAGATACTACTACTATTTCCTCAATACCTTTTTCTGGAAAGTTTCTGATTGCTGAATAGAAATTGCACTTTGTCTCGAATTCCTGAACGATGTGCGAATCATTGTTGATTACACGGATGAACGAACCGTCTTGTGTTGAGACGTTGACAATAAACACGTTTTTGTGGCATGTTACTCCCCAGCAAGTCCCGTGTCCCGTCTGAACCTCTTGTACGATTCTCATCTCTGACGTCAACTCAACTACGTTGATCTTGTTTGACATGGGAACTGTCACGGCGACACAGCTGGAATCTCTGACAGAAAGGTCAAACACCCCAACGTCGATGGTAAGGCTGGCGAGCGGCTTCAAGTATCTATCAAACCTCTTGACTTTGGAATTTGCCCTGTCTGTTAGAACCAAGTCTTCGTTTGGAAGCAAGGCGCAGCCTGTAATGTTACACTTAAATCGGTCCTCTTTTAACCTGGCATTGAATTTATCTTCACCTTTCACCTCAATGTGCAACTCATACAGATGATTGATCACATTTTTCACTTCAGCAAACTCAAAGTTAAGCTTCAGAGAAAATCGGGTATTGGTAAATTGTCTGTTGACATGTGTGTTCGTGCCTTTCACAAATGCTTCTGCTTGTTTCGACTTAATATACTTGTACACGTCGTCGTGGCTTTCTGATCGTATTATCTCTTGTAAAAAGTATGTTTCAGCGCGAAGTTTGTCTATACATTCCTTTGCTTTTCTCCGTCGATCGTCCACTTCCTTGCGACACTTGTCGTATACTATTTCCACTCGTCTTACTGCTCTAACCTCCATCAGATTGACCCAATCGATAACGTTCCTTTTCATGTTTTTAAGATCGTGCAGAAAATTGTCCTTGGACTTTTTCAACTGCTTCAAATCACTTTGAAAATCTCGGTCTTGCTCTTTGAACTTTCCAACCTGCTCAAAGAGTCTATCTAACGAATCCTTATACATGGTATTGCACGGGAGCTCGTCCGGTATGTATTTAAGATGTGTAGTACATGTCCTATGTTCATCCCGGCAGTGTTCACAGCATAGTTTTGTGTGAGTTTCGCAGAAGTACATTATGTTGCTGTCTTCGTGCGTAGTACATGCTTCTGTAAAACTAACAGTAGGGTTTATCTTAATATTTTCAGTCTGGTCAAGTTTGCTTTGCACTTCTGGGACTAACAATTTTAGGACACTTGCCCTGTATTCTTCATAAGCATCTAGCGACTCGTCATGAATCTTTGATTTAGCGTTGTCTAGGTTTTCTAACAACGAACCAAATGGGCCATAACCATTCCCGTCATCCACGTGTTCCGTATCGAAAAATGACAAGTTATCCGGATCAATTGCATGGTCTCTGTTAAGAAGCACGTGACTCTTCATCGCAACCAATTTCCGATGGGGTTTCAAGCAACCTTGACACAAGAAGTACCCACAAGACTTGCAGAAGGCTGCTGCAGGTCTTTGACACGTCGTCTCTTCTTCGTTTTCCCTGCCTGAACCAGATGTCAGAACGCCACACGACGCTGTCTCAAGATTGAATTTTACTCGCTTTCCTGACATTTTGAATAAAATTTAAAAACTGTTTAATAAAACATCATTTGACATTTAAAGGCGCTTGAAGATATAATAAAAGTTCATTAAAATCACCGTTTAATGCTGCGTTTGCACGGATTTATAATTACGTGAACTGTCCGTGTGGAAATCGCGTCTCACAGTGTACACAATGTTGGTTGTCTTGCTAGGTTGGAAATTCGGTGCAGACAAGTAAAATCGATAGACCAGTGAATGCCTATTCACCAACGTGTTAATGAAAGCTTTTGTAAATTCTAAAGTAAAAATGACCCTTTGTTTTAGTCTCTTATAAAGCATGAACCTTATATCGATCATGTACATTTTACACCGAAAACCGCCACATTGGCTATATATATACAACAATAACAAGTTTTTTCGTGTAATCATCTACATATATACTGATAGCAGGCGTGTCAGGCACGTGGGGCATATTTAAAATAAAAAAAAGCGCGTTGTTTGGGATATTTACAGATTACGTGCACAGAACTGCATTTACAAACACTGAATTGACCCATGTTTGGATTTTTTTATTTTAATGTCACTAAATATTTCCCGGTTCATTTTTCATCTAGAGATGTGTGTAGCCCAGACGAAGAGTCGCCGATTGTAAATATCTCATTGTCGGAAACCCAAATAAAGCAGAGAGGTGTAAGTGAACGTGGGTTCCGGCGTGTGGCCCGTCTCCGCGTGGACTTCCCCCACCTATTAAATTACATCGCTATAATAAGCATAATTGTTTCACTGCGGTGTACATCTAAAATAAAAACAAAACAAAACAAATAAACACTCTGGATCAATATATCGATGTATGTATTTATTCAACAAATCAGTCATAATATTGATTTTGTCTCAATGTTTTCTTCAAAGTGAAGCAATAAGCTTTTTTTTGGCCGTCAATAAAGTTTGGTTGTTATATTATGGGATTTGCCGGAGTTGTTGTATTATGTGCTTTCGGAGATTTTGCTTTTTATGTCAGCGTTTATGTTTAGCACAAACATGCATGTAAATTAAAATCAAGCATGAATACGTGTATGCCTTAGGTCGTAGGGAACTATTGGTTTTGGAACAAAGTATAAACATAATATTTCCAGCGTTTGAGTTAAGCACTGTCTGTCTTATAGGCAGAATTAATAAAATTCTGACTATGCCATAGTCAGTTTGTGAAATACAATGCCAGGAATATCGAATATTACTGTAATTTGTGTACTAACTTCTTCTTGAATAATTTATGTCCATCCAGTACAATATTTGTTTCTTCTTAAAATATCGGTAATCGTTTGTAAAAAATGATAAAAACTCCTACACGGGAAATGCTTATTAATTACTGTTAAAAATGGTGTAATTAAATATTTAATTTGACGTACCTTACGGAAATATCCGATAATATATCATGTCTGTAACTTCACAGACAGTACAACATTGATATAAAGGTTCCTGCTAAGAAACTCAAGCGGTAGAGCGTCAGCTTGCGGATCGAGAGGTCGCGGGATCAAACCCTGGCCGGGTCAAACCAAAGACTTTAAAGTTGGTAGTAGTGGCGTCGGGGCTAAGAGATCAGCATAACGCCTGACTTGTCGGTGTCAGTATCAACCGGCCGGATTCAGCCCCTGGGCACCTCATAAGTGCCCCTGTGCTATAATGATAGAAATGTCGCTGCACAGTATCGGCAAGAGTGTCGGCAAATCCCATTCCTACATAAGAAATGCTCACTGAATGTGCACATGGGGAGTTTGTTTTGCGGTCTTTCTAACGCTGATAAAACACGGATCCTGATTCGGTAAACGGCGTTCTATTTTTTTAATTTTTATCTTTAAATTTGTTTTTTGTGTATCTGTAACTTTCATGCAAGCATGGCACCGTTCATAGCCAGAAAAAGCTTGTTCTGGGCGATCTAATGAGTATGCAGGGTAAAATCTGACATAAGACGCAATGTTTATGCAACATTAAAAGATATTCGCAATATACATAAACTATTTCTGTATGGTCCGCGCAAATAAAAAATAAAAATATATGTTTGTGGTCAAAAAATTATATTTTGGATTGTGGATCGGAGGGTTTCAAATTCAAATCATAGCTCTGTCGAGACAAGTTTTCAAATGGAGCTTACTGAATGGACAATTAATTCACTTTCATAAGAAAAAACGTGCAACACACCAAGAAATCATAATATGCTTAAAGTGTCCTTGGTCAAGAGGTTATGAACTCAGGACCGGATGTTTCCGAATTCAAACCCTATAACTGTTATGACAAGTTTTCAGAAAGATCTTATTAACGAGTTGGGTGATCATTTAAGAAACGTTTGAAACATAAACCGTGAAAGCATTTATAAAATGGTTGAAGTGTTCTTGGTCCATAGATTAAGGTTATGGACTCGGCATTGGAAGTTTCTGGGTTCAAACCCTAGTCTTGAGATTTTGTTGCGTATACAAACCTTGTATTACACGAACATTAAGCAACAACAACGATAAAAACAAATAAAAGAAAAACAACAAAAAGCAAACAAACAACAACAACAAACAAACTAAAAACAACAACAACAAAAACACAAATGAACAAAAAATAAAACAACAACAAAACAACAACTTAATATGTCTAGACTAATTATAACTTCCTTACACCCAGATTTACTACAGTAGCCATCTTTGGTAATATTAAAATATTGTTTGTCATAGTAAGTAATATCGATTATTTTGGTAGTATTACAGTCCTATATTGAATGACATACTACATATACCAATTACTGTTTTGCATACTTTAGTTTTATAGTTAATTATAATAATTTTGAAAGCTTTCTTTTTCAGTAACATGTTGGAAAACCTGTTGAATGGCGTCGGGATTTGCTTCTTATTTTGTTTTAAACTATTTTATGGTCTCGGGAATATACGTATACATACTTTTTTTTTCGAGATTTATAGTATACTGAAAACTTTCAAATAAAAACCATAACTTTTCAAATATTTCTTTGTTACTTGCTCCCATATTGCTTTAGCATGTTACCTGTTCCAGTTTTGCGTTGCTTTTAATGCTTTGCATCAACAACTGTTTTGTATAGTGCATGGTCTGGACCTTCGGTAAATTTGTGACTATATAGTACTTGTGTATGTGATACACTATTTTACAGTGAACGCGGTCCCGCATGATAAACTGGCTGGTGTACGGACGTCGAGCGGCCGTAAAGTCCATACATACACAGACGTCGCCTTTCGTGTTTATTTTGTCAGAAAAAGGTTACAGCGCAAGTGAAAATCCACAGAAACAGAAAAACAACAACAAACAAACAACATTTTGTTAATTCACGAACAGAGGAGAAAGTATCAGTTTAACCTTATATATACGCGTTGCTGTTCTAAAGAAAAATGCCTTCGTAGTAAGTTCATTAGCTAGCTATATGTTAAGGAACAATTTACCATTTTTTACATTACACTGAGCAATTGGTTGTGTATGAAATTAAGTTAACGACTTAACAAAACTAATTTCTGTTATTGTATTTTATCAGTTATTCAAGAACATATAATATAAGTAATTAATACATGTGTTTTCCGCATGATAAAACATGCTCTAGTTGTATACTTTGATGAACTGGGGTGATTGATTCAAAGGCAAAACGTTTACTTTTGTACTGGCATTACTTTACATAATTATAAATATACCCAATGTGTGTCTTGTTTTGAAAAAAAACGGGTACTGTACATTGCCACGTGTTTTTTTAGGATAACATAAGTTACTGTTATGGAGTGGGTATGATGTAATCGGTGGGAAGTCCGGTGAGTAAGGGGTGCCATATGATACGCATATCACTTTGATTGATTATGAAGACTAGCCTAACAGCTGATCCCCGTACGGAGCACTTTGTCATGGCAGTTTTGTGACCCAAGCCCTTGCTGTTTGGTTTACATAACAATTTCTACTCAACAAAATACTTAATACACACAAGTATATGTAAAGGTCTTTGCTGTCAGGAAACGTGTTTATGATAGCCAAAAAACACACATAATAATACGACAAAAGATTTACTTAACGGAGAGTCCATATCCAGTTGCGGATCCAGGATTTCTGGATAGGGGGATGGGGTGGGGTGGGGTGGGGGGTGGGGGTGGCGTGAATTTTTAATCATGTTTTGTCAACCAGAGCTCCAACATTGATAAATACTTGCAAAAATAATTAATTTTCATATTGTCCTAAATTGTTTTTTGCTGTATTTGGGAGACGTTTTTAATGTTCATTATTTCGATACTAAATAATAACAATAATTGCATGATGGGCAAACATAAGCAATCATGGTTTCAAAACTGCAAAACAAAGACAAATCATATTTTTATTCTGACAACGGGTCCATGAGATGCATTCGCCGAGGATATTTCTTTGCATAACTGTCAATTATTTGACAAATGTCCACTTTAATGTCACGGTGACAGAACAGTAGGGTTAAAATGCTGCTGTCTGTGCTTCTGTGAGAATTTTTAATTAATCTAGAGACGAGTTTGAGCGTACCCAGCTTGCTGCTGTCACGGATACTAGTAACAAAAGAGTTAATATCTTTGTAATGTTAGGATACAGGTAGGTATCTCATAAAAATAGCGGCAAATATGAATTGCGGAATTACGAAAAGACGCAGTGGAATGTTAAAACACGGAAATAATTAGTGACAGAGTGAACACCTACATGAACTGAATCCACAATGTCGTGTTAAAATATTTTTGAAACAGGATCTATTTGTGTTTTACTATTGAAATATTGTATTTCATTGGTAATAATATGTTTATAAATAAAAAATATAAGTATTTCCACGTTTTAACGGGCTATTCTATAGCCTTAATGAATGTTTAGTCCGGGAATTATAGAGGGTGGGGCGCCCGCCGTGTGCGCCCCAGGCCTGGATCCGCTAGTGTAACTTAGGCTTCAAATCCGACTTCATAAAAAGATATAAGTAAACATACTTCCGTGGGAAAAACGGCGACTTAATTGTTTTTATTTTGAAAGTTTCGGTCCTAACATTTTTATAAAGCAATCAAGAATGTTGCGTCAATCTTCGTTGGTCTCAACTATATTTGTGAAGTTTTTTTTCTTTTTTGTTTTATTTGTTCCGAATTCCCAAGTTTGTTCATAACTCTGCACTTACTTAATGTAAGTAAGCACCATGGCTAGAGATACCAGTAATTTTTTCAAATAAACATGAGTACATGTCAGCAAAGACCATGATATAAGTATATTTGCATGTGTGTAAGTCTTTGTGTGTAATTATCTGAGAATTAAAGTACTGTGGTAAATATAACTAATATTATTGGTATATTTTTTTCTTCTTTAAGTATTCGTTTCCCTTTTGTAGAATTTACAGATACCAAAGTCATCTTTTAAAAAAAATTGTGTCGACTTGTCACCGTTTCCATCATAGCATTCTGTTCGTTTCGGCTATCCCGACTTTTTGATGGCTGTCTTACTGCTCGCTAGCTTGAGTAGGCAAGGAAGTGTCTATACATTCGGATATGACATAAACAGTTTATAGTAGTTTTCTTTCATTTTCATTTGCTGGCGTCTGAAGAAGAGATAAACGGTGCAGTCATCATAAAGGTTTGTGTATGTTGTATTTTTTTTTATATAATGGCAAATATGTTCGTTGTTTGCGTTCGTGACGTAATCTAGTTGGCTGTTACAACCTATTTGTTTGATATTTTTTCTGTTATTTATTTTCTTTATTTTTTTAAATAGGCAAAGTCCTCATGCACATATAATATCTATTAAATCTTAAAATAAATCCACAATAACTTTAAAGGAGCTTGAAGTTAAATGTTTTTAGTGTTTATTTAGTTTTTAAATGTATTTACAAGTATATAGTTATGAAATAAAGTATGTACATACAAAATGAAAATAAACCCTCCCACGCACAACAACAAAAACAACAAACAAAACCAAACAAAAACAAACTTGCATTCCTTGTTAATAAAAATCAGTAATGAATTTCAGTCATTATTTTTTCAATGGGTAAAATGTGTTGACTTTCAAATCTCAAAGGCATAACAACTGAAGAAATGAGAGTAGACCTAATGGATATTAACTTCGATAATTTGAATTAAAAACAAACAATCCCGAAGATTTACATATTGTAGCTCTGATGTTGTTGATGAACAAAAAAGTTGACATTCACTTGCTTTGTTGATAAACAAAAACATGGACTATCACCTGCATTCAAATGCATTGTAGCTGATTAATGTAGAATTAAGACCCACTTCACATGGTGACACCCCAATTCTGCCGTCATCGCAAAAGTAGCATATTTTGAACTGAATGGCTATGTATTAGCATCAAGCTGAGAAAGATCTATGAAAAAGTGATCGGAAACTTAGTGATAAACACATCTCGTTGCTTTCAAGTAGAATATTAATGTGATCTATGAAAAGTAAGACTAAAGTTGTAGCATAAAACCACAGATGTGCACGAATTACAAAATAAAATTCTTTAAGAAGTCTCTGACAGTTGGTTAAATAGGCAAAATAGAAGAAATAAAAACAACATTAACTTGTTTAACCATAGTTAATGCATTTCCTTGCTTAAAATACACTCATAATAATTTCTAACTTCCGCAAAAACTGGTTTCACATATAAAGTTTTTATATTATTTTCATGATTTACCGTTTGAACTTTATCTGTATTAAAGTAAAGTTAAAAACCAACACCTTGAGACTTTATTTCATCCAAAAAGTCAAGGCATTCTTATTTACTAAACTTGTACCAACAGCATGTATGAGCATCAAACTTCAAAGTTCTCTATGGGATAGTTGTAAGGGTGCTTGTTTCTCATTGTAATGGTTGCTGGTTCAAATTCCAAGCTTTGCATTTTTGTGTTTTTACTGTTCTTAATAAATAAAATTTTTGTTCAAAAGCTTCATTTTTTCCAAGTGTCTAAAATTATTTTGTCAATTTGTAAATGTTGAATGCAGATCCCCAAAATGCAGATTAACATACAGTATGAAGTTTAAAATCTGGATTTACAATTGTAAGTTTGAAAGTTTTTTTTTGAGATCCTGATTCCATGTACTTAAAATAAATAATAATCGATGAAACATACATGAAAGCTAATATTGCATCAATCTTACCATTACCATTAAAATGATACCATCTTGTTAGTTATATACATAAGGGAGGCTACTTCACCTGACTGTAATTAAAAAATGTAAACACAAGTCCTTTCCCTTCCTTGATATTGTTTGATACAAAAAATATATCCATCATGTATATATGTAATTTCTACTAGGTAATATTTTTAAAGAATTTTTTTTATGAAAATCTTTTTAGTTTCCATTTTCAGTATTGTGTCAAGTTTTTATGCCAATAACCCTGATTAACCCCAACCATATGAAATGCTGTCGCAGGTTGTGCTCTCAAGCAGGTAAAAGGTCCAACATACATTAATGTATACTAGCTCAACATACTGTTACTATTGATTTTACTTGTGTTTGGTAATGCATGTCAATTTTGGGGAGTGGTGGATCTGTTTTTAAAAGTATGTGTTCTTACCTTATCTATCATCACATATCTACCTCTTTACACTACATGTACTTCCATTCATTTGCTGATTAAAACTGCATAGTTACTTACAGATGACAACTCTAAGTGTAATAGACATGAAAAAATATAAAAGTTCATATACAAATAATCTTCTTTAATAAAAACAGCAAATATACTAAGAGTTGTAGATAGATAACAGTAACCAAGCCTGCAGAAAATCAATGTAAAGTTCAAAAGTGCAACAATTTGTATAGTAGATTTCAGCAGATTATCTATTTTATACTAATTGTATAAATATTTTATGATGACTCTAGGAATCTATTGAAGTGATACCGTGATCCTTGCACTAAATACATCCTCTCTGTCCCAAATGTGGTAAACCTGAAGTAGGTCAAGGAAACTCTTGATGCATCAGTGGTTCAGAGGTGTAAGGACAAAATATTAACATACCATGTCTATGATCTTGAGACGGAGACCTTGGGCGATGGTATTTACTGTTGTCACTGATGTTTGATTGAGTAGTAGTGACTGAAAGCAACAGTGTTTGTAGGGGAGAAATACCTGGTGTTGTGTAGTCAATTCACTGTGTTGGAGGACTAGGAACAGTTGTACCTGTATTGCCCAGGATTAATTGAATCTTTTTGCAGGTAAGAATGTTGATGTTATACAGTAAATGCAAGCAACTATCACTACTCCTACACATCATAAATGCTTTTGCTTATAAGCATTGTCTCAATGAGACACTGTCAACAGTAGCCACACTTTAATACTTGTGCTTTTTATACACGGTAAGATGGTAACTACTGTCAGAAGGTCTAATGACACAGAGTGAGGTTAACCTGACTCAGTATACATGCGATGTAGTTGTCATTAAACTGATACTAAAGATGTGAGCACATGACACCTTTCTTAGGCCTTCCCTGGGATGGGTGTTAAATGTGCTTAAACTGATTTTGGTTGAGAATTTTTTTTTATCTTAGGAGATCTTTTGTTTGTGCCTTAATGTATATATTTTATCCTTTATGTTTGTCCATATTTAAAAGCATATTCAGATCACAAAATGTGAAACATTAGGAGATTGTCTCCCCTGACTAATCCCTAAATGGAAATAGGTCTTTTCAATTGGATTACTTTGTTTTTATGCTTGTACTCTTTGAAGTGTGTATTGACTTTTATGCCTTTCATGTGGTACTAACATTGATCATCATCAACTTTCCATTTTCTTCTTGAAAATAACACATTGCTGTAAGTATTTCAATTGATTTAAAGCATCTTATCTATGCAGAAGTAAGAAATTCCAGTTTGTATAATTGCACCATCTGTGATAAAGTCCAAGAACTCCAACTAAACGAGCCTATCTACTATTTGGAATATCTTGGATATTATCTAACAAGGGATATAATTTTCATTTCACCACTGTACCCCATTATCCATCTTTTAGATTACCTGGCCAATAGCCCTTATTTGGTTATAAATGGCTCCAGCTTATTCTAAACAACTGCTAACAGTTACTGTGATTTGCTCAGGTACTTTGACAGCAATATATGTATACCTAATTTGTCAGCTATATGCAAAGGTAATGTGAAAACTTTATACAAAAGTAACTCAACAACTATATGCAAAGGTGATATGAAAGCTTTATGCAAAGGTAACTTGACAGCTAATTGCATAGATAACTTGACAGCTATATGCGAAGGTAACTTGACAGCTTTATTAAATCTGACAGCTATACTCCTATGCATTTGACAGCTATATGCAAAAACTTGACAGCTTTATTCATGGTAACTTTAAAGCTTTGTGCAAAAGTACTGTGACAGCAACATGTAAAGGTAATATACAAGATATTATACAAGACGTTATACAAAATGCATGTAGAAATTGCATTTACAACAAACTTGCACAAATGAAAAAAGAAAGTTTAACCATTGTAAACATGTACATTTAGTACAAATATTCCTGTCATTGTATTTGTCTAATATTCTTCTTATGCTATTGTGCTATATATGTATGCTCAGCTAAGCAGAAGGAAAGGCTTAAGCTTAAAAAGTATTGTAAACATGAACTAAATCCTTCTGTGGCACATGGGAATTATATTGTTACGAATAGTGGACCAATTATAGTTCAACCGTGACCTCTGAGAGACTCACAGGGTTAAACCATTTTATTGTTAAAGTAATATGTGAAGATAACAAGTTGGTGCAGAGATAACATTAATTGGAAGAACTTATCTTTATTTTATCCAAAATGGTCGAGAGGTTATGTCATTGGCTTTTAATCTGGCAACACAAGTTTGACTCCCGCATTTGACAGTATTTTATTGTTGCTATTTGTTTTTGTTATTTTACTTTCAGTTTTTAATGATTTCATTAATGCCTTGCTGCATTCGCCTCTAGAAGTACATTATTGAAGTTAATTATGCAATTGTTTCAATGTTCCATTTTTTTTTTCATTGCATCTGTTTGATGACCTTGCTATAAAATACCTGTCATGATTTGACCACTGTAATTTTAATATTTTTAAGCAGTAACTGTAGCTAGTAGACAGTATTCTCTTAAGTTAGTAACATGGAAACTAGACTGTTAGTTTCTCTTTTTTATCAAAAGGACAATGTGTTGATACAGAAAGCAAAGTTAGAAACATGTAAAAGAGTTTATAAATAAAAATGCAAATGAAAAAGTTTGCTATTTAAAAAATTCAAACTCACATTCCCATTGCAAAAAGTAAAATGAACGATTGCTTGTATAACATCACCATGAATTTTACAAGACTTTTTCACTTAAAACAAAACCGATGTTCCCAACTAGTCTATTGGAACACAATTTTTCTTCCTTTTTTCCTGGGTCGTTCTATTTTGAAATGTCATCCATGTTTCATTGAACACTGTCGAACGTACTGGACATCTATGACAGGTTGGATGTTTGAATCTACAGCGGTCTGGATAAAGTTGGTCTAGTTTCATTAAAAGGGGGTGTAAACTAAAAAGCCCTATGCATTTTTACTCTTTGATGGTTTAATTAATGTCAAAATTGAAACACATGCTGAAAAGCATCACATAAGTTTTAACTGGGAGAACTACACATTATAACTATCTGCCCTGTTTACATTTTCTGACTATGAGCAGCATACCTGTATTGTGTAGACATATCATTTTCAGCATGCCATTGGTAGCAATGAAGGAGATTGGAAGGAATTGTAGAATCTTAGAATATGTTTAATTACTCTCTACTGTGCTATAGATTCTCAAGCTTGAGTGCAACAAGAAAGTTCAAATGTTGATTGCTTGGTAAACTTCATTAAACACCAAACTGCAAATGGCATGGTGTATTTTTATCTTATAGAGGCATATATTTTGATTTTTTAGAGGAATGTTTTGACGAAATCAGATCTCAGATCTCTAATTAACTGACTGTGCACAGCTGAATACTACCATGTTTCATGTACCACTGGCTCTGGCACCCCTAATGGTGCCTGTAATGCCAGCCATAATTTGTTGATCAATGCTTCAACTGGGATTTTCTGGCAGAAACACATTACTCTTTCTGCTGTTACATTTCCTGAACAGTTATCAGACTGCAATAACACGTTGATAACATTTTAATTAGAGGAAGCGGGCATGTACCGGGGTAATCTTGAAGCTGTGCCTTTCCATGTTTGGTGCTAATGACTGCAGAACAGGAAACAAGTTAAGTTTTGTGTTTTCCAACTGTGCTCTTTAGTCAATATAGTAATGTACGGTGTGTGCCAATCAACAAATCACTGTTTCCATGCATGATGAAGATTTCCTATTGTTGGATATATGACCAAGATGGATTGAGATGTTTCTGTATGATTTATAAATTATATTTACAGTTACTGGTATCATGTCAGAATCATTATTATAAATAACAGCGCCCAGGATAACCTAAGCAGTGAACATTTTTTTTATTGTTTATATCTTCTTAAAGAACATATATATCATGCACACATGATTTTTGTTTTAAGTAAAAGACACATAACAATAGTTTGAGTATACCAAATATTTCCCCCAAACCAACAAATTACAAAATTACTATATTAAAATAAGTTAAAATTGTTAAGGCAGATTTTATTATTTCATCATTACAGACATGTAAGAATTGATTTATTAATATTATTTGTTTGACATTGTTTATTGACCTTAAAATATACCAACTAAAGAAAGAAATGTGCCTTATTAAGGTAGAACAACTGTAATACTGCACCTCCGATTCAAGAGTATCAAACTTAGGGTTAAAACTCTTTAAAACAGGGGGTTGAGGGTTCGAATCACGGTATGGGCATGAATGGTCTACTTTTTGTCTTTCTACTTGTTCACTTTGACAATTATTTCTGTATCACTCTACCAGATTAAGGAAGAAAAATGTACGGCTTTTAATTTTATTAATATAACTGAATTTAAGTTGTATGATTTGTGCTTATTTTGTTTGCAAATTTGTTACAATTAATATTCAAAGTCAAATGGTGATTTTTTGTTATATTTTGCGGCATCAACGAAAATACTTTGTAGAACATTTTGGGCAACTCTGAAATAAATTGTTTAGCTATGAAGAGGTTGGTGTTTTTTTATTGAGGCACAGTAATTAGAAAAAAGGGAAAATGTTATGTGAATAAGACTTTCACAAAGTATGTGATAAAAAAACCTCTAATATATCACATTTTGAGATTTGGTATTGGCGAATCGAACAGAATCAGAGTCACCACTGTTTGCGGGCTACAAGATTTAGTTCGTACACACTGTAATCGGTATGCCAGTAGATGTATGTGATCAAAGAGCATCAGCCATTTATCTTCTCCTGGCTCACAGACTTATGTGGTCTGGGTCCAGCCTTTATAAAAAATTTCTGCCCAGCTGGTGGAATATCAATGGTTATAATGCAGTTTGACATAAACTAGCATTAATATTGCCATCTGATACAAGAGGAATGTGTCTTAAGGTCCACCAGATTGTGATTTTCTTTGCTACAGTTAATGCTGACGTGAAAATGGAGGCAGCAATGTTTTATTTAGAGGACTACTAAATGGTTATAACCTTTGACAAAACAATACTGTTGGATTCCCGTCAGATAATCTAAACCAGCAATATGTAGAAGTAATTTGAATCTTTTTAAGTCTGAAATTGAAGGAAACAACGTCTTCATTAGGATTTAAAAACTAGAGCTGCCACAACTGGATGTGTTTGGCACTCTTTGCTTCTACATTATTAAATATTAGCATCCCGGCGGATTGAGTACCTTCTGCGACTATCCTGTACATCCATGTGCGACAGCACTGCAGATTGGTCTCTTCGGTCACAATATATATCTACATAATTAACATGGTTGATTGCTGGCGGCTTGTAACATTCACCTAGGCAAACAAATGATAAAATAATAACCTCTAAAAAGTGAGATTCATAGGGTTCGATGGCTATTTTCCATACATTTGGGACCTTTTCTGGATCTTTTAATTAGGTAACTCTTCATAGAATTTTATAACAGTTAAAAAAGACAAGTTAATTATGTTTTCATAAAGTACCCGGTTATTTAAAACGTCTTTTAATCTTAAATACTGTATGTTTAATGCATCCGCTTGCCCATTCATCCGTCGCTATACACTACAGCTAGCGATTTTCATGCATCTTTTTTCTGAAGATCAATGCTGGCAAGATTGCGCACATGCAAGTCGGCTATAAGAGCTCAAACCAAACCTTTCTTGGACTACTGGCTCTCCCCTAGTTCGAATTTAAAATATAATATTTGTGATTCATTTATTTTTGTCACTCTTAAAAAATGATTGTTTTGATGGGTTAAATGTCTCGCCATCCATCTCTTGGTCATAGACAGATCGTATCCATTTACCATGTTTACAGTAAATTGGCTGCTTTTGATGAGACAATATTGTAATTTCATAAATATAGTACTAATATTTCAGCTGGAAAACCTTTACAGTATAAACTATCATAGCTACACATTTTTATCGAACACCACACAATACACGTTAAAATGATAATTACTCACATGATCATCATAATGATAATACGCTACAGTCAGAGAAGCAGTGCATGCAGTCAAATGAGCAGTGCACAGTCAGATTTACAAAGCCTATCAGATAAGCAATGCATATATTCAGATCAACTGCATACATAGACAGATAAGAAGTGCAATGAGTCAAGTAAGCATGGCAATAGGCAATGCACAGTCAGATTAGGGCATGCAGAAAGATAAGCTGGACATATAGTCAGACAAGCAGTTAATGTCAGGTCAGCAATCAATATATGTTCAGATCAACATCTCATATAGTCAGATAAGCCTCGCTGCATACATATAGCCAGATAAGCAGCGCAATGAGTCAGGTAAGCATGACAATAGGCAATGCACCGTCAGATAAGCAGGGCATGCAGCAAGATAAGCTCGACATACAGTCAGACAAGCAGTTAATGTCAGGTCAGCAATCAATATATATTCAGATCAACATCTCATATAGTCAGATAAGCATCGCTGTATATATATAGCCAGATAAGCAGCGCAATGAGTCAGGTAAGCAGAACACTGAGCAGTGCAATGCATTAAAAGCAGCGCGTAGGAAAGTGATTACACAAATAAGCAGTGCCTGGTCAGATAAGCAGTGCATAAAGTATTATAAGCACAGTATAGAGTCTGATAAGCAGCGCATAGAGTCAAATAAGCAGTGCATATAGTTAGATAAGCAATGAATAGAGTCTGGTAAGCAGTGCATATAGCCAGATAAACAGTGCATAGAGACAGATTAGCAGTGCATAGAGTCTGATAAAGCAGTGCATAGAGTCTGGTAAGCAGTGCATATAGTCAGATAAACAGTGCATAGAGACAGATTAGCAGTGCATAAAGTCTGATAAAGCAGTGAATATAGTCAGATTTGCAGTATGTATGTTGAGTTGTGTATCAACCAATTTCACTAGTAAATATATCTGTCGGGCACACGACCACATTTTGTCTGTATTTCTGGAAGTTTTCTAGAGGCAAATCCACCCTTGTGGTCGATAAATCCTATTGGAATACGAGGGCAATTTAGATGCAAACTTGTTTCTTCAGTGTATCTTGCAGTTTATGAATAATCACACTGCTCAGAGAGACAAAAGTACAGGGTATTGTGATTGCAGAGTGAGATTATTGAAGGCGACTCAAGACCTATTACTGTGACAAGTCAAGAGGAAAATTGTTTTTATTTGTTGAAGATGAGCATTGTTATATTCACTGTTATAAGGCATGATAGCAACTTTGCTCATTTTCTCCCAGACAAATTTTAAAGTTAGCATAGTCATCTTGTCAACTGTCTACGTTTGGCAAGTTACAATGACTTATTTGTGTGCTGCCTAAAACATATCTAGATAAAAAGAGACAAGAAATATCTGTAAAAATATTATGTAGCGTTGATGAGTCTTTGATACGTTTAGCATGATTTCAGATCTGACGTATGCTTATCGAAACTTCATTAGAATCTGTTGATCCATTATTTCTTTTAAGAAAATTAGCTTGAACACATCAAGACACCAAAAGATTTTATTTTTCTGACCTTTTAAAACGATTGCATCGATTACTTGCTGCTACCATATTCTGGTAATGATTAATCCACTTTTTGAAAATTGTAATGAATGCACTTTTTATAATAATCACACATTAAAAGTTTGCCAGTAATTAAATATATCCTTGCAGAATGCATATGCTTTATCAACTAAGCACGGTAAGTGTAGTGGCAAGGAATTGTCCCTGTCAGTCCCTCAGCCAAGATGGTTTTGGGAAAAGAAGAGAATTACGCGGGTCGATGGACCAGTTTCATACCTGTACACCATCATGGTTAAATTCAAGACGCTGAAGATCATTGCCGGAAGTCATTACTAAACCCTGTAATAGTGTAAAATATTAGCCTTTGCTTGTTCGGCTAAAATAATATGGTACCATGCGTTTTGATTTTTTAAATTCAGTCATAGTACTCCTAGCGCAATACAGATGACACCAATTAATATGTCTCGCGAGATCCCTCTCTAATTATCCACATAGATTAACAGCTCCTTAAGAATACCAACAACATGCTAAATATGACAGTCATGTTTCTCCTGGAGTAGGATTTTAACAGCGATTCCCGATGCTAACGAAAAGTCAAGTTCGCAGCAAATAAATAACGTATAATAATTCCATTGACTTTCGAAGTAGGTTAACTACAGCAATTGTCAATGCATACACTCGTCAATGTGAGGTAGTTGAATGAAAGAGGTTTCAAGTCTTCGAAAAGATAAAAATTTGGGTTTAATTTACAAGTCTAGAAATCGGCACTTAAAAGGAAAATATTTGCTAAAAGTTACATTTATGATGACATTTTTAAGTAAAAATGCACTTTTTAGTAAGCCGTTAAAACGTACGGTGAAACTTGTCAACAGCTGCCTTAGGCGGAGGCACAGAAAACTGAGAGGTAAAACTGTGCAGAGATCATAATTAATGCCAACTTAGAATACCCTATGTATAAAACATTATTTTAACACATCATTACTTTATGGATGCTTTAATAATGTCAAATGTGTATTTTTTTACATACCCATAATGTAGTTATCTTATGTTGAGATATAAGAAAGAGAAGAGCATGCAAACTTACACAGAGTAATTTTACACATTGTAAAAATCCTTATCAGTAGAATCAGATAAGTCTTAAATGAAACAGAACTTAAGTCAGCTAGATGAATGCCTTAACATTAAGTCATCATTAATTCGAATTGTAGGCTGCAGATAAAGAGTAATCATTGATATTTTTTACAAACACAGCACGTTTTTGTTCTGACCATCGTGACACCGGCTGTGTAAGACGGTTCGGCTCGTGACTGGCAATACACGCCGGCCTCGTGTTATGAGGTCTAGTCGTGGAAATACTCCTTGACCCCCTTAATGTCCACGATTAATTTCGCTGGGAATGCGATAAACACTTTGCTATTGGGGTATATTTCCTCAAGTCTTTAAGGTTAGGCCACAACTCCTTTCTTGCGTCTGCAATTTCCCATGGGAAGTCCCTTTTAATATGGAATTGACTGTCACGTAGCCGACTCGAGACCATCTCATTGTCACGATAACCAAGGAAATTAACAATGATGCCTTCTTGCTTTGCCCCTCTTGTAGGCCCCCATTCGGTGGACCCTAGGCATGGGTGGGCTTGGGCTAATGTCTAAATGGTCACGAAGGAAATGTTGGATTTTAATGGTACAGTCCTCATCTCTGGCCAAAGGAATTCCAGCAAAAAATAGGTTACCTTAAGACCAATGGTCTTGAACTTTATTAATGTTAACCGTCCTCTTGTTCACCTGTTTTATCACCAGTTTCTAACTGATTAATCCTTGTATGTAATACGCCAGAATCATCAGTAATTTGTTTGACGCTCACAATCTCCGAAAATAATGCCGAAAACTTTATCAGATGACAGGGCATTAAAGTCATCAATAGTCGTTGTAGACGAGCTATGGCTTATTCGAGGCCTTTTTCGGGAATGTGACACAATTGTCCAATTGCCTTGACCATCATCTGATTGTGACAAAGTATCGGTGTCAGTTGTGTATTCACAGTCGACATATTGACTGTAAACTGGTGTTGTCAATGGGGGTATGAAAAAAAAATCAACATTGCCAACCTGTGTAAGCTCAGATTCTTCCTTGAATGTAGCCATGTCATCACCTGTGTTTTCACTTACTTTTAAGCGAAGAATAACCGCTAGATGTATTAAAATAATAAAAAGTCAGCTCGGCTTTTTAAACGAGTTTATCAGTTTATCGCCAACCGGAACCGGAAACATTTTGTGGATTTAAAACATAAAAAAGCCAAATTAGTCACAGTTACCAATAATCTGATATTTTTCTTTCTATTAGCACTATTTTGAAACAATGTTTCAGGCGTTTTTCACACCTTACTAATAACCTAGATAAAATAGATACTAGATTATCGCCCATACCATTAAATCAGCCAACCATGGTAACTTGTCAATTAACAAAGGTGTAATACTTCTCACGTAGCTCCTAGGTGGTGCTCAGCAGAGGTTATCACAGCATTTAGGGAAATATTCGAATGACCGTTTACCTTTACCTAGAGTTGGTGCTGCTCAGAGATTATAATGCGCTGAAACTTTATGAGGGTGGGTTAAAATTGCTGCTGCTAAGAGGTTGTTCTTGCTTAGAGGTGCTTTTTTGGAGAGGTTTTACTGTATAATAAAATTTGAAATAACATTAGTCAGAAGTATACGCACATAAATATAAAAGAGACGGAGACCTAAGAGCAGATATTACAGAATTAGAAAGACCCTAACAATTACCACCTTCGAACAGGATCGTCTAGACGCTTAAAAGTGTATGTGTGACGTCATATCCGCACTTCCGATTATACTGGCCAATCTACTGAATGTTTAAAACACACCATTTAACAATCTTGGATCGTGGGTGTTTATAAATGCATACACGTCTTTTATGTATGTCTCAGACTTAAGACTGTTCTCGGTGAATGTAGTGTGTTGGTATTTATATTTACATTTGGGCAATATTATCTCAGAAGCTTAGATTTGCAGCACAAAATAACGGAATAAATATTTCAATTTAAGATACCTTATAGATTTGAATAAATTCTGCCAAATGTTCCAAATATGTCGTGCTTCCGTTTGTTAGAGGTGTGGCAATCAAATCAATAATATCATTCAGGTTTTCAATATGTGTGACAAAGTTTGTTGACATCAGTTCATGTATAGAATCTATTTACTGAATATGTCGATTACCTAATCGTCTCTTGATTCTGTGTAGACCTCCAGAACAGTGCTTTTCAGTACCCCAGTAGTAAGAAAATGAAACGCTGTCATGTAAGAACTATCACCAATACTTCTGAGGTTAGTTTCATTTTCTTACATAAGGAAATATGGCAAAATCCTATAAGAATTGCAACATATACCAAAAGTTGAAATGGCACACGATAAAGGTATTCAATTAACCGCCTTGGAACGGTCAGTCGGCAAATAGGACCGACTGGGGTGCTTAAACCGGTTTGAAATATTACCCTCTGGTAACAACATAACGATGTAATTGCCACAGGAACAACAATGTCTACTTTTACAGTCACTATTTGTGTGTGTCATTTCACCCGATTTAAAAATAAAGTTTTTACCGGTGTGTATAAACATAACCATCTATTGTCACTGATGTTATGCTTCAAAATTCAGTTGTCTTTAAAAGAAAGTCCATAGAGGAAAAACTTAAGTTTAATACACAGGTAAGAAGGTTTTTTATATGTCTATTCAAGTCAGTTTTGTGGTTTCAGTGTCTTTTTAATAAAGCTAAGCTTAATCATTTAAATATACCAGTAATTAATAAATTATTGAACACAATTGTGCATTTGTGCAACTGAAAGTAAACACACATTACATGATCAATTGCATATTTTGGCCAAATATTGCATTTAATTCAATTTGCAGTTTGTCAGTAATGTTATCGAAACTTTATTTCATTGAATTCATTTAATGTTAATGACTAAAAAAACTAGCGTTTCTGTTTGTCATGAACACTTATCTGTACATAAATATAAACTTTAAAATGTAGCGAGTTTTATATGATGTTTAAAAATGCATAAAGTTAAATGAAGTATACTGAAATATATGATACCCACCTCGAAATAGCAAGATTTTATGTTGTGAACGTCATTTTAGATTTATTCGACTCGGCAAGATAGGAAATATTATGTCGTCAATGTAGAGAAATTAAGCAATTGAGCTACCTTTCAATAAGCTCAACTAAGTCTGTAAACTCTGTTTAAGAACCCCCTCATTTATAGTCTCAATGCACCTTAATTATTGAAATCATCTCTTCAAATAAGACTGCTGAATTAATGATGTTTGCAGCAGTGTTTGCTTCCACGTTTGTGGCCAGACATACATGTTTACAAACTATCATCATACTCCGATATTAGGGAAATGTTTGTCCTAGTCGGAAATGAAGCAAAGTGGGGCCAAACAAATTTGGAAAAGTGAGAGGAAAAAGGAAATAAGACCATTATGTATCCAGCGTCTGTTTGTTTTCCATTAAGTGCCAGGCAAGACACTGTGAGTGCTATTTACTCCCATATTAGATGCATTATTTATACTTGTTTATATTGATGATGAGTTTTTTACCCTTGTCTTGAAGTTATATTCTGTGATCAATATGTTATCTACATGCATTGACTTAAGGTTTGAATTTTAATTTTGTGCGTTTTATTATGGCATAAAACGTAGTTGTCTAAATCTAATTTGCATAAACACCGAATATGTTTATGGTCAAATTAAATGTTAGGCAACTGCGTTTCATACCACGACGAAACGCAAAAAATAACATTTAGTCAGAATAAGATTATATAGAACAATATCAACCCAGCAATAGACTTTTACTCACATTTGTGTAAAAGTTCTTTGCTGACACAAAACGTGTTAAGGATAGCTAAAGAACCGCATGACTTTTATAATACGACAAAGGATTTACTTAATGTAGAGGTTTTTTTCTTTTAAATGGCGTAACAAGCAAAAAGCGGTTTTCCTTGTTGTAAGTTTAGTATGATAATAAAAGGGTGTGTTTCTTACCATGATCGACGGTGAATTATCCGCTCGCCCACTCGCTAAAGTGATTGGAATCTTCATGATTATAAATAAATCGTCAGTTTATATTAAAATTTGTTAAACAGATGCGTGTTTTTAAGTATTATTAGAATATATGCGGTTTAATTAACATTTTGTAATTTTTACTTGTGTAGAATTAAAGAAATGCGAAATCAGATAGCAAACATTCCTGATTTTTGTCGCACAATGTTGCCTTGTAAGTATGCAAATACATACATAACAACATTTTGCTACGTACACATAGTCAAACTCGATTCTACAATTATACCGCTATGCAAGTATAATGAACATTGCACAGTTTACTCGAAATTTCATATAATACACCGAATGTATGTGGACAAAATGTAAAGGAATCGGAATAGTTCAGTAAATTAAGAAAAAGAACGCACAAGTTATCAACATTTTATTCAAGTTGACAATTATACAAACATGTTTCGAGACCGGACCTGGTAGCGCAATCGGTAGAGCGTCGGCTCCAGGTACGGGAGGCCCCGGTTTCGATCCCGGGCCGCTACATACCAAAGTCGTTAAAAATGGTAGTGGTATAGCTCCCTTGCTAACGCTCAAGCAAATATAAGGGTAGTTCCACGACTGGTTGGCCCGGTGTCAGGATAATGTGGCTGGGTGTGGTATCATGCCAGGTGTTCACGGTATGCTATACACAGTGAAGGCAGCACTATATCTGCTTCAAGTGGACACCGTCTCCAGATAACTGAAATACTGTTGGTGGGACGATAAACCCAATAGACAATAGACAAAACATGTTTCGTAAACTGAATATTACTTCTCCGCCGTAGTTTACAGGTAAGCAATGATGCGTGCTTTCATAGCAACGTCAAAACTGAGTCCCGTCATGAATATTAATGAGGATATAGCCAACTGTGTTTCAATGAGAAATGAAAAGCTGTCACGTGATCGGGATGAGACAGTCAGAATGAAAAACGTACATGCTGTAGTAATATGACTATAATCCATGGGTTACAAAGTGCTGAAGTCAGCGTGTTTCGTAGAGAAAAGTAATTAAAGTGCTTTAGTTCCCAGGCTCAGTATGTCAAGCTATTTATAAGACAGTGTTATCGTGTAGCTTTATAGTAATTAACTTTTTTATATTTTAAGCAGACACTCGTTTAAGAAGGAGACTTTAGTATAAGCATGATTAGCACATTATAACAAATATTGGATTTAATATTAGAATTGGGGCTGTTTTTTATATGCAGACCTTTCATAATATTAGTTACACAATCTTACTATAAAAGATGGTTAAGATCTGTTGTTTTAATTTCTTGATTTTGATAAAAAAATGTATGACTGACTTAAAAGCTACTGATAATTTTAAGTCTATAAGATCCAGCTCACACAACATTCGGTTCATGTCTGCCTTTAGGTGTTCATTTTCGTATTTCTATAAATGGGACCAATTATAAATAATTTGTAGGCATTTTGTTAGTGAGCAAGAACTCCTTTATAATCTATGCATTTTATTACCACCGGATGTGTGTGTGTGTATATATATATATATATATATATATATATATATATATATATATATATATATATATATATATATATATATATATATAATTACGTTTAACAGAATTCTAAGCGGGAAACAACAATGTCACTGATTTTATTAATAGGCTATTTTATGAATGAATTTTATGAATATGGTGACAATTACATAAATGTTACCCTGTCAGATTATCTAAATACGCAAAACGTAGATGCATTATAGATATTTGTGAATCTGACATTGGAAGCAACGCAAGCGTAGTTATTTTTTTAATTTGACCAGTTTTGTTTTCATTTATGTTATAATCTTTGCAGTATTTCAAAGTTGTACGAATTAAAATTAAGGAAAAACTAGAGGATTAAAGAGAATTGAACTGGCACTAGACAAAATGGTAAACATGCATGCTTAAATCGACCGTGGCAAAAACACTCAGACAGACGTCTAAGCATTAATTAAATAGAGGAAAGCTGTCAGTCGGCAAAAGGGTATTTAAACAAAACTCTAAGCTTGCACGTTCATTGTAAAATTCGCATTATCCAATCACAATCACCTGCATATGGAGTAAAGGCAATAAGCAACGAAACAATACTATCTATAAACAATACCACATTGAATGCACGGAAAGACTGAAACATGATTTATCATTATGATGTGTATATACAGACGATAAATGCAGTACATGTATTTAAATAGCATTTAACCACTGTTATAAGCATTATAGGTTTCTCCAAATTGTCTTGGCAAAACACGATATTAACCATACATTTGTTTTGATTTTGTATACGATATATATTCTACAAAGTGACTGGATTAGTGTTTCAGGTGGTCACAAATAAAATAGCGATCTGTTGGTTACAGCTTTAGAACTACAACAAATATTCAATATAACAGTTTTATCCTATTAATGATCATTTTATTAAACACAGACCAAATGAGAAGGTAGTTTTAAGATATATAGAGTTTTGAGAATTATCACAAATATTACAGTTTGCGCTAACACTAGACAAAGGGTCAGACAAATTAAAGTAAACGTAACAAACAACGAATTATTGAGATATATCACTAAGATATTACACACATAGAGAAAAGCCAACGTTTTCCGCCCTGGAGCGGTCACTAGGCTAAAGGATCAACCGGAGTGCTTAAACCTGTTTTGTGGAGAACTTCGACTTTGCAGACCTGAAAGAGCTTTTTACTCTCTAAAATCAAACAGCGCAATAAAAATACAAATCCTATCAAAATGACCCAACAAACAGCACCTGGATTTAGAGTTAAATATTGATAAAAGACTATATATACTATACTGATGGAAAAAAGCTTAGCTAGTTCAGAGAGGATTGACTCCTAGGGAAAAAGGTTAGGTACGAAATCATTTAATGAAACACATTTTCAGATATTTAATACTTAGCACAAATATTGTCGATTCGTGGCAATGAAAATGCCGAGCAACGTCTCTTGCCGACATGCCAGCGGTAAGCATACCGATGGCTCTCTGGCGTTGCTCTAACGTCATTTTAGGCCGACGTCCCATCATTGATTTTCACAGATTTTATTTCACTTTTGTGCTTACGATAAGAAAGCTGTCGAATTGTGTACTTTGTGACCCGCGGAGGATCGTCCGTTTTGCTGTGCACATACTGCACGGGATTTTCGTGAAAGTTACGTTTCACGCTTACATAATGGTGTAGTTTAAAAAAGGGGGGAAATTACGTTGTCAATGGATGGGCACAATTGATCAATACGGAAACGTTTTAGTCACATTGATTTATAGACGAAAACCAAAGTTGTAAAAATTGCTAAACTTTTTTCCTTCAGTATATATAATCTTACAACTATACTTGTACCAAACTTTCAGAATAAATTCAATATATACAGTTGCCAAAAGCCTAGGCAACTGGACAGCTTGAAATTGTTTGTTTTTGTTTTTGAAATACATTGCAGCGGACTAGTTATGATCATTAAAGTAAGGTCCACCTTTTTTGGTGTAGGAAGACCCCAGACACAGGCCTGGGTAGAACCACCGGCGCACCGCAAATCTGCTGTTGAAATTGTCAAGAATAATAAATGTACAGTAAGAGGCAAACTACTTCTCTAAAGTTTTAGGTGTGGTGTTAATTTACTTTAAATCTATTAACTCACAATGGTATGTGATGTGTTAAAGATAAATTGTTAAATGTTAAATAAGTTGACTTTGCACACAAATTATGCTAATAACCACTACATTATTGCCAGATATCTTGTATATTTTCTTTTATTATTTTAATTACTTATTTAGATAAAGTTGGGATATTTTCGGTTTTATGTATGCTAACTAACCTATTTCGTACATTTTCAAAAGGCACGCTTATCGTATGTAGAGACTGAAAATACTACAGCGTGGCTAATTTTGCTATCAAAATCATCAGCAGAATGATTAGAATTGTAGTGAACTTTGCAATCTTATTTTAGAATGAAAGCTAAATGTTGATTTGCACTTATCAAATCATTAACGTGCTATTTGTCTGAATAAAATCAAAGGGATAATGCCAAAAGGATTAAAATGCAGAACTTTATCAACACAACTGAATGTAAATATTCACTGTTTACTTTGTGTAGCTTTAGTTATAAAGTCAGTGTAATATATGGTTCAAACATAAACTATAAAATCAATTTTAATAAATGGTTCAAACATAAACTATAAAATCAATGTTAATATATGTTTCATACATAAACTGTAAAATCAATGCTAGTATATGATTCAAACATAAACTATAAAATCAATGTTAATATATGGTTCAAACATAAACTATAAAATCAATGCTATTATATGATTCAAACATAAACTATAAAATCAATGTTAATAAATTGTTCAACTATAAACAATAAAATCAATGTAATATATGGTTCAAACATACATGAAACATTATTAGTGTGCTGTTTTGCTTGTATAGAGATAAACAGTATTTGGGACAATTGCGCTTTACCGGTAAGTAAAAATGCTCTGTTGGTTAATGTTGAGTTTTTTTGGCATGCGCATTTTTCTCAATTGTTTTACGTTTGATGTAATCATATATTGGGGCTACCGCCCCGAAACCTCGTTTTAAAATTTGAAGAGAGAGAGAGTATGCATGCTTCGTCCGGAGACGCATGCGCAGAAGCGGTAAACATACACGTACCGGTAAAGTGCAGTCTCTCCAAATATTTTTGCATGTAATATAAAATCACGTGTAGATCTACCACAAAATCATTACATATATATTTCCCATCTACGTTAGAGTCAATTTAATGACACTTTTTAACAGGCATATACATGTAATAGATAAATGGCAAAACATCTACATGCATCACCAGCTTAAGCATCATGTTACAACTGACCACATTCCACCTTTATGTGTGGAGACTTGTGTACATAATTAAACATTTAGTATGCTGCAATATTGTGTTTAAGGCTGAGGTTGAATCATTATGAGTAAGGCTAAGGCCCAGGCCTCACCTACAGTCGATGCATTTGATGCTAGCTATTTTGCAAGACTGTTTGTATGAACTGCACAATTTTACATCAGATCTCAATATTTCATTAATACTATATGAAGCATCTACTATTGAGTGCAGGACTATTGAATGCAAGACTATCAGTTTGTTTTCTTTTTATATCAGCAGCTGTATGAGTGATAGAGGTATTATTAAGATGTTATATTTCGGATGCATTGCCAGAGGATAAGCTACTATCTTTCATGAATGCCATATTTAAATAAGATAGGCCAGATAAAATATATACATAAAGATCATCTCTTTTATGATGCTGAATATTGTCTGTAAAACATTGTTTAATGAGATGCTGGGAAGTGTTCATTGAAATAAGTTTTTTTTTTAATTTGAACTTTATGCCAATATATTTGCACTAATTGATGCTTTACGTAAGTTAACGTCATTTCATCCCATTTTGAGATGATACGTATTCATGTTGACCTTAAATTGTGACAGTTTGATGGCAAATTTTTAATTTTATAATGTTAGTTATAAAATACAAGATAACAAGAATACATTTAAATTTCTCTCAAAAGGCCTTTGTCATTTTATTTGTTACAACCGTAGATCAAACGCTGTTCAGCAGTTTTAAAAGTGTAACTTAAGCTCTTCCAAGCATACAATTTAAGAATAATTATCTCAATTAAGTTTTTTTAATTAAAATACATTAATTGTGTTTAGATGGAGAATTAATACTTGGCCTCGCGTGTTTCTGTTTGTGCAGTTTTATGTAATGCCAATGAAACTTCCCAGGGGCAACGTTTGATTCAATTCTCTGCGTTTTTACAAATTATACATTTGTTGCTCGTGTCAGTTTAGGATAAAGATAATTATTAAGAAAATTTAATTAACAACATCAGTAGTGTATCACGTTGAACATTAGTACACTAATTTGAAAGCTCTTTTTGTAGAGGATTTAAGATTTTTAAAACAATAAACACTCATATTTACATACATGAGTAGGGTGGGTAGTGTAATTAAATTTTTATATAAAAGAAAAACATTTCAGCGATTCTGTACTCTCCCATTTGTAGCATCAAGACATATAGCTATTTATGTTAAAAAGCATGAAATCACCAGTGAGTATTGTTTTATTGAAGCAATGTTAGCAATTAAAACACGTTTTTTTAATCGATGTTTTTATCCTAACGCCCAGTGTTCATAATGATAAGGCCAAAAAAAGGCACTTATACAGTTACTTCCTTCAAATATGTCAATTAAATGTGGATTAAAACAGTCGAAAGACAAGGTTTATTGGCGGCATAATATTGGCATAACATGAACGTTATATTATTTAATTAATTATTGTATAATATATATATATATATATATATATATATATATATATATATATATATATATATATATATATATATATATATATATATATATATATATATATATGAACACCTTAGATATGCTTTTTCAGTTGTGAAAAAGTATCACGATTGTCAACAAATAATTATTTTAATGCTCTATTGTGTTGTTTCGTTCATTTCCTTTTCGGTGGACAGTCAACGATTTGTCGGAAAGTGGATTCACAATGTTTGTGATGGTGTTATCTTTAATAATACATATATGATTCGTTTTTTTGTTGACTTAACAGTCGTCTCATGAATAAGTTTCTTTTCTGAAATGCATTACCGGCACTTTAACGTTTGATCATTATCACTTTTGATTGAGTTTTTTTCCAAAACTATCGCTCTGTTACTGAAATGTGTCTGGTTTAACATAATAAATAAAGTCGTCTCAATGGATCTTTGATCACATATCTTTTGTAGCAGAGTTTCGGTCTTTTTCATTAGTGACCCCTAAAAGGTTTAATCGATGCATGCAATTTACATTTATTCCAAGAGATTTGGCGGCACCTTCTACTATTAATCTTCACTTGTGCAGAAATACGTGGTATTGTCCCAGAAATACTTTCTGTCCTGATGATCGGAGAATATCAATGGTTATAAAACTCTTTACTTGTGCTACACAGTTTGACATAAAGTAGCACAGTTACCATTAAGTACAAGAGAAACGTGCCTTAAGGCTACCGGTTGTGAGTTTGTTAATTCAAATGTAATTCTAGAGGCACTAATGTTTTATTCATGGGACTGACATATGTTTAGGATTGGTGACAAATACACAGATTCTGGTAACTAGACTGATCACATTAACATGCAGAATGTAGAAACATTATAAAAATCTGAAGCCTGACAGTCTTCCGCAACGTTGGAAGTATAAGTATATACAACTTTCGTCATGTGTCATGTAATGATTAACAACAATTAGTGAATACCATTTTAGACAATTTATGTATCATGTAAAGTGTCATTATGCAAGGCTTTCACTTAATGTCACTGCAACAATGGCCCGTGGTAAGCAGTGGTAAAATGGTCCTCTGCAAACTGGATGACCAAGAAAGCTTATCAGGTATGCGTTTTTGTTGGATTTAGATCCTACTTACACTGTTTCAGTTTTCTAGACAATGTAAAACAGTTATAGTGCTGCTTCTTCTGTATAATTAATGAAATGCATTCTTCCGACACTTACACAGCAATCACTAAACTACGGTCATAAGCAGTTTAAATAACATTTTTACGTTTATGTGAATGTGGCCACCTGGAATTTACATTCCAAACATACCACGGTTAGTATATATCAAATTTGTGAGTGACAAAATATTTGTACAACTGGCAAACAGAAAGTTTAAATAACAACAACAACAAAACTAGTATATCGATACAGTCGGATTACAAGGAAATCGTTGATGCGAAGCATCAAAGGCAACGCAAACGATTAAAATAAATTTAAAAGGCATTGTAACACAATTTAAACTTTCTTTGACGTGTTGCCCGGACGTTTTCTTTATTAAAATACTTTACCTTAAAAAATAAATAAATAAATAAATAAATAAAAGTAGAACTCCATTTACCGAATCATGTCCGTATTTGATCATGGTTATGGAAGACCGTAAAACAGGCTTTCTACCCGTGCAAATTTCAATGAGCATTCCATATATAGGCGTCGCACTCCTGCGCGTCGCCAAAATACTTTAAATAAATAAGTAAAAATAGGAAATAGAACTCCATGTACCGAATTATGCCCGTATTTTATCATGGTTACAAAAGTCCGGAAAAGTGACTTTCCTCGTGGAAATTTCAGTGAGCATTCCATATATAGTCGTCGCGCTCCTGTTCTTATTTGTGTAGAAAGATTTCAGATGAATGTCCCGTGTTGTATATTTAACACTTCAGTAAGAAATTCAGTAATTTTAAAATACACAAGTCATCCGTGCTGTTTCTTAAGAATATTTTACAAGGTCATTTAAGCATATGAACATATATTCAAATTTATAAAGGCACATTACAAACGTATTTACATGCAAGTTATATGTACAAGTTACTACAAAGCTGTGACAAGGCATTTTAATCATGTAGAATAATGCATTTTTACAAACATGCTGCATTAACATCCCACACGTACCCATGTTCATTTATATACAATAATTAAGTATCATTGATAACAAGCCGGCTTTACTGTATTGCAACAGGATGTATATCAATATATATGAACTGAAACTGACAGAATGAGAAATTCAGGTCAGGTGTTGCATACGAATGACGAGTTAACGTGTATTGCCCCTTAGGCAATGAGAATAAGGACAATATTATAGAAATTTCTTGTTTTTTTTATTCAAAAGAGAGTAATGTTGCGAAGTGTGTGTTAAATAAATAATTCCAATAAAATAATTGTTTTGGTAAGAGTGGCAAAAAAAATGAAATATGGTGAGAAAATGGAAACTGTTTTTGTTATGATCCGACTGAAACAATTAAGTAGAAAATGAAAATAAATTACCAAGTTTTATCTTGAAAATATGCCAAAATGTTTAAAATATTATTCATCTCGTAGGAGACAACGAAAGATTTTGGCTTCATCTTTGCTTCTATTTGCAAAAAGAATATCAGGTTTTTTTTCCAAAAGCCACAATGATAAATGATTTTTAAACTGATGATTGAAACAATCTGCTAATGAATTAAGGCCAAATATGGAAATTGATTAAATTATGTGTGGATAAAAAAATAAGAGAACTGAAGGATTGCGAACCCTAATAAATCGGCAAATATCGACTAATGTCGGGTAATATCGTGATAAACCCAAAGCCTCTCTCGCCTTATTTCGACAGTAATCCCAATATCACTATGGTTAATTTTTGTCACGTGAGAGGGCATTTTCCACTGTGACGTAATTATTAGAGAAACTAACAATATGGCGGCTTGCTTACGCGACAAACGTGGTTGGTGGACGACGACAAAACTAACAAATAATCCTAACTTAAGATGTCAGGGAAATATTATTGAGCGTAATTCTTCTGCGGGCATTTCTCTTCAATATGGTAGTGATGATTCCGTTCAAACGAATATTGGCGTTGACCAAATGCAACCTCGAAAAGTTAGGTTAGCAGACTGATACCAGTGCAACCTTATACAGTGTTAAAAGAAACCTTAGCAAGGTATTTGTGATTATTTGTATATGCAATATCAAAATGGACATACTGACAATATTCAGGAAGATGATCATACAAGCAAGAGGATCCAGCTCGTAATGTGCTGGACGTTACCTGTATGATGCCTAGTGTGATTTCATGGCTTTAGCTGCTTTACTTTCTCATAGTTGCTCACTGTTATCCCTACCAGACCTGATGAAATTAACATGTTCTCCTCAGTCTGTTTACTTCTCTTATTTGTCTAGTTCGGAAAAGGCCTAAAATCTGTGTACACGATCTTGTTGCATATTTTATGTGAAAATTGTCCACAACTGAGAACATTGCTTGTTTAGGCTAGAACTTGAATAGTCTCAAGAAAATATTTCACCGCCCTGGGGAAGATGGTTTACACTACACATTTACTTGTAAGAACTCAGAAAGACAAAATCGTTTTACTAATTCAGAAAGAATTAAAGAATCTGTGATACCAAAACTTTCGTGAATATTTCAAGAAATAATAATACTGTATGTTTTTGTGAAGTAATCTGTTTTGTTGTACAATCCATTTGTCTGTATCTTATGATATTTTCACTGTTCGGTGTTACTGTCAGATGTCTGTCACAGTGTTTCTGATTTCAAATCTCCTTTTCCAATTCCTCATTCATATATATATATATATATATATATATATATATATATATATATATATATATATATATATATATATATATATATATATATATATATATATATAAGGCCGCAATAGTTCAGGTAGTAGAACGTCGGCTTGCGGATCTGGAGGTCGTGGGTTCAAACCCCGGCCTGGTCAAACCAAAGACTTTAAAGTTGGTAGTAGTGGCTTCCCTCCTAACGCTCGGGGCTAAAGGGACAGCATTACTCCTGACTCGTCGGTGTCAGTATAATGGATCGGCCGGGTTCAGTCCCTGGGCACCTCGTAAGTGCCCATGTGCTATAATGATAGAAATGTCGCTGCACAATATCGGCGCAAAAATGCCGGCTAATCCCATCCCATCCCAATAAATAAATAAATAAATAAATAAATAAATAAATAAATATATATAAATATATATAAATATATTCTATGTAAATTACTATGTAATTGCACACATTACACTAACAGACAAACATCATTTTCTCTGTGTCTTCATACTAAAGTTTGGAAAGCAAACGATTCTTGGAGTCTTAACTCAGAAATTTAGAAGCCCCCTCCCCGCCCGTGAGTCACCACAAAATGAACTATTTACATTATAGGTTTAAGTCCGATATGTTGGTCTAATGTTGATTCTTAGGCCCGATTAGTTCATATGTTGATCTGTCTGCCAGGCCAAAATTTGTGTGTATCAGATTGTATTTCAGAAGGCTGCCTGATGGCAAATCCACTCCCTTGGTCAATAAGTCTTATTGGCTGCATACGAAGACAGTTTGGAGGTAAACTAGTTCTATCAGTATGTCTTGCAGTTTATGAATAATCACACAGCTTGCGAAATACAAAAATATATGTCATTGCGATTGTACACTGGACTTTTGGACATAAACCAAGATCCTTCTCTTCCGTCAGGCAAGGAATTGTATTCTGACTTCAGTCATAATGACTACATCACATCCATCTATCTAGATGAATCAAACTAATTGAGAAGTTTTGCAATATCCTCCCGTTAACATCCACCTAAGACAGCCGCACAGTTTTTATACCATTTTGCCCTGCTTGATATGGCTGTCATGGTTTTCATCTGGAGTCAGATTTTGGCAGTAGTTAATTCTCCTTGCTAACGGAAAATCAAATACGGAGCCAATAAATCAACCCCTATGATTCCGCTATTGGCTTGCAAAGTGGATCCACTACGCCTGTTGTCAGTGTATAAATAAGTTGTCTATGAGAGATGTTTGGATGCATGAGGGCTAGAAACTTAAAAAGAAACACAAACAACTCGGCTTTGCTTGATTTTGAATAATCTATAGAGAATGTTGGCAAATTAATCCACAATGAAGATAAGAAACATATCAAAATATTAAATTAAGTTTGATCTTTTGGTCCCAGTGTTTGAAGAATGCAAGAACCATAGTTTTTACACAGGCTTAAAACTGTCCCATAAAAGTACATTTACTGTGGTTCATCTTTTATCTTGTACAACGACTTTGTACACTATTTGTGTGTTCTAAAATATTACTTTCTAATTTATGTGCTGAAACATTATGTGCATTGAACTCCAAAATATATTATAAATAAAATAAAATAAATAAGTAAAAAATGCCTTGTGAAATTTATAACAAACTGTTATAATGAAAAACCATTGGATTAGTTTAGTACTATTAAGACAAAAAAGCCCGATAGTTTAGCGCTATTCAGTCGAAGCTATAATCGAAAATGTAGTTTAGTTTAATGCCATCAATATTTTCTGTAATTCGCTCGGCGGACAAGCTAAAGAATGCAATAGCCACATTTGTAGGCAAATGAAATACTTTATGCGGCGTTCAATAGCCCCCACTATTTACTAAGTCTCTCTTAACCTATCCCATAGCTATTTCACTATGCATCTTTTTAACTGATAACATTTCTCCCAATCAAGCATTTATCTCATCCGTTTAAGGCTACAGCACGATTTCTTTTCTTTTGAGAAATTGCTTCCTCTGTAAGATGTTTGTGTGGATGCTTAATAATTCAAGTTTCATTACATTATTGCCTGAAATATGCATATTTCATTAAATTGAGGTAATATATAGGACTGATAATTGTTTAAGGTTTTGCATTTCTGCAAAGATATGTTTACCTAAACCAACAAATAACACTTTTTACAATTACGTGTTATATATTTGAAAACACTTACTACGTTGTGAGATAAATCATTGTATTTTATTGTTTTATTTTATTTTATTCGATTGTTCGTATTTTAATATTAGTTTGAATATATTTATACGGAAACCGTTTATTTTTCCTTTTTTGTATTGAATGTCCTCTTATTGTTTTGTCACTTTTAGATGTACACGTAACTGAAATGAGTATATCAGTGTCTAATGTTCTTTAAGATATTATTTATGTATCTGTTGTTATACTCATGGTATCTTGTCATGTCTTTTTGTATTGGTATTGGTGTTTCTGTTTTCTTGAAGTTGGTATTCAACGTCTAAAAAGCTTAATTTAATTTGATTATGCTTTGTTTCTACAGGGAAACTTAGATAATACAATGTTTATAATGAAGACGACTTAATAGATAATTTCGACAGTATTGCTTGCTCCCTATTTGTAACTCTTCATGATTAAGCGATGTGTGTCTGCCAGACATCTTAGCACTTGGAAATTGGGTAGGAAATCTATGTACAAGAAGAAAATGTGGCTAAACAATGCTTAAAACAAATCGGGACAGAGAAGTTAAAGCAGTAGGAATTATTGTACCTCATACGAGTAATATCGTTTCACGGCAGTCGTTTTTTCCAACCAATATCAGGCAAGTTAGTGTCAGTTTTATTTTCTGTTCCGTATGTTATATCTTCTGTATTTATAAATGTATATTTATCATTGGCATATATTTTCAAATTTAATGCAGTTATTTTCTATTCTAATCTATTCGTCAACAAGTGTCACGATGGTTGATATATGTGACGCGATCTCTGATTTTGGGTCCAAATAAGGTACTTGGACGAATTTGGGTTATATATATTTTCCTAAACTGCATTTATTAATGATTTCAAAACTGGTAATATTTTCAAAATATTCGAATGATGCCATAGTTACAACAATTTTCATGACGGCAGTTTTGACACCTTATCGGCAGAAATAACCGACAACGAAGGCAATTTGAGCTGTGCAATTGAATATTTACTTTGAGGTATATCAGTATATGAAATGACAATAAATACGTGTTCTTTGATAATGACAAGAACAGTGTATGTACAATTTCATAACCAAATATATGAGTTAGTGTACAATATTGAAAATGGTTTCCATGGCATCCTTGAAAATGAGTATTTTTTTGTCACAAAGATGCCCTTTGCCGTGTACCTAGCGACAACAAATTACTTTTGTAGATTGCGATGTACAATAGCCAAAAATAGCAAATTTAACTGTCATATACAAAATATGAATAACTTATCAGTTACACAGCAAATACAGAATGATGTTCACTTCATAATTCTGACATATGTTTCTGTTTTAAAGACAGCGTACTTACTTTACAGAGGTAAAGGCTATTTTTAGCTAATTACTAATGTAATCTACCCACCTAAAATTTGAAAACATAATTAAATGACAGCTTACTTGTATTTAAAAGTTAGACAAAACTATTATCTAAAAAACAAAGGTTTCTACTGTAAAATAGATATATTAAATCAACACTATAAATGTCATTAAAGTGTCTGTGCCGAAGATCATAAAACACAAACAAAACTTTATTTATTGACAGTTCTAATGTAAATTTCGCGTAGAACACTTTCTTTTTTTTAGAAAGGCGAATACTGGAACAAGAAACAATTAGTTTTTTACATGCATATTAAACATACTACAATAGTTGAAAAAGTTCTGTATTGTCCTGAGTATATGAACATTTTCTAAGCAATAAGTCAAGTCTTTATCTTATGACCATATTCTCAAAGTGTACTAAACACTACCACACAAACAAGATTTAAAAGTGTTTAAATTATCAATTGTGTTATTTGTTAACCCTGTACTTAACAAAGCAGTAATAGGTATGTAGTTCTAACTGAAGTCTATTTACTTTCTGTCTCCCTTTTAAACAGCTCAGTTACTGAATGCGTGTACAAATAAATACATATTTCCGAAACAGTTCTGATGTAACATCCTTTGGTTTAGGCACTGAATGATGTGGGCAGCATGCTGGCCAAACACACAATGACGTAACATCAGTATATAGTTGCTGTAGAATGTTGTGCTGACCACAGAATCAGCAACTTCTTACATGGGATAGACTGTACTGACTCACTATTTGAACTGAAATAATTTGAAGTGAAATTAAAAATACACTGCCTTAATAAGTGTGTTGATGTCTTAATGTTGATATTAAAATCAACAGAAAGTTACTTTTTATAACTATATTTTAGCCTTGCGGTCCAGTTAATAATATCATTGATGTGTCACTACCATTTTCCTTTTTATGACTAAAAGGGGTTAAAGAAAGTCTGACTTATAATTGTGATCCGCAGCTAATTTGGTCGAGCATTTATGACCAACTATTTTCGCAGTTGATCGTTTGACTGACTCTCTTATTTCTTAAACTACCACTACGACATCATATCTAAATAACAAATAAATCTCCGGGCGAGGCATCTCTGTGTGTATTCATTTTCTTAATGAAAAAATGAAAATTAGAAAATTAAATTTTCCCTTAATCAACCATACAGAATGTACGAAGTGTTGTGAGACAAAATGCATAAATGACGGAGGCTGACTTTGGTAACAGACATTACTTGTTTGTAAGATTGCTGAAACTCCTTTAAGGTAATTGTAGCCTCATGTGGGAACTCTTCTGCTTGGAGGATCCTTGGACTAAGCCATTTCCAGTTGTAATTTTCGTATTAATGTTCCCCTCAACCGCTTGAATGGCAAAATAAATAAATTATTGTAATTTGTTTGTAACAAAGTTTGGTAAGATGGTTTGACTAGATTAAGAGCTAATGGGGTTTTGATTTTGGACTTTGTCATTTTAGATTATGCCATCATAATTTAAATTAGGAATCTGTCTTAAATTAGTGCAGGATCATTTTAATAATATTGTTGTTTTTTTTAGAAACTGGCAATTAGTAATGTTTTTATACATAACTACTTTGAGCATTTTTTTGTAGAAGATGTTGACGGTTTGAAGTTTCGTTGGCTTTAAATAATAAAAGTAGCACCCCCTCCCAGGTAAACTATTGATCATATTTTCTCTCCTTTCATTGACAAGTCGACATTGGAAGAATTATTTAAAGTTAATCTTTCTTGTGGGTAAGAACTTGACATTCTTGTTTCTGTAAAAGAAATTTTGATACGAATACACCTTGTAAAGACGGACCAGGTAGCGCAATCGGTAAAGCGTCGGCTCCAGGTACGGGAGGCCTCGGGTTCGATTCCGGACATACCAAAGTCGTAAAAATGATAGTGGTATAACTAGCTCTCTTGCTAACGTTCAAGCAAATATAAGGACAGTTCCAAGACCGTTTGGCCCGGTGTAAGGATAATGAGACTGGATGTGTCACCATGTCATATGTTCATGGCATGCTATACTCAGTGAAGATAGCACCATATCTGCTTTAAGTGGACACCGTCTCAGATAACTGAAATACTGTTGGTATTAAACAATAAACAAACTTTTCATAAAATAATGAGAGCACCTTTGACCTCAAATACAACCATATCCTATGAAATATGTTAGGGATGGCTAATAGCTAATCATTGCGATGAGTATCGAATGTAAAATTTTATGCTCAGAATATCCGATTTTTTACATGTTTATATGTGTTCTCCTCACAGTAAAGTCCATGTGTTAAAACACTGTTAACTGATTATGGTGCTCTGGTCTATTACATACTATTATTAATAAATATCCCATAATGGGGTCAAGTTGGAAAATATTTGTAAACGCATTTGTGTTCTGACAGAATTGTTAAAATGTAATAATCATAAACATAATAACAATAGGATTTAACTCTTGACTATACCTATGTTCAAGCTTCTTCTTAAAGTTGTAATAAACGGTCCAAACCAAAATCTACAAAAATGAAACATGTTTAGCTACAGTTGTAGAATTGATGAACTCATTTGTCAAGATTAAGAATTCTCCGGACAAATTTCACTTCACAATGAATGTAATGAAACGTGTTATTATAAAGCTTTAATACGTTTTAAATGAGGTGACAGGAAGACCAATTTACCTGCATTTTAGTAACATTTTTTTCAGAAAAGATTATTAATTCTGTTTGATTTCACAGTTTATTCTCAACTTATATTTTTTCACTAGTGTACTGTAGCAGAAAATATATATGTGTGTGTCTGGATCCAGTATTTATTGCAGATACTTTCAACCCCGATGATTGAAAATAAATCACTTTTAACGTCTAATACAGCTTGACATCAACTACTTTTATTGCCATCTCGAATGAGGTAAAGTTGTCGTAAAGGGCATCGGTTGTGAGTTTCTTCTGCAATTGATGCTGGTGTGATTCTGGAGGCATCAATGTTTTATTCATGGGACTGCTAAATGTTAAGAATTGGTGACAATTACAGAAATGTTACCCAGTCAGATTATCTAAATACGCAAAATGTAGAAGCATAATAGATACTTGTGGGTCTGACATTGGGAGCAAAGCAAACTGCATCGTAGTTGTATGTAGTTACTTCCATACCGTGTCTTACAGATACCCATGTGACCAGTTTTGTTTTCATCTATGTTATAATCTTTGCAGTATTTTAAAGTTGTACGGAGTTCAAATTTAAACTTAAAAAATACGACTGCGAATATATTACAATGCGTGCATATTTTAGCACAGAAGAAAACATTATTGTCTTTTGTGCAATTTAAAAAAATTACAACTTGTTTTCACCGTTTAAAACAATTTATTGATAATGCTATTATAAGGAACTAAACTGCACTACGCATGTATTAAATACGCTAAATAACTTTGAAGTCGTCCCAAGACCCAACACAGCATTTATGAATATTGTGAAGAAATTCGGTCAAATATATGTAATATAGTATACTACTTACGTCATTGGTCTTAGATATTTCGTGTGTAATATTAGTGTATGAAAGGTAACATGCTGATGCAAACTGTGTGTCACAATGGAAAAAAAAACATACTAAAACTACTGTTAAATGATATTTACTTAACGAAGAAAAGTTAAGCATTGTTTTTGTGTGTGGCCAAACTAAAGCAACAGAAAGGTACGTTAAAATAGAATTAAACAATAAAACGTTATGTTTATATGCAACTGTCATTTGGAAATTATTATAAAATTGTTTAAATGTGTGCGAATTTTAAAAAAGAAACAAAGCAATGTAGAACCGTAGTTAGGGCAGGAAATTCTTATTCAATTTAATTATGTCTGGGAAAGTCACTGCCAAATAAAGAACTGACACAGACTAGCTCCTAGAGCTGAATCTAATAATTTGTGAGGTAATGTATCTTCAGAAGGTTACTATTGTTTTGTGACAGGGAAAGAGGTTGATTAAAGCTTAAAGCAAATTTGCATAGCATAAGGAACACGAGAAAAGGCTTAAAAAAAATCTGAAGAGCCTCGGAGGAGTCAAGTCTATGTGTTCCAATTTTCTTCACAAATTTATATGAATATTCATGGACCGTTTTGTAATACTTGATGTATGCAATAGTCCATTTTGGCTTATTTTAAAGATGACTTACCTGTTTTAGGTTTTATTTGTCAAGTGGTATATATATATATATATATATATATATATATATATATATATATATATATATATATATATATATATATATATATATATAAATATATCATAAACTCAATTTCAGGTCATAGAAAATGTACTGCTACAGTATATATATATATATATATATATATATATATATATATATATATATATATATATAGATATATATATATATATATATATATATATATATATATATATATAATGTTTTATATTGACAGTCATTAACAGGGGATGTGTTTGTAACTCATAAGTGAACAGTTATTGAAAATGTACTATAAGAAATATATATATATATATATATATATATATATATATATATATATATATATATATATATATATATATATATATATATATATATATATGTTTAAAATATATATTGTTTAATTCAGATTATTGCAACAATGTTCAATTTAAAGTCCTTAAAAATTGTAACAAAGTTCAATTTAACATCCTTAAACTTATTTTAAGTTTAAGGCTGACCATGTTTTCTTCGATTTGTTTGGGAAGGTAAGTTAGAGAATGTTGTATGTAGGCAATTTAGTTGCCTTTAATAGGAACAAAATATCTCACTGAAGATAAATGTTTTATTACTATGTATCAGTATCATTACAGACAGCTCTATTTCTTGATTAAGCCTTTGATCTTATTCATGCAGAGTTAAAAACATTTTTCATTTAACGCTCAGAAATTGTTTCCTCCTGAAGATTGTGGGAACGATTAATTATTCATGTTTTATTACATTATTGATTCATTATGCAGATTTCATTAAATTTGAGGTAGCAGCTAGGTCATTATTTTAGATTATACATTAGGTATATCAGCTTGGATTTGCATCCTAGGAAACAATGAAAATAAAACTCCCAACATTTTATCAATTTCACATAACGGCTTTTCTTAATTTCTCGTTTACCATCGCCTATGATTTCCTCGAATACTAGATCTAATAAGGTTAGGAACCTGCCTTAACAGTTTTATTCCTCAACATTAAATAAAATTGTGCATGATGTGAATTTTATTTTCTATTTTACTATTTTAATATAAATGTTGTTTATTGTTAAATTAATTGATAATGCGTTATTTTATTACCGATGTAATTTTTTTTAAAAGTAGCCTGGACATGAAACCTTTCCATGTTTTTTTCTCTCAAAAAACAACAACAGATTAACAATGCTGTCTGAGTAGGAACTATGCGAAAAGTGTCGGCAAACATGGATGGAACAAGTGTAATGTCAGACTATGGCATAAGATGTTAATAAAAGAGAATGTGTGTGTTTGTATAAACGTTCTATCTGTTTTCCATTAATTGCCAAGTCATTGCAAGTGTAAGTATTAATATACCTGGTATCTGACTTTTCCCTTATACAATTTCTATCAAATCTACTAAACTCTGTTACTATGTTCTTAATTAGCTTTTTGTATACTAGGCAGGAAATCATTTAAAGTTGTAGGCTAACTTAAAATTCTTAGTACATAAAATACAAAAGAAAAAAATGTTCAGAATCAATACCGTGAGTTAAATTATTAATGGTCTATTCTTTTGCAGGGATTCCCGTGGCTAAGCGGTTATATTCGCCGACTTGTAAATCCTCAGCCACTCTCCTCGTAGGTTAAGAGTCCCGGTCAAGGCGAGAACTTTCATGTGGGAAGGTCTTCCATCTAATCTGTGGTGCGATGGTTCTATCCAGACATATGTCTAGTCTGAAGTCTTTCACCACCAAATATTATCGGACCGTTGTCAAATTGACCATATAATGGCGTATGGGTAATGTAATAAAATCATTACATTGCCCGTTTGCAATGTAATGACCCCGTAAAATGAAATGTGATAGATCTACATGGACCCTTGACTTAACATTATTTCTCGGTAACAAAACAGGCATTTTCTCATAGCCTCACCGGGTGAGTTATGTGCAAACAGCGTCATTATCTAAGAAAAGTGTAAAAGATAAAAATCAAATTGACTACCAAATGAATCATGTAGTATTAATGAGACATTTTGAGACAAACACGAAAACATTAATAACGCAAGTTGTCATTTGTAATACACTCAGAGTCAAGTTTGCGGTGAGGCTTAAACTCTCTGACTGCAGCGCCAAGTTCCGAGCTTTTCTCTTTTGCATTATGGATCCTTAAACTGTGCTTGTTCCAGTTGTAGTATACGTTCTAATGAACTGTTACTTTAACAAAAGAAATAATTTATCGTATTGTTAACTAAAACTTGACAAGGCTATACTAGTCTGACAACGCGGCATCGTCATTTCCTAATAAATCTATCTAGATAAACTATCTATAATTATATCAATATCATATTTAGGTCGTTATTATGTATTTACCCTTACAACATCACACAAACTTGCTGTTAACTTAATACATTTATTTATGGAATAAGACGATTACAAGACTAGTTATAAGACTATTATTGTAATGCATTATTTTCCGGTATTTCGTGTAAAGAAAATGTTGCATAAAGGTTTGTTTCATTGGCTTTCACTAGTTAAACTGTTTTGAAGACTTAAAATCAAATAGTTCAAATCAGCAAATATTTTCTTCAATTCAATTGCTCTCTTTATCAAATACTGTATACTTTCGCGCAGTCGTAGTTTATTAACCTACGCGGGCAGGTCATGTGAGATTCGTAGGATCGGCTTATGTCACAAGTGACGGATGCTTTTCTGGGTCAATCAAAACCCTTTTAAAACCATGTCCTATTAATATCAGAACTGCTTGTCAGTATCCGTCACTATCTAAATCCATGACATGAAAGCTGGATGTACATTGAATGTATACTATAATAACCCTTTCGTGAAATTGATGGTAGTTGGCTTCTTGTTTGTAGTGTTTATACGTAGTATATTTTCCCATGGCGTTTTTGGTGATTTAATACATTGACTGACGCATCACTTGGGCTGTCACCAGTGTTCATTCATTGTCTGCCATGAAAATGCATCTCACTAGCCGCTTGCCGATCAGTGATGAACGGCGCATCAAAAAAGCTGGACAAATGGTATTCGGGTTTAAGATGGCCGACGGAATGGGTCGGCGTAAGCCGGTTGTGGGAATGATGTCGTCCCTTAGTTATTCTGTTTTCTCTTTTCTATGATAGTATCCATTGTTAATTATCTCATGTTTTCCTTTACAACCATCGCAAAAGTAATTATTATTCGTTACTTTCTATCTATATTTCGTTTGATGGTTGATTTTATTAAATATGTCCCGTAGACATTAAAATTACTATCGTATATTGTTTGTAGCTGTGGCCGACATGAACGATAGATGTAAAGTTTAGTACTAAAATGTAAATTCATGAGCACATCAATGCTTCGAATGATGTGGTGTTGATTTTGCTAAACATATCATTTGGGGTATACATTACACACACCTGTAATCCAATAATTTACAAGGACGTGGGCTGGTACAAAGGTAAATGGTAAATCTATAAATTGGTTGATTTAGCAAATGATGCTAATTTACTGTTGTATCCTTGCCATCTCCCGCCCTTTAAACTAACCATTTCTTTGATTTTATTTCTTATTGTGATAAAGTTAAATGTTTATTTATCAAGGTTATCTTGTATAACCCTTCATCATACATCTTCCAACAGGCATCATTAGTATAAATCTAAAGATGTGCATGCCAATCTAATTAAGCCTAAACATCTTAAAGAAGCTATACTTTTGATAATTGAATCGCCATTGTTACGTTAATTCTTTTAAACTATTGGCAGCACAAACTGCGATCATGAAATACCTGTAACACACCCTGCATTTGTAAAAATGACACAGACTAAAATTGTTTTTGTCAAAATTTGATTAACAAAGGTAGGAGTGAAATCTTTTACAAGCGATTTAGGGGCTGCGTCAAAAAGGTTGCAAGGAAACTGCCAGTTATCTTCATCTATAATAACAGTATTCCATGGGAAACTAAAAAGGCTGCTGATTTTTTTTTCAAATCTGAGTTTTACCTTATTCTACAACCTGATAAGCTTTATGTTTATTGAAGATAATTGTTGTCGCTCTCGAATTAACTTTAATTTAACAAGAGTCTGGTGGTTATGTAAAATTATTACGTAACGACTATTTGACTATTGGTTCTACTAAGAAGTGAGAAGTTGATAGAGCTTAATGTCCCAGTCGACTTAAAATAAATTTGGTGGACTAATATATTGTACATGAATAAAACTCTCTAAAGTTACTGCTAGAAACAATGGCTGATTATACAATTTACGGATGAAGGCAGCAGAGTCTGTATATATATAAAGCAGCGGTATGAATATTGACGGTATCATTTAGATGTAATATTTATGATTCAGTGACAAATGAGATTCCAACAGTCCTATTTTTGCTATTGTATATATTCATTTCGACCTACATCAGTCTTACATGAAGTTTTAAGCTAGCCGTCATTTTAAATACCATTTTTGCAGAGTATTGATATTGTATTTGTGTTTTTTCTCGTTTAGCGTATCTATCATTTAGAGTAAATATTCCAGATGTACACTTAATTAACTTTGAAACGAGTTTACTTGTATTTTATTATTTACTTGATTAGAAGGTTACAAAAGATACGTTTTACATTTAAAAGTCCTGTCAGTATGTGTACACGTTGTTCATAAACAAACATATAAATTGAAAATTATTTTTAAGCATTAAATGTCAGTATAGTTTATAAAAGATGTAAGTATTTTAAAGATTTTATATTGCTGTCGACATTGATAATAAAGGTTAATTTAAATTTTTAAAATACAAAACTGGCAAAGATACAGTCCTCTTCATAATGTTTTTTTAGTTTGGGCACCAATTATCTTTCTGTTAAAACAGCCATGGGCTGTTCCTGCTGTACACGTGATCAGTTACGTATAATCATCTAATTTTATATAATCTATACAATTCTATAATTATACCTTGATGATGCATTATGAATACTTGGCATCTTTTGTAATGATCAGGAACTTTTCTGCTATTACATAGTACCGGGGCTGCTCTTTGATTTAATAATTACAAATTAAATACAATTTTCTACTCTGCGCCTGTTCAGGATGAAGATAATTATTTCAATAATTTAATTAACAATATCAGCTGTGCCTCACTCTGGGCGTGATTACACTAATTGTAAATTATTTCAACTCTCCCTTTATGGGAGATTAATCTTATTATTAAATTATTATAGTAGACACTCTAAAGCCACCTGAAGATATATAGATTAAGTAGTGTAATAAATGTTAACCGGATAGTCCAGTGTCCGCAATAGTAAAGACAACGAATAGTTCACGAAGACCTGTCTGGTCACTTTTACTGTCACTTCCTGTAAATAGGTAAAACAGATCTAGTGTAAATGTATAAATAATTTTAAACGTCCTGAATGCCATGCCTTACTGAAAAGTAAATTGAACACATTAAATATAGAAAATGCATTTTGTGTACTTCAGAAGGAGCGTTATTAGGTGTTAGGAGAAACAATGCATTCTCACATTTTTACAATATTTTTGTTTTCAGTTATTTCCTAAAATGTAAACTGGAATTCAAATACGTTTTAATGGATATAGAATGCTAATAAAAATCAATCTCCTACATATAATACATTAATGTTGTTTACTGTATTGTTGAACTGTTCTACACTTATTGCTGACATATTTCTACAGGCATTAGTTTTTTATTAATTGAACTGCTAAATATTAAGGATTATGGACAAAGACAGAAATGTCGGTTGACAGATTAATAACCTAAACGCTCAGAGTATAGCAACTGTCGGAGTTTTTTTTAAGAATAGGAAAAAAGAACAGGTATTGTGGGAATTATCACAAATATTAAAAATTTACCTACGTGGATAAGCATAAGTTATTTAAGGTAACGAAAAAAGAGATAAACAAATCTTTCCTTATAACTTTGTATTTAAATATGATAATTTATTTCAATAAAATAATAAATAAATAAATTGAATAGTGAGTGCCCCATTTAAGAATACATATTTGTGTTAGTTGGCTTATAGTTTGCTTATATACCCAAATGTGGGCGCACGTTATATCCTTTTGGAAGTTTCAAAGTACTCTGTATAGCTTAAGTTACTCTTGGTAGAAATATTTAATTTTAACAATAATGACACATTTTTAGAAAGATATATCAGACTAAAAACTTCGAAAAAGATGGGTGCATGTTTTGCACCTTAAATATTTTTTTTTTCAAAATTAATAAAACTAAAATATTCATTAATGAAAAAAATATGTTTTGACTTGTTTGACTTCGTTTTTGTCGTGACCAAACTAAAACAATAATAATAGAGAGTTAAAAATAGACATTTTTCTCTGCTTCAACGAACCTTTGCAACAATATCCTGCTTTTAATTCATTCACTTAAATTGAATATTAGTCATAAATATTTCTTCAGATATATATATATATATATATATATATATATATATATATATATATATATATATATATATATATATATATATATATAATCTTATTTTTTTCTGTTAGCTAAACTCAAGCAAAAATAATTGAAGGTTAAAGAAAAAAGATTTTTTCTCTCCTTTAAAGAACTATTGTCAGAAGTATTCTGCTATTAATTGATCTTTTATTTATTGAATCAGTGAACGAATTACTTGTTTTAAATTCATGAATATTTCTCGCTAAAATTCAGAGATTACAATTTTGTTGAAATCTTCATGTTTCAAATGTAATAGCAGTCGGACAAAACAATGCAGTGGCTAGATTGTTCAAGAAAATTAAAGTGGAACATTTAAATTCATCTGGGCAGGTCTATTGGTGTTATCTGAGAGAATATTTTTGCTTTATTTTTTTGCTTCCATTTGTAAGGAAATGTCAGCTACTTTTCAAAAACTGTCAAATGAATTTTGCCCTGTGCTTGTAACAGTTTCCAACCTAATTAGAGCCAAATATTGAAATTGGTTTTAATTATGTGTAGAAATGCCACTGGCAATGAGAAAACTGACTTGTATAGATGAGACTAGCGCCTATAGCTTAATCGGAAGATTCGTGAGGCATTGCATCTTCAGTGGGCTGCGGCAGCAGATGTGGCAATGGGAATGATGTTGATTAAAACTTTGAAGCACATTTGCATAAACTTGTGAACACACGAATAGGCTTACATAAAATCTTTGGAGGCCTGGAGTCGAGTCTTTACGTTTTTTTATTTTCTTCACAAATTATATGAATATTCATGAATTTTAAGTTTTGGTCGATGTTGTTTTATTTAAATCATTCCTATTTTTTTTTCAGTGTCGCCTTTTGTTTTTCCTTTTAATGTGATACTGATGTAATAATAGATTTCTTGTAGAATAATATTTAAAGAAATGTGTGTTTCCAGTACCATCGAGTGCCAAAATGCCGGCTGAAACGTTTATATTCGTTTGCAGTTGTCTTTCATGCTTATACTGCAACACAGATGGCAGATAATATCATCTACCGTTTGACTCCATCAAATTTTATTAATAACCCCAAAATTACCTATCTACATTGCAAGTTTTAAATAAGATGTTCAACTTATTTCAATGTCTTTGAGAATACACCAAGCACCAAGGCTATATTCCTGCAGTGAATATAATCTGATAATAAAGTAGCGAAATTATATTTTGATTTACATGTTAGATAAGTTCAGAAATGCTATCAGAACTAGTTTTCGTATAAGGTATGCAATTAAGGTGTGTGACTGGGCATATCTGCCGTTTTAGTCCATAACTATACTGGAGAACCATATTAGTTTGTGATCAGGCCTATTCACTATGACAAGATGTGGTTAAATCAGTTGAAAATGAACAATGTTATTGGTCATTGGTAAGGTGTACTATTGGCTTCTTAACTACAGTGCCACAATTATATTCGGCAAAACATAAATATCAAGGCTTAGAGAAACATTTTGACATTACTTTAAAAATTAAAAACCTTGTTATTTAAAAAAAAGTCTAAAGTCGGCATATACCTGTATGCTTAACATAATATGATTATCTTTGCATGCGGTTTAACGTAGAGGCGCATTCAAGTAACAGGGGAACAATGCTAGAAAAAAGAGAAATTCACTTAATTTGGTCGGTGGACTTTTAACACATCTCAACATTATGCAAAATCAGAGAAGCAGAATATCAAGTTTGATCCTACTCGAAGGGCAAGCATATAGTCGCCGCTTTGTCCATCTGTCCGTCCCGTCTCGTTAGTTCTTCGTCCGTTCATTCGTTAGTCCGTCTGTCCGTCTTCATTTTGTCCAGAGCATAACACAAAAAAAACTGTAGGAGTTATTAACATGGAATTTCATAGGTAAATAGGTCTCAATGAGGAGAAATGCAATGTGTAAGAACCATATCTCTGTTTTACATAATTTAGAAAATATTGTCCTTTGCAATTTTTCATTCTTTAATTTTGTGAGAGTATTACATTACAATTTTAAGAGGGATAAACATAAAACTTCATAGATAGCGCCGTATGCACGCAGGGTCTCACATAGCCGACGACTTTCGAAAGTACGACGATCTTTGAAATTCCTTTAATATTCAAATTATTTGAAGGAGTTTTTTTTTGTAAGTTAAAGATGCCAGGTCCTAATTTCAGATTGAGAAATATTATACATTTTAAGTATTTTAAATTAAGTCATAATGCAAGTTCCGTTATACTCCTTAATCATAGAACATTCACTCAGATCCAGCTTCCTGCTGAATATGACATTCAGGGTTTTCATCTGAAGTCAGTCTTAGGCAACAGTTAATTATTATTTTTTACGGAAAATTAAATATGGACCCAAATAAATCACCTGATGCCACTATTGGATGCAAGTGGCTATAATAGTCCTTTAAGCAATGTGGAATGTTATAAACTAATCAATGTGAGACAGCTGAATACAAGAGGGTTGCAGGTCCTGAAGAGTTGAAATAGTGAAAGAAACGGAATTTTATGTACAAGCTGGAAATCAACTCAGTACATGTACATGTATGAAAAAACTGCATACGGACTTTAGAAATGCTTTGTTGTCATAGAAAAGCAAATAAGTAAATGCGAGCTTAAAACTGTAAATTTTTAACAATGCAGTTTAGTAGTAATTGTACATATATGTTAACGTTATAGGCATTTACTGAGACCATCTAACCCTGTAGACATTTGTTAAAACATCCCCATATCTATTGTTCTTTATTGTCTGCTTTTTTCATTTTCGGGACCATTTATTTAAATGATTTTATAATTTCCTTCAGTATATAGATGATTGTTTTAACGCTTTATAATTCACGTTTTATAGCAATATTGGTGGAAATATTCTGATTTCATTACATTTAGGAGAAGAGTTAGACCATGGTTTTCAAATTATACAGCATGGATTTGCCAACTTTAATACAAATTAATAAAACGCCATTTCCCAAGTATGTTATACGGTTTCATTTTCAACGTCGCCAATGTTTTTTTCAACGTTGTAAATTGTTCTGCAAAACAATTTCGACATTTATTGTTTTGTTTCCTCATTAAGGGGATCAAATGTCTAGTAAGCCCATGCATTAGGTATTTGTTACATGTTTGCAACAAGGGATAATGAAAAAAGTAATTTTTAAATCATTAGGATAGGTACAATGATGATACGATTACAAATTGCATGTTTGTTATTTTATTACACAGCTTATAACTTAAGCTTTGTCCAGTCATCTACATACCAAGAAGAATGTAGGACAGTCTATCTAGGCAGGACATGAAGGAAAGTCTTTAAGGAATGGACGAACTAGTTGACCAACAGTAAACCATAGTAGAATAACTTAGGGAGGAGATAAAGATAAAATACACAAAGCGATAGAGGAAAATAATAAAGGAAAGGAGAAAGTTTGTATAACCTTCATTTAATTGTTAGACAATAAGAATATATGACAAATAGGTAAATAAGAAAAGGTCCTATCAAAACTCTAACAGATATTTAAATTTTATCTACCAGTAGAAGTCCTGTCCAAACAGTGTTTGAGAATATATTTAATTCCTTGTTTGTGATTTATATTTGCACATTACACAGTTGTGGTAAAAGCAAGACACAATGTTCATGGTAAAAACATTAAAGAAGAGATTGTATTATAGCGTGTAATTCTGTGTAAAATTGTGAATTATTGATAATCAAATATATTCTCAGTATCGACTATGTGACTAAGTAAACTGATAAAGGATGGAGCTTTTTTACTTATGTTGAAAACACAAATTTATAAGTAGTTTGCTTATTGTTAACATTTTCTAACTAATATGCAGTGTTTGTCTATTGCCAAAACATAAATTTAAATCGTGATGGTAAGATAAAGTTCTACTTTAGTTCTATGCTATTTCATTTGTAATTTATCACGTTTGCTATATTTGGCAAAACATTCGAAATAAAATATTTATTAGCTTAATGATAAAGCTACTGTATACCTGCCACTTCATTGTTCCTCAATAACCAATTATCATTACCAAAGCCACGTGTTGTGAGTTTTATAAAAGCGTCTTTTTCTTTATGTAAAAATAAAAAATCCAATTTGCCATCCATAAATCTTGCATAATAAACGTGGTATCGTGAGACAAATTTCGTTTCTTACGGCGGTTGCAATTTGTTCAAATAATCGAGCCAATTTATGAGGTATTGTGGTATTGGTTTACAATCATTCCATTTGCGTTCAAAGCCACGTGCTTGGTTAAACAACGCTGGTTCGTCCACAAAATTCGCCGAGTTGGCATCTTTAATCCAAAAAGATGCTTATTTACTGCTGTTTCTTGCCAGGTATCTTCCCTAGGGTGGTGTGTTATCTCAAATTAGTTTAATTGCTTACTCAGTGTAAGTAAGAAGGTTGTCTCCTGTCCAACGGGTTTGCAATTTATAGGAACTTCTATAATACATATTCTGAAATGGCACCATTAATTTAGGCCCGTTTTTTCCAATCATTCTTTGCATTTGGTAATTATCATTGGAGTATTAATTCTGCGAAGGATGATAACAGTTCTGGGAGATCTTTTAGAGAACGTCTCAGAACATATTTTAAATATAAATGTATGCATAAAATGTAGTTAAATTTTGGCATCAATCATTTCTTTTCAAAATTTCATCTAGTAGATTGTTAAATCTTTAACAACCCGAACCACGAGTTTAACATTAACTCTATTTTTTTGCACAAGAGTACACATAAAATGTTATTACATTATATTTGTTACATAATTTTTCGATAATGACGGCATACCTATCAGTTTTTATATCAGCAGCAGTTGTATGAGTGATGGCAGTATCATTTCCATGTAATGTTCACTGCCAGAGGAAATAGCTACCATCTTCCTTAATTAACTGACTGATGCAGATAATCACGTTCATGGGCGAACCCATATCAACTGGGCTGGATGCTCAACCCTCCAGTTATTATTAAACATATCCATTTCATATGATTTATAATGATGAGTTGTATGTGTACTTTTCTATGACATGAACCCCTTATTTAGATATGTTATACCAGATAAAAAGTGAACATAAGATAAGCCTTGATTCGATGTTGAATATATATTTTTAAGCTTGAAAAGTGTTCATTAGAAGATACCTGGCTTTAAAATTCTTTTGTATTGTTTGAAATTACGTTAATGGAAGTATTTGTGTTTTTATTGCTGAATTTTACAATTGAATTGATTTTTTAATAATATTTTAAATGTTTTATAATGTTTAAATGTTTTATATTTATATCGACATGAATTAAATCATGATACTTTAGGGGAACATGTTTATATTCCAATAGTTATATTTAAATAGAAGAAGAAACCTAAGTTCTCGCTAAAATCTTATCATCATTTTTGTGCAAATTCACCTTATATCAAACTAAAACTGAATTAAGATGCTATCTCTGAAATTGACTTCACAAAATAAAACTCTCTTCACCTAGCATCAAGTGCATAGAGGATGAAGACCAATATTTTAAGCTCGTTTAAATATAATTGTTAATTTATTTAGTTATATATAATTATGTGATTATGGAAAAGTGTTCTTGCACTCTTGATCATGATATTCCCCGGGGGCTGCTCTTTGATTTAACGCTTTCAAATTTTACACACCCCTGTTGCTTTGCCTCTGTTCAATATTTTTACGGAAATGTAATTAAAAACTTAAGTTTTGTCATACCTTGGGTATGCATACGTTAACTAATTGCAAAGAATATTTTTAAATGTTTTCAACATGAATAAGAGATTACATACCACCAGTTACTCATACAGTTTGTTAAAAGATACAATTTATGGATAGAGAGCAAATGGTAACAATGCTGTAACTTTATGGTTGTATTTTCAAGCATATGTAAAATGAAGATTTGAATATATGCAATTAAGGATAAGGTCTTGTCAATAGTATTTCACAATGTATTATTAAAAAGTCGAAGCAGGAGTACTTTTATAAATTATATCAAGCAAGACAAAATGCTTTATAAATTTATAAAAAACAACAAAAAGATAACTGAAAATGGTAATGCAAACATTGTATCTTAGATTGTTGATTTCTGTATCTATTTCCAATATGAGTCAAAAGACCACACCATACTCGAAATAGAACTTTTTCTGAATTGAATAGTTGTAACATTAGAAAGTATTATGAGAAAGAAATGAAAGGATAATTACAGATTTTTATAAATGAATCTTTTGAGAATAAAAATATAATGTGTTGTGCTCTATTCAGAACTGATTTGTATGTATTTAACATGTGCTCTTGAAATTTAAACAAATACAATGTGTTTTTACGTATGCCTTAACAAATTCACTGATTATTGAATGAAAAGTATTTACTGGCAGTGTATAGTTTCGCCATATTAATATTTTTTCTGTTTGCAATTAACCGCATCTATTTGAAATTCTTCCGAACCTGATATTGACCTCAATTTGAAACGTATTTTGGTTTCATATTCCAAATAAATTCTGAATATTTTATCTTTAAAAAACCTACTCCACGGAAACTCATCAGAAATACATGGCTAGCAATAATTTATCTTCCTTGACATTATTGCAACAATATTTTTCCAATGTGGTGGGTGGGATTGTTAATATTTATATAACAACCTATATATCCTTTCTACCTAGATAATGTATGTGCAACATGTTCAATGTCCTTTTCATCATTGATAATTGAACAAACCAGAAGTGACCAGTCAGTGTGGACACTTACTTAGGTGCCTAAACTGTTCTTCCCAGACTTTTGTCTTGTGTCTTGTCTCTTCACACTTCATGTGACTTTTATTTTACTGCTTCCCTGTTTGTACATGTTTATAAGCTTTACAAGTGATTTCATTTAAATTCATTGTTTGAATTTGTTTTTATATATTTAATGACAATCAACATATTTTGTCATTTTTATTGTATGATTTTGTATTAGAACTTTCACCACTCACTATACATAAAGGCATTTAGTTAAGTATCTTCATTCATGGATAAGTACAGCAAGCATCGCATCAACTGATTAAGAAACAGAAATTAAACATGTTGACCTTGAATTGTTTTGTCCACAAAACCAACAATAAAACACAAGTTACTTTTGCTCGATTGCTGTTGCATCTTTACTCTCCAGTTAGTCTCAATTATCTTGCTCTCTCCTTGGTGAATTTTATAAGTCACACCTCGTCCTTGGTGTAGGTAAACGGTCATTTTAATGGACTGTCACGAATGGCAGTTATTCATATCGATTTCTTTTCTTCTGCTTACTTTTCTTATGTATGTCTATCTCCCTCTCTCTGTCTCATTCTTTTCCTGATTCTATCCATTTTTTTCTGCCTTTGTGTAATTGTTTCTAACTAAGTCAGCATTTTTAATTTGTCTAAGGCTCTCCTTTCTCACTCAATGTCTTCTTTTGTGTCCTTCGTAAGGTCTTGCACATAACTATTTCCTTTTACTTTTTGTTTTCTCTACCCTCTTATTTTGCCTCAGGTTTTAGAAATATACCGAATCGAATATGAGTGTGAACAGGAAATTAAGAACAGATTCGTTGAGAATTACCACAGATAAACAAAAAGAAAAAAACAACAAAAACACACAAGCTTTTCTTTTGAACATTAAAGTAAGCTTTAAGGCTTTTTTGTTTTATTCATACTTTTTTCTATATTTTACTCTGAATGTATTAAAGATACATATTTTGTTTTTTCTCAGTGACACAAATGCTAATCGTTAAGATTGTTTAATGTTGTATTGATTATATCTTTTATGTCTGACCAAATTATGGTTTTATATTTAGTTATTTTCTTAATTCTTTTTGTGCTTAGATCATATAATTCTACTACAGCTTCAATTCCTCAAGTCAACGACATGTTATTTTAAAAAGAACTTCGGGTATATGTTACCATTTCACCTAAGGGTAGAATAATTGAATGGAATGATGACAGAATTAAAGAGTAATTGGAAATGATTTACAACCAGTATTTTCTTGTATGTGGTAATATCAGTTGAACATTGAAACTCTTATGGCAGATGATAAGCCGGACTAATGTACTTCGATGTCCATTGTACAGCAGTTGTAATTTAGTCCTGATGTTGCATTCTTCATCACACTAAAACCATGATTGACATGTTATTGGCCTTTAATCGGGTTATTTGCTGTTAAGTCACAGTTCCACGATTCAGCAAACAATCAAGGAAATGAATGAGTTCTGAAGCAGGAAGCTCATCTTGGCATTTCTGACTTTATGCGCCATTATGGCTAAGGCTACAGATCTAGTCTTAATGCTCCATCAACCCTTCAGTCACCATTGGTTAACAACAGTCGTTCAGTTTTTACCAACTAATCCGAAGAAGTTCTAGGAGTTCTAGGAGGTGAATAATTAAGAAAATGTCTGTTCACTGCTAACTTATCAGTCCAACAAACATTGAAACAGCATAAACAAATAAATAAATTGCATGATATTTCTCAGTAACATTGAATTGATTAGGGGAAATGTAGTGACAGAATAATGCATATACATTTACTACATTTAATCTTGGTTCATAGTATTCACCTGGTAAATACACTAAGAACACAAAGGTAAGTGTAAATCTGGTCAGGCTCAGTTATTCAGCGACAGCCGCAGGAAATACCGTAAACTTACGAAGTAAGTTTATTGATTTCCTAGAATTCACTGCTTTCTCCTTTTAAACGCATGGATACTGTTTTAAATTTAAAAGTGAATGTTGAGAGTAACATTCTCGTTGAAAACATTACATTGGGCGTTACTTTTTTTTTAGTTTGGTGAGTTTATTTATAATTCCATGTTGACACTCAAATAAGAATCTTTATAACAATGAATGCGGTACATTGTAATTATATTAAGTTTTGACTGAAATGATGCTAGATGAATATAAAAAGATGGTTGTGAGTTGATATTATGAATAATTAAAATTTGGTTTGTAGGTAAAACACATAAAACCTCGAGAACTCTTCTTTTTTTCAAACTGATTTTGTGTTTAACGGCTCCTCCTTTGTTACCGTGCGGCGGTCGCTTGTATTGTGACATACAACATACTTGCTTGCCCTCATTTTTCAACGTAGACATTTCGGTCTGGACGAATCGACTGTTATTCTATTTTCTTTAAAATAAGCTAACGAGCCTGGTGTTTCTATGATGTTTCTAGCATTATCTACACCTTTATTTATGCAGTTTAACAGGAGTGTATTTTGTTTACAGTTCAACTAAGATCCAACCAAGTGTATTAAGGTGGTGTTCAACTAATAGGTAAGTGAGAAAAGGTCCTATCAAAATAACCACAGATAATTAAATCTAAACTACCTCTAGACCAAGTAAAACCGGGTAAATATGACAAAAAACACAGAGACGAAACATAACCTATAAAAAGAATAACCAGCAGTTACCGCTTCGAACGGACAGTCATCAAAAGGACCGACTGGGGTGCTTATACCCGGTTTGTGGAGCGCTCTAACCTCGCACTCAAAACAATGAATCTAGATTTATTATATTGGTTTTCAGTTTGACATGAAGCATAAAGCTCAATAAACCGTAAGTGTATTTATGTTACACAATGCTTAGCAGAGCTGTTACAACATTAAGATTTCAAAATGGCTGCAATACAAGTGGTTCAGTTGCATACATAAATGATAGAAAAACTACAAAAATATTGCAATTATTGAAGTTTATTTTGCTGCCGACATTCAACATTTACAAGATGGTTATACTACAACGAATGTTCGTGCTCCGGCAATACATCCGCCTGCTTGATAGTTAGGTGAGAAACTGTCGGTCGGTCGATCTGACAGTCTTTCCATGAGTCCATCTGTATACGACATTGGTCTGCAGCAAATCTTGATGACGATAAGAATAGACACAGTCCTATAAGCATTGCAACATAAACCAACATTTGAAAATATACAGGACAAAGGTATTCGGATGCAAGCCAAATGTAAAAGTAAGAAAAAATCTATGATGAGTCATTTAACAAAATGAGCAAAGTCAACAGTTACCGCCTTGGAACGTCAGTCGTCAAAACGGACCGACTGGGGTGCTTAAACCGGTTTTACAGAGCTCTAACCTCGCATTTCCTGAGGGGTTTCTAAAATGCAAGTTGACAAGAAAACCGATCTATGTGAAAGAAAGAAGTCCAAGCAAGCGCTGACGATTTCTTTAAGTTATGACGAAAGTAGTGACGTCATTGAAAAATAATGTCCACATAGTATTTACAAGAGAGAAGTATTATTACTATTAGAAGAACCACGCAAAATTGTTGATTGTCAATGATTTTAATGTTTTTAATTAAGAAAAGAAATGTAGCATCCTGGTAATGTGAAGATTGAAGTGAAGAACCAAAGATCAATGTCCATCAAAGGAAATATACGTAACATCCTTATATGATGAATTAAATGACAACGGATTACATGCATGGGGAGGTTTAACGACCGCCAGAATGCACAAGTAACATTGTTGTAATCATGAATAAGAATATATGACAAAGTACTATGAGCATACCAACATGTACCAAGATTTGAAAAGGCACATCACAAAGCAATTCATATGCAAGCCAATTGTAAAAGTAAGAAAAAAATCTGTGATGAGTCATTTAACAAAAAGAGCAATCCTAACAGGTACCGACTTTCTTAAAAAATACTGTTTGTGAGTGACTGTGGCTTAGCGGTTAGAGTTGCCAACTTGTAATTCGTCGGCCCCACACCGCGCGCATTCGAGTCCCGCTCAAGTCGAGTACTTTCATGTGAGGAGGTTTTCCTTGCAGGTACACCAATGGTTCTACCAAGACATTAGTCTGGATTACCATACTTGGTGGTAGTGCGGTGGAACTAAAACAGCAACAAATCAAATTTAGATTAAACCTACTGTTGTCTAGATACCTCTTACTGTATTAAGCATTTTCCCTCTGATAGGATATTTAAGGACGTTTGATATTGGTTTGCCGTTTTGCGTGAAGATGAGAAGAATTTCAAGCATCTGATTTTGAATTATCAAGACTTATTACCTGTTTGACACAAATCGCCTCCCTTCAGTATTCTCAGATAATCCAGTGTAGATTAATGATCATTACCATTTCTATGAATCATTGTCGTAAAGCTTCTATTATAAATTGTGTTTTTTCTTTGAAAACATGTTCTTACTCTTATGCACATTCAGACCACTTTGACAAATCAAACCTTGTAATTATCAGGTGTATGTTGCTTCAACTAGGGGTCTCGTGTCTGCACCCACATCACATCTCGTGTCCATATATTGCCAGTCAAATGGTGTAAGCCCATGCCTAAATTAAAATCTCCTTTACATCAACGCTGCTGTACAGACCCAATAAAACACATGCTTCTACACCACCAGGAACCTTCCATTTGTGCTCGATTTGTGAATGATCGTTTTTAGCATTATACCGATATCCACAGCTATCTCCCTTGCGAAGTCAGTTTAGAGTGATCTCCCTTTGGTATTGGGTAGTTCCGGTTTGTTGAGAAAAACGACGATCAGATAAAATATCGAGATTTATCCCTGTGTTCTTAAAGGAATTTCAATGTTCGCTCTATATTCAACGTAGGAAACTGATGCAGAACAGCAGTACAGCCAAAGCTAAGAAGGAAATTATGTATGATCGAGTAAAACTGTTAAAGTCGGAACAGTTTCTCAAGAAACTGTATAGACAGTTTCCATGTGATGTCATCGACACTGATAAGACAGTTTAAGGCAGCCATCTTTGTGGGCAGAAGCAAATGCAGGCCGAAATCGGGAAATATGTGCTGTATTAAACTCACCACTGTGTTTTTATTTTTCAGTCTCTTTTACTGAATTTTACATCAAATTTAACAGCTTTTATGAAGTATTTTAAATATCAAAACAATATTTTGATAGTTTAAAAGGTTAAAGAAATACAACTGAAAATGATACAATGTTAATTTTGTTTTAAGTATGAGGCAACTGTATTATTTATTTCTGTGTATTAATTCTGTGTGCATTTATCAATTGTAAAAATATTGTATTCTAAAAATATGAATTTCAAGAGCTTTCCAATGGCGTATAGCTTTTAAATTTCGGACCACAAATGAAGAAATTACAAGAAAATAAAATTTACCCTTCTATACAATTCATATGAAAATCCCTTGAAGTTACGATCAAAGATGGCTGCCAAGATAAGGGATTTTCACTGATGTGGAAACTATCTATAGGTGGGGTAAAATAATTTGGTACTTAATCTCGACAGATCATCCCGTAATACTGGCGTGTTGCGATTAATTTCGCTATTTTTGTTGTCCTTTTTCGTCATTGATGAGCTGCAGATAATTTGTGTAAGCTTTTAATGTAAATGTGCTGGAAGTGAAGTGGTAATTGGAGCAATTCGACTATAGTAATGCATTTTTATACTAGTCATGATGTGGCATGTAGGGAGTTGGCAAGGTTGGGTACCAGAAAGGCCGAAAACCAGAAAGGCCGTAGACCAAAAAGGCCGTTGACTAAAAAGGCCTTACCAAAAAGGCCGCAAGTTTCATGCAGTATAGGATTATGAATATGCGTTTGATGCTAGATAGTTTAATGATAAAATAACAAAGCCAAACAAATTGTTGAATTCTAATTTGTAATTATAGTACTGCAATAATATCGTATTGCTAATTAATTTACCTTTGAACTTTGGCTTCAATCATTGCGAAAGAAATTTCATAAGAAAAAAACGAGAATAACTGTTAAAAACAAACTTTCCAATTTAAAATAGACAATATGAAGTAGGAATGTAATAATTTAACAATTAAAGTTAATGTTATAACATAGTTATGTTATAAATTACTTCAATTTAAGCAGATCTATAGGTGTTCAAAGTTTAACTGCATAAATTAATATTATTTCAAAACAGGTCTCCTTTCTAGTGACTATTATAATCATATATAGTCATATAACATTTACTGTATTAAGATTTATAACATATTGGATTCACCATCTCCTTTTATATATAAGGCCTTTAAGGCTTGCGGCCTTTAAGGTTTGCGGCCTTTTTGGTGCGGCCTTTTTGGTACGGGCCTTTCTGGTTTGCGGCCTTTTTGGACCAGTACCGTTGGCAACATATGCAACCTATTTTGGTGTGTGTATTTTTTGCTCTTTTATCCTATTTATTGAGCCCTACAACCAATTAACCAGTCATCCCCTAGAGGCATTTCTCCAGTCATCCCCTACACCTGGTGGGGGTCTTATCTGCCCCTCATGCCTGGTGACACATCTGGTGTGGATTACCGGTCAGTGTAAGTGGGGGTGGATGTATACACAACACAATAAACATGTCATTTTGGATATACTCTAAAAGTATATTTTTACATACTTGCAGCGCAGAAAGTGCTTTACACAACCGTGTAATTTTTAACACTGTAAGAAAAGAAAAACTTCAGAAAAGAAAGAAAATGACTGAAATCCGAAGAACAAGTAAGATTAATAATATCAAAATTAACACATTTCAAAAGATTAAAATAAGATATAACTGACCTCATCAAGTTTTCTTATGTTTATTACGTGAATGACACTGCTTTATTTAAAAAATTATATAACGAGTAACTTTAAAACAGTCGGCCGTCTTTGATTGAAAGTTGCGATTTACCGGTAGTTTGAAAAAATAACGCTCTTAAACTTCATATTTGATTGAAAACTTCCGCTATTTCCAAGCGTTAGCTTTTGTCTTTTGATCTGTTGATATTTGCATTTATATTATAATTGGATCTTACACAGGTAATTCCACATATCCGCCGATACATGTGCGTATAAATAGGAACTTTAAAGCTAACAGTAAGGCACATCGCCGTTTTTCTTTGTCTCGACATAATTAATTCATTGTGTTTACATACGGGTTACATGAAATTCAAATACATATATTTCAGGCCATAAAAACCTTACATGTGACCACGCTTTTTCCTAATCCACAGCTATTTTCAACATAAAATCGACGTACTTTCAATATAGTTTACTTTATATAACCGAAACCGGAACTACCCAAAGAAGCGCCACCTCGTTCAAGGGAGGTAAATACGTAGCGAAATCAGGGATAACTCCGTATATCGGTAGGACCCCATTCCTCCAGTATCATTTCTTCAGTTGTGTTAAAAAATTCATTCCTCTCTGCTCTCTATCGCAAGATCCACGCTTGGAGTAATAGGAGGCTAATTTGGTTATTATCTTATTTTTAAGATGGCAAATCGATTTACTGATGATCCATTATTTGATTGTGTGAATAATTGTATCTGTACTTAAACATTAAAAAACAAACAAACTAGTAATTAGTGGAGAAGGCCGTATTTAAGAAGGCGCCTTTGGTCCGGGAGAACTTTTAGTGATAACTCTGTATAGGTTCGTCATTATTCAATTATTACCGCAGGTGCATACAGAATGCTGGAAAGATTTCGTGTACGAGTGTGGACTTTTAACGTAGTAAATATAGCTATAAGGACATTTGACCAAATCACAAATGTGATACAATTAAACTAGTAAGTAGGTAGTTTTCCAGGCCGTTTAATATAAACATATACAATGTGGAAGCACGTGTTTTAAAAGTATACCATTCATCACATAGCAGCAACATCTAACATCTGGCCAAATTTCAATTTGATTACCGGACCTTGTATCTTAATCGGTAGAGCGGCGGCTCCAGGTACGGGAGGTTCCGGGTTCGATCCCGGGCCGCGACATACCGAAGTCGTTTAAGCATAAAATTGTTAAAGCTGTCTTGCTAACGCTCAAGAAAATAAAATGACAGGTTGGTCTGGGTCAGGATAATGTGGCCGGATGTGGTTTCATGTCAGGTGCTCACGGCATGCTGTTTCACGTGGAAACCGTGTCCAGATAACTAAAAGATTGTTGGTAGGACGATAAACCCAATAAACAAATAATTTCATCTTAATCTTTATATAATGTTTAGTTGTGAATGTTTCTTTATGTAGGGTGGTATATTAGAATGTCATTTATAAGCAAGTGTTAGTTTGTTATAGTTATATAGCATAAATTCGCAATACTATGGTTCACATTTATTTAGCTGGGTTCAAAAAGCTATTTCTTCAAATGCCTTTTTGATGTCTACTTAGCGGGAGATAATTGTTGCATCGTTTTTGAAGCAATTGAACCACAGCTACAAATCAGCTGGCCAGGACTAACAAAACTTTCGCAGACTTTAGCTTCATTTGTTGCTACTCATTTATTTGTGTGTGCGGGTAATGCACGATTTTTGATAGGAAGTTACTCTTCCAAACATGTTTAACGTATATACTTTATTAGTGCCGCTCTTATGAAATGCATTTTTGGGCCAATAGTTTACACGATGTAGCAGTTTTTCTGTGATGCCATTTTTAGAGAAAAGAACCGAGTGTCTCGTTTTCGTTTTCTAACATTGTAGCCTGCAACAATAAAGCTTGCAATTTTACAAAGTAGCAAGCATAAATATGAATTAACAGCTGTTAAGCGAGGTCATGTTTAACAAAAAATACCGAGTATGTCAATGTTAGCAATACTGCTTGTAACTACAGAAATAGCAGACAACAAGAAAGAAAGCAAAATTGCAGATATTCCAGTTCCTGTCAGAGTTACGGTTCGTTACTCTAAAATATTTATGTCGACAGTATAAATAGGGTATTTAGTCCACGGGCTAGCCATCTACTTGTTAACAACGCATTGGATGTCTCACATCATTGCTCTTTCTTGTAGGATATAAAAAGATAGGTCACTATGTCAAATCTTAGAAAAACCTCGCGAACAGATGTAAGCTGCGTTTGTAGCCAGATTTTCCCTAAATTTAACCGGAATGTTTGCCTACATGTAAACTTGGATGAGATGGTAGCTTGGTGATGTTGAGTCAAAAGGTAGGTCATTAGGTCAACTCCTGGAAAACGTGAACACCCGAGAGGCACACTTATTTTCAATCTTTACCAAAGATTTCTAAAGTAAATACCTCTTAATCACTTTACCCTGATATGAGCCTGCTAAAAGCCTGTGTCTTCAGATGAGCGATTAAGGGCCATCGTTGCACTCCTGTTTTCTGTTTCGTTTATAAGATCACAAATTTCTAATTGTGGTTAAATTCCATAAACCATTAACTAATTATAACAAAACCCTCTAACTTCCATTTTTGATTTGTTAATTGATGGCCATGTGTAAGTCATGGTCAGTATTGACTACGGAACAAGTGTTTACTAGAGAACGTTGTTTTGCTCACTGTTGAAACAGTTAGACGTCACGTCAACATATTCAAAAGTTAGCATTTCTTTTACTACAATCGCCCGAATGTCTCTGAAAAGAAACAATGTAAATAAAACTTTAAAAGATTTTTTTTCTGTATTTATTTGTGACATTGTGAAAGATGCGACAGTTTGGTGATATATTTGAAGAATGCAAAAAAGCCAACACATGCATTTTTACTGTCGCTTTAATGTTACTTCGTTGGGTACAAAGGAAGACTTAGAATCCTTTTAGTATTTTATAATTATTTACTGAAAACCTTATTTAACCAGGGCGTTGGTCAAGGTTTATTATTCATGGTACATCGGTATTATTATTTACACCAGCTGAACTTTCCATAACTGTTTTATTATGTAATTACACAAATGCATCAGAAAATACATACAAGTAATCAAGCATCAATTGTCGATCTTGTAAATACACACACACACACACACACACACACACACACACACACACACACACAACACCACACACACACACACACACACACACACACACACACACACACACACACACACACACACACACACACACACACACACACACACACACACACACACACACACACACACACACACACACACACACACACACACACACACACACACACACACACACACACACACACACACACACACACACACACACACACACACACACACACACACACACACACACACACACACACACACACACACACACACACACACACACACACACACACACACACACACACACACACACACACACACACACACACACACACACACACACACCACACACACACACACACACACACACACACACACACACACACACACACACACACACACACACACACACACACACACACACACACACACACACACACACACACACACACACACACACACACACACACACACACACACACACACACACACACACACACACACACACACACACACACACACACACACACACACACACACACACACACACACACACACACACACACACACACACACACACACACACACACACACACACACACACACACACACACACACACACACACATATACTTAGCTAATTCCATATTGCTGAGATTCTGAAGAATTTATTTAAATCGATTAAATCAGAGTTTTTTTTTGAATATTGTTTAATATAGACGTTGGTGATTTTATAGTTTATTGCCGAGACTTGCGAGCATAAATTTTTGTCCGCATCACTATTCCTTAGCATATTCTGCTACATCCACGTGCCCTGACGTTGCCCCGAATGACTTGATTAATCCTAGCTAGTTACCATATCATTTAACGTACACAGTTATCTACAGTCAGGGTCGGTATACTAATCTTTAATTAAATGGAATTTACCGACGTCTATTCCTAAACTGCCGATTTAATCCCTCTCAATATAAATTACGAAAATGGGCATGCCCAAAGGAATCGAAAAGCCGATGAATCAAATTATTTTTCAAGAAAGCGTGTTCATTTACAGTAGTTGTTTTGGAACGCTTAAATGGTTGCTTAAAGGTAAACTGCCTTTAAATGTAAATATAAGTGTTTCATAGTCGTCAGCAAAATATGATTATGTCCAAAATTGAAGAAATCGAGTTTATTTTTTCATTATGATCACATGTTTTAATACTTTATTAGAAACTACATTATGTTTTACACAAGGAAATGTTTTAGAATTATCAGATAAATCATTAATAACTTATTACAGATAACATATTTCATATTTCAATACATTTACATTCATCTCTCTGATTCTGAAATATACAAATGCTTGTAATATTAGATGAATCATTAATATATTAAAAACAATAAAGAATGCACTTGATAATGCAGCAAAGATAGCACTTTTTGTGAATCGTATTCAGTTTGCAACAAGTTTCTGGTTTCATGCAATGAAATAATGGAAAAAAATATTGAGAACCCAGTTTGCCTCTTTTCTATCATGCCTCTATTTCGTCTCTTCTAATCAGTGGAGAACATTTAGTATAACTCATCTATCACAGGCAAGTATTCTAATCTAGGTAGATAAGGTTATGACCAAAACTATTTTTAATTGACATTTATAAAGTCATTAAGCAATTTGATATGATTTGTATCGTGACATGAATTAAGTAAGACTATAACAAACTTTAATTATACAGTTAGGATTAAATAACACGCTTGTGCACCTGGGTAACAGTTTGACATGATTAATAATGACCACTTAAAGCAAAGATAGCGTATACGGATAAGATTTTCCCCAGACTTCATTGTTTTGTTTGGAAAATGAAACATACACTGAATTGAATAACACGTACATAGTAATTACCCACTAAACGCATTTTACGACTGAAGAAAGACAAAATCATCATAATTTTTATACTGATTCAGGCTAAATTAAACAATGTCCTTCAAAAAAAGACAACGAAATTCCAAAATAAGGTGAGCTAAATTGGCAATTAAATTCATCTCTAAGTATGCTCATTTTAATATATATTACTACAGATGAATAAACTTGTTTGTTTCAAACCAAATTCGTTTCGGCAGATGTTTGGGGTGCCATTGGTAAAGTTATAAACTTATAATTCCTCTGACCTTAGACCTCTTTCGGTGTAGGTTCGAGTCGCAATCGAGGCGAGAACTTGTATGTGGGCGGCCTTCTAGCTGAAATATTGTGCAATGATGTATGATTCTAACAAGCCAATTGTTTGAGGTCTTACTTTGCTTGTTCTGCTGTGGTATTTATTTTAAATAAGTCAATAATTAACAATACATGTTGTTTCCAATACGTGCAGAAATTTCTAGCAGTGAGAACATGTAATCTTTTCCCAGTTTAGTGACTTGTCTATTACATTTAAATTTAATACATATCTGACACAGTCATGCAATGAATTCTCTATTTCGTATTAATTGGTTGTAGCTCTTGGGTGTTTTATTTTGGAATGGAATTCATCTTGCAAGTACTTTAAAATAGTGAACAATCGTGTTTATTAAATGCATCTTATTGAATTAATGAATGCCGTTTTGTTTCTTTTCTGATATGAGTAAAACAATCAAAAGACATTCATAAAAAAAACTTGTATTGCTGTAAATATACCGACATTTGCGTGTTTTATTTGAAACAAAAAGGACAGTCACATTAAAATAGATTTTATTTCTCCTTAATATCAATGTATGATTTATTATTGATTTACTATCAATAGTATGTTTGCAAATGGTTTTGATATATCTTATGACAAGCAATGAATTGTGTCATTTTACAGATTTATGATTAATATATTAGAACTATGAATCCCTACCACGATTCAACATTCATAAGAGTTACGCACTTTGAACAATGCATTTTTGCGATATCAACATTCAGACATCTATCTGTCTCAAACTCTCCCGATATGACCTTATTACTTCCATCAGTTGTCAGATATATTCAATTATGTGGTAGTATACCAAGCGTCACGTCGACTTATTAATAAAAAGAAATTAGATATGTTTACCTTTCAGTATGTTTTGACAATAAAACCAACATTAAAACAAATGTTACATTTGCTCCGTTGTTATTGTATTGTCACTCTCGAGTGCCTCTTAGTTCTCTTGCTGCTTCCCTCCTCTAACTCTGGTGAATATTTTATAAGCCACACTACCACCTTTGGGTACTTGGAAGTAAATGATGGAGCTGCTTTATGGTCTGTCACGAATGGTAGGTATTCATATCGATTTTCTATCTCTGTCTCACTTTTACTGAGTCTCTCCCTGTCTTCCTTATTCTCTCATATCCCAACTTATTCTGTCTAAGTTTGGTTGTGTCTTACACTACCTTGCTGTACATTTCTCTAAATTACATCTGCCTTTTTTACCTCTCGTGATTATCCTCTTTTCGTTTTCTTATATTCATATTCTGTCCGTGCCTTTAAAATATACTGAATCGAGTATGAATTTGAGTTCAAGTTTGACCATTAAACATTTAAGCAAATATATTTGTTTTTATATGTACTAAAATGTATTTTATTTTACTTATGCTTTACGTAAAATAATGTTTTCTATTTTGCTCAGCTGCCTTTCAGTCTCTTATAATTTCCTGGCCTTTTTGTTTCTCCTTTACATCACTTTATGCTTTATAAGTGATTTACATGTAATACTATTTTTGAAGAATGTTTTAATATATGTAATGACAAGCACAGAATTGTCTTTTTACAAATTTATGATTGTTGTGTAATATTGTTGTGAACAACTTCCATGAATCCTTTCCCCTGTCTCATTAAAGATAATGTTTCTGTTTTACTCAGTTGCATAATGTCAGTCTTTTGAATTGTAAAGTCTTTTATCGACTTGCATTATTTTTGTTTAAGTTTTATCAAATATGGCTTCTGTATAGAGCAGTTACTCTCACAAGGGCCTTTAATTATGTTTGTGTCTAGAAAACGAAACACAAGGACAGCTTCTATCCTCGAAGACAACAAGATTTTCTGCAAATATTAAATTGGTCGATTTAAATGGATAATGGTGCATGTTACCACATTGTAATATGGTATAATGTTGAACTAAAGGAAAAAAGAGCGTCATAATAATTGGATTATTCATTGTCATAAATTCCTCTTTTGCTTTGAAATTAATTTAAATTGTAACTCTCGTGATTTGTGTGTAGCAAGTCTAATTTTACTAGAGTGCTCAGGTTCGCTGTCCATTTTACGGCAGCCTTAATTCCTGATGTTGCATTCTCCGTCACAATAAAACCGTGATTGACATGTTATTGGCCTGTAATCAGGTTATTTACTGTGAAGACACAGTTCCACGATTCAATAAACAATAACGGAAATAAATGCTTTCTCAAGCAGAAAGCTCATCTTGGCATTTCTGACTGTATGTGGTCATTATGGATTAGGCTACAAATATTGTGCTAATGCCCCATCACAAGTTTATGAACAACAGGCGTCAAGCTTTCACCAACAAATTCTTCGACGTTCATAACTTGGGAGTATTAAAATAATTTTTGTTCACAACACATCAATCCTAAAACCACTGATATTGCACAACTCAACTAAGTTAATGGTATTTGAAGGGACATTAACAATAGTGCACCATTCCGCGATTTGTACTAAGCCCCACCCTGACTTCTATTGTTATTTTGACAGCTTCTGTAACCTCATAAGTTCACAAACTGAACAAAGACGCACATGTTCTTTCGTTAAAAGTATGCTTTCAATCACCATTGGCTTTTGACTTACACTGATTGTAAAATATTGTTTATGTTAACATCGCCGATCGTTTTAAATCGTAAACGGTTAAAAAAATATCATATTTATGACGTTTACATGGTCTTTTTTGATGTGTCACAGTCGTTCATATAAGTCCAAATGTTAATGTGAGTAGTCTGCATTTAATAAAAAGTTTCAGGAGAACTTAGTATACCTATTGTCCTCAAAAGTTTTCACATTATGGCATTTAAGCACATTACCCATTGTATTTAACTTCGTTCCTCTCGAAGAGTTCCTATGCGTAATCTAAATGCGTTGCATAGTCATATTTTTCCTTTTTGTGGTACAATGTATTTCTCTGATTTGTGCATGCATTATAAGTGTTGTGTGTGTGTGCGTGCGTGCGTGTGTGAAATCAAGATGTTACTATCCATAAAATCTCTTTCTCTATAGTCTAAGACAACAGTAATCGCATGGTAATCATCCTGTTATCACATTAAGAACAAAACCACTAGAGTCAATCAGGCCAGGCAAAGTTCTTCAGTGACACCCGAAGGGAATACAGTCCTTACTGAAGCAGAAAAGTAACTTTATTAAGGTATACTTGCTTGGAACTCCATGCTTTCTCCTGTTACAGCACATGGTTTCCATAAATACCTTTCATAAATGGGAATTTCTTGTTCAGAGTTATACTTTAATGAAAATATATACTTTTGATTTATGTTTTGTTGAGTAAGGATCCAAGTTAAAATACCTCTAAGTATTTATAAACTTCAAGATTTAAGATTTTTTTAAGAATTCTTTGCGCGCTTACAATTAATCTGTTGAGACATGTTTATTTCCAAGGTAAATCAAAGGCATGTTATTATAAAGTAATAACAAGTTTATGTTACTCACTTAAAAAGTAAATACGCAAGCGTTCAAGTGTTAAAAGACTTATTATATATCCTATAAAACGGTAAATAGTTAATAAACCCATAGAACTTTTTTCCATTCCACACTTTTTTTGGTTTAACAACGTCTTCTTTGTTTTCTTGCGGCTGCCGCATGTATACCGTGACATAGAATATATTTGCTAGCTCTTCGTTCCTGAAGACAGTCCCTGATAGATTGATTGTAATGCCTCCATGTCCTACACATTGTAATGATTCTGATGTTTCTGGCATTTTCTACACCTTTTGTCCGTGCATGTTTATTTCGTTATCTTTAAACAACTAAAAACAGACAATCGGGCTAACTTGTACTTTGTATGTGTTGAACTTGAATTATGACTATAGATTGATCATGACTGTATTATTTGGTTTTGGCGTAAGACAAACAACTCATCAAACTGTAAATGCATTTATGTTACACAATTCTTAGTAACGATTTATAATGTCAAAGACTTCAAAGGGTATGACATGCAGATGGTAGGTTTGAACAAATAAACGATTGTTGAGGGAATTTGTCCGTTTGTAAATGACATGTTTCGCGCTTTTTCTTGGCTGCCATTGTTATGGATTGTTAATTAATCAACGGATAGTTACAAGCTAATTTAAGTATATCGTCTGATTTAAATGACCATTTGTTATATTTATTGAATAAGTCTTGTTTTAGTTTGCTTTTAGTTGATGATATCTCCTTCATCGTAAGGCGATTTTGTTCAAAGTGGCCAGGGAATTTGTCATCTGTTTAAGAATGAATGATATTAATGTGCCGTTCTGCGTAACAACGTGATAATGCCGTACAACTGAATTTGAATCTTCACAACTGATTCCATGCTTAAAAGAGATTTTTCCGCACAGCTTCTTCAGGCAATCGAATGTTATTTTTTTTTAATAATTATTATCATTTATATGGAAATTAGCTCTAAGAGGCTATAAATAGGCAAATAAGAAAAGGTCCTATCAAAATTTCCACAGATATTTAAATTTTATCTACCTGTAGACAAAGGCAAACAAGGTAAATGTAAATGTGACAATAACACAGAGACGAGACATAACACACAAAAAGAAAAACCATCAGTTACCGCCTTGGAACGGTCAGTCGGCAAAAGGGCCAACTGGGGTGCTTAAACCATGGTTTGTGGAGCGCTCCAACCTCGCTCTTCCTGAAGGTTTTTCTATCAGACAGTGTAAATAAAAATATCCCGTCAAAGTGAAACAACTAACAGTAAGCACCTGCATCGGGAGTTAAAACAGATATAATGAACTTATGTACATACATTATAACTAGTAATAAAATTAACTATTAACATATGTACAGTATGAACAGTAGATAAAAGCCTCGGCAACAAAAGAATTCCAAATGAGAGAGTAGTTTCAAATAAAATAAAGCAGTACAAGCGCTGATATATTATTAGAACAATATAATAACGTCAGAAAATTCCATGACGTCATATGCCAAAAGTGTCAAAAGTGAAATGTAAAAAATACGAAAGAAATCATAGAATTTTAGAAATCAACCCAAATCAACAAAATAAAACGTAGTATTGAATCCCGTTCAACATGCTTATCCCGTTTAACATGCTTTTACGAATGGGTTATCAGGTGCATGATGCTTCATCTAAAAGTGTTTTGATTTCTTTTGATTAAACTTAAATTTATATAAACCAATTCCTAACTAGGTTTCATAATCGTAATGACTCTTGAAACATGTGTCCGTTTCATATTACAACATCAAAACCTGCGACCCAGTATATCAAACAAAAGAATTAAATAGATTCACAATTTAACGTCCAATGGGCATAATGAAGAAAAAAAGTAAGATGCATTGACAAACAAATGAAAGTGTGTTTTTTTTCTATTCACGGAGAAGGTAAATTTACATACATTGCCAGTTAGATGGTGTAGACCTATGTAATTTTAAGAACTCTTCACCTTACATTATCGCTTCACTTTTCAGACCTAATAAAACAAGCTGTCACCAGAAACATACAGATTGAGGCTTGATTTGTGAATGAATGCTTTATGAACCATTGGCCCCATTCCTCTAATATTCTATTCTTCTATGAATAAGAGACATACCTCCCCTTGATTGAAAATCCATTCCTCTTTGCCCTTCATCGCACAATTCACACTTGGGTAATTGCAGGCTAATTTTGTATCTATCATTCATTGAAAGTAGCAAATCAATTCCCTGATCCATAATTTGATGGTGTGTACAAGCGATCTTCACTTGTACTTTTAATGAGTGAGAAATAATTAGTGAAGAAGGCCTCAACTAAGGCACATTTCGTCCAGGGGAATTTAAGGAGATGTTTCTAAAGTAAGTGTGTCATTTTTACCAATTTTTGGAAGTATTTCTTTTCCTAGTAGTGAGTGCAATAAACGATGCCATCTGCTATTAGGACATAAATGTAATGTCATAAAATATTCTGTTTCGTTCAACATTACACATTATTTGCTACATTAGTTATTGCTGCTTAATGAAGTTGTTGGGACTGAAAAGACATAATCATTATTTATTGTATGAACACATACATGATGAAGGCAACCTCGCACAGCACTAATTGAACAGTTTCTCATTACGTACGAATAAGACAATTAGTTCTGAACAAAATTCCAAATGAAGGTGAACTTAATTGGTAATGTAATCCATTTCTAAGTACCCTCATTGCAATATACTGCTACAAATGTATATACTTATGTGTTTTTAAATTCACTTTGTTTAGCAATTTTATATGGCGCCAGTGATTTTGTGTATATAGTGACCGACTTACAAACCCTACCTATGGCTCCAGGATTCCTTCTGGCGTGGGTTCGAGTCCCAGGCGGGAATTTATATTTGCAAGTTCTCTTACCTGACATGCGGTGCGTTAGTGGTTCAAACCAGGCAATCTTATGAGGTCTTACTATTCCAACAATAACTGGCAGTCGCTATAATGAACATAATCGTGTTGCTGCGATATATGCTAAAACAAAAATTGTTTGCTATGCTATTTATTTTAAATAAGATCGGCGTCGGCGTCCGCGGCGGTGTCCGGATTTCCTGTCCTAACTTTGTCACCGTAGGTCCAAATGACTCCAAACTTGGTATGCATGTTTCTGGCAATGACTCGAAGTGCAAGGCCCTTTCTGTTCCATGTCCTGTGGTTTGTCATATAGCTTTTTTTATTACAATTTCCTGAAGTAATCATTTTGCGTCCAGATCGGTTGGCTTTACTCTCTTTCTTTAATCGTTTATCGTCCATTGTTTCCTGTCAAGCAGGAGTTGGATCAGCGTTTGGACATTTTAATTCAAATAGATCGGTTTTTCTTCATTTGCTGCATTTGAGAAACCCATCAGGATGTGCGAGGTTAGAGCTCTTCAAAACCGGTTTAAGCACCCCAATCGGTCCATATTGCCGACTGACCGTTCCAAGGTGGTAAATGTCGGCTTATCACAGATTGATTCTTACTTTTACGTTTGGCTTGCATGGGAATATCTCTGTTACGTGTGTTTCAAATGTTAGTACATTGTATATGTTGCAATGCTTATAGGACTTTGTCATATATTCTTATTTATAAAAGATGAACTGCATCTTTGACGATCCATTGCGCCTCCCAGATTGTGTCCCATCGTCGCCATTTCTTATGTTGTCATCCATGGCTGGCGAATTTTTCCTGGCAAATGTTTCACGAGCAATTCGTTGAGCATGCGTATACTGGCTTTATCTCTTCTGACGAAAGATATCAGTTTAATGAGGTTCAATTTCCGGCACATTAATCTAATAAGCCTAATCAATGTTACATGTTGACATCGTTTAGGTAATTTGATACAAGGTTATTATCATCAACTCACCTACCATTGCAAACAGTTGTATTTTCTGACTGTACAACTAGATAAACAAATGAGTTAAACAGTAGAAACTGACAATTATGCATTGTATGGACAAGTGGTACTAAGTAATGTAAGTAGCACATGTGATTGGTTTGCATAGATAAAAGAGAAAAAGCTGTTAACAAACTATGCATGAGGTGCCGTTGCTTTCTTACTGAAATAATAACAACAACTACAATAATAACTCTTAAAACAATAGAAATATTCATAAGTTTTGTTTGAACTTTTTTTACTATTTAAATAAGGCAAATTTACAAAAACAGCAACAATAATAAACGTTTTGTTGAAGTTAGTGTATCCGAATTATCTCCATCCGCCAACATCGTTAGCTGTGTTTAGTGACGATTCGGTCTGTTTTAAACAAAATTATTTTCAGTCTGTAACATTAAATTAAATCCGTAAATTTCATTTTGACTATGTAATGTCCATTTTGCAAAAAGATGACAAACGTAAAATACGGAAAATATAATTGTTAAACAATTGTGACCTACAAATGAAAGTGCTTATCTTTTCTGGGTGAAAACTAAATTATCATTGAATTATCTTGATAGTGATGTCCAGTGTCCACAATGATATTACCAGTAAGATGGTGTAATTTAAAGAAATCCGTCCCCTGTCATTATCACTCTCCTCTTCCTAATAAACTAGGGCTTTCAGCAGGAACCTACTGATTGAGGCTTTATTTGAGAATAATTGCTTTATGTGCCATTAGCTCAATTCGTCTCCTCTGTCTTATTCGAAAACATTAAGCCCTTACCCCCTTGATAGAAAATCAATGCATCATTTCCATTCCCAATACAAACCACACTTGGAGTAATGGCAAGGTAATGCTGTTACTATCTCGCAGTTGAAATGACAAATCGATTCGTCGATCCATAATTTGATTGTGTGCACGAGTTTATCTTCGCTTATACCTTTCCTGAGAAAGTCTTTCTTAAGACAGTCTTAAACTGTGGCACCTACATTTGACAGGACCTTTACTGATGCTACATAAGTGGGATAATTTGTACATACCGTGTTACGATACACACACTGACAATAATGTGTGTGCTATTTTTTTCTTACATATGGAAGCACATTTTATATGAATTACATCAAAATTGAAATCTTTCTGGCATAGGTAAAAGTTATAACATATCGGAAATACATAATATGTTTTCACGTATAACTACATTATTTAAGCTGAATAATGTGTACCAAAGCTGTTGAGCCATACAGTTATTAAATTATATATAAAACATTCGATTAAGGGACATATTCTACACTTAATCAACTGCATTCATTATAATCATACGGAGCAAGTCGTACGTTAATCAACGAAACCTGCGTTTCTGCATTGCGTCTGATTTAGAGGTGAAGCTTTGGGACAAATCGCATTGGCTTGTCATAAGATTTCATATTTCAACTCTGTTATATCTGTTGTTTAAAGCCTGTCCTTTTATATTATTTATTTGTATGGCTTTATGCTGTATGTTCTAAAACATAAGTGAGAAACAGACAATATGTTTAGTGGTCCTTAAACTGGAGGATTTTAAATTGATTTTATCATTATAATAAATTTGTTGAAATGTACAAGTTGTCTGTTCATTATTATGCTGGATTTCAAAGGTTATTATTGTACTCGATTTTGATAGGTGACTTTAGGTTTATTAGTCACAGATAGTAAACTATTAGTATTGTTTTGTTTTATTCCACTTCCCATTACATTCTTTTGGAAGATGCCTGATTTAATTTGAATTATAATTCTTAGGATACTACTTGACGGTTTAAGACTAGTTAATTGGTAAGAAACACTTAACGAAACAAACATGACTTGAAAGCAAAGATTTATTCTTCTGTTTCCAAATTAACAAATATTTTGACAGGTTCCATCAGGTTGGCATGTGATATTAAGTCGTGCAAATACATTTTCAGATGTGCTGTTTCTGAAAAGAAAACACCTGTTTGTTTTTGTTCTACGTCTGCGATCCATAACTTTATTCAGCATCAGATAGTTATTTGTCCGATATTGCAACTACTTTGTTGTCACCAATTCATAACTGATTTAATTGTATTGCATACACAGAAAAGGCAGTCAAGCAGAAATAAGCACGAACTCCTTTTACTTGTTCATTCGCGTGTTCTCATTATTCTTAGAGTAAGCGTGACAGAATGGCTAAATCGTTTGTTTGATTGTGGGTGCATTATCATAAAATGCCTTTTTTTTCGTTTTTGATAATGATTTTCGGAAATTAATCGTTAGGTATGTTTCTTGGAACAACTCCATTTACTGGATCTAAAGTGGAGACTGGTTGTTCTACGACGACAATAATGAACATTATTTCCATCGTGTGGGGCTCCTAGTAATTGCAAAGCTGCCTTGGCTGGTCCATAAGGAAAATTGTCTCTCGATAACTGTTAATTGAACTATGAGACTGTAAGTGTAGTTACACTTCAACTTAAATGTATTAAATTGGAAAATATATCACATTGTTGATGTTTTGTTATTAGAAACTTCCAGGAAGGAGTTAATTTTAAGGGTTTCTAAAATATCATCTTTCAAATTTTTTGTTTTATTACTAAAAAGGCATAAGTGACAATGAGAAAGTAGAATTTTATCTTGTACATATTTAAGCGGACAATGTCTCTATTATTTAATATAAAAATAGTGCAAAAGGCACGAAACTTATACATCGTTAATCGTTTAAAAACTTGTAGATCTAAACAGTGAAATACTTAATTTAACAACACGTGTATATCTATAGAATGAAAGTGAATTTTATTTAACGTCTAAGTAACTGTATTTTATTCCTCTACCCGAAATAAGTAGCATAATTATAGTCTGTTATTATTTCAGCGTAGTATGACTAAGCAGGCTGGGTCCTATTAAGGTCATTATTGCTGGGCCTATTTACCTGGGACAGGAAGCTGTTTCTGCGAATGGCTCATTAGCCCGCCATTAGATGGGCGTATGCTTTGCTGACAAACACTGTGTAACAAGGCCTTTCAGTGACATGATGTCGTGATAAGTTTCGAATCTGCAGATCACGATTAAAAATGTCAGATTCATAACTTGGCTTACAGTTCATGACTCAGTGTTTTATTTCCATTCATATTGAGATTGTGGTAGTAGATTAGTTGTTCATGATTAAAAAAAATGATATTATGATTTTGTATACTATATTTATTGACAGTTAAAATAGTTAGGTTACCTTCTTGTACTTTGCGTATCGTTTGACCTTATGCTTATCTTCAAATCATAAACAGGTTATTTTCGCATACTGTTTATTTAACTTTATTTAATGTTATAAGCCTAACTGTTTGTTAATTGCAGTCACCTATTAACTGGCAGTTTTAGAAATGGATAAGAATATACGTTGCAGCGCACATTTTCATAGATAAAGGTGAATTCACAATACTTTTACATATAATGACCTTCTTAGATAATATATACATGTCTTGCAGCCCCCGATCATTATTATATAATTAACATAATATATTGTAGCTGTTTTTTAATGTTAAGTTATGTTGATCCTCTTGTTGATCTTTGCAGCTTTTTATCGACATAATAGTTTTAAGTATAAATTTTAATCAACATACCATGTAAGCTGTTATGGATAAACTTAAACAAGTTGTCTACATGCATTATTATGGATCTCATGTATTAATGAGCCATCGAATGTTTCTTGACTTAAGACGCTCTCACACTGGGCTCCGCGAGTTGATCGCGTGTGATTTTTTTTGTAAATTTGCAATTTTTTTCTACACGCGGTGAAAATCAACAAAATTGTCTCAAACGTGCTGGACACGCGAATGACAAGTGGACCACACGCGCGCGTGTGCTCCGCGTGTCCTTCGCGTGTCCACCACGAGTCCTCCGTGTGTGAACGCTTGTGGTCAGAAAATGGCGTCACAAGTGATCAAACGCAGCGCGTGTGTATCACTTGTGATCCGCGTGTGTACCGTGTGTGCTCCGCGTCTGCCCCACGTGTGTACTGCGTGTTATCCGCGTGTGAGTTACATACTTGTGCCCTGCTTGCCGCCCGCGTGTATAAAAGCCGCCGCGCCAGGTGTTCTTATTTCGTTGAGTAAACATCACCGTCATGGCACCGAAATCAAAGAAGTACACCTCCACGCCCAATATGAAGAAGAGACAAGCAAGGGCCAGGCCGAAGGCAAACGTGTCAGAGCCTGATACTGCTACCGAGGAGGTGGAGAGCAGCACCCTCGAGATCCCCAAGGGCAGCAAGGACAGGCAGTCCAAGAAGATGAACATAAAGGTGACATCTCTAGTACATGCTGCTGCCACTGCTGGTGTCCCTGGTGCCAATGGAAGTGGAGAAGAGGACGACCTTTTTCCTGAAGTAGCTGGTTCTGATGTTGATGCAACAGCATAATCAGATGCGCCGGATCCATGTAGCGTCTACATCAGAACTGATGAAAACTGGCCCACACGCGATCTTTTTATAGCTGAAATAACTAGTGGTACACACGTGATTGGGACGTGGACAACACGCGAATCAGTCGTGGTTCAATCGCAAAAACACGCGAATGGCACGCGGATGACTGGTGACATAATCCCTGAGAAAGCCTTTTACACGCGGAGCACACGCTATCACACGTGCTAGGAACGCTGTAGACACGCGGATCACAAGTGGATTACAAGCGCTACACACGCAATCACACAAAGAAATTTTGCGTATGCCCGCGAGTGACCACTTGTCGTCCACTTGTGATCCGCGAGTGTACCACGTGTTATCGCGTTTGGTCCGCGTTTGTACCGCGTTTACACCACGTGTGCCACACGCGGTGGCCGTTGCTCCTAATTTTTGTGCAGCTCAAAAATAAAAATTGGCTCCGAGCGCGTGTGAATTTTTTCGCGCGTGTGCCCACTTGTTATTCGCGAGTCCTCCACGTTTCATTCACGTGTCATCCACTTGTTACCGCGTTTACTTCGCGTTTGACAGTTTTTCCTCGCGATGCACACGCGATCAACACGCGGAGCCCAGTGTGAGAGCGTCTTTAGACATAATGTAAGAGTCTGATACGATAGTTCAAGTAAAATCCATAAAGACTATAAAGTCAAACTTTTATAAATCTTCTCGTAAAAAACAACAGTAGCTAGAGAAATGATATTTAGTTTATAGGTACCTTTGGGGCTCTAAATGAAGAATGTTCAATGAATTTAATTTGTTAAATAAAAAAATGGCCTCGGGAGGCGAGACCATGTTCTATGTATGACTACATATATATATATATATATATATATATATATATATATATATATATATATATATATATATATATATATATATATATATATATATATATATATATATACACACACATTCAACCGAAACGAATTGCTGGCATATGTTCTCTTATTAATAATGTAACAATTGTTTAGGTTTGTTTAAAAACAATTGTTTTACTTCTATGGCACTGAGGTGAGCATTATTAAACCATTATGACTCTCTTGTTTTCATTTACCTTTGTGTTATAGGGTTTGTAACGTTTGTTAAATCGCAGTACAATTAACACTGTTTAGAGATATACGTACTTATCATATCCTTGCCCTGCAAAGTAAGATTGCCACAGGGTTTTGCTGCAACATCGACTGCAAAACTTTCAGGTGTTTTAAATAGTATTTTACTGTACTCTTTAAATAGGTAAATAAGAAAAGGTCTTACAAATGACAATGTTTAATGTAGAAATGATTAGCGCAACACACACATAACTGATGCCCATAAATGTGAAGTTGACAGATTATCGCAAATTTTATATATAATAGTTTGTAGAAGTAAAACTTTAATGTTTCTGAAAAGACAGTGCATCAATGTACAAACATTTCCTAATGTCGCAAATGATTAAACTGGACCTGATAGCGCAAATATTAGACCCTCGACACCGGGCACATAGGGCTGAATGTATTAAAAATGTTTCAGACATTGTTGCGTGTTATTGTTTTTAATATTTCTGCAGTTGACAGATTTGTTTAGTTTTCCATTGCAAAATAATTGAAATAATACTGTGGTGAACATATGTTTATTGTCTGTTTTGTAATATATCATTTTAAGTTATATTTTCAAATTTGAGAAAGGCGTTATAAACATTGTCATTTTTTAAATTTTGTTCCAGGGTCAGAGGTGTGTCATGCAAAATATTTTAAAGAGACTTTGAGTGAAAGGGTAAGTATGTTTATCAGTGTTGTTTGTACTAACTACAAAACTGATTGTTTCATATGGAGATTCATTAAGTTTGAACAAAATTTTGTATTTTGAACAAAATCATGTATGCGACTTCCGTGTGCTATGTAAATATACAATTTAGTAGAATGTAAAGATGATTGAACTGATAAACAAGACTAAAAAAATATATTTTTAAATTTATGTTTTATAACCTTTTACCTTGTCTGTGCTTGCTTTTTGTAAGTTTTACTGTCTTTAATGGTTACTTCTTTAAAATAGTTGTACATTTAGGCTTTTTTTATGACAAAAATCCGATACTTCTGTACAGGATTCAAACTGCAAAATAGATGCAAAATTGGCATCATTTCAGAAAACTGTTTTTTTCATCTTTGTATTCTTAAACAATTACCTAGATACAGTATTATGTTGCCTCATGCCAAGTCAAAGAATTGTGAATTGACTTGTAAGAATTTACACCATGTTATTTGTGTTAAACAATGTTTATTTTTTTTATAATGTGTCGTACTGTCCCTGTGGTTTCTTTAGTAATTATAATTCTTTTTTGCTTCAATTTAACTAAATACTATTTGTTTTCACGTTAGAGTTCCATTTTTCAGCATTCTTCGATTAAGCCATGAAGTTGCATTCTGCTTTACAACAGCCATGATTGACATGTTACTTGCCTTTGTTGATCTCGCATATCCACTTTTCAACAAACAAGCAAGAAAACGAAAGGCTTTCTCAAACATGAAGCTCATATACCATTTATTTATGGTCCCACTATGAAAATGGCCACAAATCTGATGCTCCATCAATCTGTCAGGTTTAAGCTCAAAATCCAATCTTTGGACTTTCAAAGAAAGATTGAAAAGCAAACAATTGAGATAACTCGTCTTTATCACAAACTCCATATATTTTAATAGTTTTTTGCCTTAATTCTTTTACTGTCCTCTTTGTCTCAATACATTCACAGAATAGGTAAACCTGTCGTCAAAATAGAGCAATTCATGATGAGTTGATGAGTAAAGAAAATCAAAGTGGATAATTAGGAAAAAGCTAAATATGTTAACATCAAAACCTGTTTTGTCTTACTTCTTCCTTATGTGTTTTTGTACGATCCAGGCACGTCTTATGCCTTTTTAAACCTTAGACCTACCCCCACGCCATGTGCCGGGGAAAGACTGCCACTGACTTATTCTACCTATAAAATCTCAGTAATTGCATTAAGAACAAAACATGTGCTTAGATCAGACCAGGCTATTAGTCTTGAGTGTCAGCCGCAGGAAATACAGTACTTACTGCTGCAGTAAAATAAGTTTATTGATGTAGACATGCTTGCCTAGAAATCAATGCTTTCTCAATTTAGTTATCTTTTCTGTGAGAAAACAAACAATTACACTGGCTGTCCAATGTTTCTTTGGATATCGGTTTCCTATGATATTCCACTATCTATGTTTTAATACCGCCATGTCACTAGAGGTTCACCAGTTTTGAATACTATCTATTAAAGTTTATAGTGTAATAACTTAATATTTTTCACTTAACATGTTCACACGTGGAGACCGTAGTTATTTAGTTAGAAGTCTACAATTAACATAGTGTACAATTTATTGGTTAGCTTAATAGCTGTTTTGAAATACACAACAACAACAACAATATTTACAAGTCAGAGTTTATGCGTTACAGGTCTCTGTTAGCACATTATTTGTAAAAATCGATAATAGAACTTCTCGGTTTAAACGCAACAATCTTACAAGTATTTACCATTTTCACGATGATATTGCATTTAATGTCTCTGCTGTTAGCATTAGGCTATGTAGTAAAAACGGCTTATTTGTTGTCTCACCTTTCCTGAAGTAGACAGTTATGCTAAGACCGGCTGACTTTAATGTGCTTCCATTTCCTGCACAAATATCTAATGAGCTTGCCTGGTCAAATGTTCTGGATATTGTCTAAATCTGTCTACATCTACTGATTGTCGACATTCTCAGGATTAGACTTGTAGTGGCATACAAGCAAGCTATTCTGTCCGCTAATTTGGGAGCAGATCAAGTGTTTTCTTCTTAATTTAGATTGATAATGGTTCATTTGGACCATAGAAACTGATACTGACTTAATCGATACAAACGAGGATTTTACGAATTACACGTTTTATATAAATACGTACATTCGAAGAAAGGCTCAGTATTATAGCGTTTATGTAACAAAACGCTTTGCAAAAAAAGTTTTAAATTTATGTATATCTTAAACGTTTCTAATGTATTCACTGATATGACCATTTTATTTAAACACGTGATAGAGAGAAACATAGCGAGCAAATTTAGTAGATACCAAATGTGATTACCTACAAACTTAGTTTCTTCAGGAGAATGTGATTTATTGTAAGGCATTTTTACAATGAGTGTCCAAGGTGTAGACGCATGTATTTAAATATAGTTTTCTCCGTACATTATCACACTGCTGTACAGACCTTATAAAACAAGGATTTCCAGGAGCCTACTGATTAAGGTTCATTTGCTTTATCTACCATTAGCTCAATTATTCCACGTTCACCCTTCACCCTTGACAGAAAATCCATGCATCTCTTCTTTTTTACACACAATTCACTCTTAGGGTAATGACAGGCTAATTTTGTTACCTTCTTGCAATGGATTTGACAAGTCAATTCCCTGATCAATAATTTGATTGTGTGTATAAGTGTATCTTCACCTAAACCTTAAATAAGAAAGTATTATTGGATAAGATCCCAACACAAGAACTAACGTGTGACAAGACATTTATTCCAACATTGGATATAGAAATTCAGACCTCAGAACAACTAAACCTTTGATTTACTTAAAATGTTAAATTTATATGTCCCTATAAGACTGGGTTTAGTATATGCTCATCTGAAAAAAACATATATTTGCCATAAATATATAACATTTATTTCTTGGAGGTTTTATGCTCAACGATATATATTTACAAAATATTATGTTTATGCTCAATGTTAAATATAAACAAAATATTATGGACTTAATTTATTAGTTGTACAGCGAAATACTGGACAGACAGTATCACTACCGGAATATTAACATGATGTTGGCATGATAAGATGAAAAATTACTTTACTCATAAGTTTCAGTAAATTTTATTTTTTGTGTAACTATTGCCTGTTGTTTTTGCAAATAGATAACACATAAAACACGCCTTCATAACTATAAATGATTATATTATGACGTCCCATTTATAGACACAAAGGGCGATAATTATTAATGTTTGCTTTTTGAAGTAAATTATATACCATTGTTACTACAAACTGAGACAAAATAAACAATAATGTCTACCCAAGAAAGTTGAAGATCGTACATTTAATGTTGACGTTATATGCAGCAGAGAGTATCTAAATCTGATTAAAACGGTAGCGTAAACGTTATGTTTTCGATTACTATGCTAGTGGTGTCTCGGTAAAAAGTGGTGATGACGCTCAAAGACGTTCCAGTCTCTTTGATTCTGAAGGTAGTTTTCCCATTTAAGCATTTTAATGATCGTGGCATCTAGGCCGCTCTGTGGTTACTTTAGGGCCTACCATCTGGACACAGCTGGACGCGTTGATTTTGGCTACGTCCATGAGCTCTCAGCTGAGTGGTTTTCAAACTTGATCTTTTGTGGACTGGGTAGTGGTGGGGGTCCCAAAAGGACAATGTCTACAGCGGCAATCTAAATGAGATAGCAACGGCTTTATACGTCTGCAGTTGAAAGACATTGTGACACTCACCTAACAAATACAGAGGATCAACAGAGGTTTGGGTCATAAATATTAATAGATATTGAAGGGCAGACAGAGATCTTAACCGTCCGAGAATGCTTACGTAAGTGATATTGTCAGATCTGTTAGTTACTTCTTAATGCCCTGTTGGTGTAACATGCATCACTACGGATTTTGTAAGGTACTTGGCCAGAGTTGTACCAGACAATGTTGTTGATCTTCATTCAGTTCAATTGTAAAATGCCTCTTGTATTTCTTTGTATGATAATGGTTTTCAAGACAGGATAAAAACCTTTGCTGGTATTATATTTGCAATCAGAGTTAGGGATGACCAATGTCTGCAAGGGTTATAATTAAAAACTTAAACTAGTCTTTCGGGCAAAATATCTTTATAGTTGTAGAAATTAATCTTCTCAATAAAAAATATGGTTAGTAAGAATGGAAAAGCGATCAGGGACACTTATATTTACAGTCAGGTTTCTTATATATTACCATTTACATTCCACTATTGAGATTTTGTCACACTTTACACCCTCAGATTTGCCCAAAGCCAGAATCTTACCAATTTACCAATCCCTTCGAAAGTGTTCATTTTTATCCCACAAAGAACACAATTCTAACAGATATTTTTGAGTGCATTTTTTTCACAAAAATTGTCTTCAGGTTTCTTGATAAACCACATGACAAAGTAAATTCGGAAGATTCTTGGCTAAAATTCTCTGTTTATATTAAAATTAGTTTCAAATGCGTGTGCAACACTCTGGTGTTAATATCTACAATTTTATATAAATGCACTATCATGAAAGATAAGGTAGTTAATGGTATTAAGCAAACAACAAAGAATGCACTTAATAATGCTTTGAAGAAAACCACTGCTGCTAATCATGAATTAGGTTACAGAAAGGTGCAACCGACGTCTAGCTGTGAAACAATGGAGAAATGTTGAGATCCCAGTCTGTCTGTAGTCTGGTAGTCTTTAATCTCCCTTCACAAGACATTCACTGTATTAACAAACTAATAACCGGGCAGCATTTCAAAGACCCCCTGCTTCACAATCAGGTGTAATTTCTTACATATTCCTAACAGATGAATATCAAGTAATAACATATCTGATCCAGGTGTATCTGCTTCAAGCAATCAAGCGATATTTGAGATATTCTATTAGCCTTCGGAACAATTTAGTCTGTAAATGTTTGGTTATTTGCAATTAGTTTCAAGTGGGAGCTTATTGTGCTTGGAATCCATGCTGTGGAAAAACATATTGTTAAGTGGAAAATCTGAAAAATTGTTATAGTATAGGTAAAAGTTATAACCTTGAGTAAACTGACATCCTTGCAGTCCATTGGCCAGATGTTTGTTTTGTATTGGTTTACATATTTGTATTAATGTGTAGTTATGTATACGTTTTGGTGTGCGTTTTCCTTTTTCTGTAACATTAACATTAAAAAACAACACATTTCATATATAAATTCGTTATGCCAGCACATACGCTTCAGATGAAATTTATTCCATATGAAAAAATGTCAATGTTTTGATAAATATACTAACACTAATTTTATACATGAAGGTGTTTGTCATAAACAGTTTTTTTTGCACTTTATGTGTACTGTTTATACTATTTTCCTAATTCATACTGCTGTAAATATAAATATCCCTTCTTCCTTGAGCATTCTTTGAATAGATTGTGTGCAAAAGTAGAACGTAAGAGAACAATTTTATATAATTACTACTTTCTTGTTATTGCCACAAAATGTATTTTCTTTCGACAAATCATTTTAATTGTACGTACTGATTCAGTTTGTGCACTACCCATACCAGTTACAACGATACAATTTCTCGTTACATAAACATGTTCGGAGCAAAGTCCAAATAAGGTGAGGTTAATTGGCAATTTTGTTCGTTTCTAAGTACCCATATTGTAATCTATCGCTCTATTTCTATGTGTTTTAGGCTGATTTGTCTTGAAAAGGGCAGAGAAAAAGATTTTGCGGTTTTATTCAATTAGATGAGCACACAAAAAGATTTCTGCGGCAGTACTTAACATGAATCTTAAAGATGAATCATTCTCTTCGTAAAAAGCAAAAGAGAATGTGAAAGTGTAATTTTCCATTAGTTATAGCTCTGGTACGTCACAATTACAATTGTCTAAATCACCCTTTTCAGTAGCATTTTGTTGAAATTTGAAAATAATTTACATTGAACCTTTGTGCATTATCAGCGAGGTCGGTATTGGTGAGAACAGGGTAGTGTACAGTGTATCAAATTGCAAAATAAGTTAAACGATCAAATGCTATTTCATAACTTTCATTTATGTCTTTTCTGGAATTTAATCTACGTGTGAAATAAAATCATTTAATGTGTTTAAAACTAGGTATCATGATGGAGATTTATGTTTAACAGCTCCTTTTAGGAGAAAATATACGCGCAAATTGATACTTACATATTTATGAACATATTTATGAACTTAAACTATGTAGCATTAGTAAACAGTTACAATTATGCATTAAATAAACTATCGTTTATCACAATAAAATAGCGTTGGAATCATGCAAATAGGCAGAACAATGCCAGTTAAAATATCAGGTTTTTTTCTCACTTTCCTATAGTTGCAGCACCTTTAAGTCATCGTCATCTATTTTGTGAGTCGGATTTAAAGGCTTTTTGATGTTTAAATTTATTTCCACAAAGCTGGAAAAAATGGAAACATAACCTCGATAATCTGCATATTCTCACATAAGAAACAACATAAACACACGCACGCGCGCACGCACGCACATATCTTAGATCTTCGTTTTGTTATAATTAATATATTATTATTGGTAAAATTATTCTAGAATGCGTTGGTTTTTGGTAGATATTTATCATTTCTGTTGCGATTTATGTTTGTGTTGTTTTTACGATTATAATAAGTTACGGCAGTATCTGTTACTTCCACAAAGCATAGATGTAAGAAATGTTAGGAATATTTATCTCCCTTTTAGAGAATAACACTGAAAAGGATTTTACAAAAAAAGAACATGAACTTTTTAACAGACGTATGATAAATGTGTACTTAAAGTATTCTTTTTCGGCAAAAAAAGCATTGAATTGGTAAAGGAAATATTTTTATACTCAAGGTTTATGTCGCCTTTTTTCTAGACTTAAACTTGTAAGAGACATTTATTTTTACAACATTTAAGTCTTTTTATCATACTTTTGAGAGTTTCAGAGAAAATACGATCTTTCTAAAAAGGTAGCACATTTTTCGTTGACTTATTAGATCAAAATAACATTATTCGAAAACGTTATTGGTCTTACATGTCATTGACTTAACCTAAAATGGTTCACAATCTACTTACACCTTACACAATATTCCCTTTATTCTCAAATTAGGTCACTAACATAGACATCGATCTTGTCTTGAAACATGCATAATGTGTAACGAAATATCTATCGCTTTTCTATTAAATATCTAACCTCTGTCTAGCCTTCAGTGATGTGACCACGGGGAGGGGGTGGGTGGGTGGGTGGGGGTGGGGTGATAATCAGGCAATCTAATTGGTTAAAATAACCTGACAATCGAATAATTGAGAAAGGATCGATCGTTATTCAAACTTTAATCTTATTTAAGGCTTCTGTAAAATAAAGTTGGCATATTTAGTAGATGTTTTATTTGCAAATCAGATGCTTTGTTTGGCACATTTCGTTTATACGTTTTTCATTATGTCATTCAGTATCGATGTTAATGGTTACATGTTTACATAAACAATATCGCTTGCACATATTTTATAGATCTTTGCGTAAAATGTTATGTTGTTTACAAATAGTATTAATTGTTCATTGCTAATTTTGTTTTACACTCAATGCAAGTGTTTTCTTTCAGGATGTTTGTCTTTACATTTTAATATTTACTTTGAATAATATAAATGAATGTTTATGGCATATTTAATGTGATCAAATTTAACAAAAACAACAAAAACAACGTACCTGTGTTTAAAAAAACACCATTGCATTGATCTCAAACGATATGCTATGCAGCGTAATAGTGGATCAGATTATTATAATTGTTACTTCGTTTTCAATTTCATCTTTCACCCAAAATGATGTCTTTCATATAATCAACAAGAAGATTATTATTGCGTCCTCTAAATCGGAAACGGAAAAGTGCATCACGTCGTGGGAAGAAAACAACAGGATTAACATTTATACATTTAACAAATCAGATTATCTGATCGTATGTATGCTTTACAATTACCAAGAAACAACTGTGTTGCGTCCAGCGCATTCGGGTAATCATATAAATTATGCAGTCTCTGATTAAAAGCTAATTGCGTTATTTGTGTTTATTCTTTTTAGTTTCAGTATTGATTTTTTAATTAGCAATTATTAATCCGTATGCGTGAAAGTTAACTCAATATAATTTGACTATAATTCTCCGTAACAACTTCATATTTCTTAAATATTAAATTAACAGATTTTAATGAATCATGGAACAAGCATGATATCGCCTAATTATGAAATATTTCCTGAAAAGACGAAATAATTCTGAGGTTATTGGAACCGAATAATTTGCTATTAATTCCTTTTTTATAATATGAATCCAACACTGCCACTATCGTATTCAATGTTTAGGAAGAAAAACTTTTTTTTCAGTTTCGATGTCCATTTTATGGCAGCATAATCATTGACATAATATCCTGTAATCAGGTTATTTGCCATAAAGTCACACTTGCTCGACTAAACAAAACAAACCAAATACAGGTCGTTTTTTCAAAAAGATAACTTCTGTCGCGACTATATTGACTACTCTGCATACTTGGTAGTAATGCTCCATCATTCAGCTTTCTTACTTAATTAAACATTACAATCGTTTTATAAGATTAGCTGATGAAAGTGTTGGTAAGGAATAAAAATGAATATTCATAAACGGAAGCAGTTTTATAGCTACAAAACGATCTTTTTTTAAAGAAACTATTGCCCCTCCCAAGAATCAATATTTCTACATTGTTATATGTAGGTAAATAAGAAAAGGTCTTATACATTGTTATATATTAGTCCGACATATAAATGTGAGTACCTCGCACTATTCCCCCTCGACATTTTTCATGGGTACGAGTCTGGTTAGAATAAGAATCGCCACAGTACTAAAAGTAAACCCAACTGGGCTTTTTGAAACCTAATGGTATTCATGGGATCTGTAACAAGATTTTGGTATGAGGGTTTGTTAAAAAATGTTTATAACTTTTCAGAACATGGAGATAGAACTGACATGGAATGATTATAGTTTAGCCATCAAAAAATCTGCTAGTTTGCCCAAATATTGCTTTAAAATTCAACAAGGAAAATTCCGACAAAAGAAAAATAATGGCAAATGAACAAGTTCATAAGAAACTTCAATCAGCCTTGTTTGAATAGTAAGGGTGCGTCGTAAACGTTAGATATAAATGTAAAAAGCCCATAACAGTCGTCATTCATTGATGTTGTATTTTAGCATAGTTAACCATATTATTGGCACACCAGTCAAGCGTCCTTTAACATGCATCTCTGAATCGGCTGGCCCAAATCCTGAAGCATCCTGTGCATATGTAGATGGAATTGAGGAACCAAATTTCAATGGAACCAAATTTCAATGTCCATGAAAGGATAATACACGTATCAACTCTTTATAGGATGAATTAAATGACAACATAGATAACATGCAAGGGGAGATTTTTTACGACCGCAACACTGCACAAGTAATATTGCGATAATCATGAATAAAAAATATATCAAAGTTCTTTGAGCCTTGCAACAAATACTAAACTTCGGAAAGGCACAGGCAAAGGTATAAATATGCAAACCAAATGTAAAATTAAGAACAAATCTGTGAGGAGTCATTAAACAAATAAGGCAAACTCAACCGTCTGGGAACGGTAAGTCGGCAAAATGGACCCTAAACATTACTGATGACTAATGCATATATTTTGAAACTGTAACTGTTTGTAAATCCACGTCGATCATGTGTTTAACGTCTCCTTTGTAAGCATGTGGCTGTTACATATGCTATTTTATAGCTTATTGGCTACTTTTCTTACGGTTCAGCCCTTAACCGGTTGATTTTAATGTACTTCAATTTTCTACCTAGCAATCTAGTGAGGTGATCGGTGGTTCGGTTCGAACATCGACTTATTGTAGAAGGTTCATGGAATTTTGCCATCATGTATCAATTATACTATAATAGATGCAGTATGATTTAAAAAAATAAGTTAGCTACCTTGCCCATGGTTCTTTATTTAGCGGGAGACAGTCATAAAGTCATAAAAGAATGTGTACACTTTGACGTACATGCACTTTGATAACGAGAGTTAACTGTACTTTAAATAACACGTTTTATGAAAACGAATACGCTTTGAAGAAAATCCATTATCAAATCCAGATATGTGACGAATTCCAACATGTTTATAGTCATTCATGTTTATACATGCCATTTTGAACATCTTGTCATCAACATTCACTATCAAAGTCTAGGAATGTATTCCTTTTAGCCACATCTGTGAAATTCTAATTTTCCGAAGACAAAACACATGAAGAAAAGGATGGATAATTTGTTTAATTCCAAAGTGATGGCATTAGGAAGGTGTTTATGGAGAAAGAATGTGTGTTCGGTGTTATATCGCCATTAAAAAGTTGTACGCCAAAGTTATTTATTGTAACCCGTTCTCTATCATTATCACTCTCCTTTACAAACCTAATATTAAGATACTTTCATCCAGAGCCGAATGATTGCGGCTTTATGAATAATAGCTTTATCTGCCATTAGCTCAGTTCTCCCACTGTTTTATTCTGCGAACGAGAAGACCTTCCATCACATTGATAGACACTTCATGCATCCTTTTTCTGTCTCACATAATATACGCGTTGAGTTATATCATGATAATGTCGTTACTATGTCGACTTCGAAATTACAAATCACTTCCCGGATCCATTATTTGTACGGATGGGCATATTGTACCTATATCTGAAATGAGAAGGAATAAATGGAGGTGGTATAGGATGCCAAGAGGTTTGTAAGATGTTTTAATAATGACTATTTGAATCCACTGTGCAGGTCTCTGTATACCGTTTTATTAATGAAACGATAATAAAGCAATCAATCTGGTCTCATCAAACTTGCATTTTAATGAGTGTTGTCAAAAGGTGACTCTTTATTTATTATTGGATATATCGGCTTTATATTTCTCCTTGTATTTTTCCCATTAAAACTGTCCTTATTATATTTGTATCATACAAGAGTATGTTCTTCGATTGATTCAGGTTTAATTGAGTGTCGTGAATAGAGTTGTGTATTTGAGAAACTTTACAAGTTGAAAATCTTTACAAGTTTGACAATCTATTGACATTTGCGAGTTATTCATAATACGAGTTAATGAACGTAATGTTTATTTGTCTTCCATTGGTAAATTTATTGTCTTTATGGGCTTTTAAATCAAGGCTTTAGTTGTCAGATGTCAGATTTACTTGAGTTTCCCGTTTGTTTTATTGAAGAAGTAAAATACAACGGACTAGTGACATGACTGTCAATTAGTAACAGCATTATGACTGATCATCTTAGTCTCCATCGAATGGTAGCACGAAGAAGCCTTCGTTATAATAAAATTCGTGACTTGCTAGTCGTTTTGTATTTCACCAGTTTCAGACTGATTCATAAGTTGCGATAATTTAGATGGTCGATTTTCTTCATAAATACAGACTGAATGTCCATTTACGTCAAACAAATCGCATGAACTGAAGATCTAAAACTAGTTTCAGTCCTACTTTCATATAAGACTTCTTTGTTTCATCTGTCTGTCCTCCTTCTCTGCCGCTTTTATGTATGTTGGTCTGGTATCCTGGTATAAGTGTGCTGCTGTTTGATTTGGTTTGTGGGGGTCCATATAAGGCCATTATTACCAGACATTTTTACCTGGGACAGGAAGATGTTTTTGTAAATGTCTTACTACTGTCATTTATTGAGAAACGTTTGGCTGGAAAGCGCTGTCATATTTTCAGCAAAGCGCATGTTGTTATGGTAAGCAACCAATATGCAGGAATCAGTGAACACTGGTTTCGTGTCTTATTAATTGAGATTCAAATAATGATATACTTGCCTACGTCAAAAAAGCTTGACTACCAATATTGCATGTTCAGCTTTATTATAAATTAAATATTTTCTTTTTTGCAAGAATTAAGTACTTAATGTAATCCATAATATAAGATGATATTAAATAGTTAACAATGCCAAAGTTTGCTTTTATTGACAACACACAAAATGTAGCTAACTATGTAATCATGATTAAAGCCTTTTATAAATTATAGGGGCAATACAGGTTGTAAATTGACAGTGTCCTTATTTAAATTTTAAGGGAAAATCATTCAAATTATTCAGAATAATATTGACGAAATATTCCACAATTTAGATTTTAAGTATTTAAAACTACCTTACCGTAACTGCCGAAAATAAGCAGATCTTATCAAAATAGTAAAAATACCTGTAGAATAATGTATTTCTCATAGAATTTTTTTGAACACATGTCATATTCCCGTCGATTTTACGATGCTTATTATATATTATATATATTTTTTTCAATATTTCGATTTCATTTGAACTTTTGACTTCACTTTTTTACAAAAGAAAATAATTTATTTTAAAATCAGGATTAATAAATGTATGTTAAATCTAGCGTCTAGAGACAAATTATAAGCTGATAAGTTGTTACTTTTAGACATTTTCGTTACATGGGGTTGTGTTACGAAAGGGGGAAACTCACCATGCATTAACTGGTAAGAGCAACATTTTACCAAAATAATAGTTTTAATAATAACAATTTTACCCATAATACCAAAACAATCGGTATGAACAAAACATGTAAAAAGTCGTGTAAAGAAGAATAATCGACTTGAAAATTTTCTCGTTTTTCTGCTGATTAGGTAGCGGCTATATTAACCATTACTCTTCGGCGGCACGTCTATTTCTCATAAATAATTGCATTCACATGTGGCAAATTAACGCAAAATATATTATATAAAAACAGTACACTTTCAACTTGGTTTTCCTAGAGACAAAGTTATTGTTCGTTAAAGAGGCCCTCGGTTCGAGTCACGGTTGCGGCTAGCATTTTTTGTGTTCATTTTCAAATTGTTATTAGTCTCCAGTTCCATAGTGACGTTTAGAGACGGAATCCCTAACACAAGGAAGCAACTTAATAAATAATGTTTGTTTTGCATAACTGGACCCTGCATACGAAATCAACTTAAACTTCAACTAGAGGTAAACTATATGTGTTTTATCACGTATATGATTATAACGTAACAAAGAAAGTATCGTCAAAACGTAAACAGAAAGCAGTTACCCCTAGGTACAGTCCATACAAAACACGTTAAAAACAAAAGACGATCAGGATTTCTTACACAATATACATATCTGCCTTTCATTACAACATGCACTTTCTATCTTGCCATGCGACCTTATCCTATCAAGCGTGTCGATAACTTTGATTTGCTGAAACAGTAAGACATTATGTATCGTCTGTTGTTCCCGACTGGACCGCTCGCCGGCTCAGATCTAGTGGTATCATAGGGCTAGCGCGCCTGATTGGATCGCTCGTCGGCTTTGATCACGCGACCCGAATGGTCAAGCGAGCGTGTTTGGACCGCTCGCCCGCTTTGATCACGCTGCAAGAATGGTCCAGCGCGTCTGATTGGAACACTAAGCGGCTTCGATCACGCCGCAAAGCTAGGAACGGGGTAATGTCAATTTATTTTTATTATTATATAAAGACCAATGTTGTTTTAACTGAAACAGATAACCACGATAGTTTTGTTTATTTGAAGGCCAGGCCAATACAAATGGGAATGGGATTTTATGGTTAGATTTACGTTCAGAAATGGTTAGGAGTCTTTGCACAGCAAAGGTAACATTTTATTTTGATAAAACAGAGAAATATGACAAAGTTCTATAAGTATTGCAGCATATACAAACCTCGGAAAGGCACAGGGCAAAGATATTGACATGAAAGCCAAATCTAAAAGTAAGAACAAATCTGTGATGAGTCGCAAATAGAGCAAACCCAACAGTTACCGCCTTGGAACGGTCACTCGGCAAAAAAAGGTGGGGTGCCTAAACCGGTTTTACAGATCTCTATCCTAGCACTTCCCAAAGGGTTTCTCAAATGCAAGTAATGAAAGAAAACAGTTCCATTTGAATAAAGGAATTGTCCAAGCGCTGACATATTCGTAGATATGTTATGCGGTCATTAAAAGAATGTAGTGATGTAATTAAAACATGTTCACATAATAAATAGGAGAGAGAGAGAAGTGTTATTTGTAATAAAACACAACACAACATTCTTTATTGTAAATAAATAATTGTTTTTAATAAACATGTCTAAGAAGATGTGTAAATGGTTGCATCATCGTGTTCATGTGTAGATTGAATTGAAGAAGCAAAATCCAATGTCAATTAAACAATAACAAACGTAACAATCCTTGATTGGATGAATTAAACGACAACGGGAAGACTTTACGACTGCCACAGTAAATACGTATTTTTTCCCTTCCATGACAACTTGAAAAATTCGGGTTTATTCTTTCTCGTTTCCAAATACAAACTGTATTTAAATTTCAGTTTAGTTTTCAGACTTTCTTTTAACAATTTTACATACACATTCTAAAAACGTGATCCTTTTCTCTGTTCCTCGATCGTTTGCCAAAGTTCATTGCTTATGAGACTAGGCTACTGTATCAATATTTAATCTTTAAAAACACACCCACATGGCTTAAATATTCAGTAGGGCTGAGACAGTCCAGAACTAAACAACACTATTCTCTCTGAATTAAACATTTTACAGCATTTGCATTCGCTTAAATACTGAAAAGCTGAACACAGAGTTCTCTCTGATAAAACGACGATACTGCACGAATGATGTGACCAGAAATACATTTACCAATGGGCTACCACTGGAAATGCCATAATGGCGACGTCCATCAGATATATATTTTTCCTGATTTGACATATAAAATGTAGTACTATGGAAAAGAAATATATGCTTTCACTACATTGACAGACTATATGGCGTATAATGAGAAAAAGAGAAACAAAACCTATTGTTTATGATTTGCTCTATGTTTTAAGAGCAATAATAGGCTATGTGTTCCATTTTGAGTGTCGCTTTTATACTGTTTTTCTTAAAGAAACAACAACAACCGTAAATGTTGATTCAAATACAATTTCTAACTAATTAGGTTGCATGACTGAAATTCTTGTTTTTTTTTTCTTTTTCACAATAAATTGATAAAAGATAATAATATGTACATAGCAATATCAAGAAAAATGTTAACGTTGACCTTGTATCCCACAGATTTCTTCGATTCCCACCCAAAATGGATCAGTCATAATAATTATAAAAATGGAAAATGTGCAGAAAATGAAACCTTGTTAATGAAATAATTGAACTGTTGGATTATAACGAGTTTTATCTGCTTGCTTGGGAAAGTGTCTTTTCGTAGAGAATGGCATTTTAATTGATTAATTTAGCCATAGCAGGGTAATCGAAAATCATAGGTAATGTTTAATCTGCATGGGACACCATTTTTGCAGAGTCTTGCAACACACTGACATTTAAAACGTTAAACATTAATGCCTACTTTAATCAGTTGAACAACTTGGTTGTATGTTGGCATTGCATAAAGAACTTTGAGTCGTTCAAAAATGTCTTCAAATATGCATCCTTGCCGCTGAGTTATAGGTTTCAATCATTGTTCTAGTGCTATTAACCATTTCGAAATTAACAATCCCTCTGTAAACCTTGAGCAAGAAAGTGGGCCAGGGGTCTTCTTTGCCGAAGTTAAAGATAGTTGGGGTCAAGTCAATCAAGGTTAGTCATCTGAATGTACAACGTTGCCATTTAAGTGAATTGCTTTTATCAAATTTGATATCGCATTTTAATCAGAACGTGACCTATGGAATAAGGTTAGACTGCATGTGTGAAGGTACTTGTTGTTCCTAGAGCAATTATCAAATGTGGCATTTTGTTAGAGGTGTCAGTACACTGTATAAGTATATCTTGCAGCTTTAACCCTAATGGGTTTATGAAGAAGTAGTTTATGGGGAAAAGACCTACACTTTTATATTTGGTTTGAAGTTTCTTACAGTTTTGAACCATTAATAACCCATTAAAGAGATTGTAAGGCTTGAAATTTTGTCTTGTTTATACTATCCCTGTGTATCACTAAACGTAGTAATATCTTAAATAAAATTGTTATCATGTGACATTTTTGTTCATTCAAGGTCAACTTTGAATATTATCTTGTCTTATCTTTCTATGTATTGGGTATTAAAATGATTTAGCGTTCAAAGCAAATACCAATGTGCACTAGATACAATCAGTGAGAACAGTGATTTGGAATTAGAAGACAATAACAAATGCTTTTGTAACCGCAGCAATGAAGCACAAATAAACCTTTATCAAGTTGCCCCTAGAATCTACCTGGGATCAAAGCATGAACCATCTGATGTATGGTAGACTAAAGTGATCATTCATGGTCTTTAATTTCTATAAAAATGTGGCTTTAATATCCTGGAATCTTTACTTTGTAAAATGTTTATATCAAGTTTAAGAAAGCTTCGTCACTCAATATTTGTTTCGTTATGTTTTCCTATGTTTAAATGCCTACAGAATCATTTAATTTGTGTTTTTTTATTTATTAAAAGTAAAACATTGGGAGGTCTTGCTATATTTTAAAATTACTCTGAATTTTGTACTAGCCTTAAATTATCTTTTTATTTATTTTGAAATTTTTCAAACTGGATTAAAATATTGCCGAGTTGCCGAATGTATGTTTTGAAGTCGATGCAATAGAGTTGTGACCTATCTTTCCCTGCATCTTTCTAGCCACCCTAGGCCATGTGTAGAGAAAAGAAATGAGGCCCCGGTCTGTCTGTAGTCGTGCAGTCTTTAATCTTTATACCTCAGACTTTTAAGACAATAGCACGCTTATAAGTAGGGAGTGTTAAATAGACCCCGTGAGGCAAAAGCAGGTGTAAATTCTTACAAGTTCTAAAAAGATGCTCATTAAGTAATTACAACTCTGATCTCGGTTTGTCTGGTACAAGCAATCAAATGATATCCAAGATATGCTGTAAGCTTTCAAGACATAATGTGCAATAAAGTTATGTAGATTGTTGCTGAATTATATGTCCTTTCAAGAGAGAGAGAGGGAGAGAGAGAGGGAGAGAGGGAGAGAGAGAGAGAGAGAGAGAGAGACAGAGAGAGAGAGAGAGAGAGAGAGAGAGAGAGATGATCATGTCATCATAGGCAATAGAGCTTTTGATGATTTTTTCATGGAAGTAAGTTTTGTAGATCTTTTTAATTTATAAAGCCATCACATGTATAGAGAGAGAGAGAGAGAGAGGAGAGAGAGAGAGAGAAAGAGAGATGATCATGTCTTAGGCAATAGAGCTTTTGATGATTTTTTCATGGAAGTAAGTTTTGTAGATCTTTTTAATTAATAAAGCCATCACATGTATGTAAAGTGGTGGCATTGGTATTACAAAGTTATGATTGGTTTTGCTATGGCAATAAAGTCTCAAACATGAACGTTGGTGAAGAACGTAGGGATTGTTTGATTCATCTATATACATTTTCTCTTCTTTCCCGAAATGCATTGTATATTTGTATGTTGTGACTACACAATCACACATAAATAAGTTACCTATCGAAAATCCCATCATCATTTTGTTCCTAATTTTCTTTTGATAGTGTGAAAAATTATGAACCCTAAAATAACCAATTAATGTAATAAAAGCCGCTGTGGAAATTGCCCTACAGTGTATTTTTACGACAGGAAAGACACTTTTATTATTTATTGTGTACACGGAATTAATATGTAAACAACCTATCCTCGCATTATGTAAGTACTTTCTCATTACCCACAATAAAACATCCAGTCTTGAGCAAATTTCCCTAATAAGGTAAGATTTAAATGTAATTTTGTCAATTTTTAAGTACCCACATTTCAATAAAGCTCTATAAAGCTGTGGGTTTTCAGACTCACTTTGTTTTGTGGATGCTTAGAAATACATCTCTATGTTCTGCTGTGTTCGATTTCTTTTCAATTACTTGCAATATACCCAATTTCCAATACTCAAATCAGAATAAGTAGGGACAGCTTGTAAGTATAATTACGTATATATAATGCTGCAGAAGTAAGTTCAGTGTTATTTAAAACAGCCATGTATTACTCTACGACCATCTCATTTCTTTCACTTCGAAGTAATAGTAGTTACATAATTATGCTTTATTAACAACCATATTGGTAACATGTAATGTTATTTTTTGAAATATTTTTTTACTAATTTAATACAATGAAACTAATGTTCATAGTTTAACTGTGAAAAACACGAAACATTCACTTACATGTCGTTTTTAATCCTTTCTAAACATGTTCATATAATATAGACAAAAGTACAGTATATATTAGAAAATATACTCGTAAATTTGAATTTTTCATTCCTTAAGATACATAACATTATTGTTTTGAATTTATCTTGAACTATATAAGTAGAAAGAAACTATTGTGCAATTAATCATTGATATGTCTTGAAAATAAATGTAAAATTCTGTTCTGATGACGTGACATCACTGAAGTCTGCATGGTTATCTTACAACAAAGATTTTTTACACACGATGTGTTTTTAAATTCTAAATAAAAGAGTTATTATTGTCTGTGATAATTTTTCGATGAATGCATCGATTGGTAAATCAGATATTCATTTTACAAAATAATTGTTCATTATTGATTTCACAGATTTAGTAGAGTGCAGATTAACCAAAATATATTGTCAAAGCCAAGCTAGAATATATCATTTTACTTTAGCAGTGTAACATCATTGTACAAAGCAATCTGTTTAAATGGTTTTATCGGACTGTTACTGGTTTGCAAACAGTTTGTTGTATCGGTTGACACATGTTTCTTTGATACAATCAGAAACAGTCTTTTAAAACGCTAAACAAAACAACATATCTTCATGTTCGTTTCAATTTCAGTCTCTTTGATCTATGTTGTAATTGGGTTTGATATGTATTTGTATTAATATTATGTTTATGAGAGAAGAGCACTCTGACGCTAAATAGATGATTTGTTTTGGGGAGTAATCATCCTTCTTTCCTATCAAATAAAGCGTCTGCTTCGGGTACGTGAGGCCCCCGCTTCGATACCTTTCCGCGATATACAGACGTCATTGAAATGGTAATGGTAGAGCCCCCTAGCTAGCTAGCGCTCAAACAAATATAAGTGGGCTCGGTGTCTGAATAATGTAACTGTGTGTGGTATCATGCCAGGGGTTCACGGCTTGCCATGCACAGTGAAGGCAGCGCTATATCTGCTTCAAGTGGACGCCGTCTCCATAATTAAATTACTGTATTTGGTATGATAAACCAAATAAACAATAAACAATACATTAATGAAAATATAAATATATTCCAGTTAGATTTTCATTTTACTAGATTATATGTTATATTTAAAACTTGAAGTAATGCTGAATGCATTATTCATTTTATTGTAAATTGTTGCAATGCTCATAGAACTTTGTCATATATATTCTTATTCATGATCACAACAATGTTACTTGTGCAGTGTGGCGGTCGTAAAAAATCTCTCCGTGCATACAATTTATGTTGCCATTTAATTCACCCTATAAGTATTGTGACGTGTATTTTTTTATGGACATTGGAATTTGGTTCCTCAATTCCATCTTCACAAGAACAGGATGCTACAACCATATACTTTACACTGGTCATTTTTTCTTGATTTTAAAAAGTTAATTTCATTTACTATAAGCATTTTTGTAGGTCTTCTGATCGAAATAATACCTATCTCTCTTCTGAACACTAATTTTGTCAAAACCTATCACACAAAACGTCAGCGCTTGGATATTTGTTCGACTGGATCAGTTTCCATTTCATTGCTTGCATTTGAGAAGCACATCAGGAAGTGCGAGGTTAGAGCTTGTAAAACCGGTTTTAGCACCCCAGTTGGTCCATATTGCCGACGGACCGTTCCAAGGAGGTAACTGTCGGGTTTACACGTTTTGTTAAGTGGCTTTTCACGGATTTGTTCTTGCATTTACATTGGTCTTGTATGTGAATACGTTGGTCCTGTGCCCTTTCAATTTTTTGTATATGTTGCAGTGCATTGTCATATATATCCTTATTGGGAATCAACGTCTCTTTTTCTAATCAAGTTAATGTGAAGATATCTTCCTTTCACTCCTATTTTTTCACGGTTATTGGTTTAAGATTTGGTCATACTATACTTCGATATGCACTGCTCATGTTGTCATATATGTAAAAAATAATTGTACGTTTTATTAACTTTAACATGATAGAAAAAAAAACATTAAGTAAAATGACAATACAAGCCCAGAAATGTATATATACAGGGCTGGAAAAAATTTCTTTTTCATGACTAGTCCCAGACTAGTAACCAGGACAAAGATGACTTGTCCGAAAATGTGCATCATATATATTATATATATATTCAGATTAAGATGTACACAAAGACACTACTCACCCCTAGTTGCAATGGCATGTCGAAATCAGTATAAGACTTATTTAATTTTTAAATATCTAGTCAATATACTTTTCTCTATAGTTTTTTTTCTATTTTGACGATAAAATTATTTAACAGATTAATTTCTTTTTATATGTTTTATTGTTTCATGAAACAGTTTATTGCGTCTTTGCCTTACTTAAACTTTAGGCATGTTTTCAGCTTGATTCTAATTGTCTCTCGTTTAGTGCATTTTCCCACAGGACTGAGGATGGAATTCCTGGTATATTAATTATCGTATAATTTAATTAGTGGAGTTGAAATTGCATGGCGAATAGTTACTAATGCAGACATTGTGTGCATATTCATTTGGCGGTAAATTTCTGAGAACGAAATACAGCCAATATGTTAACAAGACAAACACTTGAAATTAAAATACACGACGAACGTAATTACTGATTACTGTGTTTATATACAGCACCTTCCTAGCCTATACTCTGATATGTGCCTTATTCAATCTGTCAACAACACCTTCCTAGCTTATACTTTGATATGTACATTATTTAATATGTTTATCTAGAGCACCTTCCTAGCCTATTGTCTGATATATGCATTATTCAGTCAGTTTGTTTATATCGTATAAGAGCGCCTTCCTTGCCTATACACCGATATGTGCATTATTCAATCTCTGTATTACAGTAGCTTCCTGGCCTTTACACTGATATGTGCATTATTCAGTCTCTTTATGTACAGCACCTTCCTGGCATAAACGCTGATATGTGCATTATTCTATCTCTTTATGTACAGCACCTTCCTAGCCTTTACACTGATGTGTGCAATATTTAAACTGTTTATCTACAGCACCTTCCTGGTCTATACACTGATATGATTTATGCATTTTTCAACTAAGTGGTAGTAGTTTCAAATGAAAATCTTCTAAATCTTATGTGATCAATAAGACCACGATTCTGACTTGTTCCAGCCGTTGGACTTGCAGGATCGGGCCAAGTCTTCGTACTTGGACCTCTTGAGCTCGTGGGATTCTTCAATGCGTTCCTCCCATGGGACTGTCAGCTCAACCAGCACCACTCGTTTTGGATTCCTAGACCATATCACGATGTCTGGCCGGAGGGTAGTCTGGGTGATCTCATGGGGGAACTGTAGTTGTTCCTTTAGGTCTGCCTTCATTTCCCATGACCTGGATTCATTTAAGATTCCGGTCGGTGCTGGGGCTGACTTAGGCACTTGTTCTCCCTCCTTCAGGAACCCGATGTAGCGGTTCTGGTTTGGCCTCGGTCTCTCTTTCTTCCTTTCGGTTTCAAGGACGTGGGCTATCTCTGACAGGACCTGGTCATGACGCCATCTGTAGCGCCCCTGAGATAGGGCTGTTGGGCATGATGAGAGTACATGTTTGAGTGATCCTGGTGAACCACACAATGGACATGCCGGGTCGTCAATCAGCTTCCACTGGTACAGGTTGGTAGGAGATGGGAGCATGTCGTAGATAGAACGAAGCAGGAAGCTCAGTCTGAGTGGCTCGTACTGCCAGATCTCTTGCCAGGATAATTTCCTCTCTGGAACCTGCCATCTTGTCCAGTTTCCCTGTGGTCCTAGCTGGACTGCCCTTGACATTCTTTCCTGCTCTGCTTCTTTCCTGATCTCGGTCTGTACTAGGGATCTTCTTTCCTGCTGTGTTGCGGTCTCCCATCTTTGGTGCTTCCTGGTGCCTAGTCCTTCTTTTCCTATGTTTGTCATACCCACAATGTCTTGGTGCTTGAGACTGCTCTCTGCAAGCTCCACCGCACGACTCACTGACCACTTTCGCCCAGTCCTAACCTCGATGCCGGCGCCGCTGATCTTCTCGTCTTTGGAATCTCTCAGCGTTAGCAGAAGTCTGGTCTTAGCAACTTTGAATTCCTCTACAATAGAGTTGATGGGCATCTGAAGCTTTGCTGTCTTGCTGTAGAGACCTATGTTAGTGAAGGATGGAGGTAGGCCTAACCATCTTCTTAGGTGCTTGCTGACAGTCCGCTCTAGCTTCTCTACTGTACTGGTTGGAATATCGTTAACCATCATTGGCCAAACGAGTCTGGGTAGTAGATTGTGTTGGTACACCCAAGCCTTGAATTTCCCCGAAAGATCGCACTTGTCTATTCTTCTCAACCCCTCCTCCGCCTGTTGTTGGAGACGGGCTTGGCTGCTCTTGTCTGTTAGTGAGGCATCGAACCATTTTCCCAAGCACTTAACTGGATTGTTGGACAGGGATGGGATTTCCTCTCCCTGTATGGTCATCTTGAATCTTTCCGTGACCTTTCCTTTCTTAATCACCAGGCTTCGTGACTTGGCTGGCTTGAACTGCATTCGGGCCCATGTCACAGTTTTCTCTAGTGCCGTGAGTACCCATCGCGCTTGGATGTGAGTTTCCGTCGTGACGGTCATGTCATCCATAAACCCTCGGTTGGATGGTAGGCGGATACCAGAGTTAGTCTTTGGGCCTCGTGTTTTCCCCCTCTGCTGCCTTGATGATGATGTTCATGCCCATCACAAACAGTATAACAGAGATGGTACATCCAGTTACAATGCCTTTCTGTAGCTCAATCCAATCTGTTGTGAAATGTTCACAAGAGAACCTCAGGTGGATGTTGCTGAAGTAACTCTGGATGAGTTTTGTGGCATGATCTGGATGTGGTAGTGGTGCAGAGCTTCCAAGATCAATTGGTGTGGGATCGATCCATAAGCGTTCGCAAGATCTAACAAATGACACTGAGATCTTTGTGGTTAATCCTGGCCTCATGAAGCAGCTGCGTTAGAGCGCTGGTGTGCTCCACGCACCCCGAAAAACCGGGTATTCCTCCCTTTTGGACTGAGGTGTTGATGTACTGGTTGCTTAACATGTACGAGGTCATGCGGTTGGCCAGTATTGAGAAGAATATCTTGCCCTCAACATTTAGAAGTGATATGGTCCTGAAACTGCTTTATTGTCTTAGAGTCTTTCTCCTTGGGCACAAAGCAACCTTCGGCTTGTTTCCAGCAGTCTGGAACTGTTCCCTTCCTCCATACCACTTTCAACAGTTGCCAGAGACGTCTCAGAAGCTTGGGGCACTTCTTATACACTTTGTAGGGGAATGCCACTCGGTCCAGGGGCCTGAACATGACCGGGCCTTCATAACAACACTTGTCACTTCTTTAAATGTTGGTTCTTTCAGATCTAGTGGAATGATGGTTCTTCAAACAGGAAGAATTCTGTCGCAGTTGCCTAGCAGGTCGTGCCTCTTAGGGTCTGAGTGTACATCCCGTAGGTGCTGCTCCACTTCGTTCTTACTACTCTCCATCTTTCCTGATCTTTCCCCTCCTAGTAGGTCCCTGGAAAATCTGTAAGGATTTGCTATGAAGGCGGCTCTCTTCTTTTGCTTTGGTCTTCCTCTTTTTGGCCACTCTTTCTGCCGTAGTGAGGGTCTTCAGGCGTGACCTCAGCTGTCCTTTCAATTGGGCGAGACCTTCTCTCTCAGTCTGGTTGGCACCCTTGTAACGCTTGCGTAAAGTACGGAGTTCTGTTCGGAGCCTCTTGATCTCACACTGCCTTCTGTTTGGGCGCGGTTGAGACTTCTTTGACTCTCCTTTCTTCACTTCTCCGAACCTCTCTCTTCCGAGCGTGTAGGCTATGGAAGGCAACACTTGTAGTTTCCTCTCCACAGCACCTGACAATGTTGACTGAAGGATCAGGTCCAAGTCATCGTCAAACGTCTTCCAGCTACTGTCGTTGGTATTGGGCCATGCGATCTTCGGTTTTCTGTCGCTTGGTGTTGGTTGTCGTGGTCTTGAGTCTGATTCAGCTTGCCCTTGGTCTGGTACTTTCTGTGTTTCCTGGAGTGGTGTTGTACTCTGTCTCCTTTTAGCAACGATTGGAGAACTACCTGCTGAAGTCACCCTTGGGCGGTCTGTCCGAAATATTGGGGACTCTTCTCCAACTCCAGTTGGGGAAATTAGCTCCTTAGACGGCTCTGTTTGGTCTGTGGGATTTGCTGAACCGTTCTTGATGTCATCTGCAGTTAAGGAATGCACGGGAGCTGAGAGACAAGTAGTACTGTGGTTCGTCGCCTGACTAGATATCTCCCCCGTCTCACCAGGGTTAACTGTGCGTTGTTCCTGTGTATTCCGTAGCTGACAGCCACTTCGAGTCTGGTGGATTTTCATCCCCCTCCTGTTCTTGCACATCTTGCCACAGGGGCACATGGTGGCTGTGCTGTTATCAGTCTCACTCATAGTCCGTTTGTATTCCGTGTTCGTCACCGTGAAATCAGTCCTATTAGGTCTTTCATCCTCCCCCCCCTCTCGGAAGACCCTGGGGGTATTTTCCGTTTGGTTGTGTTGTAGCAGTTTGGCGGGTGTCTTCTCGCGAAGACTGCACAGAGGGGAGCCAACCCACTGAACACCGTGAATCCAGTCTTTCCTAGAAGTCGCCTGTCTCTCCAGGGTCACTGATCTATTCTCAGTTGTCATCCAGACTTTCCTGGAAGTCACTGGTAAACCAGAAAAACAGAGTTGAATAACAGGTGTCCTGCTGAAGGTAGACGTCATCAGCCGAGTTACCATCCCGTCCGCAGGTGTTTCGCTCCATTTACACTCGGGACACCCTCGGGATGGTGGAGCGGGTAGGGTTGATCAGGCCCTACCCCCGTCTACCTTGGCTGCCATTCATGTTTGCTACGGAGCATCCATAGCCAACTGGATGCTCTTTCGGCGGTTCTCCCCAGAGCATGGACTGTGCGCTTTCGTATCGCTCCTTTGATGCCCAATGCTCCGAGCGTTCTCCACACTGATTGTGATGGAAAGCCACGACATCCGACCTCAATCGGGAAGACCTGAGTGTTCCAGCCGTTGGACTTGCAGGATCGGGCCAAGTCTTCGTACTTGGACCTCTTGAGCTCGTGGGATTCTTCAATGCGTTCCTCCCATGGGACTGTCAGTTCAACCAGCACCACTCGTTTTGGATTCCTAGACCATATCACGATGTCTGGCCGGAGGGTAGTCTGGGTGATCTCATGGGGGAACTGTAGTTGTTCCTTTAGGTCTGCCTTCATTTCCCATGACCTGGATTCATTTAAGATTCCGGTCGGTGCTGGGGCTGACTTAGGCACTTGTTCTCCCTCCTTCAGGAACCCGATGTAGCGGTTCTGGTTTGGCCTCGGTCTCTCTTTCTTCCTTTCGGTTTCAAGGACGTGGGCTATCTCTGACAGGACCTGGTCATGACGCCATCTGTAGCGCCCCTGAGATAGGGCTGTTGGGCATGATGAGAGTACATGTTTGAGTGATCCTGGTGAACCACACAATGGACATGCCGGGTCGTCAATCAGCTTCCACTGGTACAGGTTGGTAGGAGATGGGAGCATGTCGTAGATAGAACGAAGCAGGAAGCTCAGTCTGAGTGGCTCGTACTGCCAGATCTCTTGCCAGGATAATTTCCTCTCTGGAACCTGCCCATCTTGTCCAGTTTCCCTGTGGTCCTAGCTGGACTGCCCTTGACATTCTTTCCTGCTCTGCTTCTTTCCTGATCTCCTGAAAGTGTTTTACTCTAATACGACTTACCTTATGTGTTTAATTGAGTGATTTTTTTATTTTAGAATAAAGTGTTCAAAATTATATTATATGCTACATGGTGTATACATCATATTACAGTATTTTGTTATAAATGCACATAATACATCTGATATCATTTCTGGTATCAGATGAAAGTAAAAATTAAGAGAATTGTTGAGAATCCTTAGCAAATCTTAAACCAAATCTGATTTATTGTTGGATAATTGTAATATATGCATCATGTATCAGCATTGGGAATAAACGCAACAAAAATGCTTCATCAGAGCTATATTTTTCTTTTAAAATATCTTATAATTGAATTCCTTAAAATTGGTTAGAATGATTATACAATATATCACTTTTTTAGAGAAGTAAACTTCGATCTATTAACTCTGAAAATAACACTTTTGCGGAATTACTTACGGAATACATCGTCAATCAAATAAGTAATTGAACTTAAACATTGTTACAAGATCCGGTGGACTAAAGTTTTGTTTTCATTTGCCAGTTGGACAGACAGTAGTATACTTGAAATTCCATGTATTAGTTTTGAAACAGTCAAAGTTGGCGATCACGTTCCTTAAAAACTGACACCAGTTGTGTTACTTCAAACAGAATAATATATTTACACATAATCAGCATAATCTCCACGTTTTCAAAAAGTATGCAGGCACATATTGCGAAGATATGATATGTCTGTTTTATTTTAAACAGAATGAGAGAAATAACAGGAATGAATCTTTCAGACTATATAGATTGAATTTGAATTCTGAACGTGCAACTTGTGAAAAAGTAAAATACCACATATAAGTCTAAAAATTGGAAAAACTTTGTTTTAAAACTTTAATTCTTATCACTAATATTTTTCTGGTATAATATCTCGTTTTCAACTCGCGGTCAGCAAATCAAGTATTTCTACAAGTGGCTAATGTTAACTCCCTTATCTTGTAATAATACAATGCCGTCATATTTTCATGTCTTGAAATTATATGCAGTAACGAATTGTGTATGGGCGCCTGGGAAAAGGTCCGAAAACAAACAACAGAATAGAGTATAACATTTGAGTTGTATCAAGTAAATCGTCGAAACAGATGCAATTTTAAGAAAACAATTCGTACATACACATATGGAGCATTAACAATTTCAAATGACAGGTAATGTTGTGGCAAAGTTCTAAACTGCAATCTAATTTTATTCTGATATTCACCAAAGTTGATTAATCACCGAAATTAAATGCGCCGCACTTCACTTGTTTATAGAATAACATGGCGCTATCCATGGAACTTTTCTAGCAACGATTACATGCACGCGACGACAATGATATGTTCTCTCCATGGGCAATCATAGTCTAGAAACATTTTTACTAAGGGCCAGTTTTATGCAACAAGTCCCTGATGACCGGTGTGGATCACTGCATATGATGGCTGCCAACAAGTATTCAGATTAATTTGCCCGTTGTTTTAGTGAGAAGATATTGAGCCAGGGATCAATACCTTACTGGCCATCTATGCAGTAGTCATGTGTCCTCAGTTTGTCTCATGGTGGCAATAGGATGACACTTTAGTATGTATTGGTCGGAAACAAAAGTGCAAGTGGGCACCTTTACTAGGCATTGCCTCCAGAGGTAGTATAATGTCAGCATTAACTTAATACATTAAATAAACTCTTCAGGTTATAAACAAGAATGTTAAGCAATTGTATGTAATGTGTTTCTAACATTTAATGCAGGTGAATCAAATATGACAAGAGGTGTTTCTTGCCAGTCATACTATATTACACAATGCTTTAACGGTTCGTCCAGGCTTGCTTATGTAGTGCACACTAAAAATACATAAAAAAGAGTCTAAAGGGGTATTGTTCTTACACTGGCAGGTATGCGCATAATGAAGGGACAGAATCACAGTCTCATACTCATCTCCTTACATTTGTTAATATATCTTTTTCGCAGTTACGCTTTCTTTATGTCGATTTATCCAGTTCTTTAGCTATTATGTATCAATTCTGTTCGACCCCATACTACATGTACATACTGAAAGTTAGATCTCTGTTCAACTGTAGTTATATCGTATACTGTCGTTATGAATCATTGACGTTATTAAACTGCAACGCATTTTTTCTAGAATTTTAAGAATATGTTTGTATTTGGCAGTAAAATATGTATTTGTATGGAGTATTGCGAAAATAAAACAACCCCAAACGTACTCTTTAGATTATTTGAAGATCTTGGAAACACCGTAATTTTGTTACAGTTTTTTTTTATTGTTGGTTTGTCTGACGATCTCGATCTAAGAGTCAATGAGAAGATGATGTTATTGGTCACTGTGATTTTACGAGTCCCATTCGGAGGCAGTGTTTCCTGACTGGGATTTACGATCCTCTTCGTCTTCCTGAAGCAAGCAGCGTCATCAATGATTGATGTGTTGAATTTGGAGTTCTGTGTTTACATAGGCCCTTGTTGTGGGGAATGGGTAGCAGAAACAACATTGGTCACAATGACAAAACTAAAACGATATCATTGACATTAAATGTAACATCTTCATTTTAAATTCGAAGACTATATCCTAAGTAAATAACCAAAACTGAACTATACTATCTTCTTCTTGTACTATGTTAAATAAATAACACTACACGACGCCAGTGAGGTCTAATCTATTTAAATATTTTCAGGTACTAGGTCACAATCCATCCAGTTTATGAGTATTTTGTTATTCATTTTTAACTTAATTTCAGCGTCATCAATCACGTATTTCAGTCAAAATAAGAAGTGAAAACAGAAAGCAAAAACAAAAATGGTTCAAATTTTATCACATATTTATAACAAAAGTCGCACTTAAAATTGCCCTGTGCCATTTACAATATGCCATATGTATAATAAATAAATGTTCCATGCAATCTGTTAAGCAAGTTAATAATTAAAATATAATCCACTAACAAATCTTGAGGGACTTCTCTCACTAAAACAGATATAGAGATACCAGAGTAGTTGAAACCTGGCATAATTAGGAAAGAAAATGCAAAATTCTTATTAAGTGGAACTGAAGGATTACCGTTATTATGGGTTTGTAGGTGGAAGGAATCGATTCATTGTTTCTACGTTACTGATTCTGAAACCTTTCCGTTTTGTTTGTGTCTTCCTATGAATCAGTTATTCATATTAATCGATCATAAAAATAAACGGGTTGTGTCTTTTTAGCTATGATTACAAGCGACACTTGTAACAGTAGATATTAGAGGATCTCATTTATATAAAATGCGGATTCTTTTTAGGAACTGTTCAGTTGCCGAGGCCTTTATGTTCTGTACATGTTGTAAACATTTTGATTTTATAGCTTACCTGAGCACAACAATGAAAAAGTATGTCACTAGGTCAAATCCTAGAAAAAACTTGTGAACACACTAGAGGCCTTATTTATTGCCCAAATCTTCACCAAACTTGGTCAGAATGTTTGTCTGCATAAAATCTTGGAATGAGTTCGTTATTGGGTCACGTAGGCTCAAAAAGTATGTCATAATGTCAAATTTTAGAAAAAGCTTGTGGACACACAAGAAGTCCCATTATCGCCCAATCTTCACCAAACATGGTCAGAATGTTATCTGCATAAAATCTTGTATGAGTTCGCTATCGGGTCACATTTGGTCAAAAAGTATGTCACTAGGTCAAATCTTAGAAGAAAAAAACTAGATGCCTCATTTATAGCCCAGTTTTCTCCAAACTTGGTCAAAATGTTTGTCTGCGTGAAATCTTGGATGAGTTCATTATTGGGTAAACATGGGGTGAAACATTAGGGTCAGTAGGTCCAATCTTAGAAAATGCTTGTGAACACACTACATTTATAGCCCAATAGTCACCAAACTTGGATCAGAATTGTTTGTCTGCATGAAATCTTATATGAGTTCATCACGTGAGGTCAAAAAGTAGGTCACTATGTCAAAATATTAAAGAAACCTAGCGAACACACTAGCGGCCACATGCAGGGTCCAATCCATTTAAACTTGGGCAGAATGTTTGCCAGTATGAAATCTTACATATGTTTTGGAATGAGTCACTAGGTAAAATTCTAGAAAATGTTATCAACCCAGTGACCCCAACTTATTTACTTGACGCCAGATATGAGCCTATTAAAAGCCTGTACCCTTAGGTGAGCGATTAAAGGCCATCAGGGCCCTCTTGTTTAATAAATATTGTTATATTTTTGTAAATAGTACTATTTATTTGATTTTTAACTCCCGATGCAAATGATTACTGTTACTTGTCTCTCCTGATGCAATTCGTTTGATTAACACTGTTTTAGTCAAACCACCATGAAGTTTGAGGTTAGTGCGCTCCACAAACCAGGTTTAAGCTGGCCCGTCTATTATTTTGCAGACAGACCACTCTATTATAATTGTTTTTTGTATGGGTGAAACGTCTGGTCTCTGCGGTTTGTCACTTTTACAATAAATGCTTTATGCATTTTTTAATCAATTAAAACTTTAATATTTTGATAAGTGTCATTGGACTCTTTTCATATTTTCTTGTCTATTATGCGAACACTGGAGTCTCTTGAACACGTAAGCTTTATCGTTAAAACCAGTATGACTTGTTTGTAATATCCAGTTCTTGAATTGTATGTTATTAGTACTTATGTTTCTCAACAGCTGTCTGGTTGCATATCGAGATACACCTTTGACACAATAGTGAACGAAAAACTGGTAAGCTTGTTTGTTTCTATTTTTGTTAGAGCGCACCGAAACACAGTCATGTTTTTATTGGCGACATCCATCAAATAATTTGCTGAGGAGCACACAGACGTGTGTCTTGGTAGAAGCAACGGCGCACCGCAGGTCAGCTGTAAGACCTCCATACATACGTTGTCTCCCCGTCGGGGACTCCAACCCACGAGGTGAGAGGCTGTACAGTTACTAGTCGGCAACTATAAACTGCTCGGCCACGGGCGTTTCTAACCGGATATATGTGGGGTTAAGAATATGAAGTGCACCTATAATTTGTCAACATTTTCCAACACACTGCAGCATAATTTTAGTTTAAGTACACTAGGGTTTTAAATTATATAATTTATTACTACAATCTCCATACCTTTGACTTTAATTTCTAGTTTCTTTTCTATCGATACTTTACGTTGAAATAATACTTTTTGAACTTTTTAATATGTCATTTATATATTATACGATTATGTAACTTTGGATAGTTAATGTTTTAATTTTGGAGTGGTTGACAATATTCTAAAACTAATCATTTTGAAATTGTTTACATCATGCTATTGGTGTATACTTTAATAAGAAACACGACATAAATCAATTAAATAATTCCAAAGTGTTCAACAAATGCTCTTTTCCAACTAGACAACATACTTTTTCAAGCGTTTATTCTATTGAATCGGAAACAACCCCACCCACACCACAGTTTCTTTTAGCTCTTGTGGTCAACTGCCATTGCGCTGCACTGACAAGAATCTGGGTATAATAACCGGGTACATTTGTATAGTGTAGATACATTTATTAAACCGTATGTCACCGATTTATATGTTTGGGTATTAGGAACACAATCACTAACTTGACGAATGCATAGGCGTCAAGCTATGTGGTGAAATAGTTAATAAATATATAAAAATAAAACATTTCCAACAGCATCATTACATATTCCAGGAGTTCGCTGTTCGCCTTGACATAGTTATCCTGGAGCAACTAGCTGAACCGTGTCAGTTTTAGACCAGCATTTAGGCATCGCAGCTGTTAAGATTGGTATCATCTTCCATGTGTAAAGTTATTAAACTATTCTTTGTTAGTTGTCCTTGTCCAGAGCATTATAGTTTGGTAATTTCGTGACAAATTTCCACCAACTATGCATGAAACATCTATGGGTCCTTTTATGCTTATCTGGATGACATGGTTGAAAGCTGCTATTAACCGAAAGGTGCTTGTGGTGAATGTTTGCAGCTTATTTCTTGCTTAAAAGACAATTGCATACGACAATTTAAAGCTTTTATTTGTAGCGAAGATTACTATTTTAAACCCATTTGTTAATGCTAGTTAGATTTTCTTGACCTCCAGAGATCAAATTGTTATTATTTCATCATATGCTGTTACAAAAAGTGTATCATAGATTGCCCAACGGTCTACAAAAGGGAAGTTAGAAAAATAAATAAAACGAAAGCATGGCTAATGTCTTCTAGCATTACCGCATACATTTTTAGTTGTCAGTTCTAGCATTACCGCATACATTGTCAGTTCTAGCATTACCGCATACAATGTCAGTTCTAGCATTACCGCATACAATGTCAGTTCTAGCATTACCGCATACAATGTCAGTTCTAGCATCACCGCATACAATGTTAGTTCTAGCATCACCGCATACAATGTTAGTTCTAGCATCATCGCATACAATGTCAGTTCTAGCATTACCGCATACTATGTCAGTTCTAGCATCACCGCATACAATTGTCAGTTCTAGCATCACCGCATACAATTGTCAGTTCTAGCATTACCGCATACATTGTCAGTTCTAGCATTACCGCATACATTGTCAGTTCTAGCATCACCGCATACAATTGTCAGTTCTAGCATTACCGCATACAATTGTCAGTTCTAGCATTACCGCATACATTGTCAGTTCTAGCATTACCGCATACAATGTCAGTTCTAGCATTACCACATACAATGTCAGTTCTAGCATAACCACATACAATGTCAGTTCTAGCATTACCACATACATTGTCAGTTCTAGCATTACCACATACAATGTCAATTCTAGCATTACCGCATACAATGTCAGTTCTAGCATCACCGCATACAATTGTCAGTTCTAGCATTACCACATATAATGTCAGTTCTAGCATTACCACATACTATGTCAATTTTAGCATTACCGCATACATTGTCATTTCTAGCATTACCGCATACATTGTCAGTTCTAGCATTACCGCATACATCTCAACTATTTACTTACTGTAGTTCGCACGTGGAAAAAATGTAGTTTAAACTTCTATTGCTCTGCAGTTAGTACTATCTACCTTACTGTTCTTAATCCTATGGTTCAAAAAGGACCTAACTCATATTAAAATAAAACTGTTGCATGCGAGCAGCGTCCATTCCTTGTTTACCACGATAATAATGTCTTTTTCACCAATGCATTATTGTGTTAATTCTGTTTAATTACATGTGGATGTGTATAAATGTTTGTCAAGTTTCATGTTTTCCACTTGATAACTTTTTCGTGGTGACATTTAGAGCGATTGCTTCTCCTGTGGGTGCACATTTCTTTCCATTTTTCTGTTATATTAAATTATGTTTTTGTTTAATAGGTCGGTTTAATCATATTCGCGTTCTCACTTGTTTATGTTACTGTTTAAAATACATATCCGATTTAACAAATAATTTGGTTTTCAGTGTTATCATCAAACTTCATTTAATTGTTTTTACGCTATCCCCACATGTTTGTGCAGGATATTTTGGTATCTAAATTAACTTATAATTCAATTATCGATTATTTTAACTCTTAAGCAAATGATAATACAAAAGAAAAAATCTAGCCACCTTAAAAGAAAGAAGAAAAAGATTAGACCATAAAAATTAGGCCATTCTAACTCCTGTGAAACATCATTCCATGCAGGGAACAATGATCAGAAGAAGCGCGGTCGGTAGAACAATGAACTGCAATGGATCCAGGGTCCGAATCATGCAATATCCATGCATTAATTTTGTTTCTTGTACATTTTTCTCTTTATTTTCATTTTGCTACTAATAGGCATACGCATTGTGAATGTAAATTGAATAATAAAATTTCAAGACCTTAATGGTCATAAAGGCAGTGGTCGCGTGCCCATAATTTATCTCATGATGGTGACAGAATAGTGCTTTAATTCTTTGATCTAAAACATGGTTGCAAGCAACTCACCTGAAGGATCAAGCGCTTATCTCTCCTTGTTATTAAATAACACTGCATTCTGAAATCAAATATTTGCTCATTCATTAATTATAAATCAGTTATGATGCTCATCCATCATTTGTGTAAAGTAATAAAGCAGCAACAATAACTGGTTAGTCAGCATGTGCCTGTTACAAAGCACTTTAAAAGAATAAGAGGCATTCATAAGTTTAAACATACTGTATTGCACAATGGTCTATGTTTCTTAATGCAAGGTAAAGCATAGATAAATCCGAAAAGATTTTATGACGATTTTTCTTGAGCTGACAATAATCTTACTGCTTATAGAAGAGACAATAAACCAGTCTGACTGTCTTCACTTCTCCATACCAAGTTTTAGATCCTGATAACCGTCACTATCATAAACCTTGTATTTAATATGTGATTATATTATAATTCCATTCACTGTGTTTTTATTCTCAAAAGAAGAGAAGTTGTTAAAACAAAAACACTTACTTATAGATATATAGATAAAAGTTCTTGGATTTGGAAACATTGTATTAATTTTGTTAGAGGATTTTTATTGCTGGTTTGTCTGTTCATCTCTATCTTAGAGGCACAGAGGAGGGAGAGGATGTGATTTGTCATTGGATTTTACGATTCTCATTCAGAAGTAGTGTTTTCTGACTTGGATTTATGATCCTTTGCGTCTTCCAGGAACCAGCCTCATCAATGATGACTGGGAAGTAGGGACTGGAGGCCTGTATTGTATTCGGGACACACATGCTTCTTAAAAAGATCTGGTTTCATACAATTGTATTAACGTATTATAATAAACTACATTATCAAGTAAATCATGCCATGTTTATTATGTTTAGTTAAACATGGTATACACAAAATATTGTTACAGCAGTTTTCAAAATTCTATTCTTTACACTCATTAAATTATTTCTTTTTGTCTTTGATCAAATGAAAGGGTTTTCTTGAATTGGTACTTCCTTTACAAACTAATGTGAAATCGTCAAAGTATATAGCTGAAAATATAAACATTGAGCTTTTAAACACTACATTGAAATACAACAAATGTGCATTAGATATGCATTCGTTTTTTTAAAATTCACAACACATGTCAATTTGGCGACATTTCTATAACGGCGATACAACATTCCCGTGCAGTTTATGAAATTAGTTGATAGGGAACATATTATTCCCCCTAACAAAACACAAGAGACTTGTTTTATGACATAAACGGAGAGATATCATTGTTGGATCTCCTGGTCAATGATAACAGACAGTGCAATAAACTGGTCTTGCAAAACATAGGATCCAATATACGATAGCATAGATGGCTCTGTACCTAGAAGGAACCAGTGACTTACTATATAATAGCCCATTTTTTCTATTTTAACAGGTTTAAACCACATCATAAAATAATTATTTTCTACGAATCAATTATTTGAACTGTAAAAAAAGTTCGACCGTAAGTTTTTTTTGTTAACATGAGCAGATACTTGCTAATTATCGAGCTTTCTTCATGCGTTGGGTCGAATAAAATATGTCGATTCATGATGCTAATACACGAGATGCGCAACAAATGTTGTATGTTTAAGCCAACTATGTAATAACCTTGCATGCATGAATCGCATTAATAATGTGTTATTATTTTTTTCCGACAATAATATCACATGGTATCAGTATGAAGGCTTCCGATCAGTTATATTATTGTATATTGAAAGACCATATTCGACACAATTGTGGACGTAAAACTGGTTATTAGTCATGCGAGAATGTGTGCACGCGTTTCTGTTTGGCAAAACACCTTTTTCAAAACTCCTTAAAATCTACGCATTATAAATACATTATCTTTAATACATGCATTAAACGTTTATCCAACAATAATTTAAAACACAACAACTTTTGGATTTTTCATATGTTTAATCTGAAAACTTTTATGTTTAAAATCATAAATTTGCATTGTTCTTTTATTTGTTAAAAAAAGAAAATGACATCTTCATATTTTAACACGATTCCTGTGTGCTTTAAATTTGAGTGTATGAAACTTTGTCAAGTTTGGCTTGTAATTATGGACAGATCGACAACTTACAAATTTTGTATCTTTAATAAATTAAATAAACACAAGTTCAAACAAAAAACATAAAAAATACTATGACATTTGTACAGTCATTGACATAAATAGACGTTTCAGATATTCAATAACAACCTCGAATCGACAAAAGTAAAACTCTTTACTGCACTGGGTTTATTAATTCCAGCCCAGGAGCAACAAAAGTCAAGTCATTTTGCTAGTAATGGACTTTAGTGGATGAAACATTTCCTATTACCTTTTCATACAATATTGTTGCACTATTTTTATCCAAGTGGTTCCCATGGGAACAACTGTGCACCCTTGATTACAGATTTGCAATTATACATTTATTGCTTGGGGTGTGACTTTATGTTAACACTGTCTCTCACTACCTAAAGCCATATTTTAAGAAGCATCAATATTAAGATTTATTGATCGATGATAGATGGCCGATCTGAATAACCCACAAAACTGAATACTTGACATTTAAAAGCAGCATTTTTAGGCATTTAAACCCCCATTTCCAATGATAACGTCTGTTCCAAATTCTATAGCAAGATATATGAGTTCAATAGTAGTATTGTGATATATTCATACCTGGATGGTGATTCACCACCTGCTTCAACCCAAGGTAATACTAGGTTTGTACGAGTTTTAAAGTTAATGATTAAGATTTAAATGTTTTAACAATACGAATATATGACAAAGTCCTATGAGTATTGCAACATATATCAAACTCCGAAAAGGCACAGAACAAAGGTATTTCACATGCAAGCCAAGCGAAAAGTAAGAACAAATGTGTGATTAGTCATTTAAGGAAAAGAGCAAATCCGACAGTTACCGCCTTGGAACGGTCAGTCGGCAATATGGACCGACTGGGGTGCTTAAACCGGTTTTACAGAGCTCTAACCTCGCACTTCCTGACGAGTTTCTCAAATGCAAGTAACGAAAAGAAAAACGATCTATTTGAAAACAAAATGTCCATGCGCTGATATTTTCTATACGTTATGATGAAAGTAGTGACGTCATCGAAAAATAATGTCCACATAGATTTCTGAAAAGGAATATGGTATTATTTCGATTTGAAAAACAACACAAAAATTGTTGACCACAAATAAGATTATTACTACGAGAATGTTACATTATACGTATAATATCAGAATAAAGAAACATAATTATGCAAATGAGTATAAGCCATCCCACGTTATTGAAATGTTCAATCTAAGATTGACATAATCAAATGTCCCAATAACTTTTCAGATCTCTTTACAAAAGCTATCCGAACATTCAATGGTTCAACCCCGAATTTTTTCTGTGTACTTTATTACCATTTAAACGGCTGATATGCGTTGGAAATATACTATTTTCCGAGTAGAATAGAAACATCTTACTGTGAAAGTCTTCACATTAGTGTACGAACTTTGTCAAGTTAATTATCTGATATTAATTAGAAACTATATGACACACGCAGTCAACAGTTTTCAGTTTTAATGATTTAACCACGTGACTTGTGCGTTAATGATTTAACCACGTGTCTAGTGCGTTTAAATGCATCCAGCTATGTGGTGTCAAGAACTCAGATATTGGTAGCTTGGGATACGACAAAGTAAAGAAGACAAGAAATATAATGCTTGTTCATGCAGTTTTAAATCATCACACTGACGGTATAGTTTGTTACCTACAATACCCTTTTGTTTTAGACACTTTTCTTCTTAACCCGAAACCACCTGGGCACTTTCGAATTTCAATCCCGTTTTATCATACATACTAAAGAAAATAGAGTTTAAGCTGACTTAAATTGTTAAACGACTTAATTAGATAGTTTGAACTTAAAGCAGATACATAGAATTTATTACGAAGCAATGAAAATTTAGATATACTTATCAACATTATTTCCTTGTTCACAGCTGTAACTGATGGTTTATCAGTATGTGTGTCATGACTCACATCAGTGTTTTTGTAACTTTTAGATTTATGTGTGTGTATGTGACAAATATAAGTTAAAATTTTAACATTCTCATAGGCTATGCTATTTGTATCGTTTTTAGCGGTTTAGTTTTTATTTATACACGATATAAACATATTTTGTATTTAACAGATCCTATTTATCATATTCACTTAATGATCAGTGACTCGTTGTACAAACTTTCCCACGGGACTCTGTAGGATATGTTGGTTTAAATTATGTCATAATTCAATTATTGTTGTAATTTTTTGTCTAATAGTAAATACAGAAGCTGGCTGATACTACATACATAAATCCTCTTATAATTCAATTATTGCTGTAAATTTTTTGTACTACTAGTAAATACTGAAGAAAAGTTGTCCATTTTAATTTGAACAAAAATGTGGAATATTATGTAATTGAATTTTAGCCTAAAGTAATTTTCCTCTAAAGATAAACTAATTGTGTGTTTATAAAAGTTAATATTACATTTTGTATGCAAACGTGAATAATAAAGCGTGTGATCTCTCTCTCTCTCTCTCTCTCTCTCTCTCTCTCTCTCTCTTCTCTTCTTCTCTCTCTCTCTCTCTCTCTCTCTCTCTCTCTCTCTCTCTCTCTCTCTCTCTCTCTCTCTCTCTCTCTTCCACTCCAGGCCATTGCCTCTTTTTGTCGTTCTTTGTCTTTGTGTGTGTGTGCTCTCTGTCTTTTATCCCTTTCCTTTGGTGTGATAGAGATCTACCAATGCTACAATTACAGCGTCGTAATGGCGGGTATAATGGCAGGGTTGGTGTGTATCTTGTAGCTACATTGATTTACTCCTATGTCCGGTCGTTGAGAACTCTTAGAACACAGTGTGTTATTAAGACCCGATTTATGAATAGGCATCTTTCTGTGGGATGAAATAGGTTAGATAGAATACATCCCACTGCACGATTGCAGATTTTGTAGACATTGTCGTTGTTTCTGGTGACTGCCTTGACAGCATATAATTTACGTCTCAACATACAGTTTGACATGAGCATTTAAAATCTTTTATGGCAATATTCCAACAATATCTCATGGTACATGTGGGACGATTGCCCAAAGTTTGTAGGGTTTTTTTTTGTATTTTTCTTTCCTCCTTGTGTATGATTCTTTAAGATTTTCGTACTGAAAAGTATCATATTATATTATATACATTAAAATTGTCTTCTTTCTAATTGATTTGCTCATATCATTTTAATGTTCCTCTCCTCTTGCTTGTGACCCCCTATAATGTCCTGCTGTTGCTGTATAAGCACATCAAGGCGCTGAAAAGCGCTGTTTGGCAGTGCAAGCTTTGTCTTGTAAGTGATTAAAGGTATGCATATAATGGTCACTGTATTTTTTTCCGTGATAAATCGATTGCGCAATGCACCAGGAAGCAGGAAAGTCTTCAGCTGTAAGACAACAATCTCTCCTAAAATAGAGTATAAATTGGGACAAAAGCTACAACACAGTCACTAACATCCGATTGTAGAAATTATTATTTATATTAAAGCATTTAACTAAAATTATGTCTAAACTAACTGCTCCGGACGCGACCAAAATACACTGAGAGTGATCAGAATCTAAATGTATTTTGATGGCACACCCTCGTAGAGCCGCAAAAAGAAGTGAGGCCACGAACGGGGTGTCGCAAATATTTCAGCCTAGTATATTATGTATACTCAGTGGAACACTCGTTCTAATAAACAATGTTCCTCTCTTTTGCACCTCAAGTCACTGAATGCTGTTACTGCGCCGCGTTGTTCATTCAAAAGTCTGCAATTAATGTATATCTGAATTAAAATAATCATTTGAACATATAGTTAAAGCAGGTAAACATATTAATGCTAACATTTGAAGCATGCCTGGTACACAATTTACGTTGATAGTCTGCTTCGACATACATATTAGTTTCTGTGCACACACTACTTTTCCCAAAAATGTATTGATCGCCGGTTAGTCCATGGTACAATCCTTCGTGTTTCTGAATTTTTCGTGTTTCCGAATTTAATTTTTTTATAACTCTGGACGCGATCGCTAGCGACACCGTCCAATAATCTATGAATGCTACGGTTACATTGAACTATGCTGATTTAATTGTAGGGTAGGTGTGTATCTTGGTAATAGATACATTGAACAAAGTGTCTCTGGGTCCTTTGTTTTAGCATCTGTGTGAACTCACTATGTTATTATGCGTAAGCATCCAGGTATATGAACGGCATTATTTAGAACAATTCACATTGTATCATTTATACATCACCGGATGGTTTTCATCAGGTTTAAATTGTTTGTCTTGAGATTTCTAAATTTACAGCATAAATGTTCTCTTCTAGACATATATAGTTGTATATTGCATGTTTGTAAATCGGTTCCTTCTCTCTTGTAGTTTTACATATAAATTTGTAATTAGATGAAAGATTTACTCCACAGTTGGAATATTAGTAGTTATGATATAACAGTGGAGACAATAAGAACTCTTGTGAAGTTTTGAAATCTCCCCATAGTTGCATTTATGGGTAACAATTGCACTAAATTTACTGATGGTTACTTTGTTTCTCATACAAAAATAACACTTAAACCTTTGCAAGACATAGCCAACATTGCCCGACAAGTCCTAGGTGCTGTTTGCATATGTTAATTAGCGGTTTTACCTGGTTTTATCAGGAAGTATTACAGACGGATTTTGATGGTAAGGTTATGTCTTTGTGTCAAAAGCTATTGCATGTGGTAGCTTCCAACTTTGTTTTTGTATAATTTTAAAACCATTTGTTTAAAGCCTGCAAGGTTATTCTTCTTAACCTGACACTATTTTTGTTTTAAAAATTAGTATTACAATTACACAAGAGAATTCAAATTAAGAATTACATTTGAATATGAAGTAATAAATTTGAGTGTAAAGTATTATTAAATTAATAAAAAGCAAAGAATCATTTACATTGCACTTACTTGCGTAATGTTGTAATCTGTTTTTTAAAGACATATTGAACTTATGTTTTCTTTTAGCATAGTTGTTAAATCTTCTTTGAAGATATGCTTATTTTAGTAGATGATAGCAGTTTAATTATTTATCCGTTTCTAACTCTTTAAAGTACATTTCCAGAACTAGCAACTTGGGAGCATTAACTTGTGATCATTAGTGACTTTCCCACAAGACTGAGCAAGGTATTTTGGTAAATAAATTATGTTATAATTCAATTTATCGATTATGAAATTGCTTGGCTAATTGTAATGCTGGTGACAAAGTGTTTCATATTAATTTTAACCAACACATTGTGGAAAGAAAAGCCAACATATATTTTAAAAAGACAAACATGTTGAATAATGGTAGTGAGAAAAATAAAACTTACATTAAAAACAGCCTTTAAAGCTATATATACAAATATAGTTTACAAGTTTAGCATAAGATTTTTATTATCTAAATAGAAATTAATGATTATAGTTTTATGTGAGTTTTTGTCATTTCAGATAAAATTTATATTTGGTTTTTATTATTGAAATAGAAATTAATGGTTTATGTTATATTATTATTGCTTTATTATAGTGCTTTATGTTTTTATAATAAAATAAGTTTGGTACAAAAATAAGGCAAATTGATACGTAGAGGTTACACAGTGTAAAGTAATGTGTTTAAATACTTGGTCTACTTGGTGCAATCATTAGTGAATCAGTTTGAAAATATTTTATTAATGTGAATACAAAAGAGGTAATTGTATGAAAAAGCTTACGGCTCAACTAAGTGTACGTTATTGGTATCATTATAAAGCTAAATCTCAATATATTTAATATAAAATGGTAGGCATGTTTACTCACAATTTATGCTAATTTTAGCTATTATTATGTAGTGAATATACACAATAATGAAGTGATTGTTTTTTATTATATTTAATATGTTTAGTACAAAGTTAAAATTCAGAGATACGCTAAATGCATCATTCTAAGTATTTGTCTTCAGATATTAAATTCTGTAACAATTACTTAACTATATTAGTCATTTCACATTGATATAAGTTTATTTGTGAATACTTTTGTATTGCATGCATTGAAATTAATACAAAGAAAAAAATGCTTTTTATTTTGTTTTGTTGTGGAAACGATTCTCGCAGTTAAATGTTCTTTACCCCAAACGCTAATTGGCTCAATTCGACGTCATTGATACAGTTTGATGTTATTGAAACAATTCAACATACATCTCCGTATTTGGTGAAGAAATATCAAAACTGATCTCAACACACCTTAATTAAGGTATATATTTTATGAAAAATATATTCTTAATCTTTTTACTCGATCCCAAAACCACTTTCAGCGTGGTGCACCACATATGCATGATAATCTCAGCATGTGAAAAACTCTTGATGACAAGGAAAAAAGTCAGTATTAGAGCTCAACACATATGGTCTGTATATAAACTTCATCAATGGCTAGCATGAAAGTCCTACTGGGATAATTGTGCAAGTTTTCTTTTGACACCAGCTATCATTTAATCTTTAATAGGAACATTTCGTCTGCTAAAATTGATGTCCTTGTAAACTCTGCTGTATGCGTTGATGAAGCATACTTGTATAAATACATAACAGGTCTTCAAGTCTCAATATCATGTATCTTGCAGTCTGATTCCAGTGAATAATTCTCGCACACTTTGCCAGTACGATTCAAACCAATTTGTATTGTTCAACGGGCAAGGGTCTACAGTTGTTGCTTACCAATCTGTGTATGCAATGATCTACCATAATCATAATCTTGAGACATTGGGCAGTGAGGGAAAGATTCATACAACGGGACCCAATTGGTGTGTTTGGATTCCTGACACGCGATGGCCGCTACCGTATAGTAGGTTAACCAGCTTCATTTGTCTGTCCCGGTGTAATATTGAGCTAGTAATGAGCTAGTGATCAATAGCAACTGGCCATCCAGGCAGTGGTAGCTGCTTATAAATTTGTCTCAAGATGGCGACATTATATAACCATCTTATGAAGGGGTCATAAACAAAAGACTGCAAGTTTTAGTAATAAAAAAACTTGGGATTTAATATCACATTAGAGATGGCAGTTTTCGACTACAAAACAGATATTAGGAACATTCCTTCATCACATAAGCTTTTTCAGAGAAGCAATAATGAAAATTTACCTATCGGCTCATTTATTCTATTATCATCATAATTGACTATTGTGCAACATTGCCTAAATCTTTTGAAGCGTCACCCAGACTTTTTATCCACTTATAAAGTCAGAGATTTATGGTGGAGTTTTTTTCTTGAGCTGTCAGTGATCTGTTATCATAATGAAGTGACATTAAACCAGTCTGACAGACCTGTCTACCGACATTTATTACTATCTATTCTTTTGTATCAATTCTTCCTTATGCTGATTTATCATGTATTTCGCAAATCTAGTTGTGTGACTCCAGACTCTATAGTGATAGCATACAGCATTTTATCCGTGTGTGAAAGCGGTGACTCTGTTGTAAGGCCCTTCACCTTCATTTTACCTATCTATGAAAACAATATTTAGAGAGCATACATTATATTGGGTTTACAATCTCCACAGAATAACGGTAAATAATGTAAATTGTGAAAACAAATGCACTTACTTAGTAGATATCTATGAAGATCATCGTAGGTGAGGGAAACACTGTAATTTTGTTAAAGTTGGTTTTATTGTTGGTTTGTCTGTCGATCTCAGTCTTAGGGGCATTATAAAGATGCTATGATTTGTCATTCTAATATTACGGGATTGGAAGCTGTGTTTTCTGACTATGATTTAATCCACTTTGTCTTGCTGGATCCAGCACAGTCACTAATTAGTCTTCAATACCATGAGACTTAACTATCAGGTTAAATAAATGTCATTACAAAACAGTATACACTTAGCTTATTCTTTACTTTACAAAGACTTATAACAGAAGTAGGATATTGAATAACGATGCATTTTTTTTTAATTTGATACACACTAAATGAAATGGGTGGCACTTTTTTCATGTAGAATAGGTCTACCATACTACCTGCAGAACAGGTTGAAAGTACAAATGATATTCCCCACAATAAATGCAAAGAGATGTTTCAATGACATAAATAGATACCATTTAAGAATCGACTGGTATGTTGATGGGATACAATGCAAAAGGATGACATAACTATACACTGGAAACAATATATGCTAAATATATTGCTCTGATTTTAGATGGGACTATGGAACATGTGTCTTGCAAATGTAATTTATTCTTCTCAATATTTTTGACACTGTCATGTCATATAAACTTTACATTTTATGAAAGAAAAAACATCAGTTATATTCTTGTTGTGGTTCGTTTGGTCAGACATTCACAGAAGTAGTCAATTCTGAGATAGGTATACCTATAATATAGTTTATAATTTATGGTTTATCTTAGAATGCATTTTATGAGAAGCACAGTTCATCATGTATACACCTGTGTCATATGTTATCTGTACGGATACTTTAACATATTATATTATTGCATATAACGGCACGATTTTGATCACATTTGTGATCATAAAACTGGTTACTATCATGCAAATATGCTGGCGGTTTGAATTCAACATTGATGATACATGTTGGAAACATGCAGTTTTCTACAATTAACCACATGCATTTTTGATTTAAATAAAAATATATCTCAGGGCAGTATATAAGGATATATTTAACCTTTGATTCATTACTGATTTTTATAATGGAACCTGACCGTGCAATTAACATTTCCAGTCTGCCAAATACCACTTGCTTCAAGCAAGATTTGCCACACAATATTGGCCACCATTTTCTTTGTCTGAAAACCCCCAGCACATTACATTGCTTTGAATTGCCTGTCTCATTTCCCGCCTTTTATGCCTAAGTTACTTTTTCTCCATGTGAACTTTTTTTCTCCACTGGAATCTGTCCCAAATTGTGATGGCATGCTGTTTTCCCCCTGCCCCCGTATCATTAATTTCTAATCAAAGTAAAACATGAGACAGGGAGTATTCCAGTATTCCTGCCTATGTACTGAGCCTGGCAGCTTCTATGTGAAGTAAGAATGAGCGAACTGCCTAGTTTCTCTGACTTTCTGTGCTGCTGCTGCTGCTTCTATTGATCTGTGAGAGAGAAAATGAGGGAAATTATACAGGTCTGTGGTCTTATTGGAGAAGGATGCTGCTAGGCGATGGAGGCAGGATACAGTTAGACTGAGCATAGAGGCTACCAGTCTAGTTGTCAGTTGTCTGTCGCTCTTACATTCGCACATTCACTGTAGCACCCAGCAACGTGAATGTTAAAGATAGATAAGCATATACAGCTCTCTCATACAAGTTGACTGTGTTTCTCATGTTTTAACAGATTTGACTAGCTTCAGCGTTGTTCTCAATCCGTTAATGTGGAGTGACATATTGTATTGGAAATACTTCTACCTTCAAGTGTGTTGACAGTGTAAATATTGGACCATGTGAAATGGTCATCTTGACGACTCTTAGATGAAACACAGCTGGTGTTTGCTCTTGGTCTGAAGGTACTCAGACATTGTTTGTGTTGTTAATAAACTTGTTGTCAAAAAAACCAAACTGATGCAGAATATTGGACGATAATGGTTATGTTAAGAAGGTGAGGACAACTAGGGAAATGTTAATAATTGTAGCTGCTTAGGTGAGTACTTTATGCATATGAACAAACACAGAACCTTTGTTTTTACTCAATGTGTGTATTGTCTTCAACTTAACATAGTTGGAGGAAAACATATCTGTCACCAAACATAAGGATTGAAAACAAGGATAATTATAAAAGGAAACTTACTTGAGAGAAACTACTTGATTGGCATTTAAAACTTATATATATAAACAATGTAGAATAGATTTATACCATATACCAGTTTGCGTGTGTACATGTTGTTGAAATCATTCAACTGTTTTAGTTTAAATATTAGAAGTGTGGAGACATCATCAATAATTGACCACAGAAACAGTTTTAGATAGACTTGGTAAAGTAGCAGCAGCAGTGGACCAGGGAAAGGGTCCAACCTCACTATCCAGGTACTTGGAATACCTGAGACACATGTGCAACTTCTAGCAGAGTTTTACCCGGCAGACTTATTATTGTAGACCCTGATTGGTGTGGTGTACAGGGGTGCTGTCAAGCTACTGTATCTGCAATAGCTATAGGTAGTCTGCATGTGGTATATAGGGGTGTACAAACAGCAGGAATCCAATACCATAATGACTTGGCTATAACATTTCTGTAATATAAGTACTAACAACAAAAATACCAGAAACAAGACCAAGGACATGGCATGTGAAAATTACATAATATTGGCAGTAATCACATCACTAAATCCTGAGTACAATGCATATGACTTGGTTGCAGTATATGTATTACTAACTATAGAAACGTCAGAATTCAGTTACCCTGCATTTTGTTGCAAAAAATAATAAAAGATAATATAATCAACTCTTGGATATCTTGATGAATCTGTGATCCAGCATGTGTTACCATAGCATGATTATAATTGGGGATACTGGTATCATTAACTTCACAGGTTGTCCCTTAACTGTAGGTTATATCAAACAAAACAGCTCAGTTCATTGTAGCAGATGGTGAACCATAAACTGAATAAAACTTGTACAATCATCTATATTAAAGGATGGGTTTACATGCTTTTGTGGTTTGTAAATAAAAAGGATAACGTTTCTAGCTCTTAAATGTTGGACATATATTTTACTAGCACTAGTCTATGAACTGTTTTATTTCTTACCTGTGTAAGGTGGTTTTCTTTGGTGGGACAAAGTGTTTCATGGTTGCTACTTTTTATACCGTGTGGACGTACCATCTGCTCCTGCTTTTGTCAGTGTATGCTGTTGGCCATTTGTCTTATGGATCTACCATTCTCCTGGAACTGATTGGCCGTTAGGACTGATTACCTGTGTCAATATCATCTCACCTGCTCCAGTGTCTGGCCTATATTGACTCAAGGTAAGGCTTCAGTTAGGCTTCATCAGCTCAATGTTTCCAACAGTCGGTACTCAGTTTGCTCAACAAAGCATCCATAATGGGATACCACTTCTGACTAATTAATTAGCTACCCCATTTTATTGTCTCTTTGAACTTCTGTTCCTGAAAAATGCTTCTCAATGTGCTATTTAGCAAAGACCAGAATTACAAATTAGACAGAGTGGCATGTATAGTTATTCCATCCATACCAGGGTATTTGTTTCAAGTTGTATCTAGATGGTAACAGTGATGTTGAGTGTAAGCAGTCTTTATCATTGAAAAGGTTTTTATTTAAATTAGTTTTAAATGGACCAAGCCATTGAACAACATCAATTGTAACTAAGCTTCTTATTTTTTCCTCTATTCTGATAGTTCATATCTATAGAAAATCTGAGTTGTTAAAGGCTGTAAACTTTGTTATATATTGACAATAGAGATAGGTTTAAGGTATTTCATTTAGGTTAGAAACAAATTAATGTGAAAGCTATAATGAAACACCTTCATGATCACAGTATTTATCATGTTAAATGTTTTTAAGTTTGTTTTTGAATTGAAATTGCAAAAAGGTAAGTATTAAGTAGTTTTGTAAAGATAAACAATTAGATAAAAAAACATTTAGATTACTGTTACAATGTTAGAGTTAGAACGATTTATGTGTTTGTTTTCACTGATTTTACTGACTTCTCAGAAGGTATTTAACATATTGACAAATGCATAATATTCTACCCTGTCATTTGTTGAAAGATATCTACGATTCCTTGCCAATATCAGAACAACATAAATCATCCCAGCCATCTTCCGCATTGGTTTTCTGGCAATCTGTTCAATCCCATCAGTAGATCATACTGCCTTATGTGTCCAACCACAAAAAATGATTAAATTGTTGGGGCTGTCATGTTCCTTTTGTCACACCTCAATAAAATGTGTTGAAGAAACACTTTTATTATTTTACCCCAAGAAACAAGGTTGTATTGGAATTATGTCCGCTGGACAGTCGGTCAGTAATTTGACTAGATTGGTACGTGCTATTTTGCGCCTAACGTTTATCAAATTTTAATGAAACTATATAGGACTGGTTATTAATATGCTTAGTTGTGCAGAGCTTTGGCACATCATGAGTTTTAGTTATGGCCCATTGTCATATTAATTAAAACATTAACTTTGGCAAAGCAGTATCTATATGTACATCTTTGCTGATTGAAAGTTCTTGCTTGCATTAAATAACTACCTAGGGCAACATTGTCTGTAGTTTAAAGGCCAGTTTTCATTCAAATTCTCCTACATTATCTGGTTTATTTCAATAAAACTCTTAAGAATACATAAGCTTAAATGGCCTATATTAAATGTGCATCATACACTTAAATTTTCCCTAAGATTTTTGACGAAAGGATCTTGTAAACTGTTATGAGTGGATATCCAGCCAGTATTAGATCTTTTTTCATTTCATTGCTTGCATTTGAGAAACTCGTCATGAAGTGCGAGGTTAGAGCTCTGTAAAACCGGTTTAAGCACCCCAGTCGGTCCAAATTGCCGACTGACCGTTCCAAGGCGGTAACTGTCGGGTTTGTTCTTTTTTTTTAAATAACTCATGACAACTTTGTTCTTACTTTTCGCGTTGCCTTGCATGAGAAATACCTTTGTTCTGTGAATTTTCGGAGTTTGGTATATGTTGCAATGCTCATAGGACTTTGTCATATATTCTTATTCCCTATGGACCATATAGACCCTGGTAAGGTCGCTGAGGACAATTTTGGCCTTTAGAATGTTGATGACACTTCCATTTAATCATATGTTTATATGAGATTTGGACTTGTAAGATGACACTATCTTCCAAGATCATAAAATGTCTGTGCTTCTTTGAAGAGGAAATAGGAGAAAATGTATCTGTTGGTTGTTTATATAATGAGAGATAAAGAAGTCTCACAGACAAGAGTCAGTGAGACACTCAAGATCTCTGCAAAGCATCATTCATGTAAGACTTTTTGCTGAATTGATTGGGTCTTAGAACTTAATGGGCTTGTGTTATCAGTCATAAAATCTTACTTAATAAATATATTCATTCAGAACTTATACCATTTTGTGTCTTTCTGTTATTGGCTCACCTTTTTACAAGCCACACCAAGCAAAAGAAATCAGTGTACATCAAGATAAGGCTAAATGAAGTTTTAAACAAATTACCCCAGCAACATACCCTGCTTTAATTGTAATTCTAGGGTTCTGATGACTTTCTACTATGGACCTTAAATCAATATACATACCTGTGAAGGTCTTCCAATGTCCATGATTGTTTATACATTTAGATCCTTTGTCCTTTCTATAAAGTTAACAAAACACTGTTCATGAATATTGCAGACATGTGTAACATACACTTGTCATGAATTAGTAGGAACATACACTAACAGTATGCTTGTCTGTCGGACTATTTAGAATTTCCAGATGGAACATTTAATACTTAATAGACAGAGCAATATTTGGACTGTCCATATTATGCATTTAAACTAAGTGCATTGTCTATTTTGTGTTTGAATATTTTATGTTGCTGTGATTGTAAAGCTGGTATCCATTGAATATTTAATGTTTCTGTGATTGTAACGCTGGTATCCATATGTAATGGTATATTATGGTGCAGGCTACATACATGCACAATATCTCTGCACTGATTTTTCAGTAGTCAGAGATCTTGATTCCACCATACAATCTACTTGTCCTTTTTTTGTCAGCTGCATTTATTTTCAGAGCACTTTTTATAATTGTATGTCTATAATAGACTAGTAGTGCTTGTTTTTTAAGTATGTGGGATAGCACTGGTTAGCATTACTGCTTATATGTTAAGTTCACTCTGGGTGAAACATAATTATCATATCGTCCTCTAGCCGACGTAGTTTGCTGCGGTGGTTGTACCCAGACATTTCTCTGAGATCTTCCTCTATTAAAGATAGCCGGACAACAATAAAAAAATCATAACTGTGCCCCTTCTATGTATTTCAAAAGCAGTTAAAACAGGAGATATCTAAGAGCAAGATGTGGGAAATTGGTGAGGCTCTAAAACATTTAGTGTGTTTGTCACTGTGATGATCATGTATATTTACCAAACTTGTTTCAGATAAAATAATCTTGTATAAACAAGGACAACTTAATATTATATATTTTCTGTATTTTACATACACTGTTTAACTACCGCTAACTGACTCTGGTTATAAGGTGTCCGCTATTGTAAATCATAAAGTACATCTTATATATGTTCCACAAAATAAAGTTTACCAATACCTGTTTAGTTTTTATAGATTATTAAAAAGCAGTTAAATAGCTTTGTTAAAAACATCAACAACAACATAATAGTATGTTTTATCAACTGACAATGCAAAAAAACAACAACACATTGTTTCATATTTACTACAGAGTATACTTCTTTTTACTGAACAAAGTTAAATTCCAATCAATCTTGATGCAAGTGAATGTTTTCAGTTTAAGCACAAATTTAAAGGAGCGCTGAGGCAGTCCTCGCTGAGATTGAGTTCCAAGCAGTGGCAGACTTATGCACACAGTGTGTTGGTTAAGTAGTGTGTGTCTTGATTAGATGAGTAAACTCATGTAATGTGTATGTTATACAAGTGCAAGTTGTTTTGATATTTATCTTGGTTAGCCTTGCATCAGCATATCTTAGTAGGCCTAAAGAATGCTAAGACAACTTTGTCAAAAAAGTTATATAGGGCATAAGTTGTTGATCAGATTTGCAAATGTATACGGCAGTTTTACTGGTTTCGATTTTGTCCTTCGGCTTAGCCTTTGGCTATTACAACTGTTAAAGTTTATACAGCATTGCTAGTATTTTGTGTATAACAAAATCTTTAGGTGTATATACCTCTCAGCAGCAAATTGTCTGATTCTGATCTGACAGCTCCCAACAGAAAGCTGGCCTTTCTGGATCTACTATTTGTCAAAGCCTCAAAAAGCTGGATTCAGCAGATGCTGGATCTACTATTTGCCTAAGACTGGGAAAATCCGGATTCGGCAGATGCTGGATCTACTATTTGCCTAAGCTTGGAAAAGCTGAATTCAGGAGGCTAAGGTTTAAACAAATTAAACAGGTTCTCCTTATTCACCCATAGGATTTTAACTCAAGTATCTGTAATGTACATTAGTATGAAAAGCTATTGTATTACAATGTCAAAACAGAAGTGGCACATACTTTCTTACAGAACCCTCTTTAATAGATTACGACCTCTTGAAAATAATCACAGTTTCAGATATATATAATATGATCAAATTGTGTTATTGTTTTTTTTAAATCCTACTCGTCATTTGCAAACATGTAATTTTCTTTTGAACTGAAATGTAATCTGCAAAGCATGAACAAAATCAACATAAAATACCAACAGGACTTAATCAAGACTCTTTTTTTTCATTCTCAAATGATTCTGCAAGTCACTGATGATTTCAACTCCAGGCCTATAAAATCCTTATAACATTTCTTATCACAATGTGCTATTTGTCGGCATGATCTAATTTGCCTTGCACCAAAGTCTTTTTATGATCCAGATTCATCCTGTTGCAAAGTAAAAGAAAATTTATTTTGATCACATTGAGCAATAAAGTGAGTTAACTTTACAGCTGATAAGCCCCCTGTGTACACTAGACCTATGACAGGTACAATAAAGATGTAATGTTAAATTAAGATAAGAGCATGCTGATGTGGGACTGAGGTACATGCATGATGTGAAGCACTGGAAACTGTGGAGTGGAAGAACATATGTTCTTACTGATATCCTTCAACAGTTGATCATAGCCCATACTTAACCCTTTTTTATTTGCTTATCATTCATTGGTTTTAAAGCCTTCTTATAGGGACTTAGTAACAAGTAGTGTAAATCCTGATCAGACATCACCCAGTGAGAGATGCTTTACCTGGATCTACAGTATTTGCCTTAGCCTTATGACCCATGCCTAGCAGGCTAAGAATTATTTAAGGGAAATGTTGCAGTCAGTCCTTACAATGATGGTTTTATAACGTTTTATGTATTTTTAAGCACAACATACTTAGAACATTGTTTAAAAAATTACCAGATTGGATCATACTAGACAAATTGGTGTTTTGTTATTTGTATTCTGGGCTCTTATCAGGTTGATGGGCTCCATGTAATAACACCATGGAACCTGGGTCAACAGGGTACATATCCATTCTTTTATAGGTCTGTACCAACATTAATTGACTGATAATCATAATCATAACTGAGTACCCAGACATCCAGGGGATATACTATATTAATGTATGAGGACCCAAGAACTCACTGTAGGTCCCACATAAAAGTTGATTCTCTCTGATTATTGTACAATATTAACCTATAATTCATAGACAAGAGTCAATACTGGTGTATAATTAATATGAATGGTGTAATCTTGTCCTGAGCAAAATGGTGTAATTTTCCTTCAGCTACTGATTAAAGGTAATTATGGTATATAAATATCCTCGGTTAAGGTGTGAATATAATAAAATCCTGAAATATAACAAAAAATATCTTTGCATTCATTTAATCCCCAATTTGTAGACCCTATGTCTTGCAGTTATTTTGAAATGAAAATGTGTTTTATTTTGTATTTATTCTTATATATTAATTCAAATCACGGCTTCTATACCAGTAAAGAAAAACAATGACAATGGCTAATTCACTGGGAAGCAACCCCAATATTAGGCCTTATCAATCTAAAAGTTTGTGGAGATAACAAAGTTGGATCGCAATTTGCAACATTTACAAGACAATTTGGCAAAGCTATGAAAACTAGGGCTGTCACGATACGCCTGAAGCGTACCACGATATATTGCGATACATGTAGAGCATATTGCAATACGTACCATAATATATTGCCATATCTGACCAAACTATTATAAGGAGCTTTTCACTCAATTATGATGAACAGAATGAACAACAAAAGCCCGAGTGTAATATGACATAGCTTTATAAACTTTATAACAGGGTAAACACAGAGATAAGAAAGAAATAGGACTAGAAGGGTAGCAAAGTACAAATAATCAAACAAAAATAACTGCAAAAAAACCTTAAACAGTGTCGTACGGTGCACCCAGTTAATTTCGTGGATGATGACGGTTGACGAATGTATTTCGGTTGATTGTACCTCCGCTGTACATGCGCATCAAAAAGTAGACAAAAAGCGACACCTACAACAATTTTCCTTTGCTGATCTGTCATCCTTTATTTATAAGTGGCCCACCAAACTTGCTTTATGTGATTTAATTCGGCGTTTTTCGAAAGATCAATCGGCTCGGCCATATTGTTTACACAAGGCAACCTGTCGTGTTCGATTAAACTGCTGAACAAAAGGTTATGATAATGTTCTAAGTATTCTACAACGAACTATCCAATAATATTTTGTCTACTTTTAGTAAATTTTAACATTTTTATTCCAATAGAGTCATGTTTCAAGGCAACATTCCTTTTTTAAATCCAGAAATAAAAGTGTCAAATCAGTCGCCAAAATCTAGTTTAAATATCTTATTGAAAGGAATACTGCCAAGGCAAATCGACTACGCTGCATTTCCCTAGCGCTTTAGAATGAACTCCCCTTCCATGTTCTTGACATTAGACTGCATTTTCTGTCGGTTGTCGGCGATCGCTTTTCATTAAAAGGGCATTTTTGACTTTGGATGCACAAAATGGTGGCAGCAAACATAGTTGACAAAATATTTTTTTAAAAAAACCGGTATGCTCAACGTTTATCGCGGTACTGTATTGACTTTACCCAGTATCGCAATATACCAGTATACCGCGACAGCACTATAGGAAACAGTCGTTTATGTAATTAAGCTTTACACTTTTTATAATGCTTATCAAGCTTCACTTGTAAATTATAAAAAGATGGCTTACAACTAAATGCTAATGTATATCAATAGGAATATAAGAAAAAGTCCTATAATAATTACCACAGATATTTAAGTCTGAACTACTTCTGTACAAAGACGTAAGGAGTAAAAGTGAAAAAAACACACCATAGAGACGAGATATTACACACAAACAGAAAAAAACAACAGCTACTGCCTTGGCAAAAGGACCAACTGGGGTGATTAAACATGGTAACGTTAGTGTTCCAAGCTCACACTTCTTGCTGGTTGTTCTCCTAAAAGCATTGATCATATGGTAAAACAGAACTATAATATTTTATTTACAAATATATACAAATGAATTAAAACACATAGACAAGAAAAATAAATATTCTAAGAAAAACATCCTTGGAACAGTCAGATGGCAAAAGAACCAACTTGGAATGGTTTAGTTGGCAATAGGACAAACTTGGAATGGTCAGTTGGCAAAAAGACCATCCTTGGAATGGTCACTTGGTAATATGACCAACTTGGGATGGTTGGTTGGCAATAGGACCAACTTGGAATGGTTGGTTGGCAATAGGACCAACTTGGAATGGTCAGTTGGCAATAGGACCAACTTGGAAAGGTCAGTTGGCAATAGGACCAACTTGGAATGGTCAGTTGGCAAAAGGACCATCCTTGGAAAGGTCAGTTGGCAATAGGACCATCCTTGGAAAGGTCAGTTGGCAATAGGACCAACTTGGAATGGTCAGTTGGCAAAAGGACCATCCTTGGAATTGTCAGTTGGCAATAGGACCAACTTGGAAAGGTCAGTTGGCAATAGGACCATCCTTGGAAAGGTCAGTTGGCAAAAGGACCAACTTGGATTGGTCAGTTGGCAATTGGACCAACTTGGATTGGTCAGTTGGCAATTGGACTACCCTTGGAATGGTCAGTTGGCAAAAGGACCATCCTTGGAATTGTCAGTTGGCAATAGGACCAACTTGGAAAGGTCAGTTGGCAATAGGACCATCCTTGGAAAGGTCAGTTGGCAATAGGACCAACTTGGAATGGTCAGTTGGCAAAAGGACCATCCTTGGAATTGTCAGTTGGCAATAGGACCAACTTGGAAAGGTCAGTTGGCAATAGGACCATCCTTGGAAAGGTCAGTTGGCAAAAGGACCAACTTGGATTGGTCAGTTGGCAATTGGACCAACTTGGATTGGTCAGTTGGCAATTGGACTATCCTTGGAATGGTCAGTTGGCAAAAAGACCAACTTGAAATGGTCAGTTGGAAAATTTAGACCATTTCCTGTTTCTTGAGACTCAAAGCAAATCGTCTAGATCTTAATCTGACAACTATCAGCAAAAGCTGGCTGATCTGGATCCAGTGAATCTTTTTGGTAAGGGGGGGGGGGATTTTTTTCCCCAAAATAAATAAAAATTGTTATTCCAGTGGTCTAGATGAAGAAAATCATTAAATGTAGTGTTTGTTTTAAGGTCATTTTAAAGTCTCTGACTGTAATGTAGATCATAACAATTGTGCTTATTAAATCAATTATTTAAATATACATTTCCTTTGATTATTCTTGAAAAAAATATTTCTGCAGTACTAGTTTTTTTCTCCAAGAGGAAATCAATGTGACATGTACATTTATAACATATCAGTCTTATATCAGTATAAAGCAGATATGCTTATATTCATTAACATCTGTCTCTGTTTTTATTTTATTTTTAATATTGAAAATAGATACAAGAAACAATGTTTGGGAACTTAAACCAGTATTACTGGTAGAGGAAGATGTAAGGCAAATATCTGGCTACATCACAGGTCCTCAGCCAAACCTCTCCAATAAATTCTTTGCCCAAATTTGGACTGGGTCCGACTCTCTCATGGCTATAGGCATCATTTCTTTTTGTATAACATATATAATTATGTTGGTGTGATGTTGAACCTTCAATAAACAACTGACTCAGACAGTCTGAAAGGTGACCAAGATCTGGGGGATGAGCCAAAATGAAGTGTCTTATTGGATTGAGGAGGCAGGCAGCTTTAATTAGGTCTGGCATAATGAACCCTGGTTTGTGGTCTGGTTCTGGGGGACATAGGGGCTGTGATGGAAGAGGCTGTAGGCTGAGCCTCGATTATTTATGTGCCAGCACAATTACACGTTAAATAGATTTATTTGTAAAGCAAATAATTACTGGTAATGTATGTAGATTGTTTATAAACCTTAACAAATGCAGGTTTAATGTAGAGGGGTATTTATCAACATAAATAATTATATGGTGAAATAGAGGGATTATTTTTGTACCATAACAAAACGGGTTAAAACGTTGGATTCTACTTAATTAGAGGTGATTACTTTTTGTAACAAAATAATTGCATCCAGAAAGAGAATATTTTGTTAAATATGTAAGTTATTTTTGCTTATGATAATTTCGTGATAAATGTAGCACATATTTAATGTCAAATACAAAGGTTTGTATTCCATTATATGATTTTCTGATTCAGTATCACTTCCTGTCAGAAATCTAGCCCTACTTTCTGCAAAATTGTCACACTAGTCAGCCTCATCATTTTTTTTTAACAAAAGACAAAAAGTAACTTGTACAATGTGATTTTTGTGTAAAAAATGTGAAAAATCATATCCAGAAATATGCACAGGATGTTTACAGGAAATAACATTTGTTTGATGAAGTATGACAGCATGGATTGGAATAAACAATTGACATTTAAAGTAAATCAGCTAAATATGTAAGAATGCCTCCTAATGTGATATGTGACTAATAATCTTACTATCAAATTAAGATAAAGTTTGATTCTTATTGTACTTTGATTGTATTGACAGTATTTTAAGTAATTTAGCATATTTATTTATGGTTTGTTGAAGATTTATCACTTGGTGCAAATTGCTACTAGATGTGCGGACGTGTGTTCAGTGAATGCTATCCTTCTTTTTCAAACAAAATATAGTTTTATGTTTAATTCTCCTATTGATTTTTTTTTATTACTTATTTCTTTTACAAAATGCATATAATAAATGGATTATTAGTACAGTGAACTAACATGGGCTGTATTTAGTTTGTGAGGATTTTGACCGTCTGGACCTCACTCAGTGAGGTACTTGTTATAGGGATATGGCATGTATATCAAAATATGACAGCAGACTTTTTGGGGGATAATATGCATGTTTCCAGACTTGGTTACTTTATTTGGGATAATATGTATGTTTCTAAGTATAACAGCAAATTTGGTTACTTAAATGGGGATAATATGTATGTTTCCAAATATAACAGCAGACATGGCTATTGTATTGGGGATAAAGTTTGTGTTTCCCAATATAACAGCAGACTTGGGAACTTTATTGAAGATAAAGTTGTTTTTTTCCGAACATAACAGCAGACTTGAGTATTTTATAGAAATTGAAACAAACTCCCTGTTTTTAGTCTACATAACTGATCATGGTTGAGTACCTATTCAGAAGGACACCTGTGGCAGAGTCCCTGGTATAGCTGGCTTGTGATTTCTCGGACACTTCAACCTCTTCCCTTGGGGGTTTGGCTCCAGGTCTTAGCAAATCTTATGTTGAGGACATCCATCGTAACCTGCTTTGCACCGAGACATTTAGCCTTCCTTCACCAGACATGGACATTGACATTCATAACCATCATTCAGTGACAGCAACTAAAAACATAGCAGGATTGTCTGTAAGAGAATAGGAGTTTGTTACATTTGTCAATTGATATGTCCTGTCTGTATTAAACAAATAATACATTTTAATTTAGATTCTAGGCACTTACATTATATATAAAAATAATATTATATTAGTATTAATAATAATTAAGTATAATATAGGCTATGTTTCTCAATTTACAAAAATAAGATTCTACATCATTTGGTTGTATAATATACAGAATATAGTAGTCCCATGTTAATATCTTATTATTAACAACCCTATTACTGTATTTCATGAAAATGTTGTAGTTCTTTAGTAATATTTCTGTTCCAGTGTAAGGCTCTGCTGTCTCTATCCTAGTTTGTGGAGGTTTTATTGTTTAGTTTATGATGCTGTGTATAGACTATCAATAGTTTTACAAAGGAGTTTAGCCCTGGGTGACCATAAACCATGAATAATACCGATCCTCAATCCTTGTGACTGAGGATGGAAACTACTAGAAGGAAGTAATTTGTTTCTGTGCCTGTCCTTGTGTGATACATACAAGTCTGAATGTAGATGTTATTGCTGGTCTTCAAGAACTTGACAAATTTGGCCCTTATATTTTTAGAGGTTTGTGAAATGGTCATGGGTTGTTGTAATACATTTTTGGAGTATTCATTTAAACTTCTATGAAAGATAAAAGAACCAAATTTCTGGTGCACTTTTTGTCAACTTGCAATGGATTAAACTTTGATACAAATTCAAATTATGGTTCTCATTTAGATTTTATAAGCTGGAGTCCATGAATCTTTTCCTGAACAAAATAAAGGAAATATCTTCCTTTTGTCAAAGAAATACATGTGGATAAAGTTTAAATAATATTTCTTACCCAATTTTTATTTTTTTATATTGATGTAACTTGAATACATGTGTTGAATTGAAGCAGATTAATCACATATTGCCTAGGTAATAAATTTTCATCATTTTGTTTGAGATCAAAAAGATGCTTATTTAAAACAACATATAAAAATATAACAGAGACCTTTTTTAACCTTAGATTCAGAGATTAGTCTTCTTTGATCTCATAAAGGTATTCTGTAAAGCTTTTGTATTACCTTATTTAGACAGGAAATCAATAAAGAACTTACTGAGAAGCACTGCAAAGAGAGTATTACCCTCTTAAACAACACCAGTAAAGATTTATGTTCTGTACCCCCAAGTCTTTCCTTGGCCTGATGCTTTTGGCATATGTGGCAGATGAATCAATTGATCGAATTATAGAAACAGGTAACATAACACCTGCTTTCCACTTTTGTCTCATTTATACATAAATCCAGTGCATGATGGGAAAGCTAATATGCTGAACATTCTATCTAAAATAATTTGCTGCAACATTCTTCCAAATCTTTTATCAGTGCAATAAAAATCTAATGACTAGGTATGATAAAGTGTAGAACATAACATGTGATTCGTTATTTCCAGTTTTGTTGCCAATTCTGCACATTGGTGCTATAGCAGGATCTAGTGTCATACGGATGATATCTGTGAGATAGTCTCACCTACAGTTTAATGGAGATTATACCTGGATTGTAGAACATTTAACCCTGATCATTCTGCACTTGTTATGGCCTCGTGCTAAAATCTTAATTTTTGCTTTGAGATATATAGCTTCCAGCTATCAGTTATTTGTTTGCAACAACTTGTAAAGATTGCTAGACATTTTGCATTGAAACATTATCCAAATAGTGTAGACCTTGATGAGAAAGTTCATAGTGGGAACTGAATGATCTAGATTTACATGCTTTGCCAAGGCATGATCTAGGTTTAGTGCTTGGCAGGCAAAGAGTTAATAATAATCTGCAGGTGCCCCTCGTGTCATGTTCATCGTAAAAATATTGCTTTTTTATAGCTGCATTAAACTCCAGGCTTATTGTTTATAGTTGCTTTAGCAGGCTTAATGTGTACCTAACATTGAAGTGTAAGTGTAAGTAATGAATAAAAAATATGTACAGACATGTAAACATTTAAAGTGAATGTTTCTTTTTCAAAGTATCAAAACAAAAACTCATATATATTTGACTGAAATATATTTATTCTTCAATTGGTTTATGTTCACAAATGTGATTGTCTTCCAGTATAATTTTAACTATAGGATCAATGCCTTGTTTTCTCATCATGATTTAGTTATGCAGGTTTCTAAGGGTGCCAGCAAGTTATATATTTGGGAGAAATGTTCAGAGTTTAAAGCTGAAATTTTTAGTTTCCTTCTTATTTTGTACAACTATGGTTTTATTATGCCTGTGTCTGCTTATTCTTAATTGCTTTGGAAGCAAACTATTCATAATAACTTAAGCTTTGACGGTTTCCACATTGTCATGCAATAAACGATTCTCTATTCATTTTCAGGGTTTTTGCAAAGTATAAAAGATGTGTTATAATTTTTTACATTTTACATTACTTTTATTTCCAGGTTTTATAGTATGTTTAAATATTAATATTAATATACCTTGAAGTCTTTTAATTTCATTTTGTCATATTTTCATTTATGATAAATACATTTATTGGAAAAAAAAGATGATCTCACCCAAATAGTGTATAAATTTTTAATACTTTGTTTAGTGCAAATATTATTATTATTATACTTGTCCGAAGCAGGGCATAGTGAGGATTAAATTAAAAAACAAAACTCATCTCTGCTTAAAATTCATTATGTTTATTTATCATACACAGAATATACTTCAGTTTTATAGCCACACTAAACTTCAGGTTTAATGTTGATAGTTTCTTCAGCACCTTGATTATGAATGTTAGTAATGAATTAATTACAAATAAAACAGTAGACATCTATATGTAACATATGTAAATAATATCAATGCATGTAAAGTAAAATAAAAATCTTACCTTACCATTCATCAAACCATTTTAAAATAAATATAAAAAAAAAACTTTCTAAGTAATTAATAACTCCTAGCAAGATTATGTACTAAGTACTAATAAAAGATTTGTTTAAATGCTTTCATAACCTGCTAAATACATATACATTGCTCCAGCCTGAAAAACGGTGTGGGTCTAGATGCTCCTAACAGGAGCTGTCAGATCAGGGTCTGAACTACTTGCAACAGGTTCTATAGCAATATGTCTTGTAATCTCTGTTGCCTGTTGTTGTTTTTAAATAACCTCGAATTTGTACTGGTTATAAACAAATGCGGCATGTTGAGGGCTGAGATAATTGTCCAACGTCTAGGAATCTTACCCTCCCAGACATCTTGGTGAATGATTGGGCCGGTCTTTCCCTATGGTGATAAATGGACCCATCAAACAATATTTTATTGTCTTGTAACACTTCTGAAATATTGCTGCAGCTATACATTATTTTATGCCAACATTTTTTCTGCTGGTTGCTGGATGAAATATTACCAAATTACCACTAGTTTTACAACCAACAAGAGATAAATTTCAAAATGCTTTTGGTAAAATTTCATCTCATATATTGCAATAGAATTATGTTTATTGATTATAAATAACTTTCTTCATGAGGATTGTCTTGAAATAGTCTCTGTTTAATTTATTTGATAATCATTAATTATTTCAGTGACTTGTTCCCCTATAAATTTTTCTTTATTTTTATTCTCTACTTCTATTATTTGCTTTGAAACCTTTCACAGTTGATTGTGATATTTGTCATGTTATGTGTATAATTTAGGTGATATATATATATGGCTTCACCTAAAAGAGAAATGGCTTTTTATAATGGATATTATAATAATGAGATATTTCCCACAAGATGGCTGTAAACATGGTTTATTGCAGGAAACTTGTCTAAAATTGTTAAACAATATAATTACAACATTCAAAACTATTATGATTGATTTTTCTTAATAAAAAAAAGTATTTTTTGAAAATGATGGTACTGATTGTTATGGCAACAGGGACATTATTCATTGGATCAAATATTTGGCTTGAAAATCCATTTATTAGCTAACTTTGCAAAGAAAAAAAAGTGGAGTTATTTTAATGACACTGTGTTGGATTTGGGGATTATATATAGTAAACCTTTTTATTCATGGTCCTTTCTCAGAAACTGTCAAAAATATTCACTTTTATAGTACATATTCATTATCTAAAAAGAATCTGTTTTAAAAGGTGGGTACCCTTAAATTAATTTTGACAGCGTTATGTTTCATGTTCTTTTGACTTTTTATTAAAGTAACAGAGTATATATCCACCACTGTAAAAAGTGAAGCACACTGTTTATAGACATGTCTTGTTATCACTTGGATCCATAAGCTTTAAATTGCATGTGGAGGAAAATTATAGCTTTTCCGTATTTGTATGTCATGTGTCTTGTTTTTTTTGTTGATTTATAAAACATGATCTGTAATGGCAGTCCTTTAATACTTCTAATACAGCTAGGCAAAAATTGATCAAGAATAGTGAACTTTAGCTGGGAGCTGTCTGATCAGGATCTTTACTACTTGCTCATCATTTCTCTTTACAAGGGCAATAACCTGCATATAATGAATTGATCACCTGAGCCAAATATTGTAAATCTAGCTGGCTGCTATTTCTTGCAGTATGTGAAATAACCTTTGCATGTACTGTAAGGAAACAAACAAAAATAACTATATATGTCTTAATAAAGCTGATTTGGGGTATGGGATCTAGGTTGCCTGTCTGCTATCTGAGTGGTTTCACTTCTACACCATGTTTTGAAGGGATAAATAATTCACTGCAGACATTTGTGTCTGTTGTATGTGGCCTGAATATGCTGTGAACTTTAAGGACTGGCTGATTGATTGAAAACTAATTTGTTTGACACCTAGTATAGCCCTGAAACTCTGCCTTAACTCATAACCTGCTTAGCACAAATTGATCAAGCTTAGGCAGATAATGTAGGTCCAGATTAACCATCTTATCAGCTACAAGTGAGCCCAGATTCACAACCAAATAAGGAAGTGTAGTTGGTTTTGCACTTTGATCTCTGTCCATAAAGGAAAGTATATATCTCTTCATTTGGATAATTATTTTCTCACAGGTCTAGCTAGCTCAACCAAAGCCAGTAGTTTAAGGTCCCTCATGTAGGTTATTCATATTCATAAGTACCCACAAAATAAGCTATGCAGGTGAAATTATAAATGTCACAGATGTGTGACATTCAAGGCACCACAGAGAGAATGTCCTGAAAACAAAAAGATGGATATGTTGGGAGCCAGACTATCTGGTACCACAGAGAGCATGTCCTGAAAACAAAAAGATGGATATGTTGGGAGCCAGACTATCTAGTACCACAGAGAGCATGTTCTGAAAACAAAAAGATGGATATGTTGGGAGCCAGACTATCTGGTACCACAGAGAGCATGTCCTGAAAACAAAAAGATGGATATGTTGGGAGCCAGACTATCTAGTACCACAGAGAGCATGTCCTGAAAACAAAAAGATGGATATGTTGGGAGCCAGACTATCTGGTACCACAGAGAGCATGTCCTGAAAACAAAAAGATGGATATGTTGGGAGCCAGACTCTCTGGTACGACAGAGAGCATGTCCTGAAGACAAAAAGATGGATATGTTGGGAGCCAGACTATCTGGTACCACAGAGAGAATGTCCTGTAAACAAAAAGATGGATATGTTGGGGGCCAGACTATCTGGTACCACAGAGAGTATGTCCTGAAAACAAAAAGATGGATATGTTGGGAGCCAGACTATCTGGTACCACAGAGAGTATGTCCTGAAAACAAAAAGATGGATATGTTGGGAGCCAGACTATCTGGTACCACAGAGATTATGTGCTGAAAACAAAAAGATGGATATGTTGGGAGCCAGACTATCTGGTACCACAGAGAGTATGTCCTGAAAACAAAAAGATGGATATGTTGGGAGCCAGACTATCTGGTACCACAGAGAGCATGTCCTGAAAACAAAAAGATGGATATGTTGGGAGCCAGACTATCTGGTACCACAGAGAGCATGTCCTGAAAACAAAAAGATGGATATGTTGGGAGCCAGACTATCTGGTACCACAGAGAGTATGTCTTGAAAACAAAAAGATGGATATGTTGGGAGCCAGACTATCTGGTACCACAGAGAGTATGTCCTGAAAACAAAAAGATGGATATGTTGGGAGCCAGACTATCTGGTACCACAGAGAGTATGTCCTGAAAACAAAAAGATGGATATGTTGGGAGCCAGACTATCTGGTACCACAGAGAGTATGTCCTGAAAACAAAAAGATGGATATGTTGGGAGCCAGACTATCTGGTACCACAGAGAGTATGTCCTGAAAACAAAAAGATGGATATGTTGGGAGCCAGACTATCTGGTACCACAGAGAGTATGTCCTGAAAACAAAAAGATGGATATGTTGGGAGCCAGACTATCTGGTACCACAGAGAGTATGTCCTGAAAACAAAAAGATGGATATGTTGGGAGCCAGACTATCTGGTACCACAGAGAGTATGTCCTGAAAACAAAAAGATGGATATGTTGGGAGCCAGACTATCTGGTACCACAGAGAGTATGTCCTGAAAACAAAAAGATGGATATGTTGGGAGCCAGACTATCTGGTACCACAGAGAGTATGTCCTGAAAACAAAAAGATGGATATGTTGGGAGCCAGACTATCTGGTACCACAGAGAGTATGTCCTGAAAACAAAAAGATGGATATGTTGGGAGCCAGACTATCTGGTACCACAGAGAGTATGTCCTGAAAACAAAAAGATGGATATGTTGGGAGCCAGACTATCTGGTACCACAGAGAGTATGTCCTGAAAACAAAAAGATGGATATGTTGGGAGCCAGACTATCTGGTACCACAGAGAGCATGTCCTGAAAACAAAAAGATGGATATGTTGGGAGCCAGACTATCTGGTACCACAGAGAGCATGTCCTGAAAACAAAAAGATGAATATGTTGGGAGCCAGACTATCTGGTACCACAGAGAGCATGTCCTGAAAACAAAAAGATGGATATGTTGGGAGCCAGACTATCTGGTACCACAGAGAGTATGTCCTGAAAACAAAAAGATGGATATGTTGGGAGCCAGACTATCTGGTACCACAGAGAGTATGTCCTGAAAACAAAAAGATGGATATGTTGGGAGCCAGACTATCTGGTACTTTGTTTTCTTCCTTGTTGTCTTCCTTGCTTTATCTTTTATAATTGCAATCTGTACTGTTAACCTCAGAATGCTTGGTTCTTTTCTTGAAATAAGATCTTGATAAACAGCTGCAAATTATTCCTGTTATATCCTGTTACCATATTGACATCATTTAAAAATTGTAAGCACATTGTCTAGAAAAAAGATCTTGCCAAACAGCTGCAAATTCATAATAATTAATTAATGAATATTTAGCAGGTCCAATATTTGCATTGATACTCTAAAGTCTTGATACCTTTTCTAAAACATTGAAAAAACATAAGGTGTTGGAGATGTATACAGAACAGTTATTTAGTTTATCAATAAAGTTTAATAAAATAGCTCTCTCTCTCCCTTTTCTATAAAGAAACTGCCTTCTGTTCATTTTGATTTACCACTTTACAATAGCAGTCTCTAGTTGGATGGTGCAGATAGTGAAATTGTTTTAAAATTTTAAAGTATATCACTGTTTTTTTAATTTTGAAAATACAATTATCTGTTAAGTGGTTTGAGAAGTTTCTCATGACTTTTAGCAAAAGCTGTCTATCAACTATAAGATAAGATAACTGAAATACTGTGTGATTTGCATTTATCATATTATATGTTTAAAATCTTTGAAAACAATACCTTTAAACTAATGGTTCTATTTTCTTTGCTATTATAAATCCCATAGCCTGTCAAGATGCCATGTCTCTTTAAGATAATAGAATGGCAATAAAGGGGAAGGACATTTGCAAAACATGACTGGAATGTAGGTGTGATATTATTTTTTACCTAAACTGAAACATCTGCATGATGAAAGCTTTCAAGCTCTTTGCATGCTAAACACAAACTGAATATGCATTGGTGAATAGGGTCGATTCAGATCAGCCAGGTCTTGCTGGGATTAGGAATCTGCTCACTTTGCTAACAAACCCTTAACAATATGTGTAGTTTGACACCTTTGCTTGTATTTGCAACAAATCTCATATTCTGGAGTGGTAACAAATGAATGAAGTGGGCTAAGGGTTTACCATTCTATCTGTCATATCTTTATTCTATCTTCCTTCAGCATTGATTGAAAGCCATTTCAGATAAAACAGAACACAATCTGTTGTCCCCGGGCTTAGCTTCTTTGTACTGTTCCAGTGCCTTCATCCCTTCTCATGCTCCATTTGTTAATAACTGGGTAGTGTTTTACTAACAAATTCATCCATGGATAATTAAGACATATTTATAGATATCTTGCATCTAGTAGCGCTAATCCTGATCAGACCTTTCCCAGTAAAAGCTGAATGATCTGGATCTGCATTTTTTGCCTAAACCTGCTAAGCAGTTGAAGATCTATCTGCTGAGTATGCTCCTCCCTGAGGGATGTTTCAATTAAAAGTGTTTCTGTCTTACCAGAGTTAGAAATCTGACTTGCATTTATTGATGCACAAATGATTCTTTTGTGTCTCTAGGACTGCCTTCTGTTCTCTCCAGTATTATTGACAGTCATTTCTTGTTCTATCAACCTAATGCTACACAGTGATTTATTGAAGTTTCACAAGCATTGTTTCATGGGAATATAACAGCCTGATCCAGCATGTAAAGCATGGATGTATCCTAACCTTGTTTTATACTTTAACATAGATTTGACCCCTAATTTTGACTCCTAGTATGACTTCAGTAAATATTTTGACATTTAAATACAAAAATATGTCCACTGGGACAGATTTTTCATTTTTTTGTCAATATTTTTCTTTGAAAACATAGTTTACTGAAAACATGATTGTTTAAAGCCAACCCTTGAAATTATTGAATTAAACTTTAACATCAGTGCCTGCTACACTTGTTGATTACTAAATTCTATTTTTTTGCAAACAATTAAATGCTGAGGTTGAAGACATATTGCTAGGTTCTAATCTAGATTTTATCTATTAAAATAATCGGAACAGCTTGTGCTTATTATAGTGAGAGTTAAATAGAGTTCAATTATTAACTGTTTGTCCTAATTAAAAAAAGGTTTCAGTTGTTAAGATGTTAAAGGTGTGACAGTGACATAATGTGTAAAATTATCTCTGATATTTGTATCTGCATGTCATATTTGCATCTACATCCACAAGAATATCACTTGTTATGGCTTGTACACCTAATACAAACAGTTTCAGTTGTAGGAAATAGCATAAGCATGTCTACTAGACAAATCTTTCATCCTATTTTACCAACACATTTTACCGTCATATATAACCAACGTAATGTTAAATATGTAATTGTACCTGGAACTCAACTTCTGCCAAGAGTTGACGGACACTAAACACTTCATGTAGACTATGGGAAGATTTTATTGTTACGCACAAAATGCAAAAGTAGAACTCAAACGTTAAAACCTGCATCTCAAGGAAATTAGTCTAAGCAAGTTAGTGTTTGTCATCTTTGATCCACCAATAATATCAGCTTAATTGTTGTCAAATATCAATGAGCAGTTTATGTTTATAGAGAAATTATAATAACATCAGAATTACACACAACACTGATCCAATCTCATCTCAGCCCAATCCAGTAATATATACAGGGTGGAATCTCATCTCAGCCCAATCCAGTAATATATACAGGGTTGAATCTCATCTCAGCCCAATCCAGTAATATATACAGGGTGGAATCTCATCTCAGCCCAATCCAGTAATATATACAGGGTGGAATCTCATCTCAGCCCAATCCAGTAATATATACAGGGTTGAATCTTGATGCATGTTGTAGTTTTCTTGGAATGTGGCTGTCATCTTGTCTTTGGTATCATCAGTCAATAAACTAGTAATAAATAGTTATTGTAAGGTTATATTTTGAGAGTTCTATTTAAATACATTGTCTATTTTGTTTAACTTGATATTCATGTTTAATGTAAACATGCTCTTTGGTATAAAAATGGATGCAAAATGATGTATATATGCTGGACCTGTATGATGCCTTGCAAAACAGTAGACTAGAAGTTGGAGTGACTTCAGCAGTGTTGTGTCTTCTGACTTTAAGATTGTCTATGTGATATAGGGTCTACAATGTGTGATGGTCCCCATATAGCAGTAACTGACTTTATGAATTGTCTATGTGATATAGGGTCTACAATGTGTGATGGTCCCCATATAGCAGTAACTGTTATCTCTTGTGTACATCTCTGATATCTCCACTTCCAGGCAGGTAATAAATTTCTGTCTTTGGTGCCATTCCTATATTAAACCCCAAACATTTATCATAACCATCAAGAGTGAAGGAGCTTTTAGCTCTATTGAATCCTGTACCATGCTATATTACATTAGCTCTTTGCCTGCCAAGAACTTTTTATAAAGGCGAATGTACAAAGTGTATATCCTGATCATTTGGCTCCTGCTGAGATCTCTCTGATCAGGATCTCAACTATTTGTTTCTTAATGTATAGCAATATGTCTTGCTACATTTTAAATTGTGTTGTTAAGCAAACTACTCAGATTTTGTATACTTAGAAATGAATATGGCATGATTAGGGTTAAAGATGCTTGGTCCTTGTTTCAGGGACAACCAGTCAATCTTTCTGCAACATTGATCACCATGGCAATCCTGACTGGTGTTAGTAGGGTTGTAGGTTATACGTTAGAAAATCTATCTCTGAATATTTGAATTCCAGTTTATTTTAAGTTTTATATAGCAGTATATTTTGAAATGCACAGAAAAGCACTTAAATAAACAACAACAGAAAGACATAAGACAAGTCATATTTCAAGGAGTTTATGGAATTTATGACTTCTCTCAATATGGAATATTATGGATGTTGTTTGCCTGAATTGATTTCCATGAAAGACTTTATATTGAGATGTTGACTGTTTAGAATTACCATACCACAAATTTGAAAAAAAAACTACAACAGATATATATATATATGTACATATATATATTAATCATTTTTCAACACTTGTGGTTAGGGTCATTACTAAAAACAGTCAATATATAATATTGTGAGCTTAAGAATTTATTGTGATTAAAGAATCAGTTCTGGTGAGGGCCTGGAGAGTTATGGGTAAAAATGTCTGATCAAAAGTCTGAACTATCATAGACACCGCAGCAGTATGTCTGAAACTAACACAAATTAATGCCATTAATATCAGCATGTCCATATTAAACACCAAAACGCTATCCTAAAGGGTCTTAAAATTGACAGCACAGTCTTCCCACAGTGGAATCTAAACAGCTTTAAATGAATAAGGAAAGAATTTGTTTGGCAATTTTCAAGTTTTTTTACTTTGAAACTTTCCCTCGTAGCAACATTCATCGTAATCATTGCTCTAACAAAGTCCAGCAATTTCTGTTAAGGCACTGATATGTTGAGATTATCAGGATGCTGTATTTATAATATTCTAATCATTGTAAATAAATGAGAAAATGCACATTATTTCAGAATGGGCTGTACACACAAATAATCATTAAGAAAAGAGTGGCCACAACTTTTGTGACAGTCCCTTTCTGCCACAGTAGTTTTGATTCAAGAAATTCTGCTTGTGATGTCATAACTTTTCCATGATTAAAGCTTCCAATCAGTTTCTTGAGAATGCTCACAGACTCAAACTCACATTTTCTTAAAAATATGCCTTTGTACCATTAATATCAATACATGTACATTGCTTTTTTTTCAAGAGGAACCTCTTATTTGCTAAAAAAAAGTAAGATTTATAACTTTTCAAATTATATCTACCACTAAAAGGCTTAATTTGTATTGTTAGTCTGAATCAGAATTTATGCTCAATTTGTAAGCTTTCAAGTTGTTAAGTTATCTGTTTTGTTCTTGAATTAACCATTTACATTCACAGAAAAAGCTTCTCTGCTTCTAGCTATGCTCTGACTTTAATGATGAAAGAGTTTAAAGACTTTCCTTTTTGGTTCCCCAAAGTTATCTTGAAAAAGAACAAGTTTTAAGCATGTCTCAATGTGGCCTTGACTGTCTTACAATGAAACAAGACCAAGGTTAGAGAGAGAGAGGCGGCAACCTGCCAAGAGAATAGTCAATTTTGTCAACACATGCAGGTCTCCTTGATCTTTATGAGTGGTGCATGCTGTTACAGTGATGGCGGTGTCTTGGGGAGTAGCAGTAATTATTGACAGCAATTTATCGCGCCATTGACACACTTCTCAAAATAACGTCACAATTCTGTAGGATAATGTAATAGCTGTCTCATATTTCATGCAACCGAAATAGCATTGGCAAGATGATCGAGGTAGCAGGATAGCTCTCATATTTAAGAAAAGGAAAAGTGTATGCACTTTTTAACATGGTCGTAATAAAGAATTGTTTTACAAAAACAAAAGTGAGCACTATGCTTAGTTCAAACAAGTTGTACCTACCAAATCTGAATAATAACTGTTGTATTTTTTTACTGTTTTGTGGATGTGATTATTTTAACTGTTGTTAAAGAACTAAATGATCCCATTTGATTCGTAACTTGTTTTTATATAATGAAAACAACACTTTACTCATGCACCTTTCAATTTAAATGTTTCTTTCTTATACAAAGCTAAGGGAATAGTGTTGGTACAAGAACTAATATAAATTCTGAAATAATGAAATAGAAAAGAATAAGGGCCTCATATTCTTATAATAGCATTTGAAATGAGATATTTTTTGCAGATGGACTCTTAAAAGATTGATGATCTTAAAAGTTTATTGGGCTTAAAATTGACTGATATCCTGCTACATTCTATTTAAATACATACTGTTTCTTATCTTATTACCTCAGCATGTAATGGTGCCTAGAGATATTGATAGAAACTTGAGGGCTAATAGTATAGATCCTGTTCAGACAGCTCTTGGACATCTGGTTGATCTGGATCTTCTCTATTTGCATAAACCTTATCAACACACACATAGCAGGCTTAGAATTAATTATAATTAAGCAGGAATACTATTGTATTATTCTAATACATTTTACCCGAATCAGTTGTAATATGTACTGGAAGTATATAATAGATTTATATTATAGGACCATAAATACTTAGTGTTCTTACTGAGAGACTTCATTTGTTATCAAGATGGTGGAGGCCATTCTTTATGGTGCCAGTAGCAGTCTAGTAGCCAAAACTTGATCAAGTTTAGGCATTGAAGACAGAGATCAATAGGGTCCTATAGGGAGTTGTCTGATCAGGATCGCCATTATTTGTGACAGAGTCTCAAGCAGTGTGTCTGCCAGCTGAATTGGCATGTAGATTTTCTAAAGAACTTGGACTTTTTGTTAGTCAGTTATAATAAATGCTGTAGAATATGTTTATAGGTGATATATTCTTTCTTGTAATATAACTCTGAGTTACTTGTGTACCACAGATTTCTCCTGCCCCTTGCCATTCATCAGGACCAGACTTGAGTGCCTGAGTGGAACCATACGGCCCTGTAGTCTCCATCATTGTCACAGTAATCTCTGATCTCCAGAATAAAATGTATTATGTTTTCAGATATTCTGTCATACTTCTCAGGGGTCCACAGTGTGCTATTACGCAACCAGAAACAGCTGCCAGGGGGGTTTATAGTCATAATTGAAACATATCTGCAATTTTAATGTGCTGTTTGAATATTTATGATCTACCATGGAACCCAAATTGTCGATAGCTTTTTTCTAAAGAGACATGTTTTACTGTGATTGTTGCAAGCAAACATCCTAAATTGATGGATGTCGAGTCAGTTGTCCCTACGGTGTTTACAAGGAGCAAGGAAGAATATTCCTTGAACTAGATTTGCAATTACCCACAGAGAATGCACAATTGTACTAATACATGTATTCTTCAAATAAATAAAATTATTACATTTAATATTTACAAGAAGGAAGTAAATAATTAATTACCAATAGGACTTTCAAATGTACTTATTGTTTTTATCAATCCCTCAGGCCATTTATGAGAGAATTCTATCAACACCAAGCACACATATTGCTGAAATGCATGTGAAATTCTAACAGAAATACAGACAACTCTATGCAATTTCATGAATATCTAAACATCTTTCTAGGTTAATCTATCTTAATTTTTATGTAGTCTTGTATTATTTCCTTATTGTTGCTAAGTGCTCATAACACTTTAATTTCATTGCTTTGAATAGGATGTAACTTATCAACTAGTGTCGATCAGTCCTTTAACTAGAAAAAAGTCAACTTCTAACTTACCAAGGCCATCATGAACAATAGAATTATTATACAGCATTTGATGCTACACCATTATAAACTTTTGCCATTTATTAACATTCCATACTAGAAGTCAGTATATTGCCCTGGACACCTCTGTTGTTTAGTACCAGTCTGATTAGTAATTTATGGGAACAGGTCTGACCAACACTGTCTAGAGCAGCTTTACCAGACAGAGGTGTGTAGAAACATGTTGTTGTGGTCAGTAATAAGGCAGGAAATATAGTTGTTTGAAGTGAACAGTTCTCATCTGGCAAAATTGTGTAGCAACCATGTTCCATGTTTCAGTTTTGTTGTTATGCAGACTAGTTTGAACCACCAGGGTCAGTCAGTCACCTGGCCATCTCTGGTCATCTCGTGCCAATTTATTGCTCATCTATGGTTATTACAAAACCAGGGTCAATCAGTCACCTGGCCATCTCTTGTCATCCTTTGCCAATTTACTGGTCATCTGAGGTTATTACAGACAAGGGATGTTGGCTTAATTAGTTCCTCCTGGTGTTTGTCTCATGTGTTTTCATTGATGCTGGCATCATTGGTTCATTGACCACAATTGACCACTGGTCAGGTTTATTAGAGCCAATATGAAGTGGTCTGAAGGGGCCTCAGAGATGGAATATCACATCAATGAATGTTTAATCTTCCTTCATTTCTGACTTGCTGAAGATCATGCTTATATTAATTATTTATTATATTAATTAAAAAGGACTTAAAACCCACATGTTATTTAAATTACGAGCTTAGTGTGTTAATGATATTGTATTGTACTTACTCATTTTCATTAAAATATGCATACAATGTTAATTCTACTTGCATGAAAGCTGATTGTTCTTTCTGTATACCTGGAACCACTTTTAGCATAAGTTAAACAGTTCTGAACAAACAATTAATAGCTTCAAAATAATATTCATTGTACTGAATTCCTGTCACTACCAACATGTGTGTACAAACATTCTGAAATTGCTTCTCATTAAAAATTGATTAATTTTGATACTCTGTTTATAATAAGCTGCACCACTTTGACCATCACTTCATACACACAAAACCAACATGTGATGAATATCTGTTATCTTAGGATTAAAGTGTCATTAATTAGTGCATTCAGCTTCATGTGATGTTTGAATGAAGTGCATACTGGAAACCACACCAGCATACAGGACAACAAACAGAATAACCAGAAGAGCTTAGTTAATAGTTGCTAACATTCCCTCCTTGATGGTCATATACCCTTTGATAGATATACTGCTAGCACAGCTGGTTCTTCTGTTGTTGGAATTAATAAACTCTTAGCCTGCTACCCATGTTTTGAACAGGCTTAGGTAAATAGTGTAGATCCAGATCCCTCTGGGAGCTGTCTGATTAGGATATATAGCCTGTTAGCAGCTCATTCTCCTGTGGTACTCCCTGTCAATTATAAATGTAGTGGTTACAAATAACTAAGATTTTAGTATGGGTTATTAACAAAAGTAGCAGCATATACTGTAGGAACTAATTACCCCCACAAATACATTCTCAGGTGTGTTTGTGAAGGTGTGAGGGGATGCAGGGGTTGTTGTGGTTGCCCTGTCTGTTTTTTGTATCTCCTGTATCAGGCCACACCATCAGTATTAGAGTTAAGTGCCTGGGCTAGTCTTGTTCTGGTATGTAGCTTTCCTAATGAAGGGGATGATTGCTCAGAATTATCTTGTTTAACCCTTGCCCCCAGCTAGATAAACATATTGTTTGAATTTTAGTTTTAGTGAGCTGTCTTTCCTTGAAAACCATGTAGAGGAGTTTTTTGTTTAACAAATAAAGGAATATTTAGATATATGATTGTTTGATATATTCAAGCAACCTGGTCACTAGTAATCATAGGTAAAAGACACAAAGAACCACACTATCTGTGCTGCTTGTGCATTTTAAATTACTGCATCACTATCAAGCCAATCAGTGTAATATCTGTCATAAAAATAGGACATATATTATCACATACACAGTTTGGATATAGAAGGTTGGCTATGACAATACTTTTCACTCTAATTTAAACCTAAATGTGGCAAGAAGAAGGAGAACACATTTGTATATAGTCTTGAGACCAGAGGTAATATTTTATTCTATTATTCATTGTGGTTCCATTTTTTTCCTCATTGTTTTAACAAATAGTTAACAAAATGCAAATGTGACCAAAATCTGACTACTCCCCTTAAATTAATGAAGAAGCATTGTTCTTATACTGATATATTGAGTTTTCCATACAAATCACACACATCTGAATATAGAAACCTAAATACTTTCGACATGATTGTATTTTTACTTAAACTTCATCTAAAATAACTGCTCATTAGTGCTTCTGGACGTAAACAAAATATGCTGAGTTCAAAATGAACCCCTCATTATTAGTTGGTGGCTAGTCAAACTATAGTACATGTAAACAGGTCTGTGACAATCGCTTTGGTTTATTTTATCAACACTACACCCATGTGATCTGATTATAAATCCTGGATTGTTTATTATAACATATAATGGGTATGTGTCAAAACAAGATACCCTATTTAGAAACTCTGCCTTAGCTTGTTGAGTGAAAGTAGTAACTTAGTGATTGATTCTGGTAACTCAGTAAGTGTGTCTGGTAGCTTGGTGAGTGTGTCTTGGTAGGTAGGTAACATTTTTGGAACCTTTGCCATAGCTTTGTAAGTGTGGTTGGCAAGGTAACACATTTGGAACAGTTGCCATAGCTTTGTAAGTGTGGTTGGCAAGGTAACACATTTGGAACCTTTGCCTTACAGCTTTGTAAGTGGGTGTGGTTGGCAAGCATATTTGGAACCTTTACCTTAGCTTTTTTTTTTACCTTAGCTTTGTAAGTGAGTATGTTTGGCAAGGTAACACATTTGAAACATTTGCCTTAGCTTTGTAAGTGAGTATGGTTGGCAAGGTTACACATTTGAAACATTTGCCTTAGCTTTGTAAGTGAGTATGGTTGTCAAGGTAACACATTTGGAACATTTGCCATAGCTGTGACAGTGTGTATGGTTGGCAAGGTAACACATTTGGAACATTTGCCTTAGCTTTGTATGTGAGTATGGTTGGCAAGGTAACACATTTGGAACATATGCCTTAGCTTTGTAAGTGAGTATGGTTGGCAAGGTAACACATTTAGAACATTTGCCTTAGTTTTGTAAGTGAGTATGGTTGGCAAGGTAACACATTTGGAACATTTGCCTTAGCTTTGTAAGTCAGTATGGTTGGTAAGGTAACACATTTGGAACATTTGCCTTAGCTTTGTAAGTGAGTGTGGTTGGCAAGGTTACACATTTGAAACATTTGCCTTAGCTTTGTAAGTGAGTATGGTTGTCAAGGTAACACATTTGGAACATTTGCCATAGCTGTGACAATGTGAATGGTTGGCAAGGTAACACATTTGGAACATTTGCCTTAGCTTTGTAAGTGAGTATGGTTGGCAAGGTAACACATTTGGAACATTTGCCTTAGCTTTGTAAGTGAGTATGATAGGCAAGCACATTTGGAACTTTTGCCTTAGTTTTGTGAGTGTGGTTGGCTAGCATATTTGGAGCATTTGCTTTAGCTTAGTGAGTGTGCATGGTTGGCAAGGTACATACTTGGATCCTTTGCCTTAGCTTATTAAATGCGGTGGTTAATACTAAGATTAGCCTTGGGTTACCTTTATCTGCTGTAATCTGAACTTTTCACCTTAGGGCAAAGTACTTTTCTATCAGAAATACAAAAATCATCATTAAATATGAAGCATAATGTACAAACTGACATACCTTAATATTGATACTTACTTCTTTCATCTGCTTTCAAATATTTTTAATGCTGAAAATTCAACTTTAAACTTCAGCTTTCAAATTACACAAGTATTTGTTGAAATTTAATGTGATGTTTGGCATGTGCAGATTTTTTGTTTCAAATGTTTTTGAAATGCTAAATTAATTTCCAATAACTTTTGTCAACAGTATTTTCAGAAAAATATTTTCTTATAACACATTTTTTGTTTGGAATGCTTTGCAATATTTCAGTGTATTCATCAAGCATCTTCTATCATAAGGTACACATGTAGACAATTTGGGTAAATGGTATACAACCTACTGTGTGAAGTGTTGAATGGGTTTAATTGTAGAGGGTCCTTTAGAAGCACATTTGCTGTAGTGTTGTCAATAAGGGCCATAATTTGTGTGTAGTTTGCTCATAAAATTGATGGCTTGTGATCTGTCTTGCTATCATACTTCTGACTTCCATTTCTTGTGACTAGCTCTTAACCTGCTAAGCACAAATTGGTCAGGCTTAGGCAAATAGTGTAAATCCCCATCAATCAACTTGTACTGGGAGCTGATTGATTAGGGTCTGTAGTGTTTGTTACCAAGTCTCTAGCAAGTTGTCTTGTTACCTTAGCAATTTAATATTAGAAAAAAAAATAAGTAATACTAAGACATGAAGAGTAGTTTTAAAAAAAAAGGTTGCAGGCATGGGCTTGCAGGATCCTGAAGAATGACTGCCAGTTATAAGATAAACATAACAAAAGAAGCATAACTAATGGATTTAGCATCTGAGGCACTCAGGCATTACCAGTACAGATCATATATGCTCCAAGGTACTTTGTGATGGAGTTTGTTATCCATAATAGAATTCCTCACTAATAGATAGGTGGTGTCTCATACAGATGGGAAGAAAAGTATGTAGAATAATAACTTGTGTTAATTATGTATGGATATGATAACAAAACAAATTATTCTCTTGTATCTATTGTATACAGTTTTTGGTGTGTACTAGGTATCAGATCTGTCTTTTAGGTTAAAGGCTTTTTGTATCTCACTTCTAACATAAACAAAAAGACTGATTTATCCTACAGCAACATTTATTCAAAACTTTTACAATTCATGACAAGTGAAGTGAATGAACAGTTTTTAGTTAATTGAACTATATATTCATAATCATTCTGATTCAGTGAATGTGATGTATTTGATGGGTACCCAATGTGTATGCCCACATAGATCCACAGTACAATGATGGGTACCCAAGTGTATGCCCACATAGATCCACAGTACAATGATTGGTACCCAATGTGTATGCCCACATAGATCCACAGTTCAATGATGGGTACCCAAGTGTATGCCCACATAGATCCACAGTACAATGATGGGTACCCAAGTGTATGCCCACATAGATCCACAGTACAATGATGGGTACCCAATGTGTATGCCCACATAGATCCACAGTTCAATGATGGGTACCCAAGTGTATGCCCACATAGATCCACAGTACAATGATGGGTACCCAATGTGTATGTCCACATAGATCCACAGTACAATGATGGGTACCCAAGTGTATGCCCACATAGATCCACAGTACAATGATGGGTACCCAATGTGTATGCCCACATAGATCAACAGTACAATGATGGGTACCCAAGTGTATGCCCACATAGATCCACAGTACAATGATGGGTACCCAATGTGTATGCCCACATAGATCTACAGTACAGTGATGAGTACCCAATGTGTATGATCCACAGTACAATGATGGGTACCCAAGTGTATGCCCACATAGATCCACAGTACAATGATGGGTACCCAATGTGTATGCCCACATAGATCCACAGTACAGTGATGGGTACCTGATGTGTATGCCCACATAGATCCACAGTACAATGATGGGTACCCAATGTGTATGCCCACATAGATCCACAGTACAGTGATGGGTACACGATGTGTATGCCCACATAGATCCACAGTACAATGATGGGTACCCAAGTGTATGCCCACATAGATCCACAGTACAATGATGAGTACCCAATGTGTATGCCCACATAGATCCACAGTACAATGATGGGTACCCAATGTGTATGCCCACATAGATCCACAGTACAATGATGGGTACCCAATGTGTATGCCCACATAGATCCACAGTACAGTGATGGTACCCGATGTGTATGCCCACATAGATCCACAGTACAATGATGGGTACCCAATGTGTATGCCCACATAGATCCACAGTATAATGATGAGTACCCAATGTGTATGATCCACTGTACAATAAACTTTAAAGTCTTGAAATATTTGCTTTGATGTAAGAAAGTTTCTTATGTTTCTTTCATTAAATTTAAGAAATTAAGAAATTTCAATGCATTTTTCGCTATAGGAGGACATTTCTACATTTAAATTAGAAAAAAAGATTCTGTGTAAGCATGGCCCCAGATCTTCTGGATGTGATTCTGCTTTGCTGCATCAACACAGCTGAAATATACCAAGTAGCAAGGTCTTGCCCTCAACCTGCTGCATCCATTATATGGTTTAATCATCTTAAGTTATCTTTCTTACAACTAGATAGTAGCATGCAAAGAGAACAGAAAATTTTGTATAAGATTGTAGTTGCAAATAATGCAGAGCCTGATTGGACAGCTTCCTATGCTAGTGGGTTGATCAGGATCAACACTTTTTTCCTCAGCTTGATAATAGTTATACTAGGCAGGTTAAAACCTAGGTGGGAATCATAATTATAATTATTTTCTTCCTTAAATCATGGAAATTATAAACTCTTGTTAGAGACGGAAGATTAACCTAACCTTGTGACATTATAGTTTCAGTTTTGCCAAAATTTTGTAACATGAATTTTTACATTTTTATCATTTCAGGTGACGATACAGTACCGGTAGTAAGGATATTACAAAGATATAACAATGTGTGGCTGTTGCTGTGATAGGGTATGTGTCTTTGTTGTATATGCCGTGCAAGTTATAAATGATTTCTTTTTCAAACAAAGAATAAGAATTTTAACATCTAATTTTTAGTAAAAAACATATTTTGTGGATTTTCAATAAATGGACTAGCTTTCAGGAACATTAGGTCCTAGTGTTTGATAAATGGTAGATTGTTTGTGCGCTGAATTATTCTACACATAAAAAAACAACATATGGTTTAGAGCCATTTGTTTGGCCATGGATTTATTAATAGAAAGTTTTCCATATTATAACAAGCATAAAAAAGTCTGCATGCTTATATGGGACCAGTTAATTGATTTTGGTCAATTTACACCAGACGCTAAATTGTAAAGGGTTAATTGCTACAGAGGCTTGACTTGCATGGTAGGAAGACCAATATTGTGGCCCATTTGCACAGATATTGATGTTTCTTTATTGATATTTTAATGTGCCAGCATATTCACTTTTACTGAACCCTATCTTCTATCAGCCTTATGATAAAATGGTTAGGAACAACATCAAATAGTCTAGACACTGGTGTACTTTAGTAGAGTCTTGGACTCAGCAAAGTTAGTTTTTGACTTTGTTTTTATATGTTTGACCCTTATCATGATACATTTGTTCATAACATTTGCAAAATTCTAAGTTTTTTCTTGAAGTAAATAATTGCAATAATATAGATGTATTATGAAAGACTTAGCAGCAATGAATGTATATATATCCTGGTCAAGTAGATCGAAGTGGGACCTGGCTGATCTGGTTTTACCTGAAAGGCTTATACAATCATGCATAGCAGACAAAGAGTCAAGACATTTCTGTATATTATTACTTTCATCATAGTCATAAGAATTAAATGTCAAAACATTTTATGGCATTAATATGCCTCAACTTTTGATATATGCAGAAACTGAAAGTTTCAGCTGCTTATTAAACTTAAAGTAAAGCTTATCATTTATTTGTGCCAGACCAATTTATTAAAGATAATACATAAATCATGTTAATAAAGGCAATATATTTGCAATACAAACCTGTTACCAAATGGCAACTATCAAATAGGGAATATAAAAATCTAATTGTGCACATTCAGTAATAGAACAGGAAGCTTTTAGTCTGGCCATCTGCATCTAAATAGTTGTCTTTGTTGGAAATTGCAAAAGAATTACCTCAAATAAAGTGGATTACACATGTTTGCTTTTCTCTTATCAAAATAAATAGAACAACATGAGGTACAGAAATGTACATGTTTATATTCATTCAAGGTCAAGCAATTGCCTTGGTATAGTCCTACAGTTCCTGAACTCTACCCAAACACAGACTAGCACATCATACTTATTAATGATTAACTTTAATTGAGAGACTAACATTAGCTGTATTCCATCGTTGTAAGAGAAACCTACCAAAACACAGTGTAACATCTGCAGACTTGGGGGATGTTTTTGTTTTAAAAAAAAACAGCCCATGTCTTAGACTTCACCTGGTGACTGGAAGTAAGTCCTTGTCCCAGTAACTGGCAGCAGAGAGAAACACAAAATGAGAGACAGGTAATAAGCTCTGCTGACGGATGCTTCATTTATGCTTGTTGATGAACATGGGATCTGGTATGTTCAAACAAGGCCCATTATAATGTTAGAAAAGCTGCTCTGTACAGTTTTAATGTTGGCATATAGAAAGTGAACCATAGATAAGGCAAACCCCAAATTGTATTATATCTATCACAAGTTTATGGCTATTCTCAAGTACCTTATAAGCCAAACTTGATTTTTTTATCAGAGACAGTTTGATGATAAAGAAATAATCACAGACAAGACCTCAGAGATGTTTCTGTTCAGACTTAGATCTCTGGCCAGTACCATTTAATCTTTTATGACTATATATTTAGTAGATGGTAAGACATGAACTCAGAAATGTTTAAGTAATATTTTTACCATCACTTTGATTATAGAAAAAAAATTAATGTAAAAACTCAACAACAGATTTGCACAAAAAACACACAATAAGTGTTGCCTTTGGCTTATCTTTTACTCTGTTGATAACTACCGTTTTACAAATACTATGTTGTATCAACAAAATTGTAATAATGGATTTTAACACTGGGAGCCCTGGTGAACAACAGATCTAACTGAAGCATTGATGTATGGGTTATAATTAATGGCTTTCAACTATTTTAAATGAAGTGTGAATCTTGTTAGTGTGCAAAAAGATAAATGCTATAAGTCTCCCTGGGGCCACAGTTATTGTGCAGTATTAAGTGTTGCTTAATATGATGTCTCCAGACTGAGATAAAACTTCCCATTAACAGTATTTATTCCCAGCAACCTGATATATAAACAGTAAAACACAACCTCTGACTAAAATGGGCTGAAATCTTCATCAAAACATACAGATAGAATTACTTGGTAATAATAAACAGACTTATCTGCATCTGCCAGATTGGATTGTATATTTAGGCTTTGCAATTCTTATTACTTAGAAATTTTGAATAAACACCATCTGTATACATTGTTGTCATTCTGTAATGAAATTTAACATATGATTTAAACAGGCACTTTATCACTGAATGGTCAGTAAATATTAAATCATAAAAGTAACACAAGTAATGTTGATGTTTAATTTGCAATTCAAAGAGTCTAAAACTGCTTACTTAAAAATCTTAGGATACAATACTGGGTGCAAAGAATTGCCTTATCCCCATATCCCACCTTTTGTTGATACTCGAGTCTAAGAGTAGCATGTTTACTAGTGAGTCATATGTCAACAGAACCACCAGCAATGGATATTCTTCTGTTTTAGCATGCTGTTTATATGTGTCTTTTGTTATCTTTTTCACACAGCAAATTGAAACCTTGTTGGGTTATTTGCCGAGACAGGTGTATGGTTGTTAATTATGGTAATATACATGATGACCAAACTTTTGATCATCTTTACCAATACTTGTATTCTTATAAGAGATACTTTTTCTGAAACTAGTAAAAAGTAAACATTTGTCAACATGTTTTGAGTCTCAAATTTAAAACAGGCATGATTTACCAACATCATGAACACACTTGCTATGAGATATATATTCTTCAATGATCACATGCAAGCCTTATGATAAGTCAGTTGATTCATACCACAGTCAGTTACCATGAAAAATTAACATAAAAAAAGAGATGACATATTATAAGAGCTAAGTATAGCCCTGCATTTGAATATTTTTGTTATTAATGGGGATTTGATATAGAACTATTAATTCAACCATTTTAATTACTAATAATTAGTATTTTAGTTAATCTCCTTGAGCGTCTGATATAGCATGTTAAATGTTTATCATGTTTGTTATCAATATAATTGTCTAAACAATTATACATTCTACTCTAATATTTGCTTTCTTATCTCCATCACTAACTTTTCTCGATATTTACCTACCTTCATATTTACACATAACTTCTACATCTACCTAATTCTTTACATTCTTCTTCTATTCCTTCTATCTCAAACCTCACTCCCTTTCTGATACCCAAGAACTTACTCCCTTGACCAAATCATACATTTTCCTTGTCTCCCAAGCCACACATTGCTTCACATATTCTACTCATTAACAAACATTAATTAACTTGTCTCTCTCACCCATTGGTACATACATTCATTGGTTCTTTTGCCTCATAAATCTCACATGTTCCAGTTTGACACTCAGCATGGCTTAATAGGGTCTAATAACATCTAACAGGGGTCAGCTATGTCTTTGCTTCATCAGTGCCATTCAAAGTACCACAGATTGTAAGTGTGAGCATATTTCATATGCAAATACACACTATTGGTCCTGCCATTAAAGGAAGTTGTTACCTATTGATCTGAATTTGTTATGTTATATACATAGATCTAGGGATATACATCCTGCCAGGTAATACAGCAATGATGTGGCATACTAAAAGAGAAGTACCAAATCATTAAATTCCACTAGAATAACGAAAATCGCAAAAGAAGAATTCAAACAATAGTTGTCTCCCTTGGTAGATTTTATCAAGCAAGCTTTGCAAAGATCAACCTGGTGAGCATTACCTGTACCAGTTGTAATGACTACAAAGTTAACCTTTCTGACTTATTCCTGTGATCCAGATAGAGTCTCCAGTAAAAGACATAACTCAATCAAAACATTCCTTATGACCATGATCATATGTGAATAATAGATAAGTGAAATCCTTGGATGTTTCTGATGTTCAACTACTGACTTTATTCCCTGGGGTATCGCTATGTGATGTTTGCAGATATTACTGAAAGTTTACAAGCCCATAATCTATGTTGGTGAACCCAGTAAATGTAATCTTTACTAAACTAACCAACATGGACACTCTAGTCTATAGAAAAGTTGTGTGATTGAAATCTGTTCATTCTAACAGATAGTTTGAGTAAAACAGCAATGATCGTACCTTTTCATGCAACACCTGAAGAAACGGAGTTTTCAATATTCGAATTTTGTAACATTATCCTGTTTTATAATTGTTTGCCTAATTTTAATGTTTGTGCTTTTAAGAAAATTATATTGACAGATATGTTAGGAAAAGAAAGTTTAATCTGTTCCTTTTATATTTAAGGAGATATGTCCTTCTCAAAGAGAATACTTATTATTTAGCCCATAATTTAAACTCTAAAATTATTTCTTAACAAAGACTTTTGATCTCCTAACATTGATCAATACCTATGAAATAGATTTGCCCTAAAATGGTCTACTTCAGTTCAGCCTCAAGAATCAATCTGGAAACGGCTTAAAATATATAAAATAATAAATAAACAATGTCAGGTATTGAGCTAAACTTGTTTGATTGGAAGTAAACATTGAGATGCCTGCTTGTTTATGCTTGTGAATCTGATACGTTAGTTCCCCTTTGGAAATACAAACTGAAAAATAAGTATTGTTTAAGTTTAAACTAAAGGTAAGGACTTGTCAATGATAGATTTTTTTTTAAAGATAGTATGTTAAATACTTCTTTGGCTGTGTGTTGTTTTATGAAGACATGCATGATGCTGTATTTTCTATTAAAACACATGCCTTTCAATTGCCAATAAAGTGTGAATCCTGACTTTGGGCTGTCCATTGCCTGTGTGCAAGGTTAGTGAATGGATACTTGTATTCAGTGGAGATAGGTGGAATTAGAGCTTTGTTGTTCCAGTTTTGGTAAGTATCTTTTACATCATCAGTGCAGCAGTCCACACACTTCAGGTGTGCCGAAACATCAAATTCTTGACAGCCCCAGCTCCCACAGCAAAACATTTACAATGTATCATGCTATCTTGATGAAGCAAAAAACCTTCCTATGTGTTTTCACTATTGCACAACTTCAGGGATAATGTATCTTTTTACTTTGTGAGAGCTTTAAATTTGGTCCATGTCAACAGCAAAAACTTCTCTTAACTACTCCTTCCCAGTCTTGAAGTTATTATGTACAACATGTAAAAATTGGATTTATGTTAATTGTTTCTATTAGGTTTTCCTTGATATATAAAGGAACAGTTGAGTACTTGATTTGGTAACTTAGTGATCATTGGTTTTTATGCCCATTCATATCTAACAACCTCACTCATCCTTGTCAGGCCGCAATAGCTCAGGTGGTAGAGCGTCTGCTTGTGGATCGGGAGGTCATGGGTTCGAACCCCGGCTGGGTCAAACCAAAGACTTTAAAGTTGGTAGAAGTGGCTTCCCTATTAACGCTCAGGGCTAATGGGACAGCTTTATGCCTGACTCGTCGGTGTCAGTATAATGGACCGGCCGGGTTCTGTCCCTGGGCACCTCATAAGTGCCCCTGTGTTATAATGATAGAAATGTCGCTGTGCAGTATCGGCAAAAATGCCGGCTAATCCCATTCCATCCTTGTCAGTTTGTTGGAGACAAAAGTAAATACTCAGACATGAATGAAAATACTATTGAATCAAAGCGCTGAAAGTGCAGTTTAGGTGGTGTGAGCAATTAAAGGTGTGCAAAAAAACGTTACTTTTGTTACTTGGTAAATCATATGTACAATTTATTAGAAAGCAAGCAAGTCTTTAGCTGCAAAAAAATCTATAAATATAGATTATACATTGGGGCAAAAGTCACAACATAGTAACTAAATTTCGATAATATAAACTGTTCTATTAAACATACAATACTTTCTATATGATTGCTCTTTAACTTGAATTAGGTCTAAAATGAATGCAAGCGGATGTGACCAAAATACACTGAGTTTAAAATTTACTCCCAATTATTTATTTCATCATGACTATACCCCTGTAATCTGATTCTTAAATCCCGCGTGTGCCATTCTTCTCTGAATGCATGCGGTAACATTTAATTGAAATGATGTGATGACTTGATAAAAACATGATAATGTGGTACAAAACTGCAAAAGACAGTAAGGCCCCATGCGGTTTTTAAAAATATCTTGGCCTAGTAGATAATGCATTGTCAGTGGAACACATGTTCGCTCCCCATTTTGACCCTTTCGAGGCTAGTCACTGAGTGATATTCCTGTGCGGCATTGTTCATTCCTGAATCTGCATTTCACGTATATTTGCATAACACAATATAATCACTTGAACTTTTAGTTTCAAGAGTTTACAGTACTAATGTTAACATTTAAAGCATATCTGATGCTTTTAGTCTCATTGGACTTACATGCTTATTTCTATGCACACACTACTTTCTCATAGGTGTGACAACTGACAGCAAGTAGTCTATGTCATGCTTGGTCAATTCTTGCTTCCAAAATTCAGCTTTCTCATAACTTTGGATTGTGTCACAAAAGAGTGCCAAAATCCAATCCCCCAACCCCCACCCCCACGCACAAAATACACCTCACCTTAAACAGCATTGCTCAAAAGTTGTTAACAAAAAATAAAATGTCACTAATCATAATTCATTTTAAAGCCCAGAAGGTATGCTTGTTTACTTTAACAACATCTCTTGGTAAACAGAAGCACTATGATGAGCAGGACCTTAACTTTGTTGGGTTGCCATGTCCTTCTTGTTCCTGTTCAATGTTCATAACATATTGACCAGTTTATAGATTCCTTTAGACCATTTGGAATTGTAATCAATTCTTTATATATCTTTGACATTTTAAATTTCCCATGTTCTATCTTATCTACAGAGTAGTGATATATGTTAACACCTGAAGCCCTAATTAACAGATCTAATTGAAGCTTTCATGTATGCTCTTCCCATTAAGTATACAAAGTAAGAAACCTTTTTATACTGTCAATAATATATTTTAGCATGTTGGGGAGAAATGTAGAAGTAATGAAGGTTAATTCGCTGTCCTCTGATCTTCTATAGGTTGCAGCTCATGGGAGTGTTAATCTCAGGCTCCATCTGATATATGCACTTTATACACTGTAAAAATACATGTAAAGGTGACTTAGAGTGGGTTGATGCCCTTGGCAACATCTAAAACAAGACTTACTTACCTTGGTAAAAAATTAAGACCATGAAAGGGAGGAGAAAGTGACAAATACCTTGATCGTACCTTTTCTATAGGTACTGGACAGGTGAAGGATTTATCTAATGTAGATTTATCTGCAAAATAAATCATCATGCAATGAAAGGCTGCTCTGTGTTACCTTCACAATCACCAGATAATTCCTTGACATTAAAAATATATATTCTACAACATGCCATATACTTCAAACATAGATGAGGCAATTTGTATGAAATAGATATTGCATGAATGCAAGAAAAAACAACAACTAATAAACTGCAACAAAAAAGATAAATTCTTGGTAAAATACAAAAAGTACATTTTACATTCTAGGTCAACCACTTACCTTGGTATTGGCCTACAACTCTTGAACTCTGTCCAGACACTGATAAGCATAACTTATTAATGAATTACAGTAGCATGCATTCAAAAGCTGCATAGAGTGTGTTCTATCAATACAAGAAAAGCATACAAAAAATTACAACTACAACTACTACAGACTTGGGATCTTGTTTTTTAGTTGATAGATCATTGACTCTGACCCAGTGACTAGATCATTGTCTCAGACCCAGTGACTAGATCATTGTCTCAGACCCAGTGACTAGTTTATTGTCTTAGTCCCAGTTCCTAAATGTAGATCATTGTCTTAGACCCAGTTACTAGATCATTGTCTCAGACCCAGTGACTAGATCATTGTCTCAGACCCAGAGACTAGATCATTGTCTCAGACCCAGTTTCTAGATCATTGTCTCAGACCCAGTTTCTAGATCATTGTCTCAGACTCAGTTACTAGATTATTGTCTCAGACCCAGTGACTAGATCTTTGTCTCAGACCCAGTTACTAGATCATTGTCTCCGACCCAGTGACTAGATCATTGTCTCAGACCCAGTGACTAGGTCATTGTCTCAGACCCAGTTACTAAATTATTGTCTCAGACCCAGTGACTAGATCATTGTCTCAGACCCAGTGACTATATCATTGTCTTAGACCCAGTGACTATATCATTGTCTCAGACTCAGTTACTAGATCATTGTCTCAGAACCAGTGACTAGATCATTGTCTCAGACTCAGTGACTAGATCATTGTCTCAGACCCAGTGACTAGATCATTGTCTCAGACCCAGTGACTAGATCATTGTCTTAGACCCAGAGACTAGCATTAAGTCCTTGTCCCAGTTACAGGCTGTGATAGAAAGAATATTGGAGATAAGCAACTGGTTAGTCAGCTCTGCTGATGGATGTTTCATTTCTGCATGATGATGGACATGGGAAGCTTTTGGGATGTAGAAGTATAACCCAGTGTGGTGCAAACTAGCATACCATGATTGTGATGTAGAAATATTGACCCTGTAGATTAGCAGAACACAAAGATGTTATTCGATTGACTCTCTTTGGTCAGATAAACGACCTTTTATACATCTATTCAATCAAATGAGTGAGTTAAATAAGCACACTTCATGTATCTAGCATTGTAAGTGCTACTTCACTATGATAATATGACATGATCTTATGCAAGTTTCATTTTATATTCCATTTTATAAACAATTAGAAAAAATATGGAGACAAGAAAACTTGAAAGTAAAAGTTACAGAAATTTCTTCCCTGACACTGTCAATACACCAATAAAGTAATATCAACAGTAACCATCTTGAAAGGCTCATTAGGCCAAAGTACCACTCAGTCAGCTTAAACTAGAACAGACAAAGCACTTCCCTCAAGTTTTTTCTCTTCTAGTTAAACAGTTAAATTAACAGTTGCTGAGCATTTCAAGACCTTTACAAATTTCTATTATTTACTAAAGTAAGTATACTAAAAATATATAGGAATGACATTATACCTGCATAGAAAACAAAAACAGTCAGGGCTTTTGACATATATGACTTAAAATTTAATTTTAAATGCAGACCACTGAAATGTGGGCTATGTAAATGATTCTTCTTTAAATGGACCTGTTAAAAATGTATATATCAAGTACGGAATTTGGTATGTATTTATTCTTTTGATATACACATTTTAACAAACCATTTTTTTTACCCGACAAAGAAACTCTTGTATTACATTTGAAACATCATGTTTAACAGGTCTAATTAAAGCTTAATTTGCTTAATGGTTTTTGGCTCATTCTTTTATTGTTATTGTTAACAAAGTGGGAAATTCTTTAAAGAACCATTAAATGCAATCCAGCCACTCGAGAAGAGCATTGTTTAGAAGGATTGTAGGTTGTTTGAAGGACGTCCTGAAGACTCACATGTTCATTGAGAGAGTTTGTATCTCCAATATATACACTTGTTAGCAATGTAAGATGTTTACTTTTACTGTGGTTATGCCTGCAGCAATACATACAATTAGATTAACATAACTTCTTGAAAAACATTACATTTGCATCTGCAAGCTGGGATTTTATGTTTAGTATTTACATTTAAAATTGCTTGCAAAGAGCAACACATGCATATAATGTACCTATGTGTTTCAGCACTAAATGAATAAGAATATTAATTTTCACTTTGTCTTTGAATGATAGATGTACCTTCCTCATACCTGGTCTATGAAGCTAGATTTATATTCTGGTCATGTTCAACTTAAAGTTGACATTCCAACCTGATGAGAAGGCATGTGGTTATTAATGCCATTGGCTTGACACAAAATCAACAAGGTTCTTATACTTGAAGAACAAGTCTGTAAGACTGGGTGGGAAACAAAATTGTTTTGGAAACTGTGCTGAAAATATTTTGTTTCTTGTTTCTAATGTTTTTTAAGTCACAACATGTCCTGATAACTCAAACATTCTAAGACATTCCCCCAAAGAAAGGAAGAAATATGTTGTCTATGCCATGAGCATAAATTATTTTAAGAAATATTGACGACAGGTGTTCTGGCAGAAATTATACCTGCTTCCATTCTGAATTTCTCCTCTCCATACAAACTCATTAAATTAAATTGAAATGAGCATAAGCACATTTTTTTCAAAGCCCCAAAATTATTTTCTCTTGTACAATTTAATTGCTATCACGAATTAAAGAAAACAATTGCTAGTCAGTTTGTTAGAGTTTTAAAAGTTGAGCAATCAGAGTTTTCGATTAGAAAAGATACCTCCAGATGTTTTTTCCTGTTTTCTTTTTTTTCAACATACATGTTTGTTTATAACATTCCTAAAATTAAAGCAGATATAATTTAAAATGGCCAGTGTTTTTAAAAGTTGAATTTAATCTGTTGTTTTTAAAAGTTGAATTGAATCTGTTGTCTGTTTCCCGGTGTATGACATTGAACTCTGACTTTCAGATTTTGAAAAATATGCACTAGGTGACTCTCTCATTGATAAATAAAAATGAAGCCATTTGATGTATAATCTAGGCTTTCATCACCATTTAATTTTGTGTAATTTTTTGTACAATTATTATTTGTGTTTGAATCTACTAATTACAATATAACTTACGGAACATGAATCATATGTTAATGCACAGTAACAGAGAAATTACAGTTTTATATAAAAATAGTATTTTATATTCATATTTATGTTTTAACTTTTGTTGTCATAACGACAAAAACATTGACTTATACCATTATATAGTTGAAGATATTTCTGACCATGTAACAATTATCAATGCTTCTATAATGGATAAAACAAATTCTTATTCATTGACAACCCTTTATGTACTGCTTGTGAGTCATAGTTTATATAACAAATTAAGAAACAACATATATACCCTCATTAATGAACCTCAGGCCAGAATCCAATTAATGCTATCGAGGGTAAACAGCTAGTGTCACTTAACCAATATGATAAAACTTAATTTATGAATAAAAATCTAAACTACATTGGTAGCTGACATATCAGATTGGATAGAAAATGAAATGTTTACCTGTTTAAGTATGGGCTAGTTTTCTGTTAGGATAGGGTTATTATTCAAGTTGAAAGTACATTATAACTTAATTATGTTTTAAGTGTGAACAAAATGCTGTAAAATGCTTAATCAGTTTGATATCATATCATCCAACTTAAACATGTTATCTGGCAGCATGTATAGTCATTATGCTGAGACAAGTATATTCTGTCTGTTTTGTTACTGATTGATGGTTACAGAAATGTAGTCAATGCAATTAAGACAGTGGAACAAATCATCTGATGAAACACTTTACACATTTACCTTGTATTATAAGCATCATCAACCTCTATGTATATTGCTTTTTTGAACTTATAGCAGGTACACTGGTACATGAAATGAGAAAAGAAATCCTTAATGCCTGTACATGTCACTTAATTGTCAATTAAGTTGGCTTATAACTTTTTGCAGTTAGCATTCCTGGTTGGTGCTGAAGTAATGTTGATACAAATCAGATCTAACGTAGTAACATAATTAAGTGTTCTTAGCTCAGTTTAGTTCCAATCCAGTAATTGTTAGATACACCATCAACTACAGCTGTCTCAACATGTTAGGTGTGCAGAATCAGTTTTACAAAAAGAAGAAAAAACATTAATATGCTCTATTGACTAATCACCTGGCATCAAGACATTTCAACAGTCATTGCCGGCAGGTGTAGGTTAACTGTAATGGCAAAAAAGAAAAGGTCCTCTAAGAATTATTACAGATAAATTTCCTCTTGGCAAAGACATATAGAATAAATGTACAAGTGACAAAACGAACACAAATATGTGATGTAACACACAAACAGAAAACCCAACAGTTACCACTTTGCAATGGTTAGTCGGCAAATGGACAAACTGGGATGCTTAAACCTGGTTTGTGGGGTACACCTCATGAAAGTCTCTCTCACAACAAACAATTGAATAAAAATATCCTATCAAAGCGAGAGAATAACCAGCAAGCACCTGCATCGGGAGTTTAAACTAATAAAAGAATATTGTATACAAACTAAATAACCTGTATTATTACGAACTATCAACATATGAACACTATGTGTAGGAGATAAAACCTTGGCAACCTAACAATTCCAAATAAGAGTATTTTAAAAAAAACACAGCCCAAGCAGTAATGTATACTAAGAACAGTTTATTGACATCATATGGTAAAAATGCAGTGATGTCATATGTCATATTTAAGCATGAAATAAATAAAACACATGAAGAAGACCATAGAAATTTAGAAAACAAACAAAACAAAATGCACATTTTGTAGATTATGCATCTCAGTAATTTCGTTTAAAGTTAACTCATAAGTGGTTTGATATTTTATATCATTTACCATAGTTTGTTTTAGTTTCTTTTTAACCAGATGTTCAACGAAAATCCTGGTTATTAGAAAGGGGTATGAGCCAGTTGGGTCAAAGTCAAGGTCACTAAAAATAGAAAAACAGTTTCCGGTTAATAACTTTAGCTTGGATAAACCAGTCTTGGTGAAACTTTTGGATATAGCAAGATTGCATTATTACCTAGCTTGGGATTGGATTTGGGGCCAGTGTTGTCAAGGTCACTGTTACTAATAATAGAAAAAGTTTCTGCTTAATAATATTTGTTAAATTGTTGAATACCTGGTTTCGTGCCATGGCCACATTTTTTTGTTGTTAATATAAAATGATGATAAAGAGCAAGATACTGATAAAAACTTTGTTATCTACATAGTGTTCTATTTGTCCTTCTTTTAAATTGTGATCAAGATTTAAATCACAATGTAGCTATTGGTATATTATTGGTATCAGGTAATGGAGACAAGAGTTAACTCTCTCAAAGACATTATTGATTAGCTTTTGCCAAACACGGTCATCTAAAGCATCCCTGTTTATAATGATGAAAACAAGAAAGTCAATGTGTGCTTATTTACTAAAAATGACACCACCCATGTAAACATCAACAATGTTTGTATAAGGATTGAGCACTTCTGTCTTGTGTCCTGACAAATCTAGCAGTGGTCTTCAGATCTTAATTATTTGTTTTCTTGCTGTATTTAAGCACTGTCAGATATGCTGATCTTTTATTGTACTGATGTATCTTTTATTTGCTGTATCTTCCTTGTTTCTGCCCTTTGTTTGACAGTCTAACATTGCATGTCAAATTACCATGGTGCTTTAAAAGAGATCCCACCGGGAATAGACATTCTCTTCCAGTTCACTTGAGAATCATTTTGTGGATTAAACCAAATTACATGTCATTTAAATGGGAGCATTGCATATGCTAAATGACCACTGAAATAAAAACTACCAGTGAAAGTTTTAAAATGAGTGATTTGAGCTCTTTTGAGCCCACTGTAAACATTATGATACCCTTCGGGTCTGTCCTGCATCATGCGGCATCAACAATTAGCTTGTGAACACTGGAGAGGCTTCAGTTTTCATCCATTATTAACCAAACCTGGTCAGAATGTCTGCATAAAATCTTGGATGAATTCATTAATGGAGAATGTGAATTCAAAAAGTATGTTGCTTGATTTAGCAACCCTTTGAACACAGATTTTTGTGCAAGGATTTTTTATTTTTTAAAACAAAAGACTTAAGACCAATAAATGCAAAAGGCATGATTGTTATTCATTAAGTTTTATGATTAGCATTCTTAAAGCCATGGCTATCATTGGTTCTCTTGTTTACTATTTTGGGAATTCTTGCCATCTTTTACTCTTGTAACTTGTTTATTGTTTCATCAACTTTATTTCATTTATCTATTGGTTTTATCAATTTATTGATTCAATGTTTTATATTAATTTGAATGTTTACCTTGGTTGATAGTTGAGAAAAACAATTAATATATTGTTATTATTAGCATATTGAACCAGTTCTGTAGTGGACCAGGTGAAGAATGATGGTAAGACACCCAATAGCATGTTTAGTCCTGTTTTCTTTAACAAAGCAAGTTTTTAACAATAAAATTGATGAACAGTTTTCCCATATTTTCTTTGAAAGTTTATTTGTACTTAGATAGCCATGGTTTCACATTGCTGCATTATTTTATTGGAAGCAAATTTCTATGACTTATAGAATTGACTGCAGATAATGCAGTCTGGAGCATGCCTTGTTGCAGTCGGAAACTGCAAGTGTTTATAAAAGAAAGTTTTACTTCTGTACTGAAACATTTAATCCTGTCAGAAATATATTTTCTTTTATCTTTTATAAATGTAAAATAACAAAACATGGATGACATAGACTTACATCTTACATAGTAATATTGTTAGTGACATGGCTCCTCCCTTATACTGAAAAAGTACATGAAATAAGCTTCCAATTAAACATGCTGAATGTTTTAATTATATTTCACTGATTGTTGTAATTCCATCCAGATGAAGGTTAGGAGTAGATTATGACTGTCCACTGTCATTCGACCAAGAGGGTCTTATGAGCACATAAACAAGCCTGGTAGTGAACATACAAACAATAACAGTATAATTTGTTATGAAAAACATTGATGACATAAATATCTGTTTTTATTTCATAAGTCACAGCAAGTACCTGTTTTAATAATATTATTCTTATAGGAATCCGCCAAAGATGATAATTGTCTAATACTTAGCATGCCACAGGCGCGGAAGATGATTTGAAGCAAATTCAATCAGACTTGTGTTTTTTACTGAAATTGTACTGCCGCATGCTCTTTCTCTTTAAAGAATCTTACCAGGGATACGTAAATAGCAATAAGTTGGTCATTTAAGATATTTGTCTGTAAACAATTTATTAACAAGTTGTACATTGAGGCCCAAATAGGTCTTTGCCACTTTTACCTGCAAGACATTAGTGTTATCATAACACATATTTTGAAATTGTTTGAAATTTAGAAGTTATACTCTTTTATAAAAAGTTCTATTAGATTGAAATAAGGTTAAGTCACAGATAGCTTTTGCGCAAATGTTACATTCAGAACAATTGCAAACCTATAGAATTCTTTAGCTTATTGAAGATGAAGAATAATTACTACCGTCAATTTCTCACACCAAGGTCTCAATGTATCACAGGGTTAAAATGGATGTTTGTAAAAAATATTTCGGCAAACTATATAGAATATTTTTATATTCATCTAGGATCTAAAGTTGACTACCATTTGATATTTTGCCATATAAATATTTCCACAATCAGCTTGCTTGCAATTTTTTAACAAAATAAGTTTAATAATAATAAAATCAATGATTTAAAACTGTTAAAATCTGAAATCTCACTCATTTTTGTATTGGTTTTAGAATCAGGCTGCTTGTTAGTATACTGTGGATTTTGAAACATCTAGGTGATCGACTTTTATCCCAAATCAAGCTATGACTTTATAAGATTGTTAAACTCAAAAGTGGCATAGAGATGTATACATATATATTTTAAATCCTGAATGATACATGTTCTTAGATGTTGGTAGAAAAAAAAACAACAACTTTGCACTTTAAGATTTCAAAGATCAATCCCTAAATTTTAGATAAAAGTAGGAAGACAAAGTTATATACTAAAAGAAGAAAAAATTGGCCAGGAATGTTCATCAAAGACATTGAATTTTATATTCATCTTGACTGTCAAAATCTGAAGACAATTTTATACACATGGTACCAAGAGGGGAAACCTATAAAAAAGTTTTTTTTCTGTTTATTAGCCAGCAATGTTGAATCAATAATTAAAAATGTAATGAATGCATTTAATTCATTATAATCTTCATATAATATATTATTATTAATTTATTTAATTGCTACTGCCTTATAGTTACAAGACAACACCCACCACACTGTTTTATTTTAATGTGTTTATGAAGCTTTTACTGAATAAAGATAATGTATTGTGTTGTTTGTTTTATGTCAACTGAAACCACAGAAAAGGTTTATTTTTTCTGTTTTTTATGCAGTTGAAGTATATGTACAAGTGTTTGGTCCCATAAACCTGATAGAACCTTTGTCAGGTAATTTGCAGAAGCAGGTGCATGGTTGTTAATTGTGGTACTTTACTTGCTGAATGTGACTTTTGATCAACTTTATCATGATTAGTATTTTATTTGTTTCTCCTATCAATTAGCAATCAAATTCTATTCTCAAGCTATATACTTTGAAAATGCATGTATATAGCATTTCATTTTTTAAAATCTCAGTATTAATTGTATTGACAAATATATAATGATTATAATGTGACCAGAATAGGTCAACATAGTACTCTTATAATAGTTTTGAAACAAGGCTATATTTTCTAAAACTTGACAACATCTGAATTTAAGAGTCACAATGAGACGTAATTAGGCAAGATTTTAGTCCAGGACTTTATTTCCAATTGATATTGTATTTCTTAAGCTAAAAGGCTGTGTGCTTTAACTTAACCAAGTTTTGCCAAATATCCATTATCTCACACTCAGTAGTCACAAAATGTCAAAATAGCATTCTAATCGAATGGGAATTTAAGTTCGATGATTTGTTGCTTTCAAAACATATTCTGAACTAAAAAAATATGTTGCATGTCGGCTATTGTATGTTTAATGATGATTGCTCTTGACATTATTTTCAAGTCACATGTTCAAATGAATGTGTTCCATGTACCCTTTTGGTGATTTGCATTTTACAGTACTCATGTCATCCTTTAGATGATAGGGTGATGACTTTTCTATCTTTCTGTGTTAACATCACATTAACATATGTAACATATATTGCATGTTACTGCCGGCAGATCATTTTAACATTTTTGATGCAAGTTTACACTCATTGGTAGATTTATCCCGTAAGCATAATAAATGTCCCCATAGTAACCAATAGTCATGGTCAAGGGAAGTTGTAATATAAGGTTAGCCTCAGCATTATTTCCATGTTTTGTCTTGATATTATATAATTCTTGACATTATAATGTCTGACTTCATGCCCTGTGTACATCTGTGTTATGTTTCCAGTTATTACTGGATCTTTTCAAACCCAGTAATCTACATCAAGGGACCTAGCAAATTTAATCTTCACTAAACTGCTATCACAGACACACAGATTCACGCTGGACTAACTTAAACAGGAAAGCTCAAGCCTCATGAAAAGAATTTTTTTGTGGCTGGAATCTATAAATACATCTTTTTGTTAAACAACTTGGATGATACTTTTCTATAGAGTCCTGAAAGAAATTACAGTTTTCTATATAAAATAAGAGTTTTAAGCAATTTGTGTTTAATTGTCTTGGCATAACATTTAGCATGTTGCCATTGAAGATGGCTTTGTCTGTACACAGCAATGCTAATGCACCTACAGAGTATGGATATCATACAGCCCATTATTTAAATTTGCAAATTCTATCTAATAAGACACTCCTAGTTGTCTAGAATAATCAATATTTATGTAAAAATCTTAGCCAAGGAATGGCCTTCTTCAATTCAGCTCACATTATCCTTTTCTATGTCAATACTCCTGTTAAAGTTGCCTGTCATTTTTGGAATAACAAATGAAGTAACAGCCTTCACCCCTCCCACAACTATCTGACCAAACCTGATTTATTTGTTGAAAGTACACAGCTTGTATCAATAAATCAATATGATAAAGACCTCAGATCTTAAATATAAATAACAGCTGACAGTTATTGACCTGTACATGTTTGATTGCACAGAATACTTTAAAATGCTTCTTACTAAAGTCTGAGATTGTAATATAATTTTAGAGCCAGTTCTCCATCAGGAATTTTTTCTTACTATTCCACAAAGGATAAGTACACTGTCTTTTTTCATTGGACTTATTTTGGACAACAGACTCTAATTAACAAAATACATCTAAACACTTCTGGTTATATGTACTTGTTTAGAGTGTTAACTAAAATGACATGTCTTGGTAAAATAACAGTTTGTCTTTTTATAAACTACAGTAAGAATAGTTTCTTTCCATGTTTATGACAAATTAAATACCTGACTTCATTTACTTGCTCACTAATTAATATTACCCCAGCATTTAAACACTGACTTGTGACCTAAAGTTTTGATTAATTGTCTTTTTTGTATGTTATAATGGCTAGTTTTGTTCCATGTTTTTGTCCAATGTTCAGGAGTCTCACTCATGTGTATCATTTTGTTCAAACCATTAATTAAAAAAAATCTATTCCTTTCTCAACTATAGAGTAAAATAAGCATTAAAGATTTAGTTTCATATAATTGCTTAAACTAAACCATGATTTGATCTTACAATTGGTTGTGAGGTTAATATGTGGTGTGTGCTATGTTACCTGAAGGGGAAAAAAATAAGGAGTAGTTTAATACCATAAATCTTGGATCTTTGGTTCATATTTCCCTAAACCTTGTCCATGTATCTCTCTGTCAGTTTGACATGCTGTAAATTACGTTTAAATCATGGTTGCTAGGCTAGTCTAAAAACAAAATGACCTGAGAATGTTAGATGTTTAGAGGCAAACTAAACCAGACAGATGCTTTATTTATGATATTTCACCTGCTTGCTTGCTCTTCTTAGGGCCATCTCAGGGATAACGATCAGTAATTAGTAAAAATATTATAAAACAACAAGAATTAATAAGAAAATTATCCATTATACAATTAGTTTTCATATGTTAGAAAAATTAGAAAAATGTGATCAGTATTTATTGCACGAAAGTGTTACATTAAACATCAAACTAGGAGACTCCTTGATAGAGTGTTTATCTTATTACATCTAGGCAGGATCTCTCAAGTAGAGAGTATAGGTAGAGTTTTGTGTTTTCAATATGCGAGCAGTTTATAAATATTTTGTGTGTGTGTCTCACAATTTGTCTAAAGCTATCACATTGACTTTGTATCTTATATAGATTAGATACAGAATGTGAAAATAATACAAAAAATACTTTATGATTATCCCTTGCTCATTACCTCCACCCAGACCCCACAAAAAAAGAATGAAAATATAATGGCAAAAAGTGATTGACTTTCTGTGTGTCCAAAATAACTTCCAACAATCAATTATTCTTATGTAAACAATTGATAGATCTTCATTAAGTCTCCAAATTTAAACAGAGTTTATACAGGAAGCCGTGGGAATGTCAGTATGGTAGGCTCCCCATACCTAAGAAAGTTGTTGTATTGGTTTGAACTCTCATCTTACACTTTGTGTGTTTTTGTGTGTGTGTGTTGGAGGGGGGGGGGGGGTCTCCAAAACATTAATTAAAACTTTTTATGACATATAATTCACTGGTAAGTTTTTAGTGAAATCCGTGGAACTTAACTTAAACTGGATACACACTACATTCCCTGGTGTATTTCTCTATGTGATCATTCTGGATATTATTGGACATTTATGAGCCTAGTTACTGTCACAGACAGGCAGATTCTTACTGAAGCAGCCAACAGGAACACTCATATCTCCAGAAAATTAGTTTCGTCTGGGGTCATCTTACTCCAGTACACATTTGATAAAAAATATGGAATCAGATCTTCCTATGCAAAGACAAAAGAAATAGATCATTGGAAATATACAAATTTTGTACTATTTTATTTTTTTCTATTGCTTAATTTTTATATTTGTGAATTGGGGAAATGATGCTGATAAGGAAAATGAAGGTAAAAAATGTGCTATGTCTTTTTTTTGACAAAATAATTTAATCTCCAGCGCTGTGCCATGAAAGACCACCTTTCCAATCATCCATTTTAATTTGGGTAGGCACTTAGTATTTTCCAACTGCGATAATTTCTTTAAACAAACAAAATCTGTTCTCCTAACAGAGATCAATACTTATGTAACAGCTTTGCCATAACATGGTCCACCATCAAGTTCTCTATCACCATGACAACCCTCATGTCTTACTTTGCCCATCATATTTTGCACAAAAATGAAGTTACCTACTTTCTCACACATCCATCTCTGACCAAACCCGATTAATTTTGTCGAAAGTAAACAGCTTGTGTCAATAAATCAATATGAGAAAGGCTTTAAAATGATAAATCTAAATAAACACTGTCAGATATTGAGCTAAACATGCTTGATTGCACAGAAAACGTTGAGATGCCTGCTTGTTTCAAAGCTTGTTCTCCATCAGGAATATATTCTCAATATTCCACAAAGGTTACCAACATTATCCTTCTGCAGTATTGTTTTGACATCAGTGTGCCATTGATTAAGTACTAAATTATGCCCTGGATCTGAGTTTAAGGCTCTATGCAAATTCTTCCAAAGACGTGTCATGAAAACTGGAGAATAAGTATGCTGTAAGTTTGAACAACTTCCCTTAGCATTTTGTATTTATAGTTCATCATGGAAAAAAAATTAAGCATTTTTTATTTGTACATCTTACTTAGGCAGCGAGCAATCTTTCATAACTGGTCTAATTTATTTTGGATTAAATGAAATATAGCTAAGTTGGTATCATGTAACCCATCTATAGCAAGCTTCATCAAAGGAGCCAACTACAGTTATATTGTTTAAAAAAGTTATTTAATGTCATTGCTGATTATTTATCTTTTACACTCCTGGAATGACAAATCAACATGTAATGTGAACAGAAAGAAGAAAGATGCAAAGCATGTGCATTCTTTGTAATTACTAATAAAGGGTAGATTTGTTTTTAGAGTTAACATCCATGTTAGTAATTACAGTTATAATATGGCACCACATGTCAGATGTGCAAAATCCCTCTTTCACTTGACTGTCCCCAGAAACAGATTATACAGAAAACACTTTCGGATCTTGTCATGCTACATTTAGTGAGCAGATTTCACACACAAAAAAACACCCTAAAATACTCATTTGGTGGTAGCTGTTGATTATCGAAAGAAAATTCTACATGTCACTGCTGCAGAATTCTAGGAGTGATGTACCTATTTGCCTTGTGGGCTTTTTTATCCATGGAAACAGGAATGATCCACGAATAAAGATCGCTTCAGTCAAACTTGTGATAGCGCATATTTGTGTACGTGTATAATAATTGTTTTTGTTCGCCATATGTCTATTAGTAGCTATGGCAATGGCTTTTATGCTTTATGGCAATTGAATTTAATTGGTCACGTATTAAGAGAGGTCACCATGCTTTAAGCAGTCAATATAGGTCCTTCAAAGCAACCTATTCTTTAATTGTTGTCTAAGCAGCGGTCACATGTCTTCTGCGACCAGCGGTCAGCTTTATTGGGCAAATCAATTTTAATTGATTCTTAATTAGCGGCCAATGGGCATATATCAATCGTCAGTTGAGGCCACAGAATGTATGTGCTGTATCTTGCTCCCCACCCACTTGTCATCATTATCACACTTAACTGTCCCAAGCTTCCAATCAAGATAGGTTCCTAGTTATCATCTATCTTGTAGTTGGAGCAAAATAAGTGTCTCAGCCAATATATTTTCAGCAAACATGTAAGGGAAATGGGTAGAAGATGCTTTAATTCATGAGCTAATCAATTTATGCATAGATTAACTTGACTACATAGAGATAAAATTGTTGCAGTTTTGGTGTTTGTATAAAAATAATTACTTCATCATATAAAACACTCATGTAGAATGTATCTACATTTTTCAACAATTTGTGGCACTACAATTTAAGAAGATTTTGGTACAATCTTTTGATGTGAATAACTTCAGATGACCAAACTATTAAGAATAGAGCAATATTTTCTTTGATTTAGTGAGTCACTTCTGGTATTGTGATTCATACGCTGACATGCCAAAAGCAGTTATGTTGTAGTATTCAAGATCTATTAGAACAGTACTTTGCAGTAGATCTAACACTTAATACGTTTTTGTTAACATGCATGCCTATAGTAATAAGCAACCAATCAATAATGTCATATTTTGTATTAAACAGCCAACTTTTCTTAAACCCACACCAAAACGCTTGCTTGCGACAAGCTCGTCACAAGTTTGCGACAAGTTTGCGCAAGCTTGTCGCAATCTTAATAAGATTGCAATTCTTAAATATTATGGTCGCGGATGCAAGCACGCTCGCTTGCATAGAAATTAAGGTTGCGGTTAGGTTTTGTTCGCACACTTCTCGCAATCTTAAATACCATTAAGATTGCGAGAAGCTTGCGGTCTTGCAAGCTTGCAATCTTATATTCCACTGAAGATTGCAAGAAGCTTGCGATCTTGCAAGCTTAAAACTAATTATTATTAGGATTGTGGATAGGTTGTGGTCTTGCAGGCATAAAATTATTCCAAGACATTAAGAAATTTATTTTGTATTTCTTTAAAGAAATTATATTTGAAAGAGAACTTGACCAGCATGACCAGTTCCACTTGCAGATATACAGCAAGAAAGCTATGATGGCCCTGTATCGCTCACCTGAGGACACTGGCTTTAAAATTTAATCACAAGACTAAATGTTCACAACTGTGCCTTGGATTCTAGTGAATACAAGTTATGTTGAAGCAAATCTTTGCCTACAGTTACACATCAAGATTTATTGCAAACAAAGATTCTGGTCAAGTTCTGTGAAGATTAGGCCCCAAAAAAGTATTTTAATGTGTTCTCAAGGTTTTTATAGATCTGACCAAGTCACCTACTTTTTGACCATGTGACCTGTTTATTAACTCATCCATGACATTCTGACCACCAGTGTTGGTTAAGATTGGATCAAAACGGTAGCCTTTTAAGTGTTTACGAGCAAATTGTTAATGCAGCTAGATGGACAGTTGGTTGAAAAAAGTCTACCAGAATGTGACATAAAAATGCTCTAAATACTAACTGCCAATTTTTTTTAAATTTTATTTTGTCATTATTTATTATTTAACAGAAATCACACAACCCTATACAAAATAGTCCCAGATTTACCCTCCCTAGAAAGTAATTTGGTAATGATACCCTACTCCCATCTTGAGTTATTTATAGAAAATCCAAAAATATATTTAATAACTTGACAACAATTGATCCCTAAAGCAATTCCAAACATATTCTTCCCATGAGATAGTTAGTTAACTACTTAATCTGATTAATCCTAAAAAAAAATAAGATAATGAACATAAACAAAATAAAATGTATTTAGTAACAGTGACTCAGTACTTCAAACTAATTGACAACAAAAACAATCCCATACTTTGGCATCCCATAAACAAGTTAACTTCCAAATTTGATATCTATCTAAATCCTGAGTAGACATGGAAAGCAAATTGCTGTTATGAGTTACAGTGACCTTGATCTGACTGATCACAAAAGCAATTTTAAGCTATGTTATAATTAAAGACAGCTACAAAAGATTTGGTAATAATAGCTTAGTACAATATTTATTTTTTTTATCTCATTCCAAAGATGTCAGTTTTTTAATAACTTTTTGTTGTTGTCTTTCGAAAACCTGGTCAAGTAGATCTACAGTCTAATATCTAATATGACAACACAATAACAGAACAGACAGTAGAGTATCATGTTAAAACCACTCTTACTTTATTGGGAATGTGAATAAACACCATTTAATAATAAAAGTTTTAAAGTCGCTTTTACGGTGTTTTAGTAAAACCAATCGTAACTTTCGGAAAATAACCGAAGAAATCGCCGAGCGGTCCCGATTTACAATAGCACATGCGCAGTCTACACTTCCGGTCGCGCCAATTTTCAACGTAATGCAAAAAATGTGATGAAAAAGATGAAAAAAATGACTTTCCTTCACTGGACTACTAAGCAGAGGTGAGACATTGATCTACTTAAACAATTATAAGAAGCACCACATTTTAAATCAGGTTTTCTGAACGTAGTAAGTTTAGTACATTAACGGTTTAGAATGCAAAATTAACGTGTCAAATGTTTTCACGATCTTTTTCAGTTCCGACATTTCACTTTAGTTTTTTCTTATCACAAACGTTTTCTGAAACCGTTGACTTTTCCATAAACATGTGTTTTCTACTGTATATTTAATTTATGCTTCAGTTAGAGTTGATACGGTTCTGACAAGTTCAAACGTAAGACATTTTTGTAATATTGTTTATTTTAGAGTGACCCTATTAACGGTAATATCCAGTTACCGGACATTACACATGGATACATTCCATACTATAGGAATAAAGGCACATAAAACGGTTTCAAGTGGCTACACAATATTTTTTGTTGTTGATTACATTGTTGTGTTAAAAAAATAAATTTAGGTCACCGGTAATAGAGATATCCAAGATAACTTGTACACTTGTACATGATGTATGGAATTGCCACTCATGTAAAGTATTTTATTTTCTGTAATAGTTTGAAACAGCCAGATGCAAGTGAACAAAAAAAGAATCGGAGATGCAGACGGATGTCAATAAGGAGGCCAGTGAAGAGCAACGCATGGATGACAGACAAAAGGAGCTTAGATAACTATGTAACATTTTGACCATTTGTACCAGTTCTTGTATTAATGCATTTGCTACCTTTTAGCACTACCATGTTTATTATTAATTGCATGGCACAGCTGTTGGTACATGAAGATGTCATTTTTGGGAAATCATAAATTATGTTGTTTTGGTTTTGTTTGATTTTTTGTTACATGGCCATATTGGCGACGTCCAGCTAATTATTGGTTCTGTTTTGATTGCAATATTATAATATTAAAATTAGTTGGTATATTTTAAATTTCAATTTCCTTTGTTCTCTGTATTCACTTACATTAATAAAAAAATAATCTTGCTGTAATAACCATACATTTTAAATTTACTGGCTTTTTATTTATCTGTGTGTTTATGGTTGGCCTGGTGTCAGGATAATATGACTGGATGTAGTATCATGTTATTTGTTTATGGCATGCTATACACAGTGAAGGCAGCACTATATCTGCTTCAAGTGAACACCGTCTCCAGATAACTGAAATACCAGTACTACTGTTGGTGGCTCAATAAACCTAATAAACAATCAAACCACCAACAAATTATTTGAAGACAGTGTTAAATTGAAGCCAATATAAAGCTGTTTTTACTGATTTTAGCATGCCATGAACACCTGGCATGATACACCCAGTCACATTATCCTGACACCTGACTGACTAGTCATAGAACTAGCTGTATATTTGCTTGAGTATTAGCAAGGGAGCATATAACACTACCATTTAACATGACTTTGGTATGTTGCAGCCCAGACTGAACCCAATGCCTCTAGTACCAGGAGCCGGCACTCTACGGATTGCACTACCAGGTCTGGTGTTTTACTTTTACCCCTTTGTGCATTTTAATGCTTATAAAATAACCAAGATAGTATTTTGTTAAGCTTTACTTTTTAGTTAGTTCAGCATTTCTCAGCTCAGGCTTTAAACATATAAAATATGGGGGTGCTTTTGCCTATAGCTCCTGTTATTTGTTGCTGTTTTCAAATTGCTGTTTTAAAGAATAGGCAAGTTTGCATCATGACCAAAGCTGTTAAAGTTTGTGTCAGCATCTAATAAGGTTTTTTGTTTGTTTCCTTGTTTTTTGTAAAATTTCCAATCTATTTCTTTCAATCTGTGAACACTTACTCTGCATCTAAATTTGACTGAAAAATCATTAGGTGCCTGTGTGGTACAAATAACACAAGACCCTTACATACTAAATAAATCTTTCATTGCTAAATAAAAAATCAGGTAAGGAAAAAAAAATTAAATAATGCAGAATGTTGGATTTTTTTTCTTTTTCAGACGTAATTGGAGAAAAAATACATTTGCTGTGCAGGTAAGAGGAAGGATGCAAGATTCCCTCAAGCTGAACTAGAGTTGTCATCTGAGAAATCAACAAGAACTGACTATGAACTGTTTTTGAACACAATACCTGTGGTACTATTTCTTGAGTGCATTGTATGTATTTTATTCTTAATGATAAATAAATTGATACTTAAGTTTGATTTAATCATTTAAAATCCTATTCGCTAGACCCCCGAAAATGGCTTGTCATGCTTTCTCATTAATAATAAGTGCTTAGCGAGCTATGGGTTAAGAATATAAATTAATTGATAAGCATCTTTTAGTTGTTTCCTTTAATAAATGACCACTTCTTCTTTGTGTTTTTTGCCATTGTCTTTAATTAAAGTGGAATATATTTAGTATCTTTCTGTTGTGTTATTTTCCCTGTAAATTTTTTGTTGCATCGGATTTTTAAGTGAAAACCACAAATGTTATCTAGTGATTTTATTTATGTCAATCTAGCCACAACCTTAGCCACTCAACGGATTTGATCAAGCAAAGAAAAAAAACAACCCACAAGCTTGGGATGATAGCAAAAGCTTGCAAGCGTGCCAAACCGCACGCATGGGATAAGTGAGCAAGCGAGTCAAACCGCTCACTTGGCATGATTGCGCAAGCTTGCAAGCGAGCAATCAAGCTCGTAAAGGTTCCTATCGCAACCTTGCAAGCGTGCAAGCGAGCTTCTAAGCGAGCCAAATCGCTCGCTTGGCATGATTGCGCAAGCTTGCAAGCGAGCAATTAAGATCGTAATGGTTCCTATCGCAAGCTTGCCAAGCGTGCAAGCGAGCTTTTAAGCGAGCCAAACCGCTCGCTTGCTTCTAAGCGAGCCAAACCGCTCGCTTGGCATGATTGCGCAAGCTTGCAAGCGAGCAATCAAGATCGTAATGGTTCCTATCGCAACCTTGCAAGCTTAATTTTAAGATTGCGGCTTTCTTATCGCAATCTTACCGCAAGCTTAAATAAGATTGCAACACGCTTGGTTGCAATCTTACCGCAATCTTGTCGCAAACTTGCCGCAAGCTTATTTAAGCTTGCGGTTTTGGTGTGGGAACAGCCAATTTTAGACTGTACCTTGGGTGGCTGCTTAATAAAGTTTTACTGTGCTTGTCTTTAATTTTACATTTTATACATTTAGGTCAATAATTCACTTTTTTTTTTTTCTATTTCATTTGTGGCTTGATCATATTTTACTCCATAATCATTTTGTATTCTAGTGTATTTGTATCCATTTAATAGAATAGTTAATAGAATTTTGATATCAAGACTGAATGTTAACAAAGGCCTTGTCATGTATTTAATGATTTACTTTATCCATTATCAGGGGTTTGTTTTCAATATTTTAGGTATGAATAAATATGCACCGTCACCATTGGCATGTCTACAAGAATGTCAGTCATCCATTCAGCTTTAGACAAAAGTAAACAATCTTAAGGACTTTAATACATATGTTATAGCAAAACATTCTCATCTATAGCATCCCTTTAAAAACAAATAATAACTACAAATACCAAGAAAATAATGCTTCAAGGTTTGGAATGTGTGCTTGTTGAGTGAAATGACATCTCTTGGTAAACAAGAGCAATGTTTGTCTAAACTTTATCATTTCTGGCTGTTTTCCTGACAACTCTTGCATCTGACTTCAGATTTTGTTACAATTATTTATTGCTTTGCATACATGTGAACTCCCCCACTTTGGGGGGGGGGGGAGACTCCCACTTTAACGGTTCAAAATAACTTGAAAATGAGGGATGTTTAACACATTTTGAGAAATCTCCTTATTGGGAAACAGATAACTTTTATATGAAAATAACATATCTCCCACTTTGCATGTGAAAATCTCCCACTTTGGCCTCAGAAAGAGTTCACATATATGTTTTTTCTGCATTTAAAGCATTCTGATTGGAAAGAAATTTATACTTTATTCCTCTTGTGATGTGTGTTAATGGCAATGTATTTCTTGTTCCTGGTCAGTTTTCAGCAGTGTCACGTGCAGCAATATAGACCATCAAATGGATTTCCATTCTTAATTTTGTTTAATCTTCTGAAAAACATTTATTACAAATCCCATTTATTGAGTGACAAATGTCCTTAAATAAATCTGCTAATTATTGAGTGATTAACAATACGGTTTTAAGTGTGTAACCATAATGTGTAATAAACATTCACGTCATATAGCACTTTCTTCCCCCATTCCTTCCCTATGTCTTCTTCACTTCAAGTTTGCTTGCTTTGCCGTACTTTGGCACGATAAAACGGGTATACCAGAGAGTACAGACCTAGATTGATGCTGATACATTATAATATATTTATGTTAAAGAATTGTACTTGTTAATAATTCATTGTTTGTGGAAGTCTCAACACATTAACCCAATTAAAGTTAATTTCATTTTATTGCATTAAATCAGCTAGCAGTATTTTACAATTACTATTACAGTTTTATTTGTCTGAAGCAAAGCCCAAAGCTCTGTGCCAATTGATTCTCACAATTTGCCAATCGTGGTGCAGCTTATTGTAAGAAGTGTCAATTCTGGTTAATTGGTAACCCAATTTGCTAAACTTTGTCATCACTATTAACAGTTGTGGAAACTTTTTCTGCATGTAGATATTTGAGGTTACTTTGTGCAACATTGCTTAGAGTAAGGCTTGATGTCCTGGGATAGAGATGAAGCAAATATGTTATTTTCATGGAGAGTGTTTGTTCCCAGATCCCCTTCGATATACACTTTAAGGCGCAACATGTGACAACTCTGAAATGTGGTGATGTTGTTAGCAATACATACAAAGCAATAAATACTGCTAGAATTAATTAACTCTTTTATCTGTGTCCATCAGGATGTTATTTTACTATTAACAATTCTGAAGGCTTGGGGCTGTTGAATAAACAACTAGATGTGTGCTTTATTTCAAGTATTGAAAATAAAACACAGACATAACTGTGATGAATAAATTCAAGTATAAAGCTATTGTTATAAAGCATGGTATATATAGTGAATAGTTGTGGGTGCATCAGTAATTTTAGTCAGACTTTTGATGTATCGTTCTCCTGACTAGATATGATCGAATTGGTGATATGAGCTTATCTTTAACATTAACTTGTCCATGTCGCTAGCTGCCAGTCAGATCTGCAGTCAATTAATTTCCAATTAAGTTTCACTGATTGTTGACATTCCTTCAGAATTGGGAGATGGAGGTACTGTATTTAAACAAAGAGAATCTTAAAAGTGCAAGTCTCTTAGTCTAAATAAAATACAAAATTGTATTATAAGTTTCGAAAACTTCGATGGCATATACTGGTATATGTGTTGTATTGCAGAAATCACAACAACAATACAAATACTACTACTGAAAATAGTCTGAAAGGACAAATAATGAATACATGAGATTTTCTGGAATATTAAATAAAATAGGTATTTTGATATGAAAGGTAAACCTGCTTGCATGCTCTAACTTATAAAAAGAATATACTTAGCATATTTACAAACCTAGTAAAAAGACAGTAGGGTAAGATAAATGAAAACCACTACAATACAGACAGATAATTGCCTGTGCAGCTGAAAATTGTTTCCCAAAATCAACTACTAGCTGCTGTATTAGAAATAGAAATAATTATTCTATTATCAAAATTTTATTGGAAAAAAACAATCTTTTTTTCCTCAAAATTTGTAATAGTTCTATAATTCACCAGTGGGGACACAGTGGGTAAAGTCTTCACGTCCCTTTGTTTCATGGCCCCACACTGCTTGGGCTCCCTTTTTGAGACCTGGTTGGGTTGAGATCTCTCTGGAGTCCTTTGCAGACACTAATCAGGTGTCTTCCACCACCCATAACATATGGACATCACTGCACTTACCATAATTGTATTGCTGTCATAATATAAAATGTCACAAAAAGTGTATGTCTCATATGCTAAATCCAACAGAATTGCAAAGCTGTGACTGTCTCTGGAAGCTTGTTATAATTTTAGGAAAATTGAAGATGAAAGGGATACTTACTACCTTCCTTTGTGGTGAATAAGTTTGCATAATTTTACACGGTGAAAACTGGGTGCTTGTGTTATTTTGTGCAGAATAAACAGGTATCTGATGTGCTAGAATAGACATTTCCTATTTTCCTTCTGCCTGCAAAATCATTTTAAAATCTGTTAAATTGATGCTATGAATGATTTAGAATATTACAACCCTACTCCATCATATTGATTTTAGAGTCATTATGGGTTGTTTCTTCACTGAGACAGATCATTGCTGACACAGCCAACAGTGAGACATATATTTCCATCCAATCTTTGGCCGTATGAAATGTATATCTAGTGTTCAAATATTTTTACAAGGCAGAAATGACTATGTCAAGAGAAATACTCAGAGATTATAACATGGTTGTACTAAATTGAATTTGACCCGACATGACTTCAAGATTCTGCAAGATTCTGCAAGTGCCAATTTGTGTCATTTTTTTTTGTAAATGTCCTGCATGCCAAAAGGATAATAAATTTAAATATGATGTGAATTGTCTGCCTATATAAAGTTAACTTCATATTCCTTAAATTTGTTTATTTTAAATGAGACATTAGTTTATGGAAATCCTCGTCAGATGTTAAGAGTCTTAAATTTTGGAAGGTTTTGGTAACATCTCTGTACTAGACTGTCGAGGAATTTTAAGATATTCTCTGTTTAAATTTATGAAAAATATATCACCTGATGCTAGGGCTGTCATCGATTCCAATGATATTGATGTATCATGGATATTTTTTGCTGATTAATAATCAATACACACTTTCATATATCGATTCTTTTGGTGGAAAAACAAAAGTAAGACAATAATTTTCATATAAATGGCAACATTCTTGCGGCCAATAATGGCAGCGCTTTTAAATTTTGTTCTGTAGAAAACTCAGACCAAAATAGTGTATAGAACTGTGCTTGGTTGTAACTAGTTGTAGGCCACCTATTGGACATTTCTTACTTGAATTAAATAATTCTGGTGATTGTATATAACATCTTAAAGTAGGAAAAAACAAAATAAACACACATATCATTTACTAGGCCTTTTGAAAAAGTAACTGTCCCTCTGAGGGTAAATAAATCAAAAAAGTTTAATAATGTTTACTCGTTATTTCTTTTAAAGTAAATTGAAAAACAACATCTGATGTATTTGACTATTTGGAACTATAAAATACTCCAAACAAGCAGAAGAAGTCTTAGCAAATACCTTTTTTAAATTTTAAAGGGAGTTTGTATTGATATATCATCAATATCTGTCTTTCAATATATATCTCAATAATGTCAACATGCAAAAAGTAAAATTAATGATATCTACCTGATATCTTCACATGGCCTGCAAGTCTTGTTAGATATTTAAAATAAATTGCCTTCAAACAATATTTTAACTCAATATTGTTTGTTTTATACTTATATGATCATCTCGAAGTAAAGCCAATGAGTTGCTTGCTTAGATCATTACTTTTTTTATGTTAAAAGGTTTTTATTTTCAATAATTTTAGAAGATAATTTTGTTTATTTCTATACAAGTTAACACTTTACAATGCAAACATTACAACAGTGAGCATAGAAGATGTTATCTGCACCACTACTTATAACAGAGGGAAATTACAGACTTGGATTGAATCCTTAATCTAACCCCTACCAGTGGGACAAAGTCTGCAGAACAAACAAGTTAGAACATTTATTCATCATAATTTTGATATGCGTACCACTGATAAGTTAAAAAGTGAGACTTTTTGTTATGTCTGACTACAGGCTTTATGCTCTGTGTAATCTATGTGTGATTTTTCCAGATTTAATTGGACATTTACAAGCCCAGTAAACTATGGGAACTCAGGGGACCTAGTTACTGTAATCGCCATTGAACTACTATTATGTATAGGCAGAAACTTACAGAAACAATCAAAAGAAACAGGCGTGTCTCCAGGAAATTATTTATGTCTGGAGTCTGCTTTATCAAATATATCTTAGAAATCTAGCCCATTATAAAAATTTTAGATGTCAGGGATTGACATTCAGCAATAATTTCTTTGTAAAAGATTATATTCTCAAAATGGTCTTACAATGATCAATATTTATGTTACAGATTTCCTTCAAACTAAACTAATTCAGACTCAGCTGACCCCTTTTGCCTATTATATTTTGCAGAACAAATGAAAAACTTTCTCTCCTACACAACAATATTTGATCAAAGCCAGTTAATTTTATCAAAAGTAAACAGCTTGTGTCAATAAATCAATATCAAAACAGCTTCAAAATGATAAATCTGGATAACAACTGGCAGTTACTGAATTAAACAGGCTTGATTGGACAGAAAATGCTGAGATGCCTGTTTGTTTCTCAGTAGTCCACATATGATATGTATATTGTCATTCTAGAATCTTGATTTGACATCAGTATGTCATTGATGGAGTACAAAATTATGTCTTGGATCAGTGTTTGAGGCGCTTTGCATAATATACTATAAGATATGTCATGAAAACTGGGAAATAAAGATGCTGTAAGTCTGAACAAGTGCTAAAGGATGTTCTGTGGGAATTTAAGTTGAAATGAGGATTATGAACAGCATCTTTTGTAAACCCATTGATAGATGTCACAAGATGGCATGTTCAGATACAGCATCAGATGTGAAGAAAACTGCTTTATGTTTCACTGGCACATCTTATAACATTTATGATATCATGTCATCCCGGCTCCAGGTACGGGAGGTCCCGGGTTCGATCCCGGGCTGTGACATACCAAAGACGTTAAAAATGGTAGTGGTATAGCTCCCTTGCTAACGCTTAAGCAAATATAAGGGTAGTTCCAAGACTGGTTGGCCCAGTGTCAGGCTAATGTGACTGGGTGTGGTATCATGCAAGGTGTTACGGCATGCTATACACAGTGAAGGCAGCAATATATGTGTTTCAAGTGGACACCGTCTCCAGATAACTGAAATACTGTTGGTGGGACGATAAACCCAATAAACAAACAAATATCATGTCATTCCATCAATAGTATGCATTCTAAAAGGCTGCAGCTACAATTCTATTGCTTAGACAGGTAAATTCCATCTGTTATATTACTGATATGCATGTATTGCTGTTTAGAATATAGAACTAATAACGAAATTAAAACAGAGTTAACTGACAAATACTTCTGTCTTCAGCAAGTATCATACACTACTTCTTTTGTTTATATCCATACTGTTCATTGTTATTTTTTCTCATGTGACAAAAACAAAGCAAAATGGAAGAAGAATAAAAAGGATGCAATGCCTTTGCATGGTATTATATTCCAGTTAAGGGTCTTGACAAAATCCGGGCTCACCTGAGCATAACTTTGTGAACACTTAAGGCCACATTTATGCCACAATATTTACCAAACTTGGTAATAATGTTTGTACGCCTTGTGTCTTAGATTGGTTCTTAACTGGGTCATGTGGGTTGAAAGGAGGTCACTTTGTCAAATTTAAGAAAAAACAGATTTCTCATTTATGGTCTGCACATAATATCATAAAAGAGTTCATTACTTGGTCATGTGAGGTCCATAAGTAGAAAATTCTAATTCTAATTAAATCCTAGAGAAAAAAAATGTGAACAATATAGGCCATATTTATGTTATTCTCTTCAGCAAACTTATATTTTTCTGCATAAAGCATTGAATGAGTTCGTAACTGGGTCATGAGCAATAAAAAAGTAGGCCATTAGGTAAAATTTTAGAAAATACTTTTGATCACCCAAAAGGCCTCATTTATGTCCCAATCCGGATCAAACTTGGACAGAGACTATTTTCTTATTCCTTATAGCAATAGCAATACGATTGTCTGTGATAAAATAATAATCTATTATTTTGGTATATGTATCTTAAAAGCTTTATATTAAAACATATTTTTAATTATTCAGATTTTAATGGTACCAGCAACATAACCTGCTGTAAAAATTAAATCAATTACTAAGTATTCATTCCATATCTCTGTAAGACACTCAGATTGTCCTTCACTTTAGAATGGATCTGTGGACCTATGCTTGATTGATAATAATATAACAATTCAACAAGTAACACTTCCGCAGTATCTGTACTGAGGTACCTTCACATAATTGAAGTTTGCATGGACATCTTGATGGGTAAGGATTTGCTTAACAAATAAATTGGGTTCACAAGACGCCAAGGCATATTTGTGTACATTAAGTCGTGTTACTAGATTTTAAAGCATACTGAAAGCCAGGGACCTCAGGTGAGTGAATCAGGGCCATCTTAGCCCTGTGTTTAGAGAAAGCACCCCTGTTTGTGATGGATATTCTGAATTGGAAGAGTAAGCTCTATGTTGTTCCAGCCCTGATAATCATTGGTTACATCTTCGGCTGCAGCTGTTTCCCTCCTTAGGACATGCAGAATCAGTCCTATAGTCGAACTGTCATTGGAATGCAGTTCCCGGCAGCAAAACAATGCTGGAACAAACTATGCTATATTGACTAAGCATTTGGCACCATAAAAAATCAGCATATATGTCTAGCAGCTGTGTGGAAAATATAAAAATGTATATTTTCAGTGTAGAAGAATTATAGACCCTATTTACTTTTTGCACTGTTACCAAATCTCTGCTATATCATTTTTTTCTCTATATTTACTAGCGCTAAAGAAGAGAGAATATGTTTTATATGTGTGTCATGAAGATTAGGTATGATATTTTAATCATCAGTTTTCTCCATGTGTTATCATGAGACACAAGTTAACACTCTCCAAGTCGTGAATGATTGGACTATTGCAAAACAAATCCATCTGAAGCATCCCTGTGTGGAATGAATGTAAACAACAAAAAACAAAGAAAAAAACAACAATAGAAGGATTTCAAACTCTAGAATGTGTGCTTGGTAACTGAAGTGCCACCTCTTGGCAGTGTGTCCCACACAGGTGGTTTAACCATCTATGTTTATTCACACAAGTCAGTAATGAGTATGGGTGAATGCTACATTTGTTGATACAGAAAGAATGTAAATATAATATACAATTTTGGCATTGAGTAGTATAACACATAATATATATATGCCAATTAACAATGCACCAGATATGTTATCTTATAATTTATTTGTAAACTAGAAATGCTATTGAATGAAAACTATCATTTCAGACTGGCCATACTGGACTTTTTCCTATCTTCCTATTTATCATTTCCACTCTGGGTCCCAAGGGAGGTAATTAATACCTATCATGGGGTTTGGCAAAAGCAGCTGATTAACATAATATTAAAAGACTAAATTTAAATGAAAAAATAAAAAATATCCCATTTCCTTGTATCATATTTTACATAGAAAATTCATGAGTTGCTGACAAATATATAGTAACAAGTGGTGCATCCATGATGAAAATATTATACTTTTATGACTACTCATGAAATAGAATACAATTATACCCTCTATACCTTGTCAGTTTATACAACTGTACTCTTTAACAATGCAGAAGCACAAATCCAAAGTGGCTAAGTGAGATGTGTCTTTGTATAGACGTGTCTAAAATGCTGTGCCATCAGTGTCCATGTATAGAATACACCTCTTGGTAAACAGCAGCCATATTTACATAATCTGGAGAACTTTTAAATGTCCTCCTGACAAATCTAGCTGTGACACCATATCCTGCCTCAATTATTCATCTTCTCCATTTGAACACTCTGATGAGCTGATCTTTTCCATTATTGTCCTGGTGTTGATTTTAATGGCTGTATCTCTCTTGTTTCTGTTTCTATGTTCAACAGACTCACTTGACTACAGTCCTTAGAGAGCATTGAGTTCTAGGCCTGGCACACCACCATGGTGTTGTAAATCACACCACATTAGGAATAGAGGACACTCCTTCTTGTGTGCATGTTCAGACATCAGGGCTTTAAACACATCATGATTTCTTTAGTAAAGGTGTTAATAACAAATTGACTTATATGTATATCAAAAATTATTACTCTCCTCTTTACCGAACTGTATAATTTGTGTTTCTAATGGAGAAATATTATATTTATTAAATCTTATTGTGAGTCTTAAATCTTAAACCAATTTTTCTCATAGTGAAGTATGTTGCTCATTATGTTAGAAATTGCTTGATGTTGTTGTTGAAGTTGCTGTCAAAATCATAGTGGAAACTACAAAGAATGATTAGCCACTATTTCAATTATATTCACAGATTCTCTTGGCAAGTTGTGTAAACTGGATTTGATATTTTAAATCAGTTGTCTATATTGTCACAAATACTTTTAAAGGAAGCACTGCATTTTATAGAACTCACAGACTGTACCTTATGAAACCCATGCACTTTTACAGACATTTAGGAAATACAGACAATTGCTCCTATATGGATCATTATACATTTAAACCACTTCTCACAGGATTGTTTTGTCCTTTAATCTTTAAACAAAGTGTACAGAGGTTTTGCTTCTTTTATACTACTTAAAACAAGCATTAAATGTGTAACTAAATGACATAAGTATAAAGTGTGTGATCCATTTTTTAAAATTTCACTAGAAAAATTCCTAAGGGCGGAAAGTTCAAACTGAATGGTGTTCAGTTTATAAGTTGATGCTTTATATAATATTGATTCAAATTTAGAAGCATAGAAGAAGCATGTTGACTCTAGTGGGATTCCATTATTTTATTGATTGCCATATTTTTCTCAAGGTGCTTCCAATCATGATATACACTGGTTGCTGCAGAGAGTCTACTTTCATACATTAGTTATTTCAATTGTCTTTAAATTATTTGGTCTGTGTTCTTCAGATGTACACACTAACATTTTTGTCAGGAAAACAAATAATTATATTGCTTCTCCTCACTAAAACAATAACAACAAATAAGCAGTTTAAGACATATTAAAGTTAATAGATGATAATTTAGGTTTTAACATAAAAGTATATATAGAATGTGATGGGGGAATAGAATTATCTTATACTACATTAATATGGCTTTATTTATACATGAGTATAAGATTCACACCATTTGTTAATGTTATTTCAAATAGAAGACCTTTCAAAGTATAATGCCCCAAAATTGACCTGATTTAAATTACATATATCCATCACCAGCAAGTAATGCAACTTCACCTTGATAAGATAATGTCAAATTCTCTGGTTTATTAAATTCCAGTATTAACAATTAATTATTAAGTACAAATTTAAATCTTTATGTAGTATAGACAATATTTTGTTGAATAAATGTCATGCATTATGTTAAATACAATATTAATATGTTAACATTCTGGTGACATCGAGAAAGAGCTGATTTCTCTGTAAACAGAATGCAGATGGTTGGAAAACCATTCAATCTCTTTTATCAAAGCATCTTTTATAACACCTACATACAGTAAAACCAGGTAAGATGTAAACATCTAATGAACAGCAGGATTTATCTGCATATGATCTTCACTCTCTACAGTGTATTCTATCATGTGGTATTTTTTATATTTTCACCTGTTCCTGTTACTGCTCTGCATAGTACTTAAAATATAGCTTAATAACAAAATGTTATCTGGCTTATGTTCAGAAAATGCAACAAACAGAAGGTGCATACCAGTTTCATCCAGAGATTCTATAATTGTGTTTACCTTGATGTTTTTTATTTGAATAGTTACAAGGTTGTTGGTAGCTGGTAGTCAGTCAGAATGTTTCTGTATAAAATGATCATCTGTCAAATGTCTTTTTACTGAGGAAAACTAAACAGCTGAAATTGCTTTAATCCTATTGATGCATTATTGTATGTGATAATTATTATAATAAAATCCCTGCTTTATTTCATGCATTATTCTTTGGTTTTGAATTGTTTTGTAATAAGATACAATACATGTGTAATAGTTTCTATTTGTACTACAATACAGCAATGTTTATAATACTTGTCTTCTCTTTGTATACAGCAGGATGACGAGAAGGTGGATCTCACCAGTCCAGTCAAGAGTCGGGGCTGTACAGACATCATTGTTCTCCTTATCTTCATCCTCTTCTGGGCAGGCATGGTATGTAACCCTGAACACAGTCCATGAGATATCCAAACACTCTAAACACCATTATCCTTATCCATTGCTTCAATGTGTGTTTATGTTATGATATATAGCTTAAGGCTCAAAGACATCTATGATTGTACAACTACCTCTATTCCAGTTATGTAGAAAACAGTTTCAGTATGGTATATAATTGAACTAATTAGTAGTCATACCTGATCAATTTCCTTCAGTCTATTGAAAATAGACCTTTGCTTTTTTTTCTTGAGACTTCCTTTAAATATTGATTCTTTGAACTAAATTGGATGAAATTTCTTTTATCATTCATATTGAAGTTTGAATCAGACTTTATTGGTTAGACAGGTGGCTTTTTCAACTTAAATGTGTCTGCCATTATTGTTGTATAAGCTGTTACCAGCAAACAGCAGTTTCTGATTGTCACCTTCAAGGACTTGCCAGAGCTCGGTCTCCTTGTTTGCCTGCAGCAAAATTGTGATGTTTTGTTGTGGAATACAAAAAGCAATAAGCACTGTTTCATGTTGTGACACACAAACTCATCAGTGTTCAGCTAGTTTGGACAACACAGCAGAAAATCAAACATCCCTTCAAGGATGTTATCTTGGGCAGAATGTAGTAGTTAAAGTAAAGCATCATTAAGTTTGGAAAGTGAACTCCTTAATTCAATTTGTACACATGGTGCAATGTTGGGCGATACCAGCAGGCTCAATCAGCAGTGGTAATTACCCATAGTACCTCAGTAAAGTTCCTGGCCAGGTTTTGTTAATATCTCAAGTTTTGACCATCTAAGATAATAAAAAAATATATGAAATTGTTCATTGTTATTTTTAGTGTAAAGTAAAAGAAGAGTATTTAGAAAATCAGTAAATAGGTTTATTAGTGTAAGTCTTCGGTTGTGTGTATCTTTTAAAAGTCTAACGTTTATATTTTGACAAAGGCCATTGAATGCCTTCTCTGCACATTTTCTTTCATTTTTTACTAGCTTCACTGAGCACAATAAGCTCAACATAAGCTTTTCTGATACCCCTTCATCCACCTTGCAGCATGCGATGTCAACAATTTGTTTGTAAACACATTAGAGGCTACTGTTTTTATCCATTCTTCACCACACTAGACCAAAATGTTAGTCTGCAAGCAATCTTGAATGAGTTGATAACTTTGTCTCATGGGGTAAAAAATAGGTTACTATATCAAACTCTTGAAGAAGCTTGGGAACACACTAGAGGCCAGATTTATGTCCCAGTCTTCACCAAACATAGCCAGAAAGTTTGCCTGTATAAAATCTAAGATGAGTTCATGACTAGTTTAGTTCACATGGGGTCACAAAGTATGATGCTAGGTCAAATCATGGAAAACTTTGTGAACACATTAGAGGCCACATCTAAAAACCAATCTTCACTAAACTTAGTCAGAATGTTTGTCTGTGTAAAATTCTGGATGATTTTCTAACTGGGTCACGTGGGGTAAAAAAAACTAGGTCAAATCTTTAAAAAAATTAAATGCAATGGAAAAAACATTATGGCCCACAAGACTTGGTCAGTTTGTTTATCTGTATGATATCTTGGATTGTTTTCATACTGACTAACATAGTCAAAAAAGTAGGTCACATGATCAAATTATAGAAAAATGTTGTGAACACCCTATAGGTCAAATAAATTTATTGACCAATCTTCACCATACTTGATCAGAAGGTTTGTCTGTGGGAAATTCTAGTTGAGGTGGCAACTGGGTCACATGGGGTCCAAAGGTACACCACTGAGTCAAATGCTAGAAAATCCTTGTAAACACACCTTCACCAAAGTTTTCTAAAGTAAGTTACTCTAATTACTTGGTACCAGATATGAGACTGCTTATTGCCCAAGGCCTAAGGTGTGCAACTAAGGTTGATAATGACCCACTTGTTAGTTAAGTTTTTTTTTATCCCTGTAGTCATTGATGTTTAAAACATGGCATCTCTGATTGTATATGATTTATAATTTGTTTCTTACTAACTTGTTGATAAGATGGCAAAGAGCATATTAAGAATCTTTTACACTATCTTAAGTCCTTTTGTACACATCTAACATTGAAAAATATTGACCAAACTTATGTTACTGATATACAGCTGTTTCTTTTAGTATTCTGTAACTGGTATTTTACATAGACAGATACAATCATTGATTGATACTTATGTCTGCTCTGTTTGCCTAGGCTTGAATACATGAATTTAAAGATGGAAAGCATCAGCTTTTCATTCCATAATTGCTACCATGAATTACAGTGTCAGGCATACTGAGATTTCATAAAATTTCACTGAAAGAGGCTGATACAGCATATATATATATATATATAGAGAGAGAGAGAGAGAGAGAGACAGAGAGACAGAGAGAGAGAGAGAGAGAGAGAGAGAGAGAGAATGTCATGTTTGGAACAATCCGTCTTTGATAGTTTGTATGCCTAATTAGACAGACAATGTCAGGCAGACTAATATAAGCTCTCAACTTGCTTATAACATAATTATAAGGTTAAAGAAAATAGTGTAGATCCAGGTCAGCCAGCATCCTGCTTTGAGCCGTCTGATCGGGATCTGCACTATTTGTATCTTAAACTGTATTGGTAAGTATATTAATTTTTACCATCATATATAAATAAGAAATAAGCATGGCATTTTAACAAAATGCAGCAAGATGCAGGTAAGTGTGTGTGTGTGTGTGCGTGCGTGCGTGTGTGCATCTTAACTAAATCTTGTACCTAATACTGATCTGAAACGACCTGCCAACCACTAGCACCAACAACCTCCATAATACTAGTGTGAGACACCATCCATTATACTTGTGTAAAATGTTCTCTAGTCAGAGAATCCATGATGTTCTATTGCCTGGTTCCAGTCCATGGCTAAATGTTGTTGACAAGCACCAAGTACCAAAAATAATTCATACATCTGAACTATTTGCACCTCAGCTTGTTATTAAGACCTTAACATTGTTGTTAAGGATTGCATATTCAAACATCTGTTTATAATTTTTTTATAAAGCAAAGAATGTAATTATAACCATAAAATCAAATGGCTTGCACTTTCATTAATACATAGGTACACATTTATTATAATTAAAACAATATTATTACAAGAAAAGATTGATTCAAAGCATCAAAGGCAACAAAAACAATGAAAGCAAGTTAAAAGGATTTTTGACGTACATATTGTTTTTATTTAAATTGAAAATTAATTTTTGTAAGTAATTAATCAGTATAAAATTATATAAAACATTATTGAGGCCATACATTGATATAAATTCCCATAAAAGTATCAATGTCAAGGACAAAGCAGACATATGTTCTGATTAAGTACAAAGAAACATTCTCTATACAAGTATGAACATGTACAGACACACAGTAAATGAACCTCAGAAGTTGAGCAACTTAAAATATCTTAAATATGGAAAGAAGTAAACAAATAGCTCTCTTTCCTGTCATGTTTGTGTGAAATGCAAATAACGAGAATGTAGTGTATGGAATTTAAGGTTCCGTGGTATCAGAGCTGTCAGTGTCCTCAAAATAGACTTACTTTTCTCTTGGGCAAATTTCAGTGAGTGTTCAATAATAAAGGTGTTGTGATGCAACATGTAGCCAATTATCAGGACCAATTGTGTTTTAATTTTACTTTTTTTTCAGACCTACATAACAGTGCTTCAACCTCCATAAAGCAAACACATCTTTTTAATTCTACATAATTATTATCGTTCTATCGCAATGTTTGACCAACACTCCCCCACAGTTTCCATCAATTGTTGTAGAACTATCTGACTTCCTGTGTCTAAGATCAGCCCTCTTCCATTCGTGCTTCCATTGCAGTACTGCCCTAGCTTGACTCCAATATGCCTGCTACCACAGCCAGTCAAATGGATGTCAGATTCAATTATTCTCCCATTTAAAGCCATGAAAAGCAACTGATTTCACTGAACACTTGGATATTGGAGTCGATACAAAACCCTCCACTGTGTATTTGAGTATTGGCTTTTTGTTCATTGAAAGTTAAAACAGGGATGCTGATTACAACTGAATAGAAAATTTCAATGAGAATTGTTTCCTACACTATCTGAATAATGTGAATGAGGTTTAAAAATCAATGCTGGTGTTAGTAATGGAAAATATTAGGAGATATAGATAAAAAAAAATGCTTAAGGTAGAATTATTCTATGATAATTTTTCATTGTTTCTTGTTCATAACTGTACTTTACATAACATTTAATAAATAAAATGAGTTAATTTAATTTAGTTTCAATCATTTAGACCAGAAAATATTTCTATATCATTTTTAACTGAAAATCAAAGTTATAATCTCAAACCATTTGTCTAATTATCTCAAGTTTTTTTATTCATAAAACATCTGCTCTATAATCACAATCAATTCAATGCAGTAATAATCATTTATGTAATATTATGTCTGGATTATGTTTGTGACTATAAAACAGAAACAATTCCTGGAACTGACAATACCAATCAAATACATTCAATCGATATAATGTTCCATGACTTCTGGACCTGCACTTAACTAGGTGATCTCTCATAATTGAACTGAAGACTGAATAGGACATTGTTATAGGTTTATTATTTCACTGAAATAGGCTGATTTCCTCCTTAATCGGAATAAGTTGATGAGAAGTTTCCACTTTAGAAGTCCACAGCAACAAGCTTAATGATGATAGATGCCTCACTTGTGATGAAGTTAATCTTATGCCAAGTCAGTCGTTAAGCCTGCTTCATTAATTAGCTATGTGTTTATACATGGATGAAAATTAATTTTATCACAAAGTAAAGCTTGTGTTTTAAGGAAGGGAAATTAAAGGCTGCATGAAAGCAAACAATATGAAATTAGAAAATATGTGACTAAATGATTGAGAAGAAAAATATTCTTCAAATTCAAAACATAAAATATTGAATTCCCAAGACAATGAGCAATTTAAAGGATATGTCACTTGTGACCAAGTTTTTTGCTACATCTTTTAATGTCATATGTCATATCTTTTTGTCCATTGTTGAATATAGTTCTTGTCACTTTATGTACCTTTTTTTTGTATTTCAAAACACTTTAAGTTTATCAATATTTTATAATATGAACCATGTACCTGCAATATCATGACCATTTTATTAGTAGCATGAAAGAATGTTGGAATACAACTGTTGACACTCACTGAGTACACATTCATAGAAACATTTTACAAGTAGAAAATCTGATCTGTAATTGGCTTTACCTTATTCTCCTGTCCTATCTTTTCAGTGTGTCTTAAGTTTATTCAATATGCATATGATCAAAAACATTTCGAAACAAGCTGTTTATCAATAATTAATAGTTATGTCTGTAACAATTGTTTGTCTCCATATAGGATGATTACAATAGGTTTCTACTTATTGATTGATTTTTTAACTGAACATTCGGTGTGACCTTGACATTTATCATCCTTAGTTACCCTGTAGAGCAAATGTTCCTTCCGTCCCTTTCTGCTGAGTATACATTCCTAGTGTTTTTGATCAGAGAAATACAAATTGGTACTGTTTACTAGAAAGATAATGCACTGCTGCCATCTATGAGATAGCATGTTGTGGTATTTGACATACCCACACATCCAGTTACATTATCCAAAGGTCTTTGATTACATTGCCTCTTGTCAGGCTTCCCAGACAGCAGTATCTGGCAACTGGTGATTATTGTTGGAATAAATACGTACTAACTCTTTATTGGGTGTCACAGCAACTAGCAGTGTCTGAGCACATTTTTGAAGGCCCCTTCAATCAACCTCCAAGGGCCACAATTAACCAGGCTGGGGCTCTTCGTCTGTTGGGCATGTACACAAATAAGAACTTTCTATAGGTAACAAATGTGGCATAACAAGGTATAACTTGTAGACTTTGACAAGCACTTTGGCCTCTAAGCTGGTAATCCTGCAGCTTTTTGTGATAGGCTCTTGCTATTTTTATGCTACCCGAAAACTTTGTCCGTCCGTCCGTCAGTCCGTCCGTACGTCCCATTCGTGTCCGGCCCATAACTTCGTTATTTGAAGTCGAATTTCGAAATTATTTCACAGAAATGACCACCATGTTGAGACGACGTGTCGCGCGCAACATTTGGGTCCCTACCTTGAAGGTCAAGGTCACAGCGTGACCTTGCAGCCAAATCGTGTCCGGCCCATAACTTCGTTATTTAAAGTCGGATTTCGAAACTATTTCACAGAAATGACCACCATGTTGAGACGACGTGTCGCGCTGCAACATTTGGGTCCCTACCTTGAAGGTCAAGGTCACAGCGTGACCTTGCAGCAAAATCGTGTCCGGCCCATGACTTCGTTATTTGAAGTCGGATTTCGAAACTATTTCACAGAAATGACCACCATGTTGAGACAACGTGTCGCGCGCAACATTTGGGTCCCTACCTTGAAGGTAAAGTTCACAGCGTGACCTTGCAGCAAAATCGTGTCCGGCCCATAACTTCGTTATTTGAAGTCGGATTTCGAAACTATTTCACAGAAATGACCACCATGTTGACACGACGTGTCGCGCGCAACATTTGGGTCCCTACCTTGAAGGTCAAGGTCACAGCGTGACCTTGCAGCAAAATCGTGTCCGGCCCATAACTTCGTTATTTGAAGTCGGATTTCGAAACTATTTCACAGAAATGACCACCATGTTGAGACGACGTGTCGCGCGCAACATTTGGGTCCCTACCTTGAAGGTCAAGGTCACAGCATGACCTTGCAGCAAAATCGTGTCCGGCCCATAACTTCGTTATTTGAAGTCGGATTTCGAAACTATTTCACAGAAATGACCACCATGTTGAGATGACGTGTCGCGCGCAACATTTGGGTCCCTACCTTGAAGGTCAAGGTCACAGCGTGACCTTGCAGCAAAATCGTGTCTGGCCCATAACTTCGTTATTTGAAGTCGGATTTCGAAACTATTTCACAGAAATGACCACCATGTTGAGACGACGTGTCGCGCGCAACATTTGGGTCCCTACCTTGAAGGTCAAGGTCACAGCGTGACCTTGCAGCAAAATCGTGTCTGGCCCATAACTTCGTTATTTGAAGTCGGATTTCGAAACTATTTCACAGAAATGACCACCATGTTGAGACGACGTGTCGCGCGCAACATTTGGGTCCCTACCTTGAAGGTCAAGGTCACAGCGTGACCTTGCAGCAAAATCGTGTCCGGCCCATAACTTCGTTATTTAAAGTCGGATTTCGAAACTATTTCACAGAAATGACCACCATGTTGAGACGACGTGTTGCGCGCAACATTTAGGTCCCTACCTTGAAGGTCAAGGTAGCGTGACCTTGCAGCAAAATCGTGTCCGGCCCATAACTTCGTTATTTGAAGTCGGATTTCGAATCTATTTCACAGAAATGACCACCATGTTGAGACGACGTGTTGCGCGCAACATTTAAGTCCCTACCTTGAAGGTCAAGGTCACACCGCGACCTTGCAGCAAAATCGTGTCCGGCCCATAACTTTGTTATTTGAAGTCGGATTTCGAAACTATTTCACAGAAATGACCACCATGTTGAGACAACGTGTCATGCGCAACATTTGGGTCCCTACCTTGAAGGTCAAGGTCACAGCGTGACGTTGCAGTGAACTTGTGTCCTGCCGTTATCTTCGTTATTTGAAGTCGGATTTCGAAACTTTTTCACAGAAATGATCACCATGTTGAGACGACATGTCGCGCGCAACATTTGGGTTGCTACCTTGAAGGTCAAGGTCACAACATGACCTTGCAGCAAAACCTTGTCCGGCCCATAACTTCGTTATTTGAAGTCGGATTTTACAACTGTTTTTGACAAACTACCCGGTTTGACTGGCTCTTGTTAAGTCATTGCCCTTTGTTTATGTTTATGTCTGATTTCATAGTACTACAACATTTTCAAAATAAACCTCAATATTCATACAACTAACCTTTTTTTGTGACAAAGTACCCATTCGGGGAGCATCACCCGTCTCTGACGGCCTCTTGTTCATTTAAAGTACAATAAGCATTGTTTTTATACCAAGACTACATCAAGGAACATTCTGTTGTCTGGGAGACAGGACCAAGAACAGATATGTATAACTTATATCAATGAAATAAATCCATTGTAGTTGCATTCATTATAGTGACATAAGCTTGAACTTCGAATATATTCTAGCCACAACAAAAGAGGTAGTTATGGTGATTTAACAAAATATGTTTTCCTACTGGCTTTCTACAAGAAGCTTTTATTTTAATGACACATCTCAACTTGTGAAAATAGTTAAAATAGTTAAAAGGTAGGGACAGAGTCTTCACATCAATGTCTCTATAAAAACATATACATTGGATTTCTTAGAAAAATGCATCTAAGACTGCCATTGATGAAAATGGAGAATTTTATGTTATTTCATCAAAGATTTATGTTTAAACTACCCAATGTTGAAAATTCAAAGCAAAATTTATTTAACACAATCTAGATTGAAAATATGCCTTTGTATCATATTGAATTACAATGACATCTCGAATATGACTTCTTGGAAGGTGCAATTCAAAATTAAGAAAAAAAGATAAAATCCTGTATACATATCTAATATATTTGAGAACTGTCTGTGGCACATGTTCAATATGTGGCCTGGTGTCATATTAATCTATCAGATAGTGACAGAGTTGTCAAAGGCCAGCTCTTGGGAATAATTGTGCAATATTATCAGCCTGCTTCTCTCTCCACATTTCTTCCCAGTGTCATCCTTTGTAGTAAACACCATCCCAGCCAATACATAGCAAAGTTAACTTGATCCACATTTTGTGTTAACTCATTGTGCTGGATACCTTTGTCAGTGTTAGTCTTAGAAATGTCTTTGTGCCAATCTGTATGTGTCCGCATCTGCAAAATTTATCTTCTTGATAAGATTTTTTTTCAGTTATCATTTGAACATTTTTACTTGAGCTGGCATGTACATGTACACAATGAATTCAATAATTAAATATTCTATGTTTGTTCTGTGAAAAAAACTAATTGATTGAAAGCAGTCTAGCACTGCCTATACCTTGTCATTTTGTGCGAAGAACTTACTTGTAAATCAGAAGCCTTGTCTGGTAACTGGCCAAAGTCAGCTTTTGTTGCAGCTGATGCAGTTTGTGCCTTTGGTCAGTAAGATTGCAGACATACATAAACAATACACCATGATGAAATAATGATGAAAAGTCATGGCCACCCCATCACGGAGCCAGATAATTCCATCTTTCTTGGGATGCAGCCATATTGATATGTCTGCCGACTAGGAGATGTCTTGGTGAAGTGTGTTTTAATATTAGCGGGGAGCTGTTGAGCAATCTGTCACCACTTGACAATCTTGTCACACAAATGGCCCTAATCAGTCATCCATCTCCCTGCCGCTTGCTCATCTCCATGCTGCCGCTGCCTGCTAGCTGCCTGCTAGCTCTCCCAAGGGACACGACTCTACTTGACTTGAAGTCACATACAACTGAATGTATTAGTTCTAGGCTACATACCACTAAACAAAGTCATTACAAAGTAGTGTAATTGTCAAAATGTTATTAAAATAACAAAATCATTAAAAGTATCAAGAGGAATCAATTGTTTTAAACATACTCTTATATGCTGTAATAAAGCATTGAAAAAACAACACTGAGGGGGATTCGAACCAGGGTCAATAGAGTAAGAAGGCAATACCATGACCAAGCTAATAACAAGAGTCAACCCCTAATGCAGTTGTTATTTATATATACATAAAACATATGTTTGTCTGTGCCTATTCAATTTGTGTTCATCTGACTTAGAGTTAAAACAACATTTATTCAGCATGTGAGTTAAAGGATCCAGTTACTTGATAATGTCACATTTTGTCAGGTACATTTTTTTGTGAAACAACATTAATTTACAATCTAGTGTCTTAGATGCCGACTCTACCAGCATGTCTTGTGATCTGACTTGCTGATAAATGCACCAATATATCTCACCTATGCATGTCTGTATGTTTTCTTCTATAGTGTACAGATTGTCAAGTCTGTAAGTTTCAATGTGCCAAGGATGTGTTGACATATCAAGTCTGGTTGCTGAGCATAAATTACAAAAAAAACATGGCATACAGACGTGGAAACACCTTATGTCATCAGTCCAATACACACATTTATAATAGATGTTGCAGCTGAAGAAATTCATTGGACTTGCTCTTAAACTGCTATGCAAAAATGGATATCACTTAGGCAAACAGTGTCTTTATTTACAATTAATTATAAATGCATGTATATGTTTAAGAAGAAAAAAAACTACACACACATGTATGTGTTCTTAGGATAATTTAAGCTATAGTAATTAAAATAAGATTTCCATTATGATAGAGACATTTGTCATGATGACACTATATGTCATAGACCATGTGACATTTTGAAGGGCTGATAAGCCTCATTTGTAAGAGATAAGAAGGGATGTTTAATGAAGCCAACCTAATCTGTTGTTAATGAGTTCTTAAAACCTGATATAATCTTAAAATGGTGTCTCATTTATTGATTAGTATGCTGGGTTAGATGAGCCATTTTTCAGTTTGAACAGTTATAAAATGCACACAGAAAATAAAATATGCTAACATTTTATGTTAAGTCCAATGCTCAGAAAAAAATATTTTGGTATTAAAAACAGATTTATATTTTTTATTTTAATAGAAAAGTACATAATTTTATGAAAAAATAAAAAATGGAAACAATGTATAAAACAAATATATCAGATCAGCCAAGAGCAAAAAATAGCAAACAGACCCTAAGACTTTGGCACTTTTTAAATTTTCATAAATTATGTGGGAAAAAAATGTGGTCCCAATGTCCTGTCCTGAGATTGGCTGTGTTGGGTTTGTTGGGTTTGCTTTAATGTATTGTCTTGTCTCAGTCATTTTGTTACCTTAACATTGAACTGGAATGAGAATACATGTACTTTTGTATTGTACGTCAGTTTTTAGTATATGTTGCTATTGCACAATATATAAAGGACATTTCTTTATGTTACCACTTAGAGATCTGTGGACAGGTGATGTTATTCTGGTCATTACTTTTAAGATAGCACAAAAGTTGAAGACTTGAAAAAGGCCATTTTCCTTAAAATCTGATGTTGCTATCCAGATTTTATTATTATTATTATTATTATTATTTATTCTCTAAATTCAATATATATTAAATTTTATCTAAATATTTTTATTGCTTTAACAAATTTCACCATTGCTTTCAGAAAAGAATTATATCAAGGGCCTAGCAGGACATTTTTTTAGCCTAAGTACTCATTGACCAGGCTTAGTGAACTAAATAGTGTACCTCCAGATCAGCCTCTGTTTGGACTGTCTTGTCAGTGTATGCAATATATGCAGCAGAGTCTCTATCAATATGGTTTGCTCCACTGACAGCAGTTTGGACTGTCTTGTCAGTGTATGCAATATATGCAGCAGAGTCTTAATCAATATGGTTTGCTCCTCTGACAGCAGTTTGGACTGTCTTGTCAGTGTATGCAATGTATGCAGCAGAGTCTCTATCAATATGGTTTGCTCCACTGACAGCAGTGTGGACTGTCTTGTCATTGTATGCAATGTATGCAGCAGAGTCTCTATCAATATGGTTTGCTCCACTGACAGCAGTTTGGACTGTCTTGTCAGTGTATGCAATGTATGCAGCAGAGTCTCTATCAATATGGTTTGCTCCACTGACAGCAGTTTGGACTGTCTTGTCAGTGTATGCAATGTATGCAGCAGAGTCTCTATCAATATTGTTTGCTCCTCTGACAGCAGTTTGGACTGTCTTGTCAGTGTATGCAATGTATGCAGCAGAGTCTCTATCAATATGGTTTGCTCCACTGACAGCAGTTTGGACTGTCTTGTCAGTGTATGCAATGTATGCAGCAGAGTCTCTATCAATATGGTTTGCTCCACTGACAGCAGTTTGGACTGTCTTGTCAGTGTATGCAATGTATGCAGCAGAGTCTCTATCAATATTGTTTGCTCCTCTGACAGCAGTTTGGACTGTCTTGTCAGTGTATGCAATGTATGCAGCAGAGTCTCTATCAATATGGTTTGCTCCACTGACAGCAGTTTGGACTGTCTTGTCAGTGTATGCAATATATGCAGCAGAGTCTTTATCAATATGGTTTGCTCCTCTGACAGCAGTTTGGACTGTCTTGTCAGTGTATGCAATGTATGCAGCAGAGTCTCTATCAATATGGTTTGCTCCACTGACAGCAGTTTGGACTGTCTTGTCACAGTGTATGCAATGTATGCAGCAGAGTCTCTATCAATATGGTTTGCTCCTCTGACAGCAGTTTGGACTGTCTTGTCAGTGTATGCAATATATGCAGCAGAGTCTCTATCAATATGGTTTGCTCCTCTGACAGCAGTTTGGACTGTCTTGTCAGTGTATGCAATGTATGCAGCAGAGTCTCTATCAATATGGTTTGCTCCTCTGACAGCAGTTTGGACTGTCTTGTCAGTGTATGCAATGTATGCAGCAGAGTCTCTATCAATATGGTTTGCTCCACTGACAGCAGTTTGGACTGTCTTGTCAGTGTATGCAATATATGCAGCAGAGTCTCTATCAATATTGTTTGCTCCTCTGACAGCAGTTTGGACTGTCTTGTCAGTGTATGCAATATATGCAGCAGAGTCTCTATCAATATGGTTTGCTTCACTGACAGCAGTTTGGACTGTCTTGTCAGTGTATGCAATATATGCAGCAGAGTCTTTATCAATATGGTTTGCTCCACTGACAGCAGTTTGGACTGTCTTGGCAGTGTATGCAATGTATGCAGCAGAGTCTCTATCAATATGGTTTGCTCCTCTGACAGCAGTTTGGACTGTCTTGTCAGTGTATGCAATATATGCAGCAGAGTCTTTATCAATATGGTTTGCTCCACTGACAGCAGTTTGGACTGTCTTGGCAGTGTATGCAATGTATGCAGCAGAGTCTCTATCAATATGGTTTGCTCCACTGACAGCAGTTTGGACTGTCTTGTCAGTGTATGCAATGTATGCAGCAGAGTCTCTATCAATATGGTTTGCTCCACTGACAGCAGTTTGGACTGTCTTGTCAGTGTATGCAATGTATGCAGCAGAGTCTCTATCAATATGGTTTGCTCCACTGACAGCAGTTTGGACTGTCTTGTCAGTGTATGCAATGTATGCAGCAGAGTCTCTATCAATATGGTTTGCTCCACTGACAGCAGTTTGGACTGTCTTGTCAGTGTATGCAATATATGCAGCAGAGTCTTTATCAATATGGTTTGCTCCACTGACAGCAGTTTGGACTGTCTTGTCAGTGTATGCAATGTATGCAGCAGAGTCTCTATCAATATGGTTCGCTCCACTGACAGCAGTTTGGACTGTCTTGTCAGTGTATGAAATATATGCAGCAGAGTCTCTATCAATATGGTTTGCTCCACTGACAGCAGTTTGGACTGTCTTGTCAGTGTATGCAATGTATGCAGCAGAGTCTCTATCAATATGGTTTGCTCCACTGACAGCAGTTTGGACTGTCTTGTCAGTGTATGCAATATATGCAGCAGAGTCTCTATCAGTATGGTTTGCTCCTCTGACAGCAGTGTGGACTGTCTTGTCAGTGTATGCTATATATGCAGCAGAGTCTCTATCAGTATGGTTTGCTCCTCTGACAGCAGTTTGGACTGTCTTGTCAGTGTATGCAATGTATGCAGCAGAGTCTCTATCAATATGGTTTGCTCCACTGACAGCAGTTTGGACTGTCTTGTCAGTGTATGCAATGTATGCAGCAGAGTCTCTATCAATATGGTTTGCTCCACTGACAGCAGTTTGGACTGTCTTGTCAGTGTATGCAATATATGCAGCAGAGTCTCTATCAATATGGTTTGCTCCACTGACAGCAGTTTGGACTGTCTTGTCAGTGTATGCAATATATGCAGCAGAGTCTCTATCAATATTGTTTGCTCCTCTGACAGCAGTTTGGACTGTCTTGTCAGTGTATGCAATGTATGCAGCAGAGTCTCTATCAATATGGTTTGCTCCACTGACAGCAGTTTGGACTGTCTTGTCAGTGTATGCAATGTATGCAGCAGAGTCTCTATCAATATGGTTTGCTCCACTGACAGCAGTTTGGACTGTCTTGTCAGTGTATGCAATGTATGCAGCAGAGTCTCTATCAATATGGTTTGCTCCACTGACAGCAGTTTGGACTGTCTTGTCAGTGTATGCAATGTATGCAGCAGAGTCTCTATCCATATGGTTTGCTCCTCTGACAGCAGTTTGGACTGTCTTGTCAGTGTATGCAATGTATGCAGCAGAGTCTCTATCAATATTGTTTGCTCCTCTGACAGCAGTTTGGACTGTCTTGTCAGTGTATGCAATGTATGCAGCAGAGTCTCTATCAATATGGTTTGCTCCACTGACAGCAGTTTGGACTGTCTTGTCAGTGTATGCAATGTATGCAGCAGAGTCTCTATCAATATGGTTTGCTCCACTGACAGCAGTTTGGACTGTCTTGTCAGTGTATGCAATATATGCAGCAGAGTCTCTATCAGTATGGTTTGCTCCTCTGACAGCAGTGTGGACTGTCTTGTCAGTGTATGCAATATATGCAGCAGAGTCTCTATCAGTATGGTTTGCTCCTCTGACAGCAGTTTGGACTGTCTTGTCAGTGTATGCAATGTATGCAGCAGAGTCTCTATCAATATGGTTTGCTCCACTGACAGCAGTTTGGACTGTCTTGTCAGTGTATGCAATGTATGCAGCAGAGTCTCTATCAATATGGTTTGCTCCACTGACAGCAGTTTGGACTGTCTTGTCACAGTGTATGCAATGTATGCAGCAGAGTCTCTATCAATATGGTTTGCTCCACTGACAGCAGTTTGGACTGTCTTGTCAGTGTATGCAATGTATGCAGCAGAGTCTCTATCAGTATTGTTTGCTCCACTGACAGCAGTTTGGACTGTCTTGTCATTGTATGTAATGTATGCAGCAGAGTCTCTATCAATATGGTTTGCTCCACTGACAGCAGTTTGGACTGTCTTGTCAGTGTATGCAATGTATGCAGCAGAGTCTCTATCAATATGGTTTGCTCCTCTGACAGCAGTTTGGACTGTCTTGTCAGTGTATGCAATGTATGCAGCAGTCTCTATCAATATTGTTTGCTCCACTGACAGCAGTTTGGACTGTCTTGTCAGTGTATGCAATGTATGCAGCAGAGTCTCTATCAATATGGTTTGCTCCACTGACAGCAGTTTGGACTGTCTTGTCAGTGTATGCAATGTATGCAGCAGAGTCTCTATCAGTATGGTTTGCTCCACTGACAGCAGTTAAATTTCCATGACTAAGAACTTACAAATGTAGCAGGCTAAGTGCTTTCTTTTTATAAGACATGCTATACTACTTGAACCTTTCTTAAAAGAATTATACTGCTTGTACCTTTCTTAAAAACCTGTACTACTACTAATAATTTTATGCTTGCAAGATCACAATCTTTCTGCAATCCTAAGATTAATTGATTTTAAGCTTGCAAGACTGCAAGCTTTATGCAATTTTCAATGGAATAGAAGGTTACTAGCTTGCAAGTCCTCAAGCTTCTCGCAATCTTAATGGTATTTAGTGTGCGAACAAAACCTAACTGCAACCTTAATTTCCGTGAAGCAAGCGTGCTTGCATCTGCAACCATAATATTTAAGAACTGCAATCTTATTAAGATTGCGGCAAGCTTACGCAAACCTGTCGCAAACTTGTGACGAGCTTGTTGCAAGCTAGCGTTTTAGTGTGAATACTACTATTTTTCTTAAAAACTTATACTACTTGTAAACTTTCATGCAGTGGTAAACAAAAGTGTACAGACTAAAGCAGAAAATATCTAGCAGAGCTGGCTGGTCTGGATCTGCACTATTTGCCTAAGTCTGATCAAGTTGTCCATGGCAGGCATACTTTAACTACTTGGAGATAATGAACACTTAGAGAGGGTTTGTTATTCTTGGCTTATCATTGCAGGGCTCCACTCCTAGTTAACTTGTGTCTCCACATTATTCAAGTGATTTGTTCAAAAGTCAAGATTAACTGGCTTTTGTCAGGCTATCTTAGCACAGGACAAAAAAACACTGTGACAAGATAAAAAAATAAGTGTTTTGTGAAGCATGTTTTTTTTATTCATTGAGCTATTGACTTTTCTCTCAGAAATTGTGGCAAAATGATTACTTCGAAATGAGCTTTTCACATTCTGTGAATTTTCCTTGAGACTTGACTTTTCCTTGATTTTCCTTGATAATTTATATTATGTTGGGTAAAGCTTAAAACACTTATATTTGTTATATTTTTTAAATTTACATTTTGAAACATTTAAAGATAAGACAACTAACATTAATGAATTATGACATTTAAGAAAACTTGAGGAGAAAAAGGAATTGGGAAATTGTTTATTATTCAACAACGTGATTTGGTATTTTACAAGGGTATCAAATATTACTGAGTCATTGTCAGCTTATGAATTAGTAATTTGGTTTCGTTAGTTTAAATCTCAGTGCTTGTGCTTTTCTTTTTTGAAAGCTCTGTCTTTGTCAATATTATGTTAGCAAATGACCATTACATTGTACCATAAAAGTAAGATTATACTGTCTAGTGAATATAAGTTGTGTTACCACCATGCATAAAACCTGACAACAGTTACTATAGTCTGGCTGCTGTAAGGTTGGTAGTTTCTCACTGCATGTGTGCAAGGACATTATGTTGGGAGGATTTAGACATTGCTGTCAGCAAGGACATGGTTTTAGTGTCTTCCAAAAGTATAACTTTTGGCTAGTCATTACCACAACAGCAGGCAGGCACACACTGGAACCATAAAGCACACAATGTTGTCAGTAGTTACTGTGACTTGGGGGATCGTACTATGCCATGTGATATTTTAGGATCATACTAAAGACAACACACCTGGGGTGCCTTTGACATAGTGGTCACCAACTTGAAATTTCTCTCACTGTTTAGCCTCTCACCACATGGGTTTATGGCCGATTCATGGTGAGCAATTTTAATGTGGAAAATCTTCCAGCTGACCTTCAATATGCCAGTGCTCTACCCAGACATTTGTCAGGGTCTTTCTCCTCATAAACAGCTGGATGTTGCTATAATTAGTCACTGTGATGTATTTCTAAAAAAAAATAAAGACAACAAAACAACGCCTGTATGTCTTAATCTGCTTAGCATAAATAGATCAGGATTAGTTAACTGATATAGATCTAGATTCAGCTAGCTTTCACTCGGAGCTGTCCAATCAGGACCTGCACTATTAGCACTGAAGTTTTAATTAATATGTATAGTTATCTTTGTGTTTAGTTCTTAGAAAACTAGAAAAATATGGGTTTTTTTGGTTATTAACTTTAACATGATATCGGTTATGGGGACTGCATAAGGAGTTCTACAAAGTGTTGTTACACTGATACAGAGGGTCTTGTATGACAACAGTGGCACATAGGAAATACAGAAGAGCTCTTCTATCAGCCTTATACTACAGTTGATTCAAGAAAAGCTGGTTAAGATATCAAACTGGTCTTCATAGTGGGCAAATCAATTTTTTTACATTATTTCGGTTTGTTTCTTTTGGTTAGAGCTCAAAGATAGATGGTTCAAATAGTTGCATGGTTTGAGTATGAGGCTACACAGCTTTACATGTTTAATAGTTTATCATGTACAGATGGCGATTCATATTTGGTTTTAACTGGCCCCCTTTACTATTTCCAGATTTACATTGCTGCCTTCGGCATTATGCACGGGGATGCATTCCGCCTGGTGTATGGCTATGACAGTTTTGGCAACACTTGTGATAGTGACAACACAGACAGGAAGATTGAAAATGTCTCACTGTCTGGCATGAACATGAAAGGACGACCGTAAGTTCACTCATTTCCCTCGTGTTACAGTTGGTAGAAGTTAATGACTACATATAGATTGAATAGAAACAAACAACTGGCAGGTGCTTTTTTTAATCGTCATATCAATCTGTATTTCTATTGTTTGGAAGTGGGTAGGGTGGTGGAAGGTTTTTATATTTTGACACATAATCTCCCAATTTACACTCAGATTGTAAACAATGACATGTTGTATGCAATACTAATAGGCCTCATTTTCATTTTTGGATGCTTTTTTGGTAATTACAAGAAGTCATTGTAAAAGGAAACATTAAATTTGTCGACAATGGATGATATACATGTCTGCTTTTGTTAGCGTGTTGACATCTGTTTGGTTGTCATCTTTTTAGGAAGGCACTGATTCAATAACTGTTTCTATGTCCAACTGCTGTCTTCTGTTTTGTTAATTTTTTAATCACTCATCTCATTTAATTTGATGGTAAAGTACAATATTTAACACTTATTTCATTTTTTCTCTCATATCCAGGTATGTGTTCTTCATGGATGTGACTGACCCATTCAGGTCTAAGAGTATCTGTGTAAACCGCTGTCCTGACACACAGCGAGACACAATCTATGATGTTCGCTTGTTCTCTCAGACGTGGGGCTCAGAGTTGTGTGAGTACGATGTGGCAGTCATCGATTACGCCAATGTAGCCACCTCCAAGATGGGTCCCTGTCCTGTTGTTCCTGTGCCCTGCCAGGTGAGTCTAGACTAGATCAGCATCATGACAAGATAATGCAGGGTCATTACATTGTATTGAAAAATCTTTCTAAGTATATTATTATGTACATGTACATAGAAGGGCATCTGACATTGTGCTGTCTGGCATTGTGCCATCTGGCATTGTGCCATCTCACATACCATCTGACATTGTGCCATCTGACATGATGACATCTGGCATTGTGCCATCTGACATTGTGACATCTATTTGTCAGATTTCTTTGTTTATTGATACATAGTCATAATTGTGTTTATATTTTTGGTCAAGCTGTGTATATTAATTGAACTATTCATTATATTAATATTATATATAATAATTTTTATTTTTAATTATACCATAATTATACTATTTGAATATCTGTTTTTGAAGTAACAGTTATTATTATAAAATACAACATATAGTATGAAAATCAAAATATGATTATTTAGTAAAATCTTGAATATTTAAAAATGCAACTTAACAACTGATCTGCACTAGCCTGAATTGTTATTTGGATCTTTTCCCTCATTTGATCTTCTAACATTAGCATTGTGGATCCTGTGTCTGCAAATGTCTTGTATTTTGGCCAGGGAAAAATTTCTCATTAAGCCCTCAATGATTGATTCTTTGCTTCAAGATTGTTGAGTCTTGAGACTAGCTGAGACAATAAAGCTGTTTGTAATCTTAAGCAGATGACACAAAAACTTCCCAATCATGTTTGGTGGTCACAAATTACATGCTTTATACTGCTTTTAATGGCAATTTGACAGTACTTGAAACAAATCCCCTAGGCTAGCATTGATGATGAATTCTGTGGATCCATTAAACCTGGTGCTTGGGTTTGTTCACTACTGGGGCAACTTGTGAACATTTACAAATATTGTCATACCATTCACCTTAAGGCATCACAATCAGAGATTCCTGATAATGTGTCATGAAACAATAATGCTCTTAGCTGTACACACATTTATTAATACAAGTTGTATTACTAGAATACTGTGCTTTATTTATCTATCATCATAGCAATACCTCTACTAGAAACATTATTTATCCCTAGGGGCATCTTGGTTATCCAAAAAGTGGAAATATCACAATTGTTCCAATATTTAGTGGTTCCTGTGTATGCTCATCATAAAGCCAGGGATGAAAATAGAGATATGTTGCTAGCATCAACGGTATACAATTCTTCTCATGTAAGTCTACACAAGTCTTGTCAAGTGTAAAAGCTTTGTGCAATCTGATCACTGTTCATCATCAAGAAACTCTTTTGTGCCAGACACTTCAGCATCTCAGGTTGAGAGTTGAAGCTTTATGGTGTCTCATCAGGGACTGTTCACCATGGTAACAAAACACTTCCCACAATGCATTACTATTGTATTGTGGGATTTATGACATAATGGTTGTAAGGCTGATGTCTTAAATGGATGGAACAGATGATGTATAGTTATTGCATATCATTCAATTAATGCTTCGCCATTATATGACTTCACCAGTTTTATCATCAGGGATAGATTTTATTTAAAATGTCTATTTATTCTTTTCTTTGCCCTAATCGTCATTGGGATGTAGGGAATTCTAGTTTTCTAAGAAGGATGTTGATTTATGGTAATTGGATTCATGGTTATCCATTCTGTCATGGTTAATATTTCTATGAATATTGGTGCTTTTGTAAGTCTCCCACTCTCTAGCAAGGAATGTCAATGTTGAAACACAAATCTTCCAAACTTAGTTAAGATATATGATACATGGTATGTTAATGTTTGTGTTCAAACAAACTGCACATAACTATGATTGTTGATGAGGATCTGATCTTTTATCTTTCCCTAGTGTCCTCATTAATTAAATGAATAGTGTAATTAAACATATAGTTTACATTTACCACAGTCTTAATAAAGATAGCAAAACATTTTTGTCACATATCCTAAGAATACAATTGTTGTGTTCTGTAACTGTAAACAGTTTTTCACATATATATCTAGTCAAGGTGTCTTCCTTCCTTAAAAACAAGTATTCTTAAACAGTACCAATCCTTTTATAATGTTGAACACAGCAAGTTTATTTAAGTTAGTTCAGTACCTTTAGGTGTTGTTTACGTGTCTCCTAAAGATCTGCCCAATATCTAAAGCTCAACAAGATCGAGGGGCTCATTATCAAATTTGTGTTTCCAGACACAAACTCATCAATAACTTGGCACGAGAGACATTCTGATTTGTTCAGTATTCTCTAACATCTCCAGTCCCTTACTGTTACATGAACTTTATTAATGTGTGTGTTTTTTTTATTATATAAAACTTTATCTAAAATGGTAAGGTAATATGTTAAGATCTCTTATGTGTCTTGCTTATTTTATAGATTTATACTGTATCATGTCAATTTAAATTTAAGGCATGTACAAATTGAGGACACCATTAGCTAATGCCTACACTTAGTCTTCTCTTTGAAAAATTGAAATTAGTTTGAAGATTTTAAATATAATTATAAATAATCAGTGTGCATTCATCAGACTTATAGAAAACTTATTAAAGTAACAACATGATGAAAATGATGTTAATATTAGAGCTTTCTGTCACAATCATATGCATTTAATACACTCATAGCTGTCTGTTGAATTATTTATAGCAACTTTTTTTTTCCTAAGCAGTTCAACATTCAATAATAATTGATATTAATAAATACGTAAAATATCCATGCAGCACTTGATCCTATCCAGGAATGATTTAATGGCAGATCTGCCATCAGTTGGACATCCTGTCATTTCATGGTTGGATGAAACTTGCTGTGGCTTATGAAATCTCTACAATGAACAAAATGGTTGGGAATATTTACAGTCATTTTGTATGAACTCAATATGAAAAGGCATTGCTTGCATTATTTTAAATTTGTTATACCAGAATTCATTTGTATTGATTCTCAGAAGTGAAGTATTAGGTTTTGTTAAATGAACGTATAAATAGCATTAGGCATTTGATTGTCAGTGAATATTAGCATCTTTTTTTTCCGTTTTGTAAAGTTTGCAATAAATTTTGATTTGAGGAGCTAGCTGTCTTCATTTAGTTAACTTTATATTGGCCAATTAGTGTTAAATATTCTGTGCCAGATCATTCTAATACTGATTTATGCCATCTTCTGAATCTCATAATTAGATCATTTAACTTTAGTCAGATTTTGCCTGATCTTACTTGCTTGTAGAGAAATATTATCCATGATAGGTTATAAACGAGGGTTGGCAGTTACTTGACAGGATTAATCAAATACTCCTTTTTGCTACCACATTGTAGCTGCATATCCAATTTTAATGATTTTTCCAATTACTTTTGTGTTATCTTCTTTGCCACGTTTACAGAATTGCAATTTCTCAAGAAAAGAAACCTGATAACGATTAATCAGAAATCGAAAGGTCATTTATAAGAGTGAAGTTGTATTTTGATTTCCAACTTATTTGTCAAGAGAAGCTATGAATTTTGAATGCAAATAAGAGGAAGAAAATAATTCAGAAAATACAAGCGGCAGAATGCTTTTCAAGATTTAATTAATTTTGGATTTTTAACAAATGCAATTTGTGTTTGAAGTTCTCAATTGAGTAGGACTACTGCACAAACTTAGTGCCTTGCGTGAGGTTTCACTAAGGTTTCATCTTTATTTTTATATGTAAAAATTCCATCGCATAAAATCAGTTTTATGAGGAAGAAAACATGAAATTTTTTAAGACTGTTAACTTTGATATAAATTGCAGGTAATACAAAACCTCTTTAAGAATAATAGGACTCATCTGTATATAATCTTTAGTGAAATTTTACTCAAGCACACTTTAATGAGGCAAGATTTTAAAAGAGAGAAGCAGACAAATGTAGTTTCTTCTCTCCTGTCTCATTATGATGCCTACAGAAATGTTTCCGGTTCTCTGTCTTTATTCTGGCTGGAATCATCCCAGCTGGGCACAGACCTGTAACCTGATATAAAAACCTTTAGTTGGATCCCAGCCTCAGCTGGTTGTGATGCCTGAAGAGCTCTGTTAAGTCAGGGTAACTTACAATCCATATGCTTCTATAGAAGTCACAGCTACAATATAACCTGCAAATATAATATATCAATCTCCATTAATTTCAAAGCTTACTCAGATGAATTGTCTAAATAAGAAAGTACAATTATAGACATCTATAAAAATCAAAGACTTAATTTCAAGGGAAAATGGAAAACCTTTTTTCAAAGCAAAAGAAAAAAAGATGCCATGCAAGAATAAAGGTTAAATTCGTTTTACTGGTAAAGCTAATATTCTTAACTTAAAATGTTTGTGAGGGTAGACAAATTGTGCATGTCTTGAAAACCAAAAGAGATAATAAGCATATGTACTTTGAAGACTGATGGTCTCTTCAGACTTTTGAGGCAATGTTTGGTTGTGTTTAATGAAAGGGATTTTAAAAATTGTATGTCTGGAGCTTAAACCAGCAAATGGAACATATAGTTTATAATCTAACAGAAGTATTTGATTTTTAACAACAGCACTGAAAATGTTCCTGACAGCATCAGCAACTTTGAACTGATAGACTGTGCATTCAAATGGTTTGTTTTTCATCTAACATGGAGCAGATGTATAGCTTTATAGCAATAATAACACATTCTTTCAAAGGAAACTGCAATTAAAAGTGTTCATTACCTATGACAACATCCTGCCATTGTGTATTTTATTAGTTACATATAACTAATGTGTTTTTACATCTGACATTGATGCAACTACCTACCATTCATTGGCACCTGTACATGTTTCATCAATATATCCCAACCACTGATTGGCTGCTTGCAGACCAGGAGATGGTTGCCTGTCATCGCATATTGATTATCAGCGATGACAGGGAAAGTGCCAGAAAGTATCCCAGCTAATCCTGTAGCATGAGCAAACAGTCAGCTCCATTGTGCTGCTGAAGTGATTTGGCTTAAGTGGCCTGTAACAGCCAGGGATAAGTCATTGATTCAAATCCAGGACCCAGAAGATAAGCAGGTTATGGATGTGTCTACAATTGGATTTCCTCACAGCTAGATTCTTTTCTTACCCAGCCCTAATCAAAAGAACTATTCAATTATAGGATGTAGTTGTTAATTGAGTGTCTGGTTCTTGCACATGTATTTATTGGAGGTGATAGGTTTGGCTTTCATTTATCAGGCTCCTCAAGCCAATGCTAATCAAGATGGGGGCAATTAGGGATTTTCCACATTGCTTTAATCTTAATTTAATTCTTCGTGTCAAAAGTAATATGTTATATATGGTTAAGATTGACATCATCAAAATTAGTGCAAATAAGGTTTCATATATTTAATAATTATATAATGTGTATTTATTGATACATATAAATACTATTATTTCAAAGGAGTCAACAAGAAAAAATAATCATGAACTCATTAAAGTCTTTTAGCCTTGCTCAGTCATAAAATACTTGGAATGATTTGGGGGAAATCCTAAAATGTTCTGATTAGATTAAAATGTATTCATATTATTCCATGACCCATATTTTTGTCATATATTCTCAAAAAGATGCTGCATTATGTATAAGTTATAACCAAATCATATTGCCCATGTACACGTCACTGCCAATTGGTCTGTAGAAAATGTCAAATCCAGTAACATACATCCACAGCCTTATTTGTTCTTTTTCTAAATGGCCAAAGGTTCAAATTCAGGTACTTTTACATAACTCCCAAGTAGATTTTAAAATATGATTGACCTTAAAAATATTGTTTTTATCTTACTATATTACTAAAGGTGGAGAGGGATGGCAGTATGGTATACTTATGTAAAATTTGCACTATATGTTCCTATAAGTTAATATGTAACATTGATGGAGATATGACTTTAGCAATGGGTAGAAAATACAATATCTTGCAATTTGTGCATAATATGCATGCTTTATTCAAGAATCTTTTAATGTTTTATTGCTACATGCAGTAAATAAAGCATGTGCAAATTAAATTGTTGTTGCTTTCATTGCTACATGCAAGTAGAGGCAAATGGGCAAAGGTCAAAGTGTCACTGTTTATTACTTTCGGAAATCTTTCTTGCGGGGTTTGATATAGTTTTGAGCAATCTAAGGAAACTGGCTGATAACAAGCTAACACAGGACTGCATGTCCCAAATGTCTTTTACTCCAAGTATTTATAATCACAAAATTGGTTTTGTCACCTGAAAACTTCCAAATGGATGCTAAGATGCTTCTTATTAGAAACTCGTTACTCTGATTAAAATGGAGTGTTGAAATAAATTGAATCAAAGTAGAGTTTAAAGTTGATAGTTATCAGTATAACTATCTTAAAAAATATTTTCACATTTCCTGCAAAACGTCATGCTGTTGTTTACAGCTATTTTGAATAGGGTGTTTAACCATAATCAGTTAGGCTATGACATATGGTCATTGACTCAACATGCAATCATCAGCCCAACGTGACTTTTCCTTCCTGCCTACCAGGGGAAGCCACTTACTGGACCTCTATCCCACAATGCCCCTGTATGATGTTACCATGGTGATGCCACTGTGTTTCAGATAGAACACGCTTAGGTGGGGAGAAACAATCATAAACTGCACATATTGAATGGAGTTCTTAAGTCCCATTCTGAACAACTTGCAGCTTTCTTTGCCCTGCAGAGTGATGCTTAATGTTCTTACTTCCTTGTATGAAAGGCATATATTGACTAAAATGAATCTGTATATGACATCAATAATACATTTTATTGTTCAGCTATAATGAGTAGTTTAATGGGTAAGTAGGATGCCTATTATCCTAGACTGGTTGGGGGTAATGTTAGTCACCTGACTGTAGTGAATATTTCCACACAGCATTGTCATTAAATGTAAATGGCTTTAATGTGAATGCTGATCAAAATATAAATTTTCTTGCTTGATGTGTCTTTAAATGTATATACCAATTATCTTAAGAAAATCAGATGTTGTTAGTGTATCTTGGAAAAGTATAAAAATGTCAATAAAAATATTATTAAATGTACTGCTTGCTGAATGATTTAAAAAAGTGAATTGTTACAATCCTTTACTTATTGAAGAAAAAGTTATTCTGCACAAGTTACTGTGCTGTAAACAACATTGTGGCTCCAGCCTTCGAACTGTAATGTGATGTTTTCTCTCAAAGTTATCAAAACTGTAAACAGCAAACAAAAGGCCCTGTCAGGGAAAATCTCCACAAGTATTATTCCTGTGACAGCCTACATGGAGGATTTATAAACCAAGGCATGTTAAAGCATCACTACAGTCACTGGTCCACAGTTTATTGTCGCCTGCTATTCAAGATTGAGCCCCCTCCATGAATCTCACTAACATCTCCACATGCAACACATGATTAACCCCCTTAGATATGGATGAAAGATTCTGAAATTGCATTCCTTCTGAATCTTCACACTGCTGCACATTGCATTCTTGTAACATTTTTGTTTCATTCATTCACAGGCAGTCTTTTCAACGCCCAGATTTGTGAAATGAGAAAATCTCCATCTGATAACGAAAGTCAGTTACTGAGAAAATGAGTTAGGTCTGGTTGTCTTTAAAACTGTATGAGCATGTTGCCAGCAGTCTGCATAAACAGTTTGCCTAATGTTCAATATTTGTCACTTTGTATCTTTCAACTGTTTATGTTTCAATGGCCAACCATTCAACAGGCACAAATATCTCAACCTTTCTTAACACCTTGACAGAGACAATTTCAGCTGTAATGACCATCAGGCTGACCTGTCAGCAATGCCACCAACTGGACAGTGTGCCTGTCATCTTTTACTATCAGTTTAAGAAAGAATAGACCAAGAAAAGCAAATGGTAGAGTGTCGTCACTATTTATGGGAGGCCATAGGTTCACACCCAGGCTGTGCTATACCGATCATTAAGAATGGTTGTGGTATGGCTCTCTTACTCATGCTGCATAATGGTAGATATGAAGATGGAATAAGATGGTGCAACATACTCAACAAACATTAGTAGGCATTCACATTATGACACCTGCAACTTTTATCCTCCCAAAACACACAAAACATACAATAGAAAAGTTTAATAGCATATACTTATGTGTTTGTGTGTTGCTAGCAAATATTTTGTTTCTAAATGTACATTAAAAATTATTCTAACTCTTATTTATGATACTGTTTATGTGTGTATTGTAGATACACCCAGTATTGTATGTTTTGTCCATCATGTGAGCACTGGGTGGTTTGTATAAAGTCATAAGGCATAAGAAATGGAAATGTAATTGTGCTCAAGCATCAACCTTTGGTCTTTTCCATAAATCTTTGAAATCTGATTAAACTTCATAAAATAATAGCTGTTTTGTTGTTGATGGTCTGATAGTTGTGAAGGTTTAGGAAAAGGTATAGTGTGAACACACCCTGATATCGAGAGATACCTGAAAATAAGATGCAAACCAAAACCTTGTCAATTGTGACATTTTAAGTTAGATTAGAAAACATGCAGTTACACCCTTTTTTAATAACTTGGTTCTGACTCATTAAAATGAATTCAGTAAAACATTATTTATGTCTAATTTAAATTTCAAGATAATCTGCACTAGGTTTTTCATACAAGGTTTAAATTGTGTAAAAAAATAACATTCAAAAGCAATTGTGTTCTATCTCTTCCAAAATAGTTTAAATTACAATACAATTTTAACTTTTCATTCACCTTGTTGATACATTAGAATCAATCAAAGGTTGCAATAATTTCTTTGTCTGTACATACCTTTAAGAAGGCAAGTTTCTATTAAAACTACATGTATTGTCTTAGTAACTATGGTTTGAGATTGCAGCACTTAATCTTAGCTGTAAACTTGTTTATGTGATATTATATCTCTAACTTTATAAAATAATGTTTAAAGACAAGAGCAAATATAACAGACATAAAAATACCATATGAAAATGAATACTTACTTCAAAAGTTGTTTTATGTCTGATATTACAGGTAATTACTTCTGCAAACAACTTACCATGAATTGTAATTGTCATAATTTTTTTCGTGTTGCTATGGGAAACATGACAAGGAACACACTTTAGATGAAGCATTGACTGTAGGTAAGCAAGCTACAAATGTCAGATGCCTTTATATCTGTACATGTTCCGGTACGTAGATTCCATAACCTGCTATTCCAGTAGAGAGAGAGTTGTACCCTATTCCAGTAGAGAGAGAGTTGTTCCCTATTCCAGTAGAGAGAGAGTTGTACCCTATTCCAGTAGAGAGAGAGTTGTACCCTATTCCAGTAGAGAGAGAGTTGTTCCTATTCCAGTAGAGAGAGAGTTGTACCCTATTCCAGTAGAGAGAGAGTTGTACCCTATTCCAGTAGAGAGAGAGTTGTTCCTATTCCAGTAGAGAGAGAGTTGTACCCTATTCCAGTAGAGAGAGAGTTGTTCCCTATTCCAGTAGAGAGAGAGTTGTACCCTATTCCAGTAGAGAGAGAGAGTTGTACCCTATTCCAGTAGAGAGAGAGTTGTACCCTATTCCAGTAGAGAGAGAGTTGTACCCTATTCCAGTAGAGAGAGAGAGTTGTACCCTATTCCAGTAGAGAGAGAGTTGTACCCTATTCCAGTAGAGAGAGAGTTGTACCCTATTCCAGTAGAGAGAGAGTTGTACCCTATTCCAGTAGAGAGAGAGTTGTTCCTATTCCAGTAGAGAGAGAGTTGTACCCTATTCCAGTAGAGAGAGAGTTGTACCCTATTCCAGTAGAGAGAGAGTTGTACCCTATTCCAGTAGAGAGAGAGTTGTACCCTATTCCAGTAGAGAGAGAGTTGTACCCTATTCCAGTAGAGAGAGAGTTGTACCCTATTCCAGTAGAGAGAGAGTTGTACCCTATTACATTACTTTCATACATTGTTATATGTAGTGTAAGAAATTAAATTTATGGTAAGAACATTAGAGACTATCTGGTGTATTTTTTTAAAGGCATTTAAATGTTGTTATTATTTTAATGTGTGTATATGCCACTTTATTACAGTACACCATGGATTTAGATACAAACATAAAAATATCAACACCTGTTTTTATTCTGAATAAAGGCAGTGGAAATCACCTTTTGCTCAGTGCTTTATAAACAACATTGTGCGTATCTCATAGATAAAATAGTCTGACCTAAGTTTGAAATATATTGGTGGTGTAAGATAACCTTTCATATGTTACATATATTTCTTACAACTGTTTATCTCTTGCAGCAAATTTCTTTATATCTCTCCCAGTGATTTGTTGATTCTAATGGGTAAAGGGGAAATCTTGGTATGTTTCAATGTGGTAACTTAAGATCCTGTCAGGGGCAGGGCTGTGAGGTCTGATAAACAGCTAGGATGCTTTAAAAACACTTTCTAAACTAGCAACAGTTAAACGTTCGAAAATTCTAAAAATAAATATGCAAAGTTTAAAAAGAAACAAATTGTTGTGGTTTGTTGCTTTTATGAATACTGTTTTATTAATGTACATGTATTAAAAGTTTTGAAACTATTAAAGTCAACTAAGTAAAGAACAAGAAAGAAATATTGATATTGCGGGAGAAACCACACACCTTCTTGCATGTTTTCATATATATATATATATTTGCATTTTAAAATATATTTAGGCTAGAATCTTTGTATTATTGACTGAATGTATTGATCAGTAGCTAGAACTAATATACTACATGGCATGTATGCAATATGTTTAAATGTCATTTTAATGTCATTTTTCATTTTGCAGATGATTGGCAGCTTAATTTGAAAATATTAGTTTTTAGGTTTGGTATTCATTAATATGAAAATATTTCTGACAGTAGAACTATAACATTATAATGCCTTAAAGTAGCTGATCTCAATTGATCTTATTCACATTTTTAAAATTTTTACTCAAAAGTGGAAAAAAAACATTTTTGTACCACAATGAATAATAATATCTGTGACCACCAGATTAGATGTGAAAATATTGTGCTGTCTTCAGGTTGGGAGAAGACTCAAGAGCATTGCAGTGCCTTTCAACCTTTTTTATGCCATTTAGCTTAACAAACTAGGTTTTCCTCCTAACAACACATGTATGTATACCGGTACATAATGTGTATATGGCAGTCATAAGCAATATATTGATTGCCTATAAGGTGGCTCAATCATTTAAATAATTAAAAGTGTGGATGGTGGGGTATGTGTCATGTACCTATGCAAAACTGAAAGTGGTTTGAAGCTGCTGCTGCTGGTTTTTGTTTTTCTGCAAAACACACCTGTAGGTCCTTATGTACTGTACACTATTTTAATGGTTTTACTAGAAAGTTAACCTTTAAAAGCTGCTAAGCACTAAGACTTCTGTAACAAATAATAAACAGAAAACAACAGTTTGATATTTTGTCCAGTGTAACAATAGGCTGTGGGAGAAACTTTGTTTTTAGATTTTACACATTGTGTTGAAGTTATTACATATCTTGTATGATCACCTTAAATTTATTTTAATTTCAATACAAAACAAAAATATTAATCATGAACTTGTTTGCATGAAATAAGTTTCCATGTTTTCAGCTGTACTCATGGTAATTTCCAATGTTTCAGTATGCCCTTGCTGCACTACTGTTTGCCCAAGGACCTTGTAGGCTTAGACTTTCAGATAAAGAATGACATTATAGCGCTGCTGAATGCCAACAACATCTTCCGCAAGGTGCTTAGTGACCTGGTGAACGCTTGGAAGGAGATGATGCTGCTGTGTTTGTTTGCTCTAGGTACTAGATGCGAGCCCATCCAATGGGCCACGGTCATGTTAATTGCCTGCAGCACAACTCCAGTGGTTTATGTCGGCCTTGTTCATGGTGTATCAGTCTGATTATGCTTCAAATGATGTCAAAACATTTATTTAATTTCTGTTTCACCTCCCCAATCTCTTCCAAAACCCATACCCTATCATCTGTCTTGAAACCTTTCCACTTGTGTCGTAAATTGTCTTGTTCATCATTGCTTTCAATTAATTTTTTTTTGCCTTCCTCTGCTGATTTGAAGTTCTTTCCCTTGGTTATAATTTTATAAGCTTTACACAGTTAGTTCCCTTCCACATTTTGTGTGTGTAGGCTTTAGATTTATTTTGTTTTTTAATCCTTGCCTTTTGTATAAGTATAAATAAGATCATAATGAAACATAATCATCTGCATTTATGTTTAACCAGATAGAATGTACTCTTAGATGGACAAAAATAGTCTTCAGTTAGGTTGTTTGCATTAACCAGAATATAATTCTTTTCTTTTAATCGTTTGTCTTCATAATATCATTTGATAAGACTTACACTTCAAAGATAGCATCACAAATTTGAATAGAGTTAGCATATTTTTCTATCTTTGTATCATTTTATAAATTAAGAACTTTCACCTCAGTGCCAGCTACTGACTCCTTTGGCTGGATTTGTGATAATGCTTTGGTATTAGTGTTGTATTGTCTCCATTTTTGCGGTCAATCTCTGTTGTCTTTCTTGAAACAAGCTGCCACATTGTTTATTGAAATGTAGTCAGTGCCTCAGTTGTACAAAACGCCCTTTAAATAAAAAGCATAGCATACCCTAGTGAGCCCCCAATGATACCTTTCTATGTCAATTAGGAATTAAAAATGTATACCAGGTGACATAACTCATGTGTGTTTGTTAACAAACCTTGAAGTACCTGTACAAAGTTGCAAAACTGCAGTACAATAATTTCCCTTACAGCTACCAATATGTCTTGCATACTATATAAACTGATTATTTGCCTGCATTGACTCTCATGTTGTCATAACTTTGATACAAATAATTTCTAAATAGTTAGAACATCTAGTGTTAAAATGCTTCATTTTTTTAACCCATTAATTTCCTGATCATTGTAATTTTTATACCATCATGGTTTTAAACTTGTGAAGCAGCTTTTTGGCCAGCTTGCAGTGGCAAGTGCTTGGCGTGCTATTTACCAATGGTTGCTGCCAAATGATCTTAATATTTTTATGACTAAAAGCCTAATTGAAATAATACAACTACAATTACAATTGTAATGCTTGATTGGCTGAGTGAGGTTATTTTGTTTTTAGTGATCCTCTAAGGTTGCAAGCACAGTCCATTTCACTTGTGATAGCACCTTATCAGATACAATGTAGTTTTACTGAATGTTCGGTATTGTCACATTGTCTTCACATTTACATCACTGTCAAATCACTGTCAATCTGTCCTACACCATAACCTCTACAGGCTCCACCCACTTTCGTTTCAGTGTTGTCAAGGCAACATAGCAACTGTCAGACTGGTACACCACAGCAGAAAGATTTCTTTCCTGGTTGATCAGCGGTCTTTTAAATGACATTATGCTAGAAATATTTCTGAAAAATATTAACCCAACAAAAAGTTTTACCTTGTTTTCCAACTCTTCCCATTTCAGTAAGCCCCTCTTGAACCGCTGTATCCCCACCAACTTGGTTCAGCTTGCCTCCAATGTCTCCAAAGATATCATAAGCTTTATAAACACCAGTGACATATTCCAGAAAGTGCTCAGTGACTTGTACACATGTTGGCGTGAAATGTTGGTCTTGTGTTTCATTGCCATAGGTATGGAACAAACCCTCAAACCAGGCCAAGCAGATTGTAGAACTATACTTTATCCACCACAACCACATGTTCATGTGCCAGCTTTCTGATTGGATAATCTCCCAAAACAAAAAATATTACAGCCAATCAGCTTGCTAGTATGCCAGAACAGTTATATGAAATAAAAGATGGTGGCTGAAGAACAGTTGTATGATTTGAAGGCGTATAAGTGTCGTCTGCAATGCTTTATTTAGTCTCTAACTCTAGTCTGACATTGTTCTGCTAACAAACCCAGGTTAACATTTGTCTTGTGTCCTCTGTATTCTGCATATGTTTATGCAAGTGTTTTGTATTGTTATGCATAGTTATGTAGCAAACTAACATGTTTTATTTCAATAACATTAGTAAATGACTTAAAACCACGTCAGTCCCCACAAAACAGTATGATTCTGCTTGTATGGCTAGTATAACATTTTTTATTTATTTTAAGATTATTTTGTTAGTTAAGCAGTTTTCCAAAGGAAACTAAATCTGCTATAAAGGAGCTGTTTTTACTATTTTCTTGTTTATTTTAAGGCCCTTATCTGGCTGTTTTTAAAAGTCATATGTGACTTCATAATGGACCTTGTTCTGTAGCCAAATACTGCGTGTAATATGATCTTGTAGTGTAAACATTTAAATGCTCAAAATGAGTAAAGTATAATGTTTATTCTTCTCACAAACCAAAAAAATGTATATGTATAAAAAATATGTATATGTAACTAAAACCTTGCTTTTGTTTTCGTTGCCATAGTCGATAAAAGCCGATAATTACATCGGCATTTCCATGAAACCTGCAAAAGTAAATTGTGTCGTCTGTGTTTTTCAAACCCAAGGTGAATTTGAGAATTTGAGAATCGTGCTGTTCCAATCTTACAATTTAATGAACATTTTTTTCTTTCCGAATGTGACAAAACTGTTCTTTCAAGTTGGGCTTCCTTCGTTTGCCATTGTTTTTTACAAGGGTCACAAACAAAAGTAAATTAGGTCATAGCATAATATGAATGCTTATGTAACTGATCGGAACATTTTGGAATTTTGCCAATGTAATTTAAAATCCTTTGACTCTCTTTGTTTTCTTAATTTTATGATTGTTTGTTTATTGACTTATTTGAAATAATGTTCACAACTATGGACAAACAGCCATGATATATGTCATGTAATGTATCTGAAACATAGTTTGCACTAAATTTGATGATGAAATTCCAAACTATATATTACTTTAAATATTATTCTTGTAATCCATTTGGCTTGGACTTTTTTCACTTGCTCTGGCAGATATTAGCATTTTCAGCATGACTTAAACTGTGATAAGTGTAGTCAAAGGTTCATTATATTGAGTCTTGTATTGTGGTCTCCTTCATCAGAATATTATTTTTTGTAATTCTAAGTGTCTGATTACTAGCTGTTTAACATAAGAAACATTGTAAGGGAAATTTAAAGAACAGTTGATATAGTACCTCAATATAAATATTTTCTATGCTTTTTGCACTGTTAGTCACCATTTACTAGGACAAGTCCCCAAGGAGCTAAATGATCTGAGCACCCATTGTTAAGTGGTGAAAATGTTGGACATTAGAACTGAGGGTCCGGGGTTCAACCCAGCACTAACCATGAGGTGTTCACCCTTGATCAAGACCATTTACTGCACATTGCTCAATAGAATTGCTACCTTATTTCTGGCTCTACCTAACACATTGGCAGTGAAAACACAGATACTTACAATTTAAAAGAATGTGTTTCCCAATTGATTATTACATCAAATAGTTTTTTACTATGAAGCTTGTGAGTGGAAGTTTGAGTGCAAACTTAAACAAAAGAAAGGGGGAAATAAAATATGGCCCAACTATTTATATAATTTATTTTGGAAAAAAAAAATGAATATATAATGAACCTTTAAATATATTGCCTGTATCCTTCTGTGGTATTTAGCCAGACTGAGAGAGGAAGTTTCTCTGTTGCTTGTTGCTGCTGCTTTCTTGTACCCTATTTTTTCTATCACTTGTCTTTTATCACCATTTATTGCATGGGATTTTCTGAACTACACTAGACAACTAATTTCTTCGTGTTGCACTTCTTACTTCATAACATTTCAATTGTTGAGAAACATATTTTTCTCACTAATTGCTCTTTTCTCTTTCTCAGGCTGATTAATTCTTACACCACTTAATGTAAAACTCTTCCAAAGACAGCCTGAAAAAAGAGTGAAGGTGTTATATGCATGGCTAAATTTTGCTTAAAAGTACTGTTGTCAGTTGTGTAGTAATAAAATGCATAGCAATTAAAAATAGCAGTTGCAACAATGTAACTGTTCAACAACCAGCTGAAAATACAAACATGTTTTTAAACAAAACACACATGGCTAATCTTCTTGTTTTAATTTGGAGGTTGTAATTTATCTTACCTAGTTTTCCAGACACAGCAATTCACCTGGAAACGCCAGTAAGAGTTAACCTCCTTGAACCATAATTGCAACTGACAAATAAGTGTTCAGATGTTGCTGAAGTTGGTTGTAAATTAAGTTCCACCTGTAAATAGGGGCTACAGGCATGGCTGTGATGGACTTCTTCCCCCAGATTTCTGCTGTATTACACCTTTAATTACTCACTAATCAATTAACCCAGCCAACCAATCACAGCTCTCAACAGGTCTTCAGACAACTCCTCACTCATTGAATCATGTTAAATGCCCACCAGTTCTAGTAGGGAATTCTTTTTGTGCCTTTATAAGGGCATTTTAACTAAGTTAACATCAAAGTACATCTTACCACATTTTAAACGTTTCCACTCAACCCATCTAATTGCATTTACCTTTGGTTTAAGCAACATTACCCACCTTTATTTTTTAGTTCTGTTGCTCTTCTCTTCATTTCAGTTTCATTTTTTGCTTGTTTTAATTTGCTTTATTAAATTTGAGAAAAGCCTTAAGCATGCAAAATGGTTGAGCAAAATATCATCCCTTTCAGTAATTGAACCTTTGGTTGGAACATGCCTTGTACCCATTGTTTGCCTGCATATGTTCTGTTATGTGGTAAACACATGAGCAACAATTCATATTGCATTTAATGGATTTATTCAATAATGCTGAAACTGTTAGCACTATAATTAACCAGATTTTTTACACATTTAAAATAGAATTGCAAAATGCCTTAGACAAAATGTTATAACATTTTATATGTATTTTTAGCTGAGTAGGTTTTTTGCAATATAAATAATTGTTCCAGCCAACCTGCAGTGTGCCAGTGGTTCTACCAAGACATATAATTATATAATGGGGTCCTTTCCCACCAAAAGTTATCTGTATGTTGCCAATATGACCATAAATTTGTCGATGCTATGTAACAAAACAAAAAAAAAAAGAAAACAAACATTTAGTAAGTGCCATTGCACAGTAATGGACTGTGTGTGAGTACATACTGTGTGTGTATTAACATTGACAGTTAAACATAGGGATGCATAAAAATATATTCCAAGGGGCAATGTTTTGCAATCATTAATGATCCGTAGACACTTTCACCCCACATTGACTCAAGTGTTCCCAACCTCTCCATATATCAAACAGTGAAAGTGACCAAACATTACAACTGCCACAGGGGCAAGAGAAAATTTATTAACAATGTAACAACTTCCATCAGTCATAAGGAAGAATCTTGTCTTTCTTAACTTTCCCAGTCTGTCCTTGTACTAGTTTAATTTTGTATAGACAATGTGCCTGTTCCATTCTGAGCAACTTATACAATATATGTTCAGCTGCCTGTGATTATAACACATATTTCTTCTGACAACCATTTGTTTGATATACTCCTGAGCTTTGATTGCTGAAACTGCCAATGCTAAACTGCTTACAATGTTTACAAAAAAAAATGGCTGCTTTCATATGCAACTTAGATTTTATAAAAGCAACTTTCAACTCTTTGATCATTGAAAATTTAACTAACATTTCCAGATAATCCTTAAAGATATTTTACTAACCACTGTTACTTTGTTTACTTCCATATATTAGTTGTTAATATCTCATGATGTTTGTTTGCTTCATAACTGCCTATCTTTATAATACTATTATCCTGATTATGTTTTTTAATAATTTGTTATTTAAATTCATTTATGTATAACATTATGCTTTAATAGTAAATTGATTATGTAGTCTGGCCATCATTTAAAGATTATATTGATGAGATCCTTTTTAATTATGAGTTAAAACTCTTTAAAAAGAAATTTTGAAATACCTATTAAATAATTATGAAATAAATTTGTTTTCCACAATTTGCTCATTTTAAGTATCTGTTGTTTTTTATGGTTTATAACATGATAATTATAATAATTGTACACCATTAGAACCCCTTCACATAAAGCCATGATCACTACATTATGATTTATATTTGCAGCTTTCTCAGGCCTGATGGTTCTCCTAATCAGATTTCTAGCCTCCATCATCGTCTGGGTTATCCTGGCTGTAGCCATTGTTGCTTCCATAGGTAAGGCATCAACTGTTGTCCTAAGCATGCACCATTTTGTCAATAACTTAAAGGTGAGATTCTACCTCTTGTTTGTAAGAAAAACTGATTGTCATAAAGAATACCAGATTTATTGTTTTCATGCATCATTTTGTTAATAACTCATAATAATACCTCTTTTAACTTGCCATGCAAAGTTGTCTAAACATACTGAGACTCTGAAGCAAACAGTTCAGATCCTGTTTTAGACCTATCTTATTTGTCTAAACATACTGAGACTCTGAAGCAAACAGTTCAGATCCTGTTTTAGACCTATCATATTTGTCTAAACAAACTAAGACTCAGAAACAAACAGCTCAGATCCTGTTCTGGACCTATCATATTTGTCTAAACAAACTAAGACTCAGAAGCAAACAGTTCAGATCCTGTTTTAGACCTATCATATTTGTCTAAACAAACTAAGACTCAGAAGCAAACAGTTCAGATCCTGTTCTGGACCTATCATATTTGTCTAAACGAACTAAGACTCAGAAGCAAACAGTTCAGATCATGTTCTGGACCGATCATATTTGTCTAAACGAACTAAGACTCAGACGCAAACAGTTCAAATCCTGTTCTGGACCTATCATATTTGTCTAAACAAACTAAGACTCAGAAGCAAACAGTTTAGATCCTGTTCTGGACCTATCATATTTGTCTAAACTAACTAAGACTCAGACGCAAACAGTTCAAATCCTGTTCTGGACCTATCATATTTGTCTAAACAAACTAAGACTCAGAAGCAAACAGTTTAGATCCTGTTCTGGACCTATCATATTTGTCTAAACAAACTAAGACTCAGAAGCAAACAGTTTAGATCCTGTTCTGGACCGATCATATTTGTCTAAACGAACTAAGACTCAGACGCAAACAGTTCAAATCCTGTTCTGGACCTATCATATTTGTCTAAACAAACTAAGACTCAGGAGCAGACAGTTCAGATCCTGTTCTGGACCCATCATATTTGTCTAAACGAACTAAGACTCAGACGCAAACAGTTCAAATCCTGTTTTAGACCTATCATATTTGTCTAAACTAACTAAGACTCAGAAGCAAACAGTTCAGATCCTGTTCTGGACCTATCATATTTGTCTAAACGAACTAAGACTCTGAAGCAAACAGTTCAGATCCTGTTTTAGACCTATCATATTTGTCTAAACAAACTAAGACTCAGAAGCAAACAGTTCAGATTCTGTTTTAGACCCATCATATTTGTCTAAATGAACTAAGACTCAGAAGCAAACAGTTCAGATCCTGTTTTAGACCTATCATATTTGTCTAAACGAACTAAGACTCAGAAGCAAACAGTTTAGATCCTGTTTTAGACCTATCATATTTGTCTAAATGAACTAAAACTCAGAAGCAAACAGTTCAGATCCTGTCCTGGACCTATCATATTTGTCTAAATGACTTAAGACTCAGAAACAAACAGTTCAGATCCTGTTTTAGACCTATCATATTTGTCTAAACAAACTAAGACTCAGAAGCAAACAGTTCAGATCCTGTCCTGGACCTATCATATTTGTCTAAACAAACTAAGACTCAGAAGCAAACAGTTCAGATCCTGTCCTGGACCTATCATATTTGTCTAAACAAACTAAGACTCAGAAGCAAACAGTTCAGATCCTGTCCTGGACCTATCATATTTGTCTAAATGACTTAAGACTCAGAAGCAAACAGTTCAGATCCTGTTTTAGACCTATCATATTTGTCTAAACATACTGAGACTCAGAAGCAAACAGTTCAGATACTGTTCTGGACCTATCATATTTGCCTACTCCTTATCAATACATGCTATTAGTTGACTGTTGTTAATTTCTGTTTAATTTGGCAGTTTCATGCTACAAAATCATGTGTTGTTGTCTATTTGTTTTAAATATGTTTCTGTTGAAGTTTATAACTTTTGAATGGACATTTGCGATTTTTTAATTTGGCCCTCATATTTAATACAAAGTCTGATTAATATTATGTATTTTTCTTGCATATATGCAACACATAGTGAAACTCTTCCATTAAGCTTAAATTAATTTTCTGAAATAATACATTATATGTTCAATAATTTTGGAAGAAGTTGATATGATCAATATTTGAAGACCCCCCTCATTAATATATGTTCAATAATTTTGGAAGAAGTTTGATATGATCAATGTTTGAAGACACCCTCATTAAGATCTAGAGACCAGGTAGCCTGGATCTAAGCAGTTTCTTACTGCACATCATTATCTCCATGCTGAATTTTTAAAGTAAAGATTATAACTCTTAGACTTTAAATCAGGATTGGATAACGCATATCCAAACCTGATGACAGCACTCTGATTGGGATCTACACTGTTTGCTGCTATCCTCTCTAGCATCATGTCTTGTAACCTTTTCATATAGATGTGAGTTAGATTTTGTTTTGATTATAAATGTAGGATGTTTAGGTTTAAACCTGCTGGTGCTGCATCATGGTTTTATCCAGGCATGTAATATTGGTCTACTTGGACCAATGAAAGTTGACTAGTAACTGTTGTTTGTATGATTTATCTCACAGCATATGAAATTCAAAACACTTTTTCAGCCATTGTTTAAAATTTTCATTTAGCTGACCATGTAATATGCCTGTTTTCAGTGGTGACGGGGTTCCTGTGGTGGACATATGTCGACATCAAAAACAAGTTAAACAGAGATGAAGCCATCAACTTGCCCCTGCTGGACGTAGAAATCAACAGCGAGCGGGCCTTCCTCATCTACTCTATTATAGCCACTGTGCTTACGGTATGGGGATATGTCATATAACAGCTCATTGTGATTAAGTTGTTTTTTCACTTTCTACAGAGGTACATTTTCCAAAAAATCGGTAAAAAAGACAGATAAACTAGCAAAATTCAATGTTTTTACACTATCCTTAATTTATTAGTAATTATCCTTTCTCTCTTGCTCTTAAATTTCTAAAACACCACAACTGTAATATCTCTCTTCACTCCCCAGGTAATTTTGTTGCTGGTGGTGTTGATCATGCGAAAGCGTATTGCCCTGGTTGTGGCACTGTTCTATGAGGCAGGCAAGTGTATCGCTGCCATGCCCTGTCTCCTTATCCAACCAATCTACACGTTCTTCATCCTTATGGGCTTCTTCATGTACTGGGTTATCGTCCTAGCCTACCTATCCACCTCAGGTAAATGGTAGCATAATATATGTATGATATACAGACAGAACATTGTAGTGTCCTAGCTAACTTGTCCATGTCAGCTAAATGTTAACAGAATATATTGTGACATACAGAAAGAACATATAGTGTCCTAGCTTACCTGTCAACCTCAGGTAAAAAGTAACAGATTATATTTATGACATACAGACAGAACATTGATCATCATCTTTATTTAGATACTTATCTTGGAAAGACAGACAGTTAAGACAGAATTAATTACTTGGAAAAAAGAAGAAGAAAGCACAGAAAAGTCCATTTTACACATTATTGCTTAAATGTTAACTGCAGACATCAATAAAAATGTTTCCCATTACACCGTGATATAACAGCATTAACCAAACATAGTTTTAAAGGTTTTTGAAATACTTCAGAATAAATTGTACAGTCTTAAATAACATGTTTGGTTGGCATTTCAGAGATTCCCAGCAGGAATGAGTATGGTTTTGTGAAGTACACAAAGCATGAGACAGTGTCCTACCTGTGGTGGTACCACCTTATTGGACTGATCTGGACCAGTGAGTTCATCATTGCCTGCCAGCAGCTGGTTGTGTGTGGCTCTGTTGCGACCTGGTACTTTTCAAGGTAAGACAGACCAACACTTTTTAAAGCAACCTGTTGCAGCGAGTTGTTAAGTGTCAGTTAAAAAAATTGTATAGATGAACTTATTAAAACTTTTACAATAATAATAATAACAAACACCTAAACATTTTATGAACAATAGTAATAAAATAATTAATTAAAATAATTAACAAACTATCTTTCACATTGTAAATTATATTAAAGGGAATTTGTAAAAAGTATTTGCACATGTTTTCAGAACAAGTTGTTCTTATGAAAAACGTAGTGTCAGAACAAAAGTTAGTATGAACGTCATATAACAATCGTTATATGCTAAGATGTATCATAAAACCTTATCCCAAGGCGTGTTACCTTGGTTTATTAACTGAAGAATGGATACACTCATTGTGGCTATATACTGCAAGAGTTATGTTTTAATGTATCACCTGTCAAGGATTATTTTTATTATTAAGTCCAACATTACCTCTGAGAAATTGTTGAAGCATTTTAAAAACATGTAAGTAGCCATTTGGAAAGAATGACCTTTAATATGACCTTTTATATAACCTTAACCTTAATAGTTGCAATTGAAAAAGATATGTGCGACAAAAATGTATGTGTATGTCTGTAAGGTTGTAAAGTTGACTGAAGTACTGTAAAAATATGGATGTTATAGCCAAGACCCCAAAATGGGATGGAAATACACCCGATACTTATTTGGAACAGTATTGTTCTCTCTGTTATTCCCCAGCTGCCAAAGAGCTCATTGAACAATGACAGCAAAAGCATTATGTTTCCTTAGCCACCTAATATTCATCTATATGACTGGACATATGAATGGATGGATAGTGTATCTGCTTTATCTGCCCTGAAGGAACACAATTAATACAAGATTGCAAGCATACCAAAAGTCTAAATTGCCATACTTTTAATGAGTTCTATGACTCAGTAATCTGTTAGGGTCATAAAAAGATAATATTCTGGTACGATGTTTAAGCATATTATCCTAAGATATATGATGATATGATTTGCACAGCAAAGTTTTAACACAAATTAGTCACAAGAGGTACTTATATAATAAGCATGGTTTTCATTTTTGTAAGCACCGTATATCTGCAGGAACAAGGAGTCTCTAGGGTGTCCCATCATCTCGTCCATTAAGATGTTGGTCTTTCACCATCTTGGCTCTGTCGCTTTTGGTGCACTCATCATCACCGCGGTCAAACTGCCCAGGATGATCCTCATGTACTTAGACAAAAAGTGAGTAAGATGTAGTTGGATATATACATCATATGGTTAATCTACATTGATTGTTTTGTTATTATGTTCTCTCTTACTTGCTTACAATTTCATGCAAAGGTACGAAGATTCATTGATAAAATACACTGAAACAGCAAACAGGGCAGACACTGATTAAACAACTGGCTGATATGAATCTTTGCTATTTGCTATCTGCCAAAGCTTAAGAGTAAATTTGCTGTTCCATAAATGTCAATCAAGTGTCTACATAAACCAGATTATCCAATCACTGTTATATTAACTGGTGAAAATTTGACCTACTAAAAGCAAAACAGAATGTGCAATATGTTTGGCATAATGCTCATAAGCATTGTCAGGGGAGTTGGTATAATGCTTATAAGCATTGTCAAGGGAGTTGGCATAATGCTCATAAGCATTGTCAGGGGAGTTGGCATAATGCTTATAAGCATTGTCAGGGGAGTTGGCATAATGCTCATAAACATTGTCAGGGGAGTTGGAATAATGCTCATTAAGCATTGTCAGGGGAGTTGGCATAATGCTCATAAGCATTGTCAAGAGAGTTGGCATAATGCTCATAAGCATTGTCAGGGGAGTTGGCATAATGCTCTTAAACATTGTTAGGAGAGTTGGCATAATGCTCATAAGCATTGTCAAGGGAGTTGGCATAATGCTCATAAACATTGTCAGGGGAGTTAAGTACAAATTGTGCTGTCTTTGTATAAAACATTTTAAGATTTTTCAAAGGTTTGACATTCTACTTGCAAATACAAACCTAATGCCTGTTTAAAACAAGAAAGCATTTACATATGATTGCATAGAACAATATTTTATTTGTAGATTTAAAAACACTTGGTTTTATCCCTACAGGATGAAGGGATCTGAGAATGAGTGTGCCAAGTTCTGCATGAAGTGCTGTATCTGTTGTCTGTGGTGCCTGGAGAAGTGTCTCAAGTACCTTAACCAGAATGCCTACACTGTTGTAGGTGAGTTATATCCACAATAACTGCAGTAATGTCGTACCTACACTGTTGTAGGTGAGTTATATCCACAATAACTGCAGTAATGTCATACCTACACTGTTGTAGGTGAGTTATATCCACAATAACTGCAGTAATGTCATACCTACACTGTTGTAGGTGAGTTATATCCACAATATCTGCAGTTATATCATACCGACACTGTTGTAGGTGAGTTATATCCACAATATCTGCAGTTATGTCATACCTACACTGTTGTAGGTGAGTTATATCCACAATAACTGCAGTTATGTCATACCTACACTGTTGTAGGTGAGTTATATCCACAATAACTGCAGTAATGTCATACCTACACTGTTGTCAGATAGTTATATCCACAATAACTGCAGTTATGTTATTTCTATACTGTTGTAGGTGAGTTATTTCCACAATATTTACAGTTATGTCATACCTATACACTGTACAAAGGCATGTTATACCACCAGTTTAATTTTGTAAGAAGTGTTTATACAGTTATAGGGAAACAGTGTAGCATTATTGTATTTATGTGCTTACATTGTGACCAAGGGCCTTCACGTCGACTTAAATGGTCCTTAAAGGCATTTCGAAAGGAATGTGGTATCCCACTGAGCCAGGCCCCTACATGCTATGACCAGACCTGCTAATTGCTGGTCATCACTGCATGGAGTCTTTAGCCAACATAGTACTAATCTGTTACAGTAAAACCTCTAATGGGTTAATGCAAAACTAAATTACCTGCTAGTATGGATGTGAGACAGTAGGCTAGTTTTACACAATGCCACAAACATTATTGTTAGTGATAATGTTGGTTGTTTACTATATGATCCCTTACAAATTCTTTATTTCATTAATTACTAGGTGTCAATTTTGTAACTTTAAGATTATTTATCTATTTCATAGCTTAATATTTGATTTTGAAAATACATGAGAGATACAAGTTTTAGTATTCAAAATAACTTAAAATGAGTCTGAAGGACATTATTCTGACAATGAATGACTTTTTAAATTGCTTTTGTTAGAAATGTTTTGTTACATTTTACAAATCAAAATAATATATAACTTAAAATATATATGAGAACTAAAAGAATGAAAGAAATAACAAAATGTATAAGAAATAACAAAATCAACCAACAGAGTAAGAAAGAAAACAAATAAAGATTTATATATATATATATATATATATATATATATATATATATATATATATATATATATATATATTAGGATTGCGTAATTGGTATATTCACATCTGTTTCCTTTACAAACTGTGAATGACTATGTTCAACCCCCAGATATAGCATACATACACTTGGATCTTGAACAATACCTGTGTGACAGACACATCATTACAGACTGTGGCAGCCTGGCTTATCAGAAAACAGATGCCCTCACATGCTGGGTGGGGCTAATAAATGGGGGGGGGGTCACTTATATAAGGGTTTTGAGATGCCTTTAAGCTTTGTTTTCTTTGTTTTACCTGTAAAGTTCACCAGAATTAGATTTAACTCTTCCTTTTACCAGCTGGTATTGTTTTGTCAAAACCTATGGCCAAACCACAGGTTGATTTTAGCAGCAATTAAAAATATGTTGACTTTCTTGTCTCATTATTAAAGGTAATTTTGTGCAGACTAAGACTGATAAATTGAAATGATAGTTAAGACCATATGAAGTTGAGTCTACACAAAGTTACGTACATGTATAGTTTCTAGATGTCTTAATAGAGTAATGTTAGTGTATTTGTTTTATGTTCTTTTCCTATTTTTGTGATTGTTTTCTTTTACATCATGTTTAATTTTTTTCAGCTATACAAGGAACTAGTTTCTGCAAATCTGCAGCCAAGGTAAGATTTTGAACCTGAAAAGGATCAATTAAAAATTACTGGCATTCAATAAACTTAAGTCAATTTCTTAATGCTGTGAGTCCAAATTGGCTTTAGTGAGGAAACATTCTAACTATCTGGTTGTGCAGTTTTGATTCTTTGCAGGACTCCAGTCTTCCTCAAAAACAAGCTTGAATCTGCTAAATTAGCTGAATTGTTGTGTAAACTCATGTTCTTGTGCATTTCAGATTACTTAAGAATATATATATGTCTGTTAACTTTGGTTAGCCAATTATGTTATCTGTTTAATAACATCAACAGTTGAATATTAATGTGGCCCTGTTTGTTCCAGTCATTCACTGTGCTTGTAAACAATGCCCTGCGTGTTGCTGCCATCAACAGTGTGGGTGACTTCATTCTATTCCTTGGCAAGATAGGGGTCATGGCTGCCACAGCTGCTGTAGGAGTTATCTGGTTCAAGGTCAGTTACCATGATGCCATAATGCAAATGAGTTGTAACTTTCTAAAATACTTTTATAAAGTCCACTTTCCTTGAAATTTTGTTGTTATGGATTGAAATGCATTATAAAAAAGTATCAGTCCTTTACTGGCCTCACAACAAATGACCTACATTAATGTCGAGCCCTGTTCACGATATGTTTTTATGCTTATTCCAGAGTCGGGCTGACCTACACTACTATGCCATACCTGTGCTATTGGTGTGTGTTTTCTCCTACTTCATAGCTTCATCCTGCCTGTCGACATATGAGGTAAGGAATTTCTGTAGATACATTGTAAGTTTTTGGGTGGCTAGTAATGAAACCATAGTGTTCTGGGATTATTTCCAGCAATGTCATCAGAATTTTTTGGGGGGGCCTACATTTTCAACTTTTTTCCAGGCAATAAATAAGGAAGAACTGATATTGGCTAATGGCTGTTTACTTACTTTAAATGCAAATGCTAACTTACAGGTTTTAAACGTGTATGAATTTATATATGCAAAAATGTATTTTGCTATGTATGAATATAGACTTAACAAGCTTTAAAAATACATAACTTTGAATGTGAAAACTTTTTTTTTCACATGAATAATATGACAGATTAAAGATTTACCTCTGTGATATCAATGTCACAACATTGTGCAAAATTAACTTGCTATTAAGTGTCTTCAATATTTTCCAATCAGACAATGCAAACTTACATGTAGGCTAACAGAATGATTATTCTCATATAGTTTTACATTTTACCAAGACTGAATTATTTAATACCTGATAAAACACTCATCAAATGCTTTTAATTTGCTTGAATACACTGGCCCTTTTAAATATTGTTAGCACATTAACTAATCTTTTATTATTTCCCTTTTTAATAATGTGTAATTTGTCAATCAAAACTCTAGACAGATTTTGAATTGTGGCCATTGACTATATTTGTGTCAAGGTGAATGCTCAGCTACAGCGCTTAAGGGTTTAGATTTACTAGGGGGACCAAGGGCCCCCCCCCCCCCCCTCACTTCCCAGTTGGCCTAGACATACAATTTTTCTCAACTTAATGTCTTTAGAAATGGCCTGATTACATAAATTTTGTAGACCTTGTAAAGATAATGGCGAGTATCTCAGGCCCCTAGACTGTCAATTACTTAGCCGCCCGAGCAGTAACAAAGGCCACTCAGGCCCCCTGCTGTTACTCAGACCCCTGAGGTCATCTGGCTCATGTACAACATCCGCTGTGTGTAAAGCGTTCATTTCAACTCTCCCACTTAAGAGCTTTATCGGCAGTGATGCAGACAGCATTAGCCTATGAGTAATGATTGTTTGACCTTGCATCCCAATCAAGGTACACAGTTGAATTTCAGTGTACTAAAAGTTAACATTTTCAGGTCATGACAAAATGGTTAAAAGATGCGAACAAGAAAGTAGTTGTTTTTATAATATTTTTTTGTAAATTACTTAAATATATTGAAGTCACACCTTTGAGATTGATTCTGACATATAATAGAGAAAAATGCATCTTAAAGTTATATCCAAAAAAAATCAATAAAAACACAAACAGTGGCAATAATTGTATGACAAAATCCCTTTGGGATGAAATCTAAAATTTAACAAAAACAGACAAAATCATTCCCGTAAATTAATTAAGATAAAATATATCTCGAAGTTGGACTTTTATAACAATAAATACGATGTAATTATCATTTGATATATGACACTTAACAAGTAAACAATTTAGCAAAATGTGGAAAATTTACAGGATGGGATTTATAGGCATTGAAAAAAAATTACAGAAGGGTCCGCCTTTGCTAAAATGAACAGAACGAATTTTCTTTTGGGAAGATTTTGTTCGTACTCTGTTTGTAGCAATTACACAGGCTTTACAGAATTGTGCATCAAGTTTTAATAAAAGAGGAAAAAGAGAAAAGGGAAGATATATTAAGTTGATAATAGTTCTATAATCTAGAGATCTGCAGCTGTAGGAAGCACCATGTATAGCAATGTGCAGTTTTCGTGGCTTAAAAATGTTGCTGTTTCATACATTAAAACACATCAATAACAAGTTAACCGGAAATATTTAATTATATTTTGTATTGACAAAAGTACACTGGAAAAATGTTGCTTGTTTGTTAATATTTACCATAGTTAAATTTTCTTAGTCAATAGGGTTCTCAATGGTTTGCATAAAATTTGTTGATTTGGCAATTGCCAGAATTGTGTATCAAGTTGAGAAACAAGAGAGAGGGAAGATATATTGCTGTGTCGATAATAATTTTATAATATAGTGCTGTGCAGCTGTAGTAATATTTTTTTTTTGTAAAATCCCAATGAAGACCATACTGGCACATGATGGTACTTTGACGATGTATGCACAATCTGTTATATTTTGACCTAAGATACAAGAAACGCTTTGCTTGGTTGATATGCTTATATCCATTGTAAAGTTTAAAGACAACATCTGAGAAATGCCTAGTTATATTTTGTTTGTTCTACAATATTATCTGATTGTTGGATTTCGTCTGATCCAACATCTAATAAAGCCTTCCTGGCAAATAAGAACTGTTTTGTTTGTCACACTATTTACTCAAGACTTTTTTTATAAGACGAGTTGTAGTTGTAACTTCCATAAAAACTCTACATCCGAAATTATGCACAGCACAAACACGAAACTAAAACCACATTTCAGGCAATATTAATGTATATTTGTTAAGCATTAATATATGCATATGACGATCAATGGAAAAACAGAGCTGCACATGTAATCAAGCTGCATGTAATGGTCCAACTGGAAGGGAAGTATGTGTTTGCTTGTTTTGGCATATTTTTGGGAAGAATTTGACATCTTCAACAACAAAGTTATGTTGCTTCAGGTTTATGTCTTCGCTTTTTTTAGACTTTCAGAGCAAATTTAATAAAATCATTACAAATGATTAAATTTGTTTTCAAGATACACTTCAGAACCCATGTCCAACATTTTAGAGACATTTTTTTTCAAGTGCATGGACACCCCTAGAATGTATATCATATTGGATCTTTGGCCTTGCCATAGCTGAAAAGTTCTGGGTCCAGGCCTGACATACCTAGTCTACCATAAGTCCCTGTCATGTACCTGATTAGAGTTCTTAAGATCTCAGAATACACTATACATTTATTATATACATCTAATACAATTCAAGTATAACCTACAAAAAAATTAAAAAATATATAATTAAGTATAAGCTTAAAATTTATAAGGGAATATAGTTTTAATCATTTTAATATATTGGTATTATTGTAGCTGTTGCCACAGCTCCTACACCCTATTTTTGTTTTGAAGTCAAAAAAGAAACGGTCTAAAATACTCAATAAATTGATGTTATATCATACTGTCCACACTCTTCTCATTTCCATGTAGGGATTTTTTACAGTGACAATATATTTGTAAGTTCATCCATTTCTACCATTTTTTGTAGTTGCCCAAAGCATTCATGTAGATAATAATAAAAATATGTCACATCTTACAGCCATGTTTCTGGAAAAACAAAGTAATTGGTATAACAGCAAAACCAGACTGTAGTGTCTGGGACTCATTTTATGTATAACATATATTGTTTATGTTTTGTTCTTGATTTATAAACTTGGGTATATTTACAGATGGTGATAGATGCAATGTTGCTGTGCTTTTGTCATGACTGTGATATCAACGATGGTTCTGTCGAGAGACCCTACTATGCCAGCGAGTCTCTTAAGGTAGGTCACACCATACATTGGCATATAGTAAGCCTACACCCATTATCTCACTTGACTGGAGAGCTTCATGTGTAGGTTAAACTGCATTAACTATTACTGATGAGATATCTGCCTCTTTACGCAGAAAGTCATTGCACTTACACATGTGTCATTGTTCATGTTGAGAATATATCAAGTAATCTGTTTTATTTATATATTTTGGAGGTTAAGTCATTATTGTTTTAAGAACACTTTCTTTTCTGGAGAAAAGACTTACACTTTTTAATGAGATACTGTTTGAATAATTCCTTATATTTTATATTCTCATGCTTAATTCGATGTAAATGCATACAAATAATAAAGCAACTAAGGGAGCTTTGTAATGTTTGTCATTTTTTTCACTCTTCATCAACTTTTACACTTTTACATCTTCCAGGGCTTCATTGATGGCACCAGTAACTCACTGAATAAACTGCACAAGGAAAGAGGAACTGAGGAAGAAACGGAACCAGCCAAGTTATAGTGTCTAAAAATAGATCTCTCACATCATAGCTATTTTTAGATATCATGAATCAATTTTACATAATACGACAGTGCCTCATGCTTTTAATTGTTCACAATAGAGATTTTTCATAACTTTATCCTTTTCTTGTATGTTAAAAGACGTTCATTTTGTGAGGCTCATTTTGTGTTTTTTTAATCTGGGTTTGAAACTCAGAATTATTAGATCTTGTATCATCTCAATAACTATTGGCAATGTGTAAACATTTTTGACAAGTTTGATTTCAATAATTATTGCATAAAGGTAGTAAATATGTTGTTGTGTTATAAGTGACAATTATGTTATTCTTTATTGGAAGCTTGGCATTAAAAAAAGAATCATGACTGTGTCATCATTTAAAATCCATATATCAAATGTTTTCATTCTTTATATTTCAAGATTTTTTATTTATGTGAAAATTTCCCATATGTGCAAAATAGTTTGTTGTTAAATTTGTAAATGACTTTCTATGTAAAATGCAAAAACCAATAAGCTGAAACAAGACTAGGTCAACGTTCAGAGGCAACTTTAAAAGTTGCTGCTAACAGATATCCATGTACATATTGTGCTTCTATAAAAGGAGAAACATACAATAATTAGGATGAGACAGTACCTCACAATTTACTGGTTTCCCTTTCTAAAGAGGCCTATCAATGAAGATGTGAAGCAATACATATCTTCATATTTAAGTAATAAGATTACAAAAAAATATATATCCCAATAAGCATGATAGACTCATCTTTTTATTAAAGGTTTCGTTATAAATATAGTTTATTAAATATTAGATAAAAGACTTTTCGTATTAACCTAACGATAGGTTAGTACAGTTTTTATTTTATAAAAATGGTTATGGGTTTTAGATATTTTGTATAATAAGAAAAGATATAGATATATTAGTTACCTATCTCACCCTATCTATAGTATGTGGGTATTGTTTTTTGATACTTTACTTACAGAAGTTATATATAGTTTATATAGTTTTTTGTTGTGTTTTTTTTTTAAATATATTTACTTTGTCAAAATTTAATAGGCAGTTATAGGAACCCAAACTTTGACCTTTATTTTGTCTGATGTGTAGTTAGAAGTATAGAATGTGACGTTATTTCCTTTTTTCTTCCAAGCAGTTCTATCATCTGTTATTGTTAAATAGTATATATTGTTTTTGTCAACTCCTGACAAATCTTGTGTTGATTTTGTGTCACATAATTTTTTTCCACATTAAGATGTGTAACGGCTTATTATAAGGTGCAGGTAATTGTTTTAAATATGTGCAAGAATGCATAGATGCAAATCTTCAAAGGTCAGTGTAAAGGTCCTAATCAACAAAGCTAACTTGCCTAGCAACAAATCAACAAAGAAACAATAAAGCATTAGTGTTATTTAAATATTGTACAATTATGTCACATGTTCATGTCTCAATAAATTGTTGTTTCAAATTTTTGGGCACCTTTATTTTTATTCTTTCTTGAAATGGCAAAACAGAAAAAAAAAACAAATATGAATTAAAGGGGAAAATGCACAGTACGCCAATTAATTTTTATTATAACTAATATCTATAGAAGGAGAGAAGAAAAGAAGAGTAATTTTGAAAATTGCCTATAAATTAGATTTTCTTAGTATTACCTACATGTGTATCAAATATATGAAGTGTATCTAATAGCTTAAACAAGTTTGTATTATTTAACATAGTAGTTTTATGTCCTTGTAGTTTTATTTTGTTATGTTATTCATATTTGTTTATAAACTAATTAAGGTACAAACAACATATGCATGATATATATCAACTTCTTTTTGTAATTTTTGTTATTCATTGTTTGTACAAATCAGGTTTATCCACATTTTCCTTTTTTGTATATTGACTGTTTCACACAGTCTACCAGGTGTGTTGCATTATATAACAAGGTGCAAGGTTGTTCCCTTTCCATGCTTGTCTGTTGATTTCTGAACATTCCCTTCATGTTATAGCTCAATGTCAAAGATGAACTATTGTACTTTTGGGTCCTGTTTTGTCACTTGTCATCAGAATTTATATACAATCTTCATCATGTTAGCATTTTAAACTGTTTTTAACTTATGGTCACATTCACTTCCACAGGAACTACCTTAAATATGAAGTTTCAGTAAGAACGAACAATCTGAGAATTGTTTTTGCTGTCCCTATTTTTCTAATTACATTTTATGTTGTTGACTGTTATACCTTCATTGTGTATAAGAGTTATTATTTAATCTATATTTTAGTAAATCTTTATTTTTATCAAAATTTATAAGTGATCATTAAATGAAGTGATGTTTACTTTTAAAATACTGCCAGTAAAAAGTATTAAAAGTACCATCATTTAGTGTTGTGTAACCTCCAGTCATATTCATATACATCTGTATCTCATATGTGTTTTACACTATGTTTTACAAGGTCACCTTAATGGATACAAGAATATGTATGCTGAGGTCAGTTATGGTTGTATCAAGTTGGATATGATAATGTGACAATACAGGCCCAGAAATAGCAATCCATTCAGTTAATTTGCTCATGCTTTGCTGTATCCTTAGTTGGTATAAACACATTCATTTAATAGTTTGTCTACCTACCTTTCATTGCTTAAAATGGTTTTAATGCACACTTTGTATATTTTTTTCTAACTTATCATCTCATTTTTGTGTTTTGTGATCTTAACACGTTACAAAGGCAAACTTTTAACATTTTCCAAATAAGTAGCATTAAATTTTAAGAAGTGATGCTAATCAGATTAAAACCTTTTCTATTCGTATTAAAGACTACATGGATTTCAAATATTAAACAGTTGCTAATGGCAATTATACATACTGGTATTACAAGACATTTTTTCATGCTTGTTGTGTTAATGATTGTTATTTTGAAATGGATACATGTTTAAAATGAATTGTAAACCATATGAAATTAAAATATTATGTCAACAAGAAGAATACTATTCTCAACATATATTATTTGGATTTTGTGTTGGCAAGATGGGAAAATATCATCCTCAGAATACATGTGAACACTACCACTTTGGGAGGGAGACTCCCACTTTTAAGTTTAAAAATTACTTGAAAAATGAGGGGTATTTTACACATTCTCAGAAATCTCCCTATTTGAAAACAAATTACTTTCTTCTTTGTGTAAATGACTTAAAAAATCACTCACTTTGGCCTCAGAAAAAGTTCACATGTACGCCTCAGTAGGAAGAAAATGTCAATTCTACCGCAGTTATAAATACATTTATCATATTTTATCATATTGAAGGTTAGATTTTGGTTTCAGTAATGTGCTAAGTTGTTGTTTTTTCAACAGATCTTCTATGTCTACATTCATTGTTGTGTAAGAAAACATAAATACCATTACAAAAGATGAGAACTTCAGATCAAATGTTAGAGTTTTTCTTTTTTTAGTCTGAAGTATGTTATCAGCATCCCTATTTTTGTACCTAGAGTGACTTGTGTCTACTGTACACATGCTGTGTGTCTGATACCAGACTCATTGTTATCTGTACTGAACTGTAAACATTGTACTGCCATATAATGGTGTAAACTGTTTGTACAAATATGTAATATATATGCTTCAAAATAAAACAATCTATTTAACATATTTGAATTATGTTTTTCAAATTTTCTCCATGGAGTTTAAAAAAGTTCATCCTAAAATGTACTGATATGTCTTGCAGTACAGATTAAGTTGTTCATAAATAGTAATTTTGAAATTTGACATAAAGTGGCAAGTGTAATCCATGTTAAATTCGTTGAGACATTTTAAATGATCAGAAAGGAACAATAATAAAGTGCTAACATTCTGTTTTGTTGAAGCACACCTAAGAAGATTCATCCATTCTTTGTGAAGGAAGACCAAAAAAACTTGGAACCATTGAGACTGGAACCGCTTGTACTTAAAAAGCCACAAGTTCTTTTCAAATGCATTGGTTAAAATGAAGTTAAGATACATGACAAAAAGAATAAATAAGGTTATGAAACTTACTACATACATAAACATAAAGCCTTTGAACCAGGTCGTTAATTTTATACATTTTGCACCTTGATGTTCATAGTAAAAGTTTCAGGCAGTTCTTCAGTTTTGAAAAATATCCAATATTATTCTATGATATTACTATTAATAATGTACATATTGAGGTGTATTATGAGCTTATAAACTGGAATTGGCCTGTCCTCTGTTGCAAATTGCGTAAAATAAATTGTTTGATCTAGTATTTTATGTTTTTTATTTCACCTTAACATACTTTGTCGACCTACTTGGCATTTACAGCTAAATCTTATACCAACATGTAGTATTGTCTACACTTTATAACATTGTTAACTGAAAAGTTTAAAGTTTTTTTTCGTATATGGTCAGTTTTGTTTACACTTTTAGTGCAATTTAAAATATTAAGTTTAATATTGTTTATTTATCTTTCCAGTTTTGTCTGCTATTTTGTAAATCTACATTAAAAATTTAAATTTTTTAAGTCGATTACAATATATGACTCTTTGGTCTCACTTGTATGGTATTTTAAAATATAAATCTTTATGACCCGGTTTTTGTCTGCTTTTTAGTGCTTTTTAAAAATGATAAAAAAAAATATGAAGTCTTTTTTTATTTATATGGCCAAGTTTGTCTGCCTTTTATTGTTTTTTTTTAATATATAACAACAATAAAAGTGCCTTTCTGCATAAGTGTCTTCATGCTGCTTTTATATTTTGAAGCAATACAATCATAAGGGTGAAGACTTTTGGAAACACCTTTCTCACTTTTTGGAATCTAAAGCCTTGTTGCAGCAATTCTGAAGAGATAAATGTGTTTCTAATATTTTCTTTTAGTACAAACTCTTGTAAACCTTGTAACGTGGGATATATAAATACCATATGAGGAAGCACAAGAAAATCACTCTCAAGGTATAAATTTTAGACAACAATCAAAACCAATGAAGAAAAAGTAGTATTGAGAAAATATAATTACAAATGAAAGGAACCAAGTGGAAGGACCATCAAGGAAATAAATGACAAGACAAACATTGCTGAATTAGGCAAAGAAAATTCAAAAGAAGTTTTGGCCACATTTCAAATCCAAGTTGGTAACAAATGTGTCAGTTTCACAGCTATACAAGAAAGCACTGAAGCGAAAGATAAAAGGTCGCCATAAAGGTTCTGTTCAACAGTGACCAGAACATTGTGCCTACTGACAAACCATACAAGCAACAGCAAGACCTTGTTGCTATTAAACAGATTTACAATCCTGTCAAACTTAGTGTTTGCAGTCTGGCGTTTGTACGCGATACCCAGTAGTGTACAATTTTCTCGTCATAGACCTGTTTTACTTCATTTGCACTACTAACCATACAGGTCATCATTATAGTGTCATAGATCAATACATTTAAACCAGCCTGAATGACTAGTGGTGTTACAGGTACAGTTGACTAGGAAATTATTATCGCAGAAAACACACAGTTTCTGCTTACTGGTTGTAAAAAATATGTCTTAGTAAAGAGAGTCCACTATTGCATTTTTCTGTAGCTTGTCCAGCCGGCTTTTTACCAGGATTGACACAAGGAAAAACATTAAAAACAACTAAAGTCCAGTTGTCCAGTACTGAAATTTTAGATAGTGGTGCATGTTCTGACATTGTTTACTGTGACTACAGTAAGACATTTGACAATATTTTTCTCAAGCACCTTCTGCAGGAGCCAAGATCTAAAACATTGACAGACCCTTTATTACATGGATTCAAAACTTCATAGAAAATGGACGAAAAAAATAATTGTAAATAGATGTACTTTATTATATGATAGACACAAGTGGTCTGTTCTTGGTCTGATGCTGTTGTGCTGTTTATCAATTATCTACCCAAGAACGTATCACATAACAGTGAGATATTCTTATATGCTGATAGCACCAAGATAATTAGGGAAATATTATCAGAGAATTACCAAACAAAACTACAAGGGGACATTTTATGTAGTATGTATAAATAGTTTGATACATGGCTGCTTTACTTTTATCCAGGCAAGGACAAATATATGTCTACATACAATAAAGAGGCAGCAAAATGAGCTTACAATCTGAAGGCATACTTGAAATATATGGTAATTAGTACAGCAAAGAATGATGTAGTAATCAACTCTTTGTAACCTTTAAGATATTTTGATTATACTTACAAACATGAGCGTACAATTAAGTGATGACAATTCAAAAACTTGATGACAGGAACAGCTGTCCTTGTTCATTAATCAGTTAAGATCAGTTAAAAGAAAAGATTAACTTATTTGTAATGGAGGATGAGGGGCACTGAATACATTAAAAACCTGCTCCTTGCATATTTTATTTAGCATGTAAATGTATAAAATATCTGCATAGCAAAATTACAAAATACAATATTCATATAAAATACAACACACATCTTAAATACAAAATTAAATTATTTAACAACACTGAAGAATAGGAGGGAGTTTTAGCCATTGGGACAATGATAACAGGGTTTGAAATAATTGGAAATTTATCAACACTGAAAAATTAAAAAAAAATTGCATTGTCGATGAAGTGCATAGTTAACATAATTACAACAAAAAAGTAATAATGCATATCAATTTACTAATCACTTCAATAATATTCATCATATGTTTCAGTAACAACAATAAAAAAAGTCAGATTTAGATTTTGTATAAAATAAATAAAAACACAAAAACAAACTGTTTTTAAATATTTTAGTTTTTTAATATTTTAAGAAGCCAAAAGGACTAGCAAGCTAACTAGTAGTAATACTATGTGTTCTGAAATATAAATACTGACTGAATGGTTGCTGATTTATAAACAAAGAAATCTAGCCCTTGATTAATTGGAGCCTTGTACATGTTTCTAATTATAAAAAACATTTAATTCCATTTGAATGCTTCCAACAAAATAAGATAAAAATAGTCCTAGCACCTGGTAAAGATAGAAACCCTTTTTTCACTGTAAAATAGTCAGTAGGTATGGCCTTTCTATGCCCAGCTAATGATATAATAATGATACACATTCACCCTTAGCCAACTACATTGTTAATATCCCAAACATAATTCTTAGTTATTTGCTTAGAACTTAATGGATAGGCAGCAAAACAGTTTGAGAGAGACTAAGTAGCAAACAGTGTAGATCCTAAGTCAGACATAGTGGGTGCTGGCTGATCAGGATCTACACTAATTACCTAATGGTTATTAGTTTATGCTTAGCAGGGCAAGTGTTAAACAATGATTTTTGTTACATGCAGTTAATTATGCTATAAGTAATTCATCATAAAATAAATTGCCATGTGTACAAGAAAAACTCTACAATGTTAATATCTTCTTGAACATGCAAAAAAATATCAAAAGTCAAAGGTACAACAATAAAATCAACACAAGCATGTGTATATATAACATATTGTACAATTGTTCATTACAAACAACAACAATTAAGAATGAATACTTACAATAAAAGAAAGACCAAATTAAAACAAGGCCTGGTTACCTGCCCTAATGAAATTGGTTACAATTTCAATATCGATACTCGATAAGTATTTCAGGTTTCTATTTTGATATTGAACAAGTTTTTTACTTTCTCTTTTGATATTGAAAAAAGTATTTCAGATTTGAAGTTAATATCAGTTTTCGATAAATAGATATAAACAAAACCCTTACCCAACACAGAAAATTCTGAGCAGGGAGGGGCATAACTCAGAAATATTTCAAAAATAATAAAATGGTTAATTCCCTTTTGAAATAGGTTCCTTTTTTGATTAAGTAAAAGTACTCCAAGTTTGGCATATTTTTTTTTGGTTATCCAGAAATAGACCTAAACAAAAACATTAACCAACACATAAAATTCCAAGTCAAAAAGGGACATTACTCTACCAAAAAAGTTTTAATGGTTGCATGACCTTTGGAAATGAATTCCTTTTTTCATTGCAAACAAGTATGCCTAGTTTAAAGTGAATATCTTTGAAAAATTTTCAAGCAATAGACCTAAACAAAGGGTTAACAAACATTACAATAGCTCCACTTTGTTTCTTTCAAAAGTGGAGCAAAAGAAAATGTAAGTTTGTTTTTTATATAAAACTTCCTCCTAAGTAAATAATGCATTGCAGCTTATTGCATCAGAATATTAGTATGTGTTTACCTATTTCAAGAAATTGCTTAGTTATATGCATCAACTATTTAATGTAGTTGATTGAATAAATGTTTATTTATTTGTTGATTGTGTGTTTAAACTATTTACAAACAAAAACTGTGAGAACTTATATCAAACGGATATAAAAAATCTGACCTCCTGGTAAAAATTAGATGATATTTTCAGTTACTTTATATAATAATATACAATAGCATTGCAAATGATGTAGGAACTTGCTTCAAACCATAATATCTATTACTGGACATATGTGACTGCAGAATATTCCATCAAGAAAAAGAATGAGAGATGGCCTAAAAGTAATATTCTACCTCACAAAGGGGTTTGTTATCGTTTGCCTAAATAGCGACTTTGTCAATAGAAATCTTATCAAATCATGTTTTATACAGATCTCATTTCACTATCTGTATAAAAGAAAAGAAAACAAAAAAAGAACATAACAAAAACAGCTAACAGCAATAACAACACAGTACATAGATGAACAATGCTTTAAGCTAGCAATATTAACACAACAACAAAAAATATAGTGACAAACAATACTTTGTTATGAGATACTGTATAAATACAGCAAAGTTGAAAAATAAAACAAAGTAAGTTTATAAAATATTTATACATGTAATAATTTTTTGATCTCAAATGAATATATTCAGTCAATAAACACAAAAATACATACAGATGGAATGTTTAGAATGAGAATAAGGACAAAGTCCTATGAGCATTGCAATAATACCAAAATTAGAAAACCATCAAGACATATTTAAGGGTTTGTACAAGATAACAAATCTTGGTCACATGGTTACCATGTCAAATCTCAGGAAATCAAATATCAACAAATAATATAAACTGTCTGCACTTGGAGGCTTCCCATCCTTTTTCTATTATAAGTGCAAAATGTGTGATGCGTGTATGCTGTTTCAATGTTTGAAAGCTTCTCATATGAAAAAAATGTGTACACTCCTGTTTTATAGTCAGTCAATAAAAGATATTAACTTAGCCTTCCTCATGGTATTGATTGCGTCCAGAAACTACCCATTTCTCAATAACCTAGGACATCTCTAACCTGTGCAATTGGTAATATAGGCCATGTGGAAAATGACAATAAATAATGCCCTAAATGGCTTGATAATGGAAAAAAATTTAAAGAGTCAAAGACTGCGTTGATCATGTGGTTCACTTTAAAATGGTTATTGATTGTAGAATTTAGTTTTAACTAACATTGACTATTAATTTCCTTCTTTGATAGTGTCTGTGTTAAAACAATAACACTATTAAGCTGTGACAAATTAAACAATAGACAAGCGTAAATTCAATTTACCTACAGCAAGCAACAGTTTTATCACTATTAGCAATTGCAGAGATCAAGATAAAGTATGTTTTTATGTACACCAACTCTTTTTTTTCTCCTTCAATGCTATTTATGGTGGAACTGTCTAAAATTGTCCCATAAAAAGTTCAGTTGAAAATAATGGTATGTATGTCATTTATCTGACTCATGTTTACTTTTTAGAGAGCTTGATTGAATACATGTGTGTACAAGCATGTTGGACCTTTATTGCTCTGGGATAATGGAATGGAAATATATCATGAAATGGTAAAATGAAATGGTAAAATTAGGAATAGATAAGATGTATTGCAGAATATTCATAATGGTGCACTCAGGTGTGCAGTAATCTAATCACCAAGGCTATAGGCCTTAGTGATTAATTACCAAGTAACTGAACTAATCACTTTGCATAATGATGTGATATGTCATGCAAAATCAAAATCTGTTTCCATTCTTAATCACTTACTTGATAGGAAAATTACACAAGGGATACAAAAGTGACTATTTATCATAAATCAATGTTTTAACAAAACACACTACAGTTTGTAAATGGGATTTTTGTGCATACAGATACAATATGGAAAAAACACAAGGTACTATCTTACTATGTTTATATAGTGCACTTTGTTGATCATGTTAGGATAGAGAATAATTTATGCTAATGACTGCCATAATTACCTTTTCATTAATAATGTATTTGTATATGCTGTGAATATTTTTGTATATGCTGTGAATATATATATATATATATGTGTAAATGCTGTGAATATATATGTAAATGCTATGAATATATATGTAAAGGCTGTGAATATATATGTAAATGCTGTGAATATATTTGTATTTGCTGTGGATATATATATATATATATATATATATATATATATATATATATATATATATATATATATATATATATATATATATATATTATCTCCAGAAGAAGTTCACCAAAACAGCTTTTATCAGTAAATTCATATAGGTTTTTAAAGATTGAAACTTGAGATTGTGCTGTTTTATGCCACACATAGCTTGCATTCTTAACCATAACAACTAAAATTACAACATAAACTTTATTAACATAAAACATATAAGTAGATGTGTCTAATTGAAATTAATCAAATAAAATCACATATATTTAAAAAAAATTCTACTTAAGATTTATCAGTGGAGTTCCAAAATGTTTGAAACTTAAGTTCCCACCTTATATATGTATTCGACACTTACTATCAGTAGTCTAACAAGTATGGCACTGTAAATATGGTTTATGTTATGAATTCTGATTCTGGTATAGTAGATATATGGCATGGATTTCTGGTGTACTTTCCTTTCCTCACACATCCACCACCATGGATCCTGCAGACGCAAACTGACCCTGAAACATAACAATGAAGATAACACAAACTGACCCTGAAACATAACAATGAAGGTCACACAATCTGACCCTGAAACATAACAATGAAGGTAACACAAACTGATCCTGAAACATAACAATGAAGGTAACACAAACTGACCCTGAAACATAACAATGAAGGTAACACAAACTGACCCTGAAACATAACAATGAAGGTAACACAAACTGACCCTGAAACATAACAATGAAGGTAACACAAACTGACGCTGAAACATAACAATGAAGTAACGCAAACTGACCCTGAAACATAACAATGAAGATACCACAAACTGACCCTGAAACATAACAATGAAGTAACGCAAACTGACCCTGAAACATAACAATGAAGATACCACAAACTGACCCTGAACCATAACAATGAAGTAACACAAACTGACCCTGAAACATAACAATGAAGATAACACAAATTGACCCTGAAACATAACAATGAAGATAACACAAACTGACCCTGAAACATTACAATGAAGGTAACACAAACTGACCCTGAAACATAACAATGAAGGTAACACAAACTGACCCTGAAACATAACAATGAAGGTCACACAATCTGACCCTGAAACATAACAATGAAGGTAACACAAACTGACCCTGAAACATAACAATAAAGATAACACAAAATGACCCTGAAAACATAACAATGAAGGTCACACAATCTGACCCTGAAACATAACAATGAAGTAACGCAAACAAACCCTGAAACATAAAAATGAGGGTAATAATGTACATTACTAACTTTAAATCAAGATAACTTACTAACATCAAAGTAGAGACTAACAACTTTTCTTCAGCACTTAACATGAAAGACAAACCTGAGAACATACTACAACAGGCTAAAATTTAGGGTCTTTATCTACATAGCATCCCTAAATGATAGAGTATTTGTCTGATTCTTTTATGAAGAAAGTTAACTTGTAAAGAAACTAGCTGGTTAGTGTTGCTAAGTTTATATATATGAGTAAACTAGATGGGCTGAATAGATAGTAATGTGTATATGGTTGGTTAAGCTTAGTCAATAAGGCTTTTACCTCGACAATACAGGATCCAGGTTTAAATCATAGACTGTCAGAAACAATCATCCTAAACTTGCAATATCCTAGATAAAAAGATATCCGCTTTGAGTGGAACTTCTTGTCGGTGCTGAGGAATTATACTGCATTAGCAAAAGTGGGCTTATTTGTACTGTATCTGTACTGTTGTAGCTGCCATCACTACTGGTGTACCTACCTGAAAGTCTAGAAGCTGTTGCAGGATCTGGTCTGCCGTGGGCCGGCCCTCACCATCATACCTCCAGCAGCTCTTCATCGTACGGTACCTGACATACACAAACAGGTCTTAAACTATGGATATACAGTTAATTCCCCATATTTGCATACCCAACTTCCCAGACAAGTTAATGCAAATAACCGGAATATGCATTAAAACGAAAAATCAATATAAGAGTACTATTCCAGTGAGCATATTTTGTGGTCAGATGCTGCAAATTTGATTAATTATTATTTAAACTCAGCTAGTGTTTGCAAGTTGCTCCAGAGATAAACTAATTAGCCGGCTTCAGCAGTCAGGTGAGTAGAGATGGATTATGCTTATAACTGAAATCAGGCTGACACCTTACACATTCAGCCATTAATTTTTAACAAAGGTTATGAAGAAAAGATTCGGTGTTTTAATATAGTATTCAATAAAGCAGAATATGCATATAACTGTTACTGGAACCAACTGTTCACGATTTTTTTTTATTGTCAGTGACTATATGCAGTAAAATTAGAAGTATATGTGGCATGTTTCAGTCTTAAAGAATTGCTAAAAGAACATGAATTAACTTTAATTAAATTTATTTGTATCAATGTTACATAACAAAGTAATTTCATTTGTTTTTTGGAATTTTTTATGTCATGATTAATGTTGAAAACATATTATTAAGCAAATCAAATTATCTAAAAATATCAGATATTAGAAAATAAAGCACATAGTTCCCATGAATTTTAAAAAGTCAACATGCAAAATAAAGGAAGTAAAAATGAGAGCAAATAAGCCAACCTATACATAATGAAATATGGATAGTTTGGACAATAGCATCCAGCATTGTTTTTTGCTTAATGTCATCAAAAATAACATGTGTTATTCGTTACAAGAGAAGAAGCGATAAAATAAAGGTAAGTAAAAATACCAATGATAATGTTCCATTCCAAGTCCTGAGTAACAGTTGGAATGTGCTTACAAGGTTCATACTACTGCCAGGCAGGATGGACTTTTTTATTTTTTACTAAAAACAATTGTTGTTTTGCACATTTCTGCTTAGTGTTTTTGAACAAGCAAAATAATCTCCCATGGATTCAGGCTTATATATATATCTGTAATAAGAACTGTTGTAATTGTCTGCCTGTCCGATATAGTTACTATATGTTGTGTTGAGGATTTCCACTTTTTTGTATATGAACACTTTGTAAGAGGCAAATGATACGCTTTGGTATTGGTTGAAATCAGCTTATTTTCAAAAAGTTCATATCAGTTCAATAGCAACGAACATATGACAGTACATGGTATTGTGTACATACAGTGTGAAGTGGGCATCAGCAGGTTTAGAAGGCCGTGTCCCATTCTTCACTGCCTGTTTGTGTGCCTCCAAGTCAAGTCCATCATATGGCTGCTGACCAAGGGTGAACATCTCCCACATCAACATGCCCAGGCACCAGCTGTATACAGAAAATAATTGTACAGAAATGTGACAAAAATATTGACAAATAAACTACTAGAATATCAATATTGGTAGTGTGATCCAGCTTAATGTCAACATTTGGAATATTACCTGGAGTTAAGGCATATATAGTTCAGTCCATCTGAAAACTTTGATGATGCAGTAGCTAGCCACTTACATGTCTGACTTCAGTGAAAACTTCTGGTCCATCAAGGATTCTGGGGCCAACCATGACTGATAGGCATCAGGCAGATGATGCTGGAATAACCATGGCAACCATGCAGATATATTAACAATTGTGACTAGTGTGAAATTTGTAAGATAATCAAATCACTACTCATAAATGATATAAATGAATATTTAAGGGTTTTATAGCTCATCGACACTTGATAGGTCATATGGCACCAAATATTCGTATAAATGGCTTAAACAATTTGTTATAAAAATAAAAACAGCAATATATCTGCTTCTGTTAAATATTGTAAGTACCGTTTCTTTCTAGGATTACAACACCAGCAATAGTTCACTATTTCACTTATTCATGAACAAGGTCAGTCTACCTACTAAGACTCAGACTGTTGGTAGAAAGTAAAAAACAAAGAAACCAAAACCATGTAAATAATACCAGTCAGTTATTTATATATTTAATAGAGGGGGCTAGTATTTAAAAGTGCAGAATGTTTGATGTGGTATTAAAGCCAATGATTATCACAACAACATTTTCAAAACTCTTTACACTTATTAACAGTTTTATAAACTTTGGTAGCAGATTGTCTGTGCTTATAAAAAGTAATAATTTCACTATTTTCAATTGTTATTTTTTGCATATAGCCAAACACAACAATATTTCTATATACAATATGTGCCCCATGCTTACCATCATAGAAGGTCCATCACTGGGTTCAGGTTCAAACCTCTCAGCCCAGTTAAAGTCCCCAATCTTGGCAACAGGGGTGCTGGTCAGGTACACATGGGCAGCCTGGAGGGACCGATGTTTAACCTGGTACAGAAAACACAACAATGTCTTAAGATGGTGTAAAGGAGTAAAGATATATAGTATGGACTACACAGATCACACTGAGTAGTTACTAAGTAGAATGTTAGGCAGTAGTAGAACATAAAGATATATAAAACTCATGAAATAGAGTCTTCATTAATCCATTGCTGGAGTGATATACCAATGCTGCACTGAAGAAAACATGTGACAGTGAAAACAATCAAAATAGACAAAACAGAGTACAAAGTTTAGTTGTGATGGCAAATAAAAATGATATACCAACAATTTATATGAAGGGGGTTGAGGGGAGGGTGCGCTTTACTAATACTTCAAAGCTGAAAGCTCAAACAGGCAAAATGTCTTTTATCCAAATAATTTAAAAAAAAAACTTTTGATATACTGACCTTTGCCTTGTGAATGTGGCACAGACCACAGCATACGTCTATGGCAAACTGCAGCAGTTGACAGATGATGGATGCAGTGAGATCCCCAGACTGGAGTGCATGCAGGTACTCTAGTAAACCAGTCTCACCATAGGAATCAAGGGCGATGTAAAACATGTCTGCAACACAAGCACACACACATCAGATATTTTATACAGACTGATATAAAACACTATAATTGTATCTAATAATGGTGCTGTGATGTTATGTTTAGTTTTAGTTACATTGACCCAAAAGCTTGTTGACCATAACAAACTCTTTATATTGGTCATCTGCCATTAAGTTTGATAATATCTCATTACGTACATGAAGTGCTTAAATCAAATTAGACATTACAAAATATATGTCAACTTATTGCCTGTATTCTTATAGGTCAGTTGACTAAATACCTGTTTTCTGACAAGTATTTTAGTAGACTTGTTACCTGTATTGTGATATGTAGTCAGTAGGCTGGTTACCTGTATTGTGATATGTAGTCAGTAGACTGGTTACCTGCATTATGATATGTAGTCAGTAGACTGGTTGCCTTGTAGTCAGTAGACTGGTTACCTGTATTCTGATATGTAGTCAGTAGGCTGGTTACCTGTATTATGATATGTAGTCAGTAGACTGGTTATCTGTATTCTGATATGTAGTAAGTAGGCAGGTTACCTGTATTCTGATATGTAGTCAATAGACTACTTACCTGTATTCTGATATATGGTCAGTAGGCTGGTTACTTGTATTCTGATATGTAGTCAGTAGACTGTTTACCTGTATTGTGATATGTAGTCAGTAGACTGGTTGCCTGTTTTGTGATATGTAGTCAGTAGACTGGTTCCCTGTATTCTGATATGCAGTCAGTAGACTGGTTACCTGTATTCTGATATGCATTCAGTAGACTGGTTACCTGTATTCTGATATGAAGTCAGTAGACTGAGTACCTGTATTCTGATATGTAGTCAGTAGACTGGTTACCTGTATTGTGATATGTAGTCAGTAGACTTGTACTTGTATTCTGATATGTAGTCAGTAGACTGGTTACCTTTATTCTGATATGTAGTCAGTAGACTGGTTACCTGTATTCTGATATGAAGTTAGTATTCCGATATGTAGTCAGTAGACTGGTTCCCTGTATTCTGATATGTAGTCAGTAGACTGGTTCCCTGTATTCTGATATGCAGTCAGTAGACTGGTTACCTGTATTCTGATATGCATTCAGTAGACTGGTTACCTGTATTCTGATATGAAGTCAGTAGACTGAGTACCTGTATTCTGATATGTAGTCAGTAGACTGGTTACCTGTATTGTGATATGTAGTCAGTAGACTGGTACTTGTATTCTGATATGTAGTCAGTAGACTGGTTACCTGTATTCTGATATGTAGTTAGTAGACTGGTAACCTGTATTCTGATATGCAGACAGTAGACTGAGTACCTGTATTCTGATATGTAGTCAGTAGACTGGTTACCTGTATTTTGATAGGTAGTCAGTAGACTGGTTACCTGTATTCTGATATGTTGACAGTAGACTGGTTATGTTGAGATGGGGACCAACTATGGCCAACATTTCTGCCTCCTTAGACAGTCTCTGCAAAGTGACCTTGGTATCGGGGACATCTATGTATTCATAAAGCAAAACAATTGTAAAACTTAAAGCTGCAGCACAATGCAGCATAAAGGAGATAACTGTAAAGAAAAAAGGTGAAATAAGTGGAATCATTCCATCATACTACACAAAATGCATACTAACATATAGATCTATTAGACTGAAAATAATGGATTTCAAAAATAAAAAGAAACAAAAACTAATCAACAACAGAATAATTATTTCAACAACAAAAAAATCGAACCATTAGAAAATGAAAATTACACGACATTAAGTTTGAACCAACAATGCCAAATATAAGTCAACCCTGCTAACCAGCCATCCAAGCGGATGCAATTTGATTACAAATATAATTAGTTAATTTGTTGAAAACTGTTGTTGAAAGAATCAAACAAGAAGGTGCCTTACTTAATTCAGTTAGTAACTGAGTAGATTTTGAAAAAGCTATTTAAAAAAAGACAGATTATCAATGTTATAAATTTATAAAGTGCAACAGCTTTAAAGTTTAAACTAATATTTTAAATAAATGTATGCAAAAAAAAAAAAAAACAAGTTCTCAGCATCAACTCCATATATCATTGCAAAAGCAAGTTTAAAAACCTTAGTTATTCTGAAGAAAATTAAATTAAAAATGATAACAAACCTTTGAGCTGAACAAGTTTCACACAGCATCTGTTTTTTCGGCCACTTTGGGTTATTTCCCCTGCATACACTGAACAGAACTGCCCCTTGGTGATCATATTTAACAACCTGACTTTTGAACCATCCGGCTTGTTACCTAGCAACATGGAGTTTTCAGTCATGGAGGAGTTCCTTGATGATTGGTTGTCATTGGTGACAGTAGAGACTGGCTGTGTTTGCTGTATGAAATGAAAGCAAACTTATTACAATGATTTTTAGATCAGTATTAATTATAATAAACATTATACTTCAAATAAATTTGTATCAGATTTATTTTTTCTCATATGTAGTCACTTCTTCTTGAAGTTGTAACACTGAAGTTACTGTTTAAAAAGCAATTTTATACATGCAGTAAAGGGATTAGTTTTAATGAAAGCATGGCTTTAAGACATCATGATTTAAGTAGAGCTGATAACTAGAATGATGAGGAAAAGAGTAATAATGGCCAGAATGTCAAGTCACAAGAGAAAGGAGTTGCAAACAAAATTTTTTACCAATTTACTGGAAACAAAAGTTTAAGAGAGTAAATATAAACATCCTAATTTCACTTATTAGCATATAAGTTGTTTTCAAATGTTTTCAAATGTCAAATTCAATTTTTATACATGATTGGTGCCAGTCTCACATCATGTGTAAAGATATTGGTATAATTATAACCAAATAGAGTTTTCTTGTTGGCGCCACAAATGCACATGCATGAACCTGTAAAGTTTGTCACATCCTAAATGCACATGTTACAAGTCATTTAGGGGAAAAATAACATAATGGGACATGATTCTGCCATTATTGACACTTCATGAGCTGACCAGTTATTGTTAACAGGTCATGCATAAACAAAAAACAGTAAGAATGGAAGATATTGATTTCTGGCAGCCTACCTAAATGTTGTCAAGCGACACAAGCTATCTCAATTCAACTCCTGTATGTGAATTCATTTTTAATATGCCAAGGGTACTCTTATGTATAATGTAACAGTTTGAAATCAAGATAAAGTGACTGGGTTACGTAAAAGACACCCTAATATTTTAAGCGCCACAAATGAAAAATTACCAAACCACTTAAAAAACTAAACAGAGCAAGAAGAAGCAGTGACTTGCCACCTATCCCACACACTGTTATTTCATGTTGATTATTCTATGTGAAAAAAAAAGAAAAAGCTGCAGAAAATTTGGATTTTTTGTAGATTTGTAGTGTTTTTCTGCTGTGGTAACAATATGCCACTGTGTTTCTAGCTGTTAAAATAAAAATTATCTCACATAAATAAATATCAATGTAAACTATAACTGTAAGCCATCATTTATATACCCTACCCTGTTCTCTTGAAGTAAATCCCACCCTTATACCAAAGCATGAAATATTGTTAAAAGGGGAAATAACTCTTGCAATAGAGCCTCTGATCATAATGGAAAAAAAAATCAAACACAGGTATTTATGACACTAAAATAAGTATAGTTTCATCACAAGAGAAGACTAAATTGTGTCTGGACAAACAGAAAACTTGATTCTAGTATATCGCTACCCATGCCCAACCCTGCAAAAAAATTAATTGTTTGTCTTTGCAGTATGTTAGGAGCACAGCAAAAAAATCTTAGAGTAAGAGCCAGGCTTTCCCACTTATTTGTCAACTGAGTTATTCAACCAGCAAAGAAATCTTAGTATCAGACTGATAATAAGGTGAAAAGGCTTGTATATCTACAAATGACAGCCAAATACCTACAATGTTCACAGCTCCGTCTCTGAATATGACAGGTGCCTCAGTCTTAGCATGCTTGGCCCTAGGATGATGTCTGTACCAGCAGAAAAAGCCAGCAATTATGAGGAAGCAGACAAGGACACCAACTCCACTGCCGATTCCAATCTGTAGTGACTGAACCAGCCCCTCAGATGGAGTTTCTTCTACAGCCGATTCTGTAGCAGACAGAAAAGACCTGTGGTTGATATACAGTCTACTACTTGTAGGACCAGCCCAGCAACAAGTTGCAAAATGTATGCTGAGGTTGAAACAAGTGTTTTATGTAGGTTTCATGTACCATTACATGTTTTTAGTTATTAAATGTAAATGCCTTCTTAAGAAATATCTAACGCTTCATCAAATGTGCTGGTATAAAAAATACATATATCCAGTCATGGTATCCTAACATGTGGCCAACCAGTTGTGGATATGGAGGATCTGACAAGAGTGCACAATGGAAATATGAACGAAGTTGATAAAATTATACAAAACAAGATTGTACATTTTTAATACAGAAAAAAGTATAAAAGTAAGGCTCTTTCAACAATATTTTAGTAATTCCTTTGAAAATACCTGTGACCAAAACATCTGAGAAAGATTCACTTAAAAAAAAACATTATCCCTGAAGGTCTTATCTGACTGTTCAGACCAATTTTTATTTTTCACGAAACAAAATAAATGATTTTTATTTGAAAAGATCCCCAAAATACTGTTTATTGATGTCCTACATCCTATATGAAAAGTGATATCATGCTGCGAAACATCCCACTTGTCATTAAAAACATGAATTCACTATCTGAGCCATGCTACACTGTTAACTACTGTTGAACCAAGAAAGCAACATGATAACTTACTTTTGAGATCATGCTGTATTATCATCCAAGTAATCTGCTCTGACATTTTGATAATCACCAATATATATTTTTTTGCCAAAATCCATAACATGCTTACTTATAGATTTCAAAAGAAAGACTATTTACAGCAATTTATTTCATGATTAGTGCTAACAATTTAGATAGTGTTCAAAAAAGCCTTAACTTAGACTTAAGTACGGGTTTATACAGAAGGCATGCTAGAATCCTCACAACAGGTTTTAGATATTGGTCTAGGCAAACTGTCAAATACCACCTTAAAGAACAAAACCAACAATTGTACGTGTATAAGGTACATTAAAAAATACATGTAAAGCATTGAAAGCTGATTTTAAGTATAAATGTCGGGAACATCAACTTTTCATAGATTATGCATGAAACAATAGTAACATTGCACAAGTAACTGTGAATAAAAGGGGTGAAATAAAAAATGCCTGATGTTTTATACCCAGGGGAAGGTACATCAAAATTGACATCATCTTAATGTCAAATATCTTGACTGCTGCACATTCATATAAGCTTGGTCAAAGAACAGTACACTTCCAATGCCTCCTTACAAACTTCATGAATCTTCATGTAAACACAATGTGCAAAAGTGCTTATACAGGTTATATGCAAGGTCACTTACCTTGTTGACATGCCAGGCCTTTCCAGCCCACTTCACACCCTGTTGGACAGCGTCCATCCTCCACATAGCAGGGACTGGAAAACTTGCAGTGACCGCATGACAGCTCACAGTTGATCCCATAGTAACCAGGCATACATGCTGAGAAATAAACATAATCATGCTGCAGAAAAACAATATAAAAGATGAAACTGTAGACAGTGGACAAGAGAGGACATTTTACTTCAATCATACTTCAGAAATGCTTAAAAATATGGATAAAGAATATAAAAGATTTATTTTAGAAATAGTATTGTAACATTTTAAAATAAAATAAAAGGGTTATATTGCCCTCAATAAAAATAGAATCCTGATGATGCCCCTATTGGCAAAAGCATGTAATCAATGATAGCTTACCATTGCCAGTGGGTATGTAGGAATGTTTACAGGGCATATGCAGAGTCATGCTGCTCTTAGTGTTTTAAATGAAAAAAACAGGGTAGTCATGAAATACCTGATGATTTTTTCATAATTACCAAATCTATTTTAAGATATAACTGAATGACCAAAATTTGGGAAGAAGGAACAAATAACTTTCAGAATGTAATCTAGAAAAATGCACATAGGAAGGCACAATCATGGAAGAAGACTTAACAAATGGAGCAAGTCCATGAAGAGGTCTACCCTCAACAAATAGAACAAGTCCATGAACAGGTTTACCCTCAACAAGTGGAGTAAGTCCATGGAGAGGTCTACCCTCAACAACTCAACAAGCAGAGCATGTCCATGAAGAGAGCTACCCTCAACAACTCAACAAGCAGAGCAAGTCCATGAAGAGTTCTACCCTCAACAACTCAACAAGCAGAGCAAGTCTATGGAGAGAGCTACCATCAACAAGTTGGACAAGTCCATGAAGAGGTCTACTCTCAACAAGTGGAGCAAGTGCATGAAGAGGTCTACTCTCAACAAGTGGAGCAAGTCCATGAAGAGGTCTACTCTCAACAAGTGGAGCAAGTCCATGAAGAGGTCTACTCTCAACAAGTGGAGGAAGTCCATGAAGAGGTCTATTCAACAAGTGGAGCAAGTCCATGAAGAGGTCTACTCTCAACAAGTGGAGCAAGTCCATGAAGAGGTCTACTCTCAACAAGTGGAGCAAGTCCATGAAGAGGTCTACCCTTAACAACTCAAAAAGCAGAGCAAGTCCATAGAGAGGTCTACCCTTAACAAGTGAAGCAAGTCCATGGAGAGATTTGCCCTTTGCAAGTGGAGCAAGTCCATGTAAAGATCTACACTCAACAACTCAACAAGCAGAGCAAGTCCATGGAGAGAGCTACCCTCAACAAGTTGAGCAAGTCCATGAAGAGGTCTACCCTCAACAACTCAACAAGCAGAGCAAGTCCATGGAGACAGTACCCTCAACATCTCAACAAGCAGAGCAAGTCCATAGAGAGAGCTACCCTCAACTAGTTGAGCAAGTCTATGAAGAGGTCTACCCTCAACAACTCAACAAGCAGAGCAAGTCCATGGAGAGAGCTACCCTCAACAACTCAACAAGCAGAGCAAGTCCATGGAGAGGTTTACCGTCAACAAGTGGAGCAAGTTCATGAAGAGGTCTTCCCTCAACAACTCAACAAGCAGAGCAAGTCCATAGAGAGGTCTACCCTTAACAAGTGAAGCAAGTCCATGGAGAGATTTGCCCTTTACAAGTGGAGCAAGTCCATGTAAAGATCTACATTCAACAAATCAACAAGCAGAGCAAGTCCATGGAGAGATCTACCCTTAACAACTCAACAAGCAGAGCAAGTCCATGGAGAGATCTACCCTTTACATGCAGAACACGTCCTTGGAGAGGTTTACTCTTAACAAGCATAGCGAGTCCATGGAGAGGTCTACCCTCAACAACTTAACAAGCAGAGCAAGTCCATGGAGAGATCTACCCTAAATAAGTGGCAAGTCCACCCTCAAGAAGTACTATGCATCAACTTTGGAAGAAGAATTCTTTACACGAGGATAAAAAGAGAATTACCATCAACAGGAGGTGTTGCCCTTACTTCTGGAGGCATTAATTCTTTGCATTTTCTATGATGTTTTTTTTTAGGTTAAAGTGTTAGATCCTTACTTTAATTTGATTCTTAAAACTTGACTTTCTCATTACAGGATTATCATTTTAGTAAATATCATGTTTATAAACATAACTGAAGATTTTATATAAATCATCGACAACACTTAATAAACTTGAATTCCCACAATCGACTTACCTTCATCACATTTTGGCCCCTGTTTACCTAGTCCACATGAGGTGCAAGCCCCAGTGCCTGCGTCACATGACTGATTAACACACTTCATGGAGCAAGGCTTATCACACTGGAAACCATAGTAACCATGTACACACTGCTGCTCACAGTCACCTGAATTAGACATACTTGAGGTTATTTATCTATTTAATACATCACAAAACAATATAGTTCAAATTTAAGAGTTCCATATCAGTACATACAATTAGCATACATTAGGGCACTTTGTTTTAAGATTTATATGCAAGAAATTTGAAGTGACTGTTTTTCAACCAGTGCTTGATACAGGACAGCTCTTAGTTTGTGTTATGGGAGATTAAATATAACTGTCATAAATCAGCCATGCTGCAAGAAAATTGATGCATTAGTGGTTTGTCAAAATAAGAAAAGAAAGTGACACACATTCAATAAACACATGTTATCAAAAGAACAAGTGTTGATATTGTGAACATAACAGGCTGGGATTGCAAATACCATAAACAAAAAGGTTAATTTGAGCATGCAATTTCAAAACAATGCTATGCTTCTCAAAACTTTCGGCTTTCTTCTATACCTTAAAAGTCAAGGGAGAGATACTGAAACCTGTTTTAGATACAGCCATTAAGTGACCCAAGGTTTAAAGTTACATCTGAGTTAAGATTTTTATTAAATCTTTCCTCTAGTAAACAAGAAAATATATCAAATCTAATCTGCATTATGTTTCATTTAAAGAAAACAATACTGATAAAGTAGTTTATTGAAAATAATAACTTGCCAACTAAAAATATTTAGGTAAAAAAATCCTTTTTTTTATTGCTAATTCCACAATTGTTTTATTTTCCATGTAAAACTCTGATTTTAAATTCCAAAGTTTACCAAACTTTAGTGTAAAGCATCCTGACGTTGACCTAAATAAACTGAAAACCAAAAATATGTTGGTCACAATTCATGGCAGTAAAGAGTGTTTACTAACCATTTGCATCATTTTGGGCACGTACACAGTGTATTTTTTTAACTTGTAAGACCCTACTACACTGAGAAAACAAAATGCGTGTACAGCCTTTTTAACTGCTTATATCGTGCACATGCATCTTTTTTGACATCAGAACCAGTTCCCTTTCTGAATACTTTCAACAAGTAAATGGCATACTCAATGAAGACATTGGTTTTCTGGTGCAGTCACAGCTAGACAATAAATTTCAAGCATGTATTTTATACATCTGTCATAATTATGGGCTAAAATGTTTGACCATTCTCATAATAATTTAAATACAATGTACGTGTGTTTTGCCATGAAGTGAGTACACCCAATGAAGCAAGCAGACAGACCATTATGAAATGGAGAAACATGTGTCAGTCAAAGCATATTTGAATAAAACATATTGTGTGTACCAGTCCTCTTATATGTATACAAAAAATAGACAATGACCATCAATTTACAATGATTTTTCATTTAAATTTAAGTGCCTGCAGAAAATGGTGAACAAAACAAAAGTAAGATATAAAAAATAGCTATTAACAAAGTAATTCATGTAGAAATACTTAGTAAACTTTATGTTTTAAATCCATTACAGAACATCTGACAAGGTTACAACTATTCCTTTTGCTGCACTATTTCCACATTGAATTTGTTCATTACTTTAACATATGCATGAAATTTCTTTTAATCTTCACGAAAGAAATTAACAAACACTAGACCTTCGGTTCACCAAGCTAGCAGTATCTACTGGTCCAAACCAAATTTCAAAAGACCTGTAAAATTTTGGCATTTTGACACAAAAAACTTGTTTTGCCAATCATGCTGTTATTTATAAAGTGGTGCCAGCTTAGACATCTGAACATATCGGCAATCTCTGTAAAAGGTTGCTAAGCTACCCGAGGTGTTACTAGTGGTTGTGTTCAGTAAAAGGTGGTACAGCATTGTTTTGTTTAGTTTGTTATATATAGTTTTCATAATAATATAGTCTTTTGCAATAATGTGTCTGAAAACGTCAGTCCATTTTACTAGTAAAATTTACTAGACCCGACAGATATTTTGGTTGACTTGGGCCACAGTCTACCAGGTTTTGTCGAACACTGTCAATGGAGTATAAGTTTTGTACTAAAAAGATTACAAACTGAGATTACTCAAGAAAATAAACACACCTGAATTGCGATTGCACACCTTGTTGACACAGTGTACATTGCATGTCTGGTCGCACTTGTCACCCCACCACCCTGGATTACAGCTGTTGATACAGATCCCTGTGAGCTGGTCACATTCAAGCCTTCCACATGCCTTGTTGCAGAGGTTGAGACAGTCCAAGCCAAACCAGCCCTGCTTACAGCCATCTACACACACCTTGGTCAGCTCGTCACAGTTGTCATTAAAGCAGTTAGGAGAGCACTTGTTGGGACACTTTTGTGGGCACACAATCTCACAGTCGTCTCCAGCATAGCCCAACTTGCAACCATATTCACATTTGCCTGTTTGCCAATTGCACACATTATTTTTGCAGCGATCATTACATGTCTCACTGCAGTATGGGCCAAAGCGTCCATCATAGCAACCATTGATACACTCCCCAGTTGATAAATTGCAGCGACGATCGAGTGTTGAAATAATTTTGCAGTGGTCTGGACATTTCTTATTACAGGTTTCTCCATACCAGTCTAATGTACAGCCAAAGCAATGGCCCGTGTTTCTGTCACAGATGTTGGAGAAGCAGTTGCGATTGCATGGTGTTTCACACTGAGTGCCATGATATCCTGGATAACAACCATCCTGACAAGCACCTGTGTCCTTGTTACATTTGACAAACTGACTGTAGTCATCCTGCCTGCAGTTTTCCTGGCAGCTGTTTTCACAGATAACACCCCACTTGCCTGGCTCACATGAAGCACATACATTGCCCTTGAAGCTCTCACAGTCTGTGCAGAACACCGGACAGGTGCGATCACAACGCTGACCATACCATCCTGGTTTACACTGGCAGTAGCCCTCGATGGAGCAATTAGCAGTTAGACAGTTACTGCTGCAGGTGTACTGGCACTGCTCACCATAGAAACCCTGACGGCAGCCCTGATCACAGTGCCCCGTGGCCATGTTACAAATATTTCCCATCTCCCTCAGACAGTTCTCTGGACATCGGATGCATTCAGATTGAGGCTTGTAGTAGCCGTTCATACAAGTTTTACATATAACAAAGTTATAGCTGTTGAAGCTGCAATTTGCACAGTTTTTTAGAGTGCACTGATGATTACATAACTGCCCAGAGCCAAACCATCCATCATGACAGCCTCCAGGGCATGTCCCCGTGGATGAGTTGCACTGATGTAAACAGTTACTTTGGTTACAAGAGATGCAATTTTTCTGGTTTGGACTCGGAAAGAGGCCTTCTTGACATTGCCTGCAAATCACCTCTCCATTCAGTAAGTCGCATCTAGCACAATTTGAGACATCACACCGCCGGTCACAAGTGGCACCAAACCAAGGCTCTATACACTGGGTGCAAGCACCAGTATGGGCATCACAAGAGCTAATGCAGTTGATACTGCAAGGCTTACAGCTCTGAAAGTAGGTGCCAGGGTTAGGGTAGTAGCCTTAAAGAGATTAGAAAAAATAGTGTTTAATATTTAACAAAGCTGTTTATAATCAATTATATAAATAAATAGTAATCAATATTTAATAATATAAGAAAGGATACGGTCCAGATGATGCAAAAGATTACAAGTCTAAGATTGACTAAGTTTAGTCATTGTATGGACTACAACAAGCGTTCACAAAGTCTGCCTAGATAAAATGTGAATGTACTGTACTGTATATTTACAAATATCATAATAAATACAATTTACTGCTTTATTATTATAAAATTAACATTCATTTCATAGAAGGTATGGTTAAAAATAAGAAATGTGCTTCACATAAACAAAAATATAAAGTTACTGATAATGATTTTAGATAATTTACCAACCTTGTTCACAAGTGTGACAGTAGAGTGAGCTTGTCTTGTCACATCTGACGCAAAGGGGATAAGGACAGGGGACCTGGTCACACTTGTCACCATTGTACATATCCATGCAGCCATAAATACAGTTGCCATGGCGATCACATGTATCCAGACTAGTTCCAATACAGTTCTGACTGCATGTCTCGTTGCACATTGGTCCATAGTACCCCGGCTGGCATCTATGGAAGAGTGGGTCATGGTGAATTCACAATAGCTTAAGGGTTCATATAGCATTAAACTCGAAACAGGGTGAGATATGGCTTCATGAATCAATAAAACATTATGCAGAAATATCTTCAATTACATGATGCACCAACTCTCTTTTCATTGTGTGCCATGTCATGGGACTGAGCATGATAATTAAGGAATATAAAAATAAATAATAGAAGGAATTAAAGAAGTGCCAAGATGAAAACATGCATGGTCTCCTTTCAAACAAAACAAAGGTATCAACATAAAGTCATGCTCCTGCCTGTACTAAAACTCTCCTGTCAAAAAAATAAATAGTGGAGCAACCTCGCCAGTCAAAAACAACTGATGTGGAGCAGGAATCGACATCCAAACTGGCAGAAAGTGGTCTTCCTAGAAACAGGTACAATATGCTGTAACCAGGTTAAGGTGCTAAAACATTGTGTGGCTGACAACTTAGGATGACAAGAAGTAGGCACAAGACAGCATCAAAGGCAGGAGACATCTTGCAAGTTTATGAAAAGGTTAATGTTACAGTCACCAATCAACAGAGTGTCAAACCAGATCTGCAGATGCACTACATATTAGGACCTCAGGAAAATGTGGACAGTCCACAAACAAACTTGCAGAAGTAGTATTAATATGAACCAGTGCGGCTTAATTTCTCCTTGGTTCCAGATATGACTCATTACCTACACGATCAGATCTGCATCGATGAGAAATGATTGATGAGCCTACTTGCTTACTGTGCAAATAGATAGGATCTTCACAAAGCATATTGTCCTCGTGTTCATGGGCTCTTGCTAAAGGAAGATAAAAATGGCAGCACAATAACTAACAGAATGCTTGCACTTATCCTGAAGAAAAAAATAGGTATAGTCCCTTGAACAAGGTTGATTCAACCCACATTTCCCTTTCTGAAACCAGGCAAACCTGCACCTGCTGCAAGAACCTACATCGATAGGTATATATCTAGAATGTATTTTTATAAAGCGTGTATTGAATTTCAAATGACAGATATCAAAAATATTACCGTTATCTTTTATTCCTACAGTTAAAACCTTAATAACCTTTACAGACACATAGCTTTTAAAATGATCTATGGTTTGAAACTTTAAGCTTGTGTGTATGTGTTGATAAATCTAGAGGCTATAAGTATGAGGTAGTGAATTGGTAAGAAACAGATAAACTGTACTGAAAGCATAAGTTTCAAAGTGCTTTGGATTTGTATAATTCTTTCTAAAAAGCTTTTATTTGGCAGTGCAATGCTCTACTGGCTGAGCCAATGGTTTTTGGTAATGCAAATTTTATTGTAGTTTAATTATGTTAGCATGACAACTTTCAACATAACCTATGTTATGATTGTAACAGGTTTCATCTGGCACATATAAGTTTAGTTTAAAGTCGGTCCCCAAGCGAGGCCAATTGCTAATGTTTTAGAAAGTCTTCAGTGCCATATACAATTAAATTGCTATGTACCTATTACAATGTTTCATGGGAATTAGTATGGGTATAAAAAATAGGATGACATTAAATGGTAAACAAGAGGGCCATGATGGCCGTTAATCGCCCGCCTGATGACACAGGCTTTTAGTAGGCTCAAATCTAAAAACTTCAAGTTATTAAGAGTTATTTACTTTAGAAATCTTTGGTGAAGATTGGACTATTTGTGTGGCCACTGGGTTAATAGCATTATCTAGAATTTTACCAAGTAACCTACTGAAACCACATGACCCACTTCAAAACATATATAAGATTTCATACTGGCAAACATGCTGGCCAAGTTTGTTGAAGATTGGGCCTTCAATGTGGCCACTTAAGTGTTTTTACAAGGTTTTTCTCAAATGTGACCTAGTGACCTACTTTTGACCCCACATGACCCAATAATTTACTTATCCAAGATTTGATGCAGACAAACAATCTGACTAAGTTTGATGAAGATTGGCCTATAAATGTGGCCTCTAGTGTGTTCACAAGCTTTTTCTAAGATTTGACCTAGTTACCTACTTTTTGACCCCACGTGACCCAATAATGAAGTCATTCATGATTTCATGCAGACGAACATTCTGACCAAGTTTGGTGAAGAGTGGGCTATAAATGTGGCCTCTAGTGTGTTCACAAACTTTTTCTAAGATTTGAACTAGTGACCTACTTTTTGACCCCACATGACCCAGTTACAAACTCATCCAAGATTTCATGCGTCAAACATTTTGACTAATTTGATGAAGATCGGATAAAAACTGTGGCCTCTAGTGTGTTCACAAGCTAAAATGTTGTCGATGGGCAACAGACGAAGCGGTATCACAAAAGCTCTGCTTAACGTGCTCAGGTGAGCTAATAAAACAAGAGGGCCATGATGGCCCTTAATCGCTCACCTGATGACACAGGCTTTACGTAGGCTCAAATCTGGCATCAAGTAATTAAAAGTTATTTACTTTAGAAATCTTTGGTGAAGATTGGACCATTAGTGTGGCCACAGGGTTGATAACATTTTCTAGATTTTTACCAAGTAACCTTCTGAATCCACATGACTCACTTCAAAACATATGTAAGATTTCATACTGGCAAACATGATGGTCAAGTTTGGTAAAGACTGGGCCATCAACGTAGCCTCTTAAGTGTTTTCACAAGCTTTTTCTAAAATTTAACCTAGTGACCTACTTTATGACCCCACGTGATCCAGTTACGAACTCATCCGAGATTTCATGCAAACAAACATTCAGACCAAGTTTGGTGAAGATTGGGCTATAAATGTGGCCTCTAGTGTGTTCACAAGCTTTTTCTAAGATTTGACCTAGTAACCTACTTTTTGACCCCACGTGACCCAGTTATGAACTAATCCAAGATTTCATTCAGACAAACATTCTGACCAAGGTTGGTGAAGATTGGGCTATAAATGTGGCCTCTAGTGTGTTCACAAGCTTTTTCTAAGATTTGACCTCGAGACCTACTTTTTGACCCCAAGTGACCCAGTTACAAACTCATCCAATATTTCATGCAGACAAACATCCTGACCAAGGTTGGTGAAGATTGGGCTATAAATGTGGCCTCTAGTGTGTTCACAAACTTTTTCTAAGATTTGACCTAGTGACCTACTTTTTGACCCCACGTGACCCAGTTACAAACTCATCCAAGATTTCATGCAGACAAACATTCTGACCAAGTTTGGTGAAGATTGGGCTATAAATGTGGCCTCTAGTGTGTTCACAAGCGTTTTCTAAGATTTAACCTCGTGACCTACTTTTTGACCCCACGTGACCCAATTACGAACTCATCTAAGATTTCATGCAGATAAACATTCTGACCAAGTTTGGTGAAGATTTGGCTATAAATGTGGTCTCTAGTGTGTTCACAAGCTTTTTCTAAGATTTGACCTCGTGACCTACTTTTTGACCCCACGTGACCCAGTTACGAACTCATCCAAGATTTCATGCAGATTAACATTCTGACCATGTTTGGTGAAGATTTGGCTATAAATGTGGCCTCTAGTGTGTTCACAAGCTTTCTCTAAGATTTGACCTCGTGACCTACTTTTTGACCCCACGTGACCCAGTTACGAACTCATCCAAGATTTCATGCAGTCAAACATTCTGACCAAGTTTGGTGAAGATTTGGCTATAAATGTGGCCTCTAGTGTGTTCACAAGCTTTTTCTAAGATTTGACCTAGTGACCTACTTTTTGACCCCACTTGACCCAGTTACGAACTCATCCAAGATTTCATGCAGACAAACATTCCGACCAAGTTTGGTGAAGATTGGGCTATAAATGTGGCCTCTAGTGTGTTCACAAGCTTTTTCTAAGATTTGACCTAGTGACCTACTTTTTGACCCCACGTGACCCCGTTACGAACTCATCCAAGATTTCATGCAGTCAAACATTCTGACCAAGTTTGGTGAAGATTTGGCTATAAATGTGGCCTCTAGTGTGTTCACACGCTTTTTCTAAGATTTGACCTAGTGACCTACTTTTTGACCCCACTTGACCCAGTTACGAAATCATCCAAGATTTCATGCAGACAAACATCCTGACCAAGGTTGGTGAAGATTGGGCTATAAATGTGGCCTCTAGTGTGTTCACAAACTTTTTCTAAGATTTGACCTAGTGACCTACTTTTTGACCCCACGTGACCCAGTTACAAACTCATCCAAGATTTCATGCAGACAAACATTCTGACCAAGTTTGGTGAAGATTGGGCTATAAATGTGGCCTCTAGTGTGTTCACAAGCGTTTTCTAAGATTTAACCTCGTGACCTACTTTTTGACCCCACGTGACCCAATTACGAACTCATCTAAGATTTCATGCAGATAAACATTCTGACCAAGTTTGGTGAAGATTTGGCTATAAATGTGGTCTCTAGTGTGTTCACAAGCTTTTTCTAAGATTTGACCTCGTGACCTACTTTTTGACCCCACGTGACCCAGTTACGAACTCATCCAAGATTTCATGCAGATTAACATTCTGACCATGTTTGGTGAAGATTTGGCTATAAATGTGGCCTCTAGTGTGTTCACAAGCTTTCTCTAAGATTTGACCTCGTGACCTACTTTTTGACCCCACGTGACCCAGTTACGAACTCATCCAAGATTTCATGCAGTCAAACATTCTGACCAAGTTTGGTGAAGATTTGGCTATAAATGTGGCCTCTAGTGTGTTCACAAGCTTTTTCTAAGATTTGACCTAGTGACCTACTTTTTGACCCCACTTGACCCAGTTACGAACTCATCCAAGATTTCATGCAGACAAACATTCCGACCAAGTTTGGTGAAGATTGGGCTATAAATGTGGCCTCTAGTGTGTTCACAAGCTTTTTCTAAGATTTGACCTAGTGACCTACTTTTTGACCCCACGTGACCCCGTTACGAACTCATCCAAGATTTCATGCAGTCAAACATTCTGACCAAGTTTGGTGAAGATTTGGCTATAAATGTGGCCTCTAGTGTGTTCACACGCTTTTTCTAAGATTTGACCTAGTGACCTACTTTTTGACCCCACTTGACCCAGTTACGAAATCATCCAAGATTTCATGCAGACAAACATTCCGACCAAGTTTGGTGAAGATTGGGCTATAAATGTGGCCTCTAGTGTGTTCACAAGCTTTTTCCTAAAATTTGACCTCGTGACCTACTTTTTGACCCCAGGTGACCCAATAATGAACTCATCCAAGATTTCATGCAGACAAACATTCTGACCAAGTTTGATGAAGATTGGATAAAAATTGTGGCCTGTAGTGTGTTCACAAGGTAAATGTTGACGACGGACGACGGACGACGAACGACGGACGACAGACGACGGACAAAGCGGTATCACAAAAGCTCCCCTTGAGCACGTTGTGCTCAGGTGAGCTAAAAAGACAGGTAACTCATAAATCAGACTTATTAAATATTTGAAAGAAGCATCACTTAAGTTTACATTGTATCTTATAAATGCCTAAATTATTGAACAGAAATTTAAAAAAAATATCATTTTTTTTAAAACACAATTAACAAGAAAGTTGACTTAATGCAACAGCAAGCTACAAAAGTCACTATTATTAAAGAATCATACAGGGATGACAGCAAAAACATTATCATGGGGAAGGGTTATTTGGGCAGTGGTGGTTAACTCTTAACCTTTAAGATTAGTTGTAATTGAAGAGGCTTATGTAAAAAGAGCAGATTCAGAATTGCTCGCAAATGCTCAGAGCTGCCTGAACAACATCTGCCTTTAGATTTATTGTGAAGTTTCTATAAACATTTCTATGCATATTTACATATGCATGTTGAGTAAAGAAGATGACTAAGATGTGGTAAACAGAAATTTGTAGAATCTCTTTACACAATGTAGTTGGGTAAGCACTTAGGTATGGATCAATCTCTGTTCAAGATATTATAACAATGAGGACTCAACACATCAAACTAATGTAAATAACCATCATACTTAATGCAAACAAAAACACAATCAGCAATAGCACAAACAATACCTGCATGTTTTTGTCTCTATCCACATAAAACACATCCACACCAGCAACCAATTAAAAGTTTACATTGAAAGTGCATTAAGTAAAGCATAAGGATATTTAGAAGTGAACAAAGGGCTATGACTAAATAGGTAGTGAATGACATCAGTTTGCTGTCACAACGGACCTTCAGGTTTCAGCATTATCATTATTACTCTCACACCTTTCCTTTGCCAGCATTTATAACCTATTATTAACATATACAAGTATTATTATCATTTTAATAATAATACATCACCATGAATGTAAAAACAACTTATAAACAAAAGACTTATAAAAAATATGAACTTGTTGGTGTTTTTTTTTCATCATCACCATCATCATCATCATCACAATCACCATCATCAACAACAACAGTAATTTTTCACTGCAACTTATACCCCCCATTCTATCATTCCAATAAGTACACACCAAAGAAGCCAGGTTACCAGTCCTTACCTTGTGCATTCGTGGACAGAGTTGGGTCTAATAATACATTCTCTACATTCTTGTATGATGCAGCGTCTGTCACATTTCTGTCCAACATATCCTGGCTGACAGCCATACAAACAATCAAAGGTATGGGAATCACAGAAGTCATAGAGGCAGTGCTCACAGTAGCCATTCAGCATGGATCCAAAGCCTGGAGGAAGGGTGGTGGTGCCTACAATGCCACATACTGAAATAAAACAGCACAATAGTCATTCAGCATGGATCCAAAACCTGGAGTATGGGTGGTGTTGCTCACAACAATGCTACATACTAAAATAAAACAGCACAGTGGACATTCAGCATGGATCCAAAGCCTGGAGTAAGGGTGGTGTTGCCTACAATGCCACATACTGAAATAAAACAGCACAATAGTCATTCAGCATGGATCCAAAACCTGGAGTATGGGTGGTGTTGCTCACAACAATGCTACATACTAAAATAAAACAGCACAGTGGACATTCAGCATGGATCCAAAGCCTGGAGTAAGGGTGGTGTTGCCTACAATGCCACATACTGAAATAAAACAGCACAGTGGACATTCAGCATAGATCCAAAGCCTGGAGCAAGGGTGGTGGTGCCTACAATGCCACATACTGAAGTAAAACAGTACTGTACAGAAGACGATCAGAATAAATCAAAAGGCTAGTTTAAGGGTGCTGTTACCCACAATGTCAAATACTGAAATAATGGTAGCTGCTTAGAATATGCCCAGAGCCTTGGGTCTGGGTGGTGTTGACCACAATGCCACTTACTTAAATAATAGACACTAATAATTTCTTTTGTGTTCAGCATCTACATATTACTCACATGGTTTTTTGTTTATTGGGTTTTTCGTCCCACCAACAGTATTTCAGTTATCTGGAGACGGTGTCCACTTGAAGCAGATATAGTGCTGCCTTCACTGTGTATAGCATGCCGTGAACACCTGGCATGATACCACACCCAGTCACATTATCCTGACACCAGTCGTGGAACTACCCTTATATTTGCTTGGAGCTATACCACTACCATTTTTAACGACTTTGGTATGTCGCGGCCCGGGATCGAACCCGGGGCCTCCCGAACCTGGAGCCGACGCTCTACCGATTGTGCTACCAGGTCTGGTTTACTCACATGTACATAAGTAGTAATTATAATGGGATGATTAGGAGATTGAAAAAATGAACAAAAATTCAGCCCTGTGGCAAACTGAATAAGTCCAGGGGCGCTCTTAACTAGTAGGTGGTTATTATAAATTATATACCATTCAGAGTTATTAATACTGCCTTAACTGCCCAAAAATGTCCTGAAAACATTAGCTTTTATTAAAAAATAACATCATTTTAGAACAATGAGTTTATACATGTATTTATGACCATGCCATAATCTTAAATGCAAGCAATTATGTTGATAGGATATTGAGAATAACAAATATCCAAGTCTTTCACTGAAAATTTCTATATCATTGTACAATTTTGACTTAAAATATTAAGTATGTTATTGTATTTCTGTAGAAAAGAGGAACTACTGAGACCTGGCATCAAGATTTTTTATAATGTTTTCTCTGCTTTTATTTTTTTGGCAAATTGTTACCTCTGTACAATTATTCATGCATGCATTGTTGTAGTAACAGTGTTCACAAAACTGGGTAATAAAACTGTCAGATCAAGCAGAAAAGGAGAAAGCACCCACTACCCCCACCAATGATTGTTTTTTAGTGGTAACCAATTAAATAGTTGGGAACAGTCAAATGACATCATTATGGAGTTCTTTTTATTTAACAATTTTATATGTTTTCAAATTAGACAACTTAATCTAGGACAAAAATCACCAAGGCTATTGCATCTATGGGATGCAACATATTTTGGTTCATATAACTAATTATTTAGAAAATATGAATCATTATAACAAAAATATCCTACAAAATCAAACAAAGCAACTAAGAGCTATGTTTCAAACTTGTAAGCAATATTAAATTAGTTATATTCAGCATATTACATAAGAGCACATGTGCAGCAACCACTAATTAATAATAAGTGCAATCCTGTTATGTCAATGCATACGGTTTGACCAATCATGCTTACCATATGACGGCATATGTTGATACTGTTTAATTTGATACATGCTTTTCATTATTTTTGTTGTTTCTAATATGTAATATTGTATAAAATTGCCTAATATCAATATTCACCATCATTCAAAGACAAATCACAATAAAAATATAACCTTACACATTTATATAACACTCACTTTTATAAAGATTGCATAGATTAACACATAAATGGCTTCAGCAGCAAAAAGAAAGGCTGCAATCATGGCGCAAATTTTACAGTGTAATCAGTGTTATTTCTTTTATATTATAAGGGATTGAGTCACACTTAAAACCACACTAAATAAACACTAAAAGGTTCATATAAAATGGGACTTGGTACAGCTTTTGGTTGGGATTTAAGTTTTTCGATGGCTTGGCTTGCCTGGGACAATCTTTGACAAATGCACACACTGCTGAAGTTACTATATTTCCTCAATGTAGTGTCAAGTTGGCTTCTTCTTCTCTCAACCATCATTATGACATTTTGTACTACACAAAGGTCTAGAAATAATGTCTAGAATAAGACATTTTTGTGGACATGCTGTGTCAGCAGCATAATCATAGAAAAGAACCAAAGAAAATGCTTAACATATTTATTAATAAAAGAAATGAAACTTAAAGAAAAGAAAATAATAACATAAAGCCAAATGGTGTTGATAAATCTACAAAATGCATTATCAATGATATATATTTACAGTATAATGTTATTCCCAACTTTAATACTTTTAACTTTTTTTTTGCTCTTAGTTTAATTCTGTTATATTTTCTTAGCTTTCTATGATCAGACAAGTCTGATTCAGTGTATATACATGTGCTATCAACCATAACATAGCCTAAACAGTCTAAAACCAAAGTAATTATAAATCCAGGGTTGTCACTAGAAATATTTTGAGCAGGCTCAATTAACTTTTGAGGAGGCTAGGCTATGCAAGCGCCGAAGGCGAGAAGCACTGCTAGGGGGGTCCGGGGGCATGCTCTTGACCGATTTACATTTTTTTCAAATTTGAGGCGGCCCGATTTTCATTTGAGGCGGTCAAATCGGCCGCCAGCCGCCTCCTAATGACAACCCTGTCAGGGTTGTCACTAGAAATATTTTGAGCAGGCTCAATTAACTTTTGAGGAGGCTAGGCTATGCAAGCGCCGAAGGCGAGAAGCGCTGCTAGGGGGGTCCGGGGGCATGCTCTTGGCCGATTTACATTTTTTTCAAATTTGAGGCGGCCCGATTTTCATTTTAGGCGGTCAAATCGGCCGCCAGCCGCCTCCTAATGACAACCCTGTAAATCTACCAAGGATGGGGGTTAAACCAACAATATCCTGCTCTAAAGTCAGATTCTCTACATTTGACTTTTCCCCATGACAGCTCTGGGAGATAATTATCAATAACAGTTAAAAAAATATCAAAGCCATCTTGGAGAAACAACAACAACAACATGTTTGTGTATATTTACATCATTTATATTATAAACTATGTACAATGCTGTGTAATATTGCCCTTAGGGAGCAGATGAACCCTAAATCCTGCTACAATGCCAGTGTAATCATGCAGTGTTTCAATTTACTCGTAAGGTTTACCAGTGCCCATCAGGAAGTAGAATACAATAACCTGTACTTGCGAGAAATATACGTTGTAAACAATCAGGTAGATCTGTCAAACAGTAACAAGGTTAAAATAGCATGACAACACAAACCTTGTTTAGATGAAATAATTAACAGAACTAAGAAAATCCCAAAGTGAAAATTCCACATTTTATTCACTCCGTCGTTCGTGTCATTATGAAATAAGTGAACTGTCAACAACCACAGCCACAGGTGACCAAAGGCGGATATGAGGTTATAAAGCAACAAATTCATGCAATTCACTCATGGATGTCGTCGGTAAGAAAAAAGCATACCAAAGATGAGAATGAGTATCTTTCGAATAATCATACTTATATTATGTTATAATAACATTCAGATTCACTGTTATAAATATAAATAACACATGGACACTTCCGGTTTGTGATTTGTTAGTTTATAACCTCCGAGACAGGTAAACGGTGTTCACCTAATAATAACACGCATAGAACAGTTGTTTGGAAATTATAACATGCTTGCAGTATTTTGGGTCAAACTGTTAATGTATGGATTCGGTATCGGAGGGAACTGGGTTCAAACCCATGACCCGACATGAGATTTTAGTCCTTGCTCAATTCTTTATTTTCACGAACATTCTGCAAAAACAGAAAATGTTCGTACTAATCATTACTTTCGTTACTACTTCCTTTCCCCAGATGTACTAAATAGCAGTATCATCTTGGATACTTTTCATAGGCATTTGATATTTTGTAGAATTTTCCAGTCTTATATTGAATGACATACTACCTTTCACCTGACAGCAACTGTTGTTAAGTTATATTTCAGTTCTGTGTAATTATTACCACATTAGCGTATGATTACGTAATATATTTGCTTTGTAACAGCATTATTTCCATCGGGATTAGTGATATGACAGGTCTTTATGTTTACTACTTCTCTTATTTTTTCAAATACATGGAGTTAATTTTAGGGGACGCTAAACTTTGTTCTTTGTGTACCTAATCTAGATAAAGAAAAGCTTACCGCACCCACGCCTCCCACCGAGTGGTTGGAGTCCCGAGTGCAAAGAACTTAATGTGAGAAGGTCTTCTAGACCTGCGGTTAGCCGGTGGTTCTTCCCAGACATTTGTCTGGGTTCTTCCTTCACAAAAGCATATGAACATCGCTATAATGATCATAATTGGTCGCTGCGATGTATCTCAAAAACAAAAATAAATATATTCTTTCATGCAAAATAAATTTGAAAAAGAAAAAAATACATACTACGTTACCGAAAATACTACCTGAACAATAGTTATTTGTCTAATGTAAGGCTGCTGCACACGTGCATTTCTTTTTTTTTTTCTTTGTACACTTAGTTGTGTAGTTAATTTTAATAATTTTGCTATTTTTTCTTCTACAAATGTAACCTACTAAATGGTGTTTTTCTTTTTTATAAATATTTTATGTTTTTTTTTTTACTTTTTCTTTAACGTGTTTACCTGTTCCACTTTTGTGTCGCTTTTGATGCTTCGCATCAATGACTTTTCTGATAATCTTTTGAACGCAGCACTACATAGTGTAATGTTTTAAGAAAACGACTTACCGGCTTTATTATCACCTAAGAAATATCTACATAAAAAACCCTCGTCGCCTACAAAGTGTTGATGACCCTTCTGAAATGGAGGTTATGATTGATAAGTCTAAATCCAAGTATTCACAGATACAAATAACCACAACTGACCAAATGCTATTGGTTTTTTTTTTCCAAACCACATCTATATCCCGTTCCGCAAGTTACCAGGCATGCGCATCAACCATATAGACTTGTAAAAGATTAAAACATATAGATTGACAATAGACACAACATCCCTCACCAATTTAGATAAAAAAATCTTCTAAAATGTAAACATATAACAAACATCATATCTCAAATAAGGATCTAATACATCTTTTAAATTGTTAACCCAGGAAAATGTCTATAATTATAGTAATATTTTAAAAAAAATAACATCATAATGTTGGAATTAGATATTTCAGCTTCCCTTTAAAATCAAACCCAACCCAGGAATTACAGGTGAACAATGTGTACTTAAAACATGATAGCATGAATTGGTCTGCTTAAGAGTCAAGCTACAACTACTAAACAAATTTCTACAACATAAGCAATTAAACATATACACTCGTACAAAGAATCATGTACTTAAATCCAGAAATGATGGTTTATACGAACTTTAAAATTAAACATAAATGAGTCAACAATATTTAAATTAAAGTAATTGTAGAGTTTGAGGGTTAAATAATTTTTTATCATTGTTCGATTGTTACACGCTGTAATTACGATTGTAATCGTAATTCTTCACAAATAATTAGTCAATAGTTCGATGTTTTTGTCATAATACTTGTACACCTTCATTTAACTCGCACTGCAGGCAAACCCATCTGCTGGTTCCACTGGGAGTATTATGCCCAAACACTATGGAACCATATGCCTAACAATCTGCACATAATCGCGTAAATAAGTCGGTGGTCGTCGTTCTCTCCCTGGACGTGTATTCTCCCTAACGCTTGCTTCATGGACATTTTGACCATTCATGCTTCAATATTTGAATTAATATTTTTCATAGCCGATGAATTCCTTGTGATACGGTGTACCGACCTATTTTCAGCACTAATCATAGGTCTCTTGGTATCTGTAACAGTATATGAAACAGGTTTGTACCTTGTTGATAATTTTGTCGGCGTTTCATTTTGAAGAAGCACTTTGTCACCAATGTTAATTTGGCGTTCTTTGCATTCATCCTTCTGTCTTCATACACCTTTGAACAAGATTTCGACATTTCGTCGTTCCGCCGTGCAATTTCATCTGTCGTTGCATCCCGGTCGTTTTTCGGAATTTCCGGTAACCATGTAGATGGTTCTTGCTGAAAAAGTAAGCGAAACGGTGTGTATCCCGTTGCAGCATTTGGCGTCGCTCAATACTAAAAACTTGTAAAATTCCTGTTTCCAGTGTTGCCTTCAACAAATGCAGACTCGACTCACTTCATAAGCGGATTGTTAAAAGACTCTGCTTTAGCATTTGCACCTAGGCGTAATTTTCCTGTGAATATATCCAAAGTTTTTTGCATAGTTAGCAAATGCGGTGCTATTAAAAGGACTGCCGTTGTCAGTTTTTATGACTGTTGGCACAGAAATCACTTTGTCTAATACCGGTATCACTGTATTTGCTGAAACAGAATTGACAATTTCAACAACAGGATAACGTGAATATTCATTGACAATAACCAACAAGTATTCACCATTTTCCAATGGCACACAAAAGTCGGCACACCAGATGACATCTCCGACATTTTAAGTGGTTTCCTTGTTATGCGTTCCTTTGTGCTTGCTTGACAAGCCAGACCCTCTTGTATAGCTGTTTCGATTTGTTCATTGAGTTTTGGAAACCAAACTTTTGAACGTATATAACCTTTTGTTTTCACAATACCCTGGTGCCCTTCGTCTCCTTATTTTATCGCTTGTGCCCTTAACGATTTCGGCATTACAATTTTGTCATTTCTCAAACGCACCGTTCCGTTATAGACAGTCAATTCATCTTTAACATTTCTCAATGTTTAAAGTTTTTCTTTGTCTAGGTCCTGCTTATTCAATTTTTTGTTATCTCAAACCATTTTCCATTCTGTGTTAATTCTATAGCCTTTTGTATTGTTTTGTCTTTTGCTGATTCCATCTTTACGTCATCTAATATCATTGCATTCGGAATTGCTTTTTCGACAACGAAATTCACATACTCTTCTGCCAGATTTCTTTATTGTCATTTCCTGTTTTTGGATGTCTTGATAAATAATCAGACGGATTATTTTTCCAGGTCGGTAAACAATCTTCATTTTGAACGGCTGGAGGCGCAGTCCCCACCGTTCGATCCGTAGAGGCGGCTGTTTTTTCCAGATGTTTTCCAAAGCTTTGTGGTCTGTGACAACTGTAAAACATGGAGCCCCACGAAATAACATGTTGTAATGCTCGCATGCCCATACAACTCCCAGTGCCTCCCTTTCTGTTTAGCTGTGTCTAGACTCTGTTGGAGACAATGCTCTGCTCGCATAAGCAACTACTTTGCTTTCTTAGAATTGCCAAAAATTTCCACATCTATATCCCGTTCCGCAAGTGACCAAGCATGCGCATCAAACATATAGACTGGTAAAAGATACAACATATAGACTGACAAGACAACACAGTGATAGGCCTACCTGAAGCGAGCACTAATCTTTAATAAGCATATTTCCTTGTCTATGGCTTTTATTATTTCTCTCAATGTTGCCCGTTATTTTAAAAGCATGCTTTGTAGATATAGGTATTTTGCATAACCTTTTGTCCAGGGAAAATATTCATTTTTAGCATTCAACGGTAGACAACTATTTCAGCATTATTAAACACTTTCTTTGAAATAGTCTCCCTTTTGATGCACAGAGGCATGCACCTCGATCAGGCCATGCAAACTTTCACAAATCTCCAGTTTTGTACTCTATTGCCTGTAAGTTATACCAATGATATGAAACTAGATATGCTCATAAAGTTCATCCTGTGAAAAATAACTTAGAAATTACTGTTGATTTTTTGTCGATAACTCAATTTCACATTAGTGAGTTTGGCACTATTCTGTGATATATTATACTATATATTGCTGAATATGGAGGTTGTTATTTTCCCTTCTCAAACGGTTGTTGTTATACTTTGAAAGAATTAAATAACTGGGCTAAGATACTAGACCAACAGCTATTAAAATCTTGCTTACGTAAAGTCATAATTTTGAAATCATGATAATGTATGATAATAGAGTTCGGGAAGGCCAATATAGACAGTACAGTTTGTGCAAAATAGGTTAGCTTCTTCTAGGAATTTGGTTACATTTCGGCGACTGTTATTAATGTGAACATATTCCTTTTACGTGTCAATTCATTTCATGCTATATCGACTGGTTCACAGAGACACGTCCAAAAGATTTGATTTCGTCAAAGGTTGGACCAGACTGTCTTTTCTCAAATAACCATATACATTTTGGTCACCCAAAAAGATTTCCAGTAATGCTGTTTACTGGCAGTCTATTTAACAAGCGGAGCATAACACCCAACTCGTCATAACACCCCACTCGTCATAACACCCCACTCGTCATAACACCCCACTCGTAATAACACATCACTCGTCATAACACCCCACTCGTCCTAACACCCCACTCGTAATAACACCCCACTCGTCATAACACCCCACTCGTCATAACACCCCACTCGTCATAACAAACATTCATTTACCATCTGAGCCACCCTTCACATTTAGCTATTTTTAAAATTAAGATATCTCAATACTCTTTTCCCCAAACACCCGATCGCTAAATAATTGCAAGAAACGACTACGAACATAACGACTGAATTCAAAAAGTCACACACAACTATTCAACTATCCCAAACATTTTAATTTCATATCGATTTGCTCTTTTTAACTAAAATACTCCTACTAAACACCAATTTACCAGCCCAATACGGTTTGCAATATGGTAGTTTTTTTAAACAAACACATGTTTAAAAAGTATTTTAAAGTCGATAACTTTACGTCCAGCTGTATTTGAATTTAAAAGAAAAATATAATTGTTTATTCAACTCTTACAATGCGAAGTACGCATTGATTTGGCGTAGACAACCCGTGTGATTCTCAATTAGCCAGGTACCACTGTACGCTGTCAAATCATGAACTAAACAATTTGTTGATGAGTCCCATGGATACTCTAGTGGTTATTTAACCTGGAAATGTAAGCAAATTAATAAGAAAGTGTTTAATAAAAGGAATTGTTAATTTGTCACAGCTAGTATTAAGTTTAAACATTGATGATGTCATGATCCGAATCATAGTTCTTGTTAATGGATAACAGATAACCATTGTTCTTATAATCAATGAGCCAAGCGATTTAATTTGTGTTATCTCAGACAGTGAGGAAAACAATATCAATATAATTTTGTTAACATTAATTCTTGATATTGCGTACATCTGTTCAGTTAAAAGTAACAAAGGCGTTGTATGGTAAATATTTTCAAATTAATATGTAATTAGATTGTCCTGCATTAATTCAAGCGCACATCGCACTTGGCACGCGCGTTAACCAATAAAGTCAAACGCGGTGTCAAACGCTCTCGATAAATCAAAAATGCGAGCCGTCGGAAAGGGATGTTAGCGTCGCGGGGGTCGGTGTAACCAGGGCGTGCAGCATTGTGTCTGCTGGTCTGATTGAAGGGACACAACCCGAATTGAGATGTTATCAAATTAGGGATCCTGATTTACGTGTCCGCCTCATTATGATCGCCTTACACATATCAGTGTGAACAACGTCAATGGCGGTCGTCAGGCCAGCCATCTCGACCGGATCTTGTCTTTAACACACCCAACTACATGTACATCATTTGTTTGTTGGCTCAGGGTCAACGAAAATAAATGGCTCATACCAATGTGACATATTTATGTAATATGGACAGTATAAGGACTCATCTTGACCTCCGGTACAGTTTCTGATGATTAGGATTCAAACCAAACTAGAATTTATTTACTAGCAGCTACATGTTTTTGCGTGACAATAATACTTATAGAGACTTACCAGTGATTTATTGTAGGTCGTGATCAGACAGCTTCCAGCGGAAGCTTACTGTTCTAGAGCTAAACTATTTGTACCAACCTAATCAATTCAGTCTCAGCTGACTCGAAGTCAAGTCCGATATCCTTTGTCCCATCGGTTCAATTCTCGGTAGACAAGAGCCTTTGATGTGAGATAATCTACGGTGAAAACATTAAAAATTTCCACATTTCTTTCTTGCAAAAGAAACTTAAATAAACGTTTCAAACTTTCCAATGTCATCTATCATTACTAGCAATGGCAAGTATGGTCACGCTATAATTGTGACTATCGTGTAATCAAAATTAAACATTTTACATGTATCGCGGTACATGAATGTAAGTCTTGTGTACCAATAACCCATCCACGCGAGTTCTGGTCGATCAAACAACCGTATTTCGGGACAAACATTTAAACAGCTCTTAAAGGTGGGGTCCATTATTTTGCCTTATACAGGTAACAACATCTTATCCCTGTTCTGAAGAATGCTTGCAATAGTTAAGACTGTTTATAACATTAGCTTAATTGTTAGACATAACATTTCGTGAAATATATCGCTTGAAATGGCCATTATTTACAAATCTGTAAATAAGTACGATCGCAATGTCAGCTAAAAATAGATATCGAAGTCTAAGCTGAATACCCCGATGTACATTTAAAATGATCTCAAAAGTAAGTAGTCACGTAGTTTTCTTGGTTTTAAAAGAGCAGTGCAGCGTGGCTTGGATAGGAAATACATGTTTACAATGACGAATGAGGATTTATGATTTGCTGTTCACACAGATCTAGGACACTAATAAACAGTATTTTGCGAGACCTTTAAGGTAACAATGATTTGCTTTGTTTTTTGAAAAATAGTTGGTCCAAACTGTCAGATACAACCTTTAAGGTAAAGCAGATGTAAAATACAAAATACAGAATTTAAAAATTAGCACAACTGATGTTTATGCAAAATCTTTACAAAATTCACAATCTGTATATCATTTTATTGATATTTTCATTAAAAAATACAAATTGACGTAAAAGGTCACTTTTTCCAGAAGTAAGAAAGCTCCTGATAATATGCCATATCCTTTTTACAAAACGTGTTTCGTGATTGGATGTCGCTTGGACACAAATAATGGCATAAGACAAACCAACCAAACATGTCATTTAATTGGTTTTACTCAAACTTTCACAGACAGATAATACTGTGTTAACGTACCAACACATTTAAAAGACTGATTTCCCCACTTGTTCTGCTGAGTGTGATGGATTTAAATATCACCGAACCTTAGATAGCCGTACGATTTATTCTACAGTTGCCTAAAATGTTCTAGTGTATATCGTTTTAAATTTTAGTTGATCATGCTAAATAAAGGATACTTTTATAACAGGGTATTGATTTTTTAGACTTTTAATATTTAAGGTTAAAATTTGTTATAAAGTGTAGCACAAAATATTTAAAGAAATATTTATTTAAAAAATAAAAATAAAAACGCATATGTTTTGTCCTAATTTGATATGACTGCTAAAGAAACAATTGTAAGATTGAAAGAATACGAAGTACAGAAATTGATCATACGTGCCCATACGGGGATTCGAACACAAAACCCCAGTTTCGAAGCTGTTTGTGCCTGTTTTATATATATTCATATAAAGGTGCTATGTTTTATTTGATTTACTGTAAAATTCTTAACACAAATCCTTCTTACTATTGCTAAACAATCCATTTAAAGAGAAATTTAACAGTTGTTACCGGAACGTTCAAACGAGATTTGAAATAAATTAGGGGCTTTCTCTATACACAAATAAAACGTCAACATTTACTACCTACCATTATTGTTTACAGTTGGCCGATAACTGCTGTAGATAATTTTATAGTCGCTTTTAACTTCTGTAGAGTAAAACGTAGGCAACACATAATAAACAGTTTAATTTGACACCATTTAACATAGTTCTGTCACAATCTCCTGTGAACCTAGCAAGTTATTTAATTATATTTATAAAGAACATAATTATCAGGGTTGACATTTTGCTTAACACTGAACAGCGTGTTCAAACTTTTGCTCTACCAGGTTACATATTAACTTCCTACGAAAGTATGTGGAGTGGTAACTAATACATGGAAGAACAGACCGGTTACACAAATTCTTTTCAATTTTAGAAACAATGCCGAGTGCAACGCTGTGTCATAAGCTTAAAAATATCAAAACTGTATTTAGCTATATGCTGTTTGATTGAAACTTTTATTGCAGCGTTATAAGAACAAACAAATAAAGATATTGAATTGAATTGAACTGCCTATTGACAGATTAGATGAAAAAAACACACAAAAAATCAACATATTGAAATAATGGTTCTTTCTATGAGACAAGAACTTGACAGTAAATATTCTATGGCAATGTTTCAATAACCATTAGCTCATCCTCCACCAGTTACTCAAGTTTGATTAATAAACCTTGTATACAAACAAGAATTACAGTTCTGTTTACATTATTTGCTAAACATTTATCTAAATCCTAAGAATACATCGTTATACTACACAGTGTAAGGAATACATCATTATACTATACAGTGTTAGGATAAACATAATACTTATGACAATAAATATCAAGTCATTGTTGTTGCGTGTTTTCATGTTTTCATTTTATGCAGGTCAGATCAAATAGGTGTTTGACCTTCCTATCTAAGAGACTCCTTTTAAGGATCTGCTTCACCTTAGTAAAGTCTCCTGAATCTATCGTGGTTTTATAAGTAATTCTAAGTCACTTGGAATCGTATTTTGTAAACTAGGATACTCACTGATCTGTCGTATGAAATCTGCTGAATTGGGAGGCTTCTTGGTACTATGTTTCTGTTGACTGACTACACTGGTTCAATGGCTATTCCTTTACCACAATGTTTTTCAATATTGCATTTGTAGAACCATTAATTTAATTTTTTTATACTGAAAAATACAGTTATCTTCCTAAAGTCTGATGAACAGTTTAAAGATGGACTAAACTGGTGTTTCACAGTTATCAACAACACTGTTGTCATTATATAGGAACGAATTTCTTCAGCAAACCAACCGCTTAATCCTGCACGCTTCGTGTATCTTGTGTAAACCGGGGACTTTCTAATCAGGGTTCCAGCGTCTTAACGACTATACCGCGCACAACTTTGTGTTGAAGTCTGTCACTGTAAAGTACTGATCTTACTAAAGTATTCATTGGGAATTATATAATTGGAAATAACTTGTTATCTAAATGCTACAGATGGTCTCTTATTTTGCAAAATACGTAATAATTATTGTTAAAGTTTCTTTTGAAGAATGCTGAATCTTTTGTTCTAGCCTAATTAGCTGTAAATATACAGAAATACTGTTAACATTCCGTAATGAATATGTCTGTTAATAATTAACAACATATCTTTAAGCATTGAATATCATTAAAAGTACAACAGTAGTCGTGACTACATTGTATACGGCTAACAGAGCTAGAGTCATTTACTCAAATAGTACTATTAAACAGTTTCCCATAAGAGCATTTACAACAATGGCAACCTAACAGCATATATTTAGTAAGGATTCCATGATTGTAACATACATGTTGATAACAAAATGCGATGTTTAAAAAGATAAATGGTGCATTTCCACAGTTGAAAACAGGAAATATTATTAATCAAAACAAAAATGCTATCTCCATTCTACGTATCATTAAACTTATTTAAAACCTTAAAACCATTTACCGTCTTGTCGTGTAAAGTTTGTCATCTCAGGAGCAGTGTTTACATGACATTTTTTTAATAAAAATAATAAACCATGGATTTTTTTTTGTAAAAACTGAGATCTGTTTCGAACTTCGCAAATAAATCTGACTAGAAATCTACTTGTCCTTGTATTGAAGTTTATATACCTAGCAAATAATTATATTCTTACAATTATTATTTTCACAGTGAAAAAGAAAGAAAAAACAGTCTCGTGGTGGGCGTTCTACTTACCTTCTTCCATTAACAAGCCAGATCGCTATCTGCAACATAAGAAACCCGCCAAAAACTCAGGAACTAACAAGTACAAGTTATATTTCTGCTAACCCTTCGACAGTCAAATGGTTATAGTGGTGGTTAGAACTTTACCTATCAAGATGGTAATGTTTAAATTATTAACTTAACTTCGATCATATTTATAGGATACTACGTTAGACATTCAAAATGATAAATGGCCGACAGTTATTTATCTCTCGTGCGTTGTCAAAAATGTTGCCGGAAAACCAATTTCTCGGTTCCCGGCCGCGATATCGACAGCGCTGTGATATTTTTATGCGGCAGATAATGCGCTATGATATATTGGATTGCTGTTCATATAAAGTAATCCAATGATTAAGGCTGACAGAAGTACAGCTCTATTCCCACTTTTCATTATCCAGTTTGATACCGCCATTGGTCCCTCGGGTAGGGAGGAGGGCGAGGAGAAAATTATATGCAAATTAGTTTTGTTTCCACAACAACGGGCTTCTCGTTATGTCGTTAGGCAGACAATCGGTGGTGGAGTGACGGATTTGAGTGATTCTTGTCACGAGATCTTACGAGAACTTAACGAGATTCGTCGCCGTGGTGTGTAGTTTCGTGACGCAATCAACTTCCGTCAGAACTTCAAACATGGCGGCCCATTGGGGAGAAACTGAAACTAATACGGGCGATATTTTTCTTCAATTTTACTAAATCAGCTTGCAAAATTTATGAGAAAAGATAACAGGTTTGTTGTTTCACTAAAACCTCAGTCTAAATGCAAAAAGAAAATCCTTGCGGAAAAGTATAATTATTATTTATTATAATCAGTTTTTGTGTTTTGTCATACCTTTTTACAGACAGAATAGGAATTGATTGTTATTACATAGTGCAATAAATGTTACATAGGACTGTTAATGCCGGGTTGTATGAACCAAAGTTAAAAAAATGTATTGAAAACTTCCGCTTCACAATCCAGCTAACGAGAGCAAATTCCATAACAAATACCTCCTTCATGTGACTAAAACAATGGCGTAAGACTACGAGGAGCCATTCTAATGCCACACTAACATTGTTATCACGCTTGAGACAACATGCAAACCACGGGGTGTTTAGTAAAAACAACAACAATATGTCTTCCGTGGAATATAAAGAGAAAAGTATATCTCCATCTAAAAATATTTTTAGTAGCACAGATAATATATATTGATCTCTTCAATGGTTCGGTTCGAGCGCAAAAAGCGGCAGATTGAAAGGTTGCTCAATTGTGTCCCCCTATCGGACAACTGGATGTTTATACATTTACATCATATTGCAATTAGGAGTAAAACAGAAATGAGTTGAAAATTACAATCTGGTTCTTTAGGAGAACTATAGGTTGGTATTTCCTCTTTAATTAGTGGGAACAATGTTTAGTAGATTTAGTTCCCATAAAATTTATTTTGATCTCAAGGTTTTGACAAAATCCAAAGTAAACGAAGCCAACTTGCCGTACTTAAGTATTGTATGTATATCTTAAACATCACTCGTACAAGCAATCTCTTTCTTTTATATATTTCATTCTTATACACGACTTGTTAAGCAATCGTTTTCGTTTTTTTATAATTCTTTTGATTGATAATTTTAATTACATGCTCAAATAATTCCAAGAATTAACGAAGTTAGGTGTTGACGATCCATTTTCTCTTGGTTGCCTATTTAATATTCATTTCCGAAATTCTATGGCAAATCCCTGGCCCTATTCATTTGTAATTTATTTATCTGACGAAATGACACAATGGTAAACGATCGTAGCGTTTATAAATTACTTGACACTGGGCAAACCTTCGTCGCAAAGTTTTGACAAGAACACGCCGAGGCGCCGGGAAACAGCGATGTGCCGTTTTCTTTGTCACGGTCTCACGGCAATACAAATCAATCTTTGGAGTAAATAATTTCTTGGGTGATTTAATCTGTCTCATTCGACACTACAAACATTTATTCTCATCATTTGTTCCAATCAATTTAGCCATCGTGCCGAAATACAAGAAAAACGTCCAAACTGCGCAAGGCTGGCTAATATCATGGCTATTGATCTTGTAGGGCCCCATCTCCTCAATGAGGCTGGTGCTCGGCCATTAGCGCGGTATTATGAGCTTAGCAGTAACAAATCTCAGAACCAGTCCATTGCAAGGTTCAAAAGCAGACTTTGTAAAGAAATGGAATGCAGACGAAAGAAGGAAAATCAATTTGGTTCGACGAAAGAGTCAAAACTGGCGATTGATATACGGAATCGAGGAATGAGGGTTATGAAATATACGATCGCCTTTCTCGAGCAAAGAAGATATCGCACTTGGTTATTTTTATATAATTTACATTTTTATTGACAAACAAAATACATTTTCCAGTCAAAACAAAACCCTTTCAAAACCAATACACTTTTGAATGGTCGACACATTCTTGTCTTGCAAGAAAGTTGAGCGGTTCTGTTGTCCCTAGTGTAAACGATGCTAAGGGTGTTCCGGAAAAAAGTCATTATTTTTTACACTTCAACCTAACATGACCATTTTAAATCGGATTTTTTTAATTGCAATGCTCAAGAATCATTGCTTTGCGTATTTGTGTGTGCGTGCGTGCGTGCGTGTGTGTGTGTGTATGTGTGTGTGTGCGCGCGCGCGTATGTATTTGGTGTCAAACGGGGACAGTTGTTTGAATACACGCCTACGAACTGGGGACACCCACCAAACCGGGGACGTTGGGGACGTCCCCGGTTGTATTGTTTGTGAATATTAACCCCGAACTGATGAATACATTACACGGTAAGTGCACACGCTCCGATATCAGTTGTAAAATAAATTAAGAACATGTGCTTGCCGAAAATATTTCGCCGTGATAAATGATTGTTTCCTTATTCACGAGATTTTCGTGCTGTTAAAATTGTTAGCGCGGGAAATTGAACCAGCAACTACCGTGTAATGTATTCATCAGTTCGGGGTTAATATTCACAAACAATACAACTGCTGAATTCCGTGCCCACAGGCATTGAAAGATAACATGTGAAATTCGCAGAAATCGCTTCATGTCCCCAATTAACCACATTCGTACGGACCACAATATACACACCGATTTTGGACATGATATTTCTCATACACATGCGTCCCCGTTTATCTTTAGTTTCTTCTATAAGGTATACACACTACTAGCGACTGGGTCCCCGTTTATGCGTAGTATTTTAAACATTCACACACACACATATGGCCGCCGTATAGTCCCCGCTTATACGTTATATTTTAACAATCATACACAGAAGCGGAACCTGAGTAGTTCTAGGAAACAACTTCATGACCAAAAGCTTGCAACGTATTGACGTTCTATAGTTAGAGCGGACGTTAATGGATTTTGAAATACTTTATTACTATTTAAATTTACACATTTATAAATTAATTATACCATATAGGCTTTATATTAATCTAAATTTAAAAAAAAATGATAGACCTATAAGCATACTGTCATTTTAGCTGTGTAGTACTTTTTATTATTTACGAATATACACAGTAACCATGTATTGTACTTATATTCATAAATGCATGAGTTGTTGTCTTTTTCAAAATTTATCCATATCACACACAAAAAACAACAACTATGGTACTTAGACAAGTGATTCGATAAAATCGCTATTTAATATTTTTCATTCACTTCTTTTTCGAGCCAGCACACTAGAATCCCAGCAAACTAGAATCATTTAACTATGTACCTTTAAATGGCTAGGAGGTTGATTCCGCTGATGGCAAATCAAGCTTAGCAGCAGTAGTACTACTAGTAGTAGTTGTAGAAGTAATAGTAGTAGTAGAAGTAGTAGTTATAGTAGTAAAAGAAGTAATAGTAGTAGCAGCAGCAACAGCTGTAGTAATTGTATCAGCATTCAATACCAGACTGACAGTGGCAGCAATGCGTAACAAATCCGAAGCCAACTGTGTTGTTGTGGCAGGTTATTATCTAACCGTTTCAGCTGCCCTTATCTCAAAAGTACTTGTTAATTGCTCTCTGGTAATGGTAAATGCGAAATGTGGAGATGTTTTGTAATAAGGTTTTAGTATGGAGAGCCGAATATAAATTTTGGAACTTCTGTCTCAACCATTCTGTCTTATTGCTCTTTATTAATGCTCTTATGTATAACATATGTAGCTGGCAATGACCTTCGCCATTTTGTTTACCCTTTACTACTAAAACAGTGTTTTAGTTATTTTTTAATTTAACTTATGAGATGAGAAACGTGTCATTTTTATAAATTTGCATAAATTTCTTTAAACAATTTAGGTAAATTGCGCTAAACCAGACGAGTCCATTAATAAGAGAATAGGAGGATTTTGAAGAAGGTCGTTCTTTAATAAACAGATATATGTATAAGAGAGCAAAAGCAAACGTCTTCAAATAAAAACATCCAAAACTTATACATGTAAATTGTCTGATCGTGAATGTCATGTAAGAAGATCAATAGTCTATAAGAAATTAAGAAAATGTATAAAGAACAATATTGATGAAAACAGGAAAACCATGGCCGAATCAAGAACGGAGTACAAGATAATAATAAGACAAGACAAGGAACTTATTTGACCGAAAGGCAACGGAGAAATTAGAACAAATAAGAAGTAAGAATGCAAAGAAGTACTGGAAAATGCTAAAAATGCAACAAATAGGAACGAAAACACAAGCATAAGGAGTGAAGATTTTGACGCGTATTTCAGGGCAATATATAAACAATCTAAGTTCTCAATTTTTCATCCTGATAAAGATGTCATTTATTTCAATAAGAGGTATTTGTATAACAAAATTCAAATTATGTTTGCAGAATTAAATAGATAACATTCTTAAACAGAAATACTGAAAGCATGCTAAGAATTACACAACAATCGAGCAGCGGGGCCAGACAGATTAATTAATGTCGTCTTTAAATACGGAGCTCATGATTTAATCTACTACCTTTATGCATTATTTTATAATATATTCCAGAAAAAAATGGAGTGAAAGGGTTAGTATACCTGTGCATTAAACAAGGAAAATTAAACGATGTAGAAAATGAAGAGCCGATTTTCATAAAAAAAATTAGTACTATAGATAACTTATTTGTTTTAAATGTAATCGTTAGTCACATGTAAAATACAAAAAAGAAACTATACGTAGCCCAGGTGGACTTTGATATATGTTGCAATGCTCATAGGACTTTGTCATATATTCTTATTCATGATCACAACAATGTTACTTGTGCAGTGTGGCGGTCGTAAAAAATCTCCCCGTGCATGTAATCTATGTTGTCATTTAATTCATCCTATAAGGATTGTTACGTGTATTTCCTTTGATGGACATTAGACTTTGGTTCTTCAATTCCATCTTCACATGAACAGGATGCTGCAACCATTTATTCGTCTCTGGCCATGTGTGTTCATGATTCAGAAAATTTATTTTATTAATAGTCAACCATTTTTGTGTAGTTTTTTAAATCGAAATAATACCATATTATTTTCTAAACACTATGTGGACAAATATTTTTAATGACGTCACTACTTTCGTCATAACCTATAGAAAATATCAGCGCTTGGACATTTTGTATTCAAATAGATTGTTTTTCTTTTCATTGATTGCATTAGAGAAACTCGTCAGGAAGTGCGAGGTTAGAGCTCCGTAAAACCGGTTTAAGCACCCCAGTCGGTCCATTTTGCCGACTGACTGTTCCAAGGCGGTAACTGTCGGGTTTGCTCGTTTCGTTAAATGACTCATCACAAATTTGTTCTTACTTTTCGCTTGGCTTGCATGTGAAATACCTTTGTTCTGTGCCTTTCGGAGTTTGATATATGTTGCAATGCTCATAGGACTTTGTCATATATTCTTATTTGGTAAGGTCTAAGATCTTGTAGTGCACTAAGTACTTTGGTGCAAGTTAATTAGGTATGGCGTAAGGGGTAAACGTCTTAACATAATATAATGCATGTATAATTCACATTAGACAAAAAGTAAGGGCAGGTCACAGATAATTATATGAATACATGCGGGGTAGCTCAAGGTGAGTGTTTATCATCGTTTGTTTTTTCTGTATACTTAAAAGACTTAGAAGAAACGTTAGAACTTAGCGGTTTTGAGGGAATTCAGATTGACAGATTGATGTTATTCGTTCTTCTGTATGCTAACGATATTATAATATTTGAAGATAAAGAAAAATACAAAAAAGGCCTTAATATATTACACGGTTTTTGTATTAAGTCAGAACTAAATACGAACTTAAATAATAGTAAAGTTATGGTCTTTAAAACGGGTAGAGCACCTTCAAACGAAAGATTCATGTTTAACAATGAACCCTAAGAAATAGTTTCAACTTAAAAATATTTGGGTATAGTAACATCGTCAGGCGGAAGTTGGCTAGCCAGGCACTGAATATTTAAAATGAAAATAAAACACTTAAAAAGTTTTTAGACGTCAAAGTCATTCATCATATAAATTCTTTGATAAGCCTATCTTTGCTATACTTAATTACGGTGCTGAGATTTGAGGCAACATTGACGCAATGCAAATTGAAATGATTCGCTTAAAACTATGTTAGGAAACTCTTGGCATAACGCTTAAGACACAGAATAATATTATTTATGGATAATTAATTAGGAAGGATCCCTCTTAGACGATAAAGAATAGTAGTAATGATAAGATACTGGCTAAAAATTATCACATGTAGTGAGAGGAAATACATAAAACATGCAGATAATTTACTATTACAAGGTATGAAAATATACCCAAATAAAGCTTACTGGGCAAGTGTGATTAAAGATCCTAGACAGTGCAGGTTGTAGTGATGTATGGATGTACCAAGGTGTTGGCAGAATTAATGTTTTTATGGCTTTATTTTAGCAAAGATTAAATGATTGCTGCGAACAAAATGGTTAGCTACGATTAATGACTCATCATGTAATAGAAAGATTTTAGTTCATTTTGGCATATCTAGATATTAATGTTTCAAAATTCAGAATTGAACTAACACAATTGCGACTCTCTTCACACAGACTATATAGAGAGAGACAGGACGCTGGCATACCTTCTACGACATTTCATGGAGAATATGCAATATATGTTCTGCGGTAGAAGATGAATATCACTTAATACTTAAATGTCCAGCTTATGGCATTATAAGAAAGCAATATATCAAACAATACTATTACAACCACCCATTGAATTCATTGAATTACTAAAATCGGAAAACAATACCGAAGTGCAGAATATAGCTGCCTACATATACAAAGCCTTTGAAATAAGAAAAGCTATATAACAAATTATTTTCACTACTACTATTTTCATAAAAAGAGACAGGGAGAAAATATTCCAACTACATAAATATATTCTTCGTTTAGATCTATAAGAAACTATTCAAAGAAAAATGAGTATAATCCCCTATCCAGGTTACATTATTTTTGTTAAATGCACATGTCTGTTAGTATAATGTGTAACATTATATGTAACTGCATGCAATATTTAAGTCATTGGCGATTTTCTGTTATTTGTTTATACAACCCTTTGTACTGATGGGCCAATGGTCTTTTGTATGTATAAAGTATAACATTTGTTATATAACTTGGACTGTCATGTTTTACAGCTTATTTGCATAAAATCTATACTAGTACATGTCGAAGATTTCTCATGTTACAAGAACAGAAAGTTGAACATGTTTCTTTCCCAGTCATTGTGAGAACTATTATTTTAAAGGAGCCCCTTAACCACACCTTTTCGCAATAATCTTTTGAAAAAAAAGCATGCTCACATACAATATAGTAGTCATGTACTACTCGATTATAATGCCGCGCTATAATCAAAGAGTAAAATATAAATACATAACAATGTATAAGTATATATTATTAGCAAAAGTTCAACTTCGCCTCTGTCCTTTTTTCTTTGATTAATGCGATAATTATAATAATACCATTGATGTTTAATATTTCAATTCATTGTTTTATGTTTATTAGCACCAGTTAGTATTGTTAGATATAGCGTTTCTTATTCCTACAAACTTAAGGCACACGAATACATCACAGTGAATGTAAGATATTCGTTTGATGCGCTTGTCATTTTCCACCGAATATATCACACATGATATATTCGGTGGAACTTTTCACTAGTAATACATAGTCGATCAGTGACATATACAGCAAAAAAAGCCTCTTTAGATTGAATCTGCCTTTCCTTCTTATACATCCTCAAGTGACCCGACTATTTTAATGCTTATTGTATTGCTCCGCCTGTTTTATTTGGTTTTTTTTCCTGGTTAGAAATACACAATTATTTTTGTTTGCCCAGTTATTATAGAGAAATGAAGTTTCTAGGTCATATACACTAAACTAATTTTCAGCTGTTCATACAAGTATGTATGTATTAATTCAATGAAACGGCATATAACTTTATGATGGTAATTAATACGGCCTAATAACTCCATGCCGGTTATCTTATGCCCCAAGTCGGTAATTCATGCGGCATAGAAACTCCAACAACACCATGTCGGCAATTTATACGGCTTAACGGCTTCATATCAGTAGCTTATACGACCTTATAAATTCACGTAGGTGCTTTTATCCGGCCTAATAAGTCCATCATTTATATGTCCGTATAACTACATGTTGGCAATGTATACAGCGAATAAACTCCATATCTCTCATTTATACGGCCATATATCTCAACATCGATAAGTTAGACGACCTAACAACTCCATGTCGGCCTAATATAACCATGTTTTAAAATCTAAGTCGAGAATAAATGCAACCTATAAACTGAATCTATGTAATTTCAACGGCTTGTGACTTCATATTATATTATATAACTCCAGTCCGGTATTTCTTCTACAACCAAATAAATCGATATCGGCAATATGTACGGTTTAACAGATCCACATACGATCTTATGACTTTATGTAGGTACCTTCTACGACCTATTAACTATATGTCAGTAAATTATATGTCCGCATAACTCCATGTCACCATTGTGATCCAGTCAGAGTGTGAAGCATATAAAATGCATATACATGAATTGACTAGGTCATATTTTTAGACATTAAAATCTATGTTGAGAATAAATGCAGAATTTTAGAGCAATTTATGTTATTTAAAAGGCTTGTAACTAAATGTCGGTATTTAATACGGTAATTCCGGTATTTTTACAACGCTGTCGGTAATGAATACGACCTAACAGCTCTCTATCGGTTACTTGTACGACCTTATATCAAAGTGTAGGTCATTTATACGGCCTTATAACACTTTTTAGTAAATTATATGTCCGTATCACTTCATGTCGGCAATGAAAACGACCTAGTAAATCCGTGTCGGTAATGTATACGGCCTAATAACTAAACGTCGATAAGTCATTCGATTTAATAACTCCATGACGACAATGTTTACGGCAAAATAACTAAATATTGGTAATTAAACTCCATGTCGGCAATGTATAAGGCCTTATATCTCCATATCGGTCAGTTATACGACCTTAAACTATATGTCGGTAATTTATACAACCTTAAAGACCATATATAATATCTTTAGAGAAACCGATTATTTAACTTTACACTTATTGCTGAAATCCTGAAAATAAAACTGACAAATAATTAAGGAGTGACCATTTTGGGGAGTTGAAATCTTAGTCCCTGATTGCTATGTAAGAATTATTGTGTGTGGCCCCGCTTCGGTTGGGGAAAATACACAGAATCAATGGGAACACCTCAGATAATTTACGAAACATCTCTCGGATGTAGGTAGGTATTCGGATCACCTCGGCCATTTCCCTAAATGGGACTGCTTTTGTGACCGCTTTTGTGACAGACTTCAAAACAAAGATGGCAGCTCAGATGACAGCTCACTAAAGTATGAAGCCTGTAAAACTTCAGTTTGTGGCGGCTTCATTTTTAAATCAACCAGGTAACACCACAGCAGACATACAGCTTCCAAACTATATTATTGTTCATGTTTTGTGCGAACTACATTTTAGGCATATTCTTCTTCCGACTTCCGGCGAACAAAACGATCGTGATTTCATTAAGTATCATTGCACCAGATACATCCGAGGGATGATTGTCCCGAGGACGGAATTGCCCGAGGAGTTCCGGTTGACACAGAATGTCTGGCCAGAATTCTTTTGTCCAATTAAATCGTTTAAAGTGATTATTGAAGAAACGGATTAAATAAATGTGTTTGCTTAAAATAGTCCATTTCTTTAAAATCACTTATCATGCTGCTGCCAGTATTGTTCTAGTATTAGAAAATAAACGCAAACTTCTCTCGTACAATCTAAGTCCCCAATTGATTTGTAAGAATAAGCGTGTGTGTGTCTCCATTTAGTTGGAAATATACATTACTGTGGGTCCCTGATTCTACTGTAAAAAATCACATTCTTTCAAATTAAAAATATGTCAGCCGAATACATATATTCATCTATAACAATTATTGCAATACGATTACCTCAAGAGACACACAATTAAAGAAGTCCCCGTTTATACAGGTTTAAAACCAAGTCCCCGTTAGACCCCAAATACATGAATATGTGTGTGTGCGTGCGTGCGTGCGTGCGTGCGTGCGTGCGTGCGTGTGTGTGTGTGTGTGTGTGTGTGTGTGTGTGCGTGTGTGTGTGTGTGCGTGTGTGTGTGTTAAAAGTTACACACAAAATGACAACGGTTCTTGAAAATCAGTAAACGTAAACTCCAGTGTCACTTATATAGATTTAACCATAGTTTTGTATTTCATCTATATAAATTGACCGTTATAACAATCAGGCACGGCCTTGTCATAATATTATCAGTTTGTACATGTATTGGAAAGATGTTCCTTTAGGGCATAGTTGCATATCGTCCAGAAAATAATTCTTTTTAGCAAAATAAACTACCATTTATAAGTCTTTCTTTGGTAAATCTGGAACAAAAAGTTGTTATTGCCAAGGGAACTTTTTTTTTAAATTTAAGCGTCCCGAGAATCGGTCTTATGGTTCATTGTCAAATTCTAGCACTGGGAATTCCAAAGACTGTCTACATTTTATTGAAACATAAAGATGATCGATTGCTTTATTAAAAACGATTTCATTTTTGCAAATATTTTAAAACGAAATATATACGCATCTGCACACCACTGTGTTATGAGAATGAGCAGTTATGTATTCAAAACATTTAATCTTTTATAGTAACTTTTTATTTTGTTAATTTCACGTCTATTATAATATAAAATATATAAAAATATCTATTACATTTTGGTGGTTTGTTCGGCCTTGTATACAAATCATGTTTCATTTAACCACTGTTAACCACTGTTGTTTAAATATAACCGTATTTGGTAGCGTGCGAATTTTATTGTCTATATAGAACTTAAACAAATAATAGCGCCCCGCGAACAATTGCATTTATTCTAAAGGTAGAAATGCAGTTTCATGATTACAATACAAATAGCCCAATATAACGTTAAATCAAAAGAAGTGTATTTTAAAACCTCTATTACAGGGGAAAGTCCGTGTAAAACCAATCGAGAAATTAAACAATGAAAGTTGCCTTTCTCAGAATTCAAGTAAGGACCATATATATACACACACAAACACACACACATACACACACACACACACACACACACACACACACACACACACACACACACACACACACACACACACACACACACACACACACACACACACACACACACACACACACACACACACACACACAGCAGACAATGGTTTCTACAACATATATTAATGCAAAACAAAACTAACAAAGTGCACCTATTGATCTTCAATCTGTTATTGCATTCTGCAGTGTTTGCATAACAATTCTAACCACAATAATATGCAAATATTTGTGTTTGTCTTCACATAAAATATAATCTTGCCTCTCCTTGCGGAAACATTGACAGCCATTATTATTGTGTATATATTTCTTGTAGACGTGTTACTTATTATATCTAGTCCAGTGAAAAGACACAAAAATAACAAGATCGTAATGGAATCTTTTAGTACTTGATTGTAAGTATTTCACGCTCAATGTTGGCGTAAATCGATACTTTTTACTATTTTCTACGCTTAAAATGCTTTGGAACAGGCTGTTCATTGGTTAATATTACAAACCTAATAATCCCTCGAAAAAGAAGAAAGTTCATTCGTCGACATTTCCAGCAATATCCCCAATTCTAATGGTAAAAGGTTCCAGAAGAATGAAGATTTGTTATAAAAGTGTCATATTAGATGTAATAGTTGTATGAAACGAGCAACAGTACACATCATATTAGATGTAATACTTGCATGAACCGAGCAACAATCTACGTCATATAGATGTAATACTTGACTGAACCGAGCAACAATTTACGTCATATAGATGTAATACTTGACTGAACCGAGCAACAATTTACGTCATATAGATGTAATACTTGCCTGAACCGAGCAACAGTCTACGTCATATAGATGTAATACTTGCCTGAACCGAGCAACAATCTACGTCGTATTAGATGTAATAATTGCCTGAACCGAGCAACAGTCTACGTCATATAAGATGTAATACTTGCCTGAACCGAGCAACAATCTACGTCGTATTAGATGTAATAATTGCCTGAACCGAGCAACAGTCTACGTCATATAAGATGTAATACTTGCCTGAACCGAGCAACAATCTACGTCGTATTAGATGTAATACTTGCATAAACAGAGCAACAGTCTACGTCATATAAGATGTAATACTTGCCTGAACCGAGCAACAATCTACGTCGTATTAGATGTAATACTTGCATAAACAGAGCAACAGTCTACGTCATATAAGATGTAATACTTGCCTGAACCGAGCAACAATCTACGTCATATAAGATGTAATACTTGTCTGAACCGAGCAACAATCTACGTCGTATTAGATGTAATACTTGCCTGAACCGAGCAACAGTCTACGTCATATAGATGTAATACTTGCCTGAACCGAGCAACAATCTACGTCATATAAGATGTAATACTTGCCTGAACCGAGCAACAATCTACGTCGTATTAGATGTAATAGTTGCATAAACAGAGCAACAGTCTACATCCGCTAATTGCCGAATTGATAACATTGTCCGAAAACTGTTTATACATATTGACGTTACGGCACGAAGTCATAAGCTCAGAACAAATTCTGTCGTTCCAACCATCCAAGTTTATAACTTAATTTTTTCCACATCAAAGTTCGTGCTCATTTTATAACATGCAATGTATCAAAAAGTGCATGAATTGTATTCAACAACAATACAAAGTGTGGTATAATTCTTGAACTTCAAACACTCGACATTTTAATTAAATTTGTTCTAGTAACGATCTCAAATTTGACAAAAAGATATTTTATCAAGTAATATCGTATAAATATACATATAAAGCATCGGGTAGTACAAATTGATTTTTTTACTCTTTTTTTGGTATGTTTTTACCGAAAACAATGCCAGCCAAAACACTAAAACCACAGTTTCATATTTGTATAAAAATATTCCCTCGCTTGCTTCTCCTTGTTTTCCATTCAACACACCTATTACATATTTTGTTATGTTACACTAGTGTAATACAGCTTTTTGATCTGTGACGTCATAATGCAGATCGTCTCATACCACTATTTCACCTAGGTATTGCTGTTAAAATTTCGGCGGAATCTGATACTCGTTGCCATTTAATACAACAAACATTTATAAAACTCGTTAGGGATTAGGGATTAGGGATTAGCCGGCATTTTTGCCGATACTGCGCAGCGACATTTCTATCATTATAGCACAGGGGCACTTATGAGGTGCCCAGGGACTGAACCCGGCCGGTCCATTATACTGACACCGACGAGTCAGGCGTAATGCTGTCCCCTTAGCCCCGAGCGTTAGGAGGGAAGCCACTACTACCAACTTTAAAGTCTTTGGTTAGACCCGGCCGGGGTTCGAACCCACGACCTCCCGATCCGCAAGCCGACGCTCTACCACCTGAGCTATTGCGGCCGGTAAACTCGTTAGGGAAAATGATAGTAAGGTCGACATAGGCTCGCTTTCTATTACTGTTCCTGAACTCGTTTAATAAATGTTTATATTAAATGACAACCCGTGTCAGCTCCTTTATACATTATTTTTTTTTTTAAAAAACGACACCATTACCTTATTCTTTCCATGGGGTCAAAGCGCAGTGGAAATAGCGTTACGTTGTATTCGATGCATTTTGTTTTTGTTATGTTTTTTTTTCCCTAAATTTATTCCATATATACTTTCTTTAATGCATTGTGCATCTTTATAATAAGTAAGGTATCTGCCAGTGAATAATACATTTTTAAGTATACAAGCAACAGCGTCAATAAAACAACAACAAGGAATGGAGTTAGCGATTGGAAATACATTTGATAGTAGCAGGTGTCTGTTTGGGAGTGTTGGTGATTATTTATGTATTAACTCATGTTCTAGTATAAGATTTATACAAGTTTAATTACGCCTTCAATGGTTTGATAATTAAACACTTGATTTGATTATTTTGTGGTATGATGTTTTATTCGTGATTAGCATTTCCGCTGTTTAAAAAACTGAAACAGCTGACTTTCCTCATTTACATTACTTTTTGGGAAAGATACCTCATTATTCAAGATTTTTTCTGCCAAAATGCCCCTTTGAAGATAACTAAGAAAACTAAAAAACCAACAATCGGGTTAAAAGAGTGCTTTACAGTTACACATTTCCCCCTTATGTTTTAACTGGCACTGTTACGACTGTCAATAGCACCTTTAAGATACCATGCAATCAAGCACCCCCAAAATAGCACCTTTAAGATACCATGCAATCAAGCACTCCAAACAATAATTTTAGTGTTATATTAGCTAAACCACGATTTTAAAAGCACACATGGGTGTTTGTTTAGCACAGTTTTATGTCTCTATTTTGTAGTTTACGAATCTTATTCTTATCTACTCACGTCATGAAGTACTTGTACATTAACTATTGTCTTGGAACGAAGTCTTCTTTTTTCGGAGTAAATGTTATTGTTAAAGTGTGAGTTCGTGTTAAAATATATTTCTATACATTCTCCTACTGTTGTCTGTAGTACTGGTTTATAGTTACCGTCATTCAATTGTTCGAACTTTCGTTATTGTGCATACTTTCTTGTTGTTTCAAGTGCCTGTTCTTTACACACTCACACACGAGTAAACAATAAAACGACATTAATACGAAATATGACAATATATCGTGTGAATACAAATATATTAGAATTTGAGAAAGCCTGAAATAAAGTACGCAATGCAAGTTAAATGCCATTAAGTACAAGAGCTAGAAAATACAATGAATCGATGTTCATGAGTTATTATATAAACAGACAATTCTCAACAGTAAGCGCCTTGGAACAGTCAGTCGGAAAAGGGACTGATATAAGAATGTTTAAGCCAATTTAAAAAAAAGCTCTAACCTCGCACTTCCTCAGCATGTTCTTAAATACAAGCAGTGAAAATTAGAAAATTAAAGATACTAACTTTGTTAATGATCAATATGCAGCTGGTTTGTAAGTTGTTGTTGTTTCCATTAAACTGAAATTAACAAGAGAAATGAGAAATGTCCTCAGACCATATAATCCAATTTGATCAGCACTGAAAATCAAAATGTAACCAACCACTTTGGCAATTTGTTTTCGATTTCGAAGAAGCATTTTTTAATGTAAATCTGTTATTTGAAACCGGTTTAAACTCATTTTCAGTTCTATTTTCTATCTTAAATTACATTGACTTGTATTTATGCCTATTGTAATTTGTCTAGTAACTTGTAACTTGATCTAGTATAGAAGTATATTATGTATTAATACGTTATCCGTATTATATCCATATACAGTTTCCATCAGTCGACTTGTACGAACACCATAAATGTGCAGAACAGTCATGTGACGCGCGGTAGAAGTTCCTTCAATAATTAGGACTATTATTTACAATTTAATCTTTTGGGGCCTGCAAATCGACAGGCACTATACATTGTCAGGTCAACTGGTTACTGCCAACATTTATCTTTTGTAATTTAAGTACGATTTTACAGTTTAGTACAGATCAAACTATGTAGTTGTATATGTTTATTTACTTTAGATAATTATTACTAAAACATTATTCCAAATTCACATTAGAAATGCATATATAATTTATTCAATTCATTTGTTATAAACAACCATGTTTGTACTGTTATATAACATTGTATTTATTATGTCGTCAGTATAGACGTGTTTACATTTGTTTGTTGTTTCCACTTTTAAACTAAAATATCGTTTTATTTCTTTATTTCCACCACAATGTAAATAGCATAAACATGCATAATCAATGTAGAAAGATCCAAATAAACAAACAGGTTTGGAAGGAATGATGCATAGTGTAAGTGTGTGACGAGGAATAGGGTAGGAATGGTGCATAGTGCAAGTGTGTGACGAGGAATAGGGTAGGAATGGTGCATAGTGCAAGTGTGTGACGAGGAATAGGGTAGGAATGTATTAAACATAAATTACAGTGGCAACGCTTTAGAAATAGATAAAATAATATACGAAAAAAGAACAAAATGACAATATAAGAATGTCCGTTTGTCTCTCTGCATGTGGCGGAAGCGAAATCCTAGGGCAGGAATTACACAAATAATTGTGATCTATGTACCAAGTGCGACATGAAAATAAAAAATAAACTGTATGCACTCGCGGACGACATTTTTTTATCGAAACGAAAAATAAGAGACATTATCCTTCCTGTTATTTAAACAAACTCTACTGATTACATCTTATTAATAATCATAATTATTCATGAAATGAAAACGTCCATCTGTATAAATTTAATTCATAAAAATTAGTAGTTGTGTTATTATTATTATTATTATTATTATTATTATTATTATTATTATTATTATTATTATTGTTATTATTATTATTATTATTATTATTATTATTATTATTATTATTATTATTATTATTATTATTATTATTATTATCATCATCATCATCATCATCATTATTATGCAATATATTTGTATACCATAACTAATGTCCGTCCAACTTTATAAATCGTGATGTCTGTCTTGAACCTTTTCGTTGATATTAAATGTGTTATCCAACAGTTTGTCAATATCGAATACATGTAATGATAAGTTATCCCTCTTTCAGGTACTTTTGTAAATATTTTTGTTTTATATAAACTAGTTCTTTATTCTAAAGAAAGATTAATTTGTCTCAACTGGTAGAATGTGCAAATCGTGAAAAGTCGCTCTAAATGTTAATTATTTCCAAGTACAATGTTTAAGCATGATGCAGATTTCTACTAAAACAGACATCGACGTCTGAGTATATTACTCGGATGATGATACAACATGAAAGTTAGTGGACACGTGGTTATCTTAGTTTAAAACTCGCTTACTCTGTAGCTTGGCTCAGGTAGAAAATACCTATTTATATGTGTATGATTAATTTGACAAGATGATGTACGTTGTGTACAAATCTGATCAATAAAATAGGTTCTGTTCTGTAATATCGAGAGGGTGTTGTGCTTTATATTTATCATAGATGTAAGACATCAATAAACATGATTTCGCGAAATCCTTTCGAGAAACAATAATTAATTTTTATAATTGAGAATAAAAAACAATTGGCAAAAAGTGTCGGATACCAACTTTAATATATCAGTTTAACTTTTCTGTGTTACTATGATATGCTATGTTTTGATCGTGTAAAATATATCAAATCAACATGAGACTACATAAAACCAATGACAGAGAAGTAGAGATTTGTGAAGCATCATTTGTGAAGTTTCTTTGTTTTCTTTTGATGCATCGTAGCGACACTAATGTTAATTAAAACACAGCCCTGCTTAGTGTATTAGAGTGGGACAGAGGAATTACCAGTTTGCCGACCATTTGACCAACTGTCGGTCCAAAACTTTAATTTTTCTAATGTTTATCTTTAAGTTGTATGTGTGTTATGTCTAAATTAGAAACTAGAGGTATAACATGCAGTCAATGTTCTGTACGTTAGTTGCAATTTGAATTGATTTTCCAGAATAATCAATAGATACAAGTCTAGTATTGCTAATCTTCTTATAATTATTGTAATAACAACTTTGTGGAAAATACATTATACAAAGTGTTGCCCGTGTGGCGAACAAAGGTTACTTGTTAAATATAGGAACTATATGTTGTTTTATCGCGCTTTCTTCAAATTATGTACATGTTACTTTTACATAATAACGATCCTAATTCAATATAATGAACTTCAAAGTTACACCTGTGTGCAGTTTTCAATGACCTTTTATTTTATAAAAGTGTGTTTTCAAATTGACTTCCAATTCGTATACAGTGTATTACTAATGTGCCTTATAATCTTTAAATAAAAATAGTAACAAATACAAAACAACAACATCGAAAATAAGAAAAAACGAAATAAATAAAATGACATATAACCACCATTTTCTTGTTTTTTCTTTTTTTGGAATGATGTGCTTTAATACTTTATTATAAGAAATCGTGTATGTGTGTAGAGTATTAACTATTTTTGGTAAATAATCGAAGTAACATTTTATTCAAATATTGCTATTACACTGTTTAAATGAATGATTTAAATTAAATCTGAAACTTTAATCAATTGAATTTGGGAATTAAGCAACCATAATCATTAGGCTATATTCGAAGGAAATCATTTAATTAGATAGAATATACTGTGTTAACATAATTATGTAAAATAAAGCATTTCAAATTGCTCGAATATTACACTTATATGTAGTATTACTTTTACTGTTTTTGATGCAATTTAATTAAAAGTTTATATAAAATAATATTCTTTTGAAAGAAATTGCTTTTGGAATTGGTATTGACTTATTGACTGAACTATTGTACATTAGCTTTATGAACTAGATGTCGATATATTACTTTTAGAATGTTTATTAAGTATTCAATAAAGTATTTACAATATTTTGGGAGGATTGACTAATTTATCAAGCTATTCGATTGTTTCATTTTGTTTATTAACCGTCTATGAACATACATTCATAGAGTATTCATTCAAATCAGTAAAATATTAATTTGATTGTGTCAAATCAAATATAATTTCCTATAATTATATAATATATATATATTATTTGTAAGATCATTACTCATATTATTTCAGTTTTATATGTAACGTGTGCCACGCAAATGAATGAAATATAAAAAAGCGGTATCTGTACAATCGAAAATATGATTGTACATAATAGTCTATATGCATTATGTTATTAATAAAGACAGAAGAATGGGGTTTAATCAGGTTTCATATACATGTCAATAAATTCATCGGATATTTTTGCACGACACTAAAATATACCGCTTGCCATATGCAGAAACGTATATAAATGTCCTTTATCGGTGTCTTGTGGGGTGGCTTTTTAGTTTTAGGTTCTAATGTCAATTTCGGAGTAGCACTTGTGTTTTTTCTCTAATGGGAACAGCAAGATTTAGACTATAATAGTATATGACCAGAACCATTATAAGATTGGGATTAAGAAGACCTAATGAATGCAAACTTGGGGGAAAATTACACCATTTGCATGACTGTTAGATGGAGAAAAACAACATACATTTTACGCCAGATGTCATGATATTTTTATTTTGTTGTCGTAAAATTGTGAAGTCCTGGGATCGTGAGAACAAATTATAAGAAAATAAAAGTGTTCCGGGCTTCCGATCATACTTTGCATAACGGGTTTTTATTTATTAACGAACACATTATTTATATTTTTAACTTAAAATAGACTTATTTTAGTCGGTATTTAGTTGTTTATTTAATCTTAAATTTCTTATGTATGTCCCATTTACTTGAACGCAATATATATTTTAACTAAAACAACTCTTTAAACGAAAAGTAATTCACAAAATATTTTATCGGCGTTTACTACAAACCGTTTTTTTTTAAACAAAAACAAAACAAGAACACATATATTTTACACTCGCTGGCCACGATAACGGACATCACAAAATTAACAAGCCACAAAAAAGTTTTCAGGTGTGCCTACTATGAGTACAGTTTCCTGTGACAGACCTGTTAGAGACATATTTACACCTGTTATTGACATTACCAGTCACTGATTATGGGAAAACATGCACACACACACACACACACACACGCGCACACACACACACACATACACACACAAACAAACAAACAGAAAAAACTAGTATTTAATTATTTTATTTATACAACATATTCCCCATGTTAATTGTTTGTTTAACTGGGCATAATAATAAAACAAACAAAAGGGAAAAAAGGAAAAACAGCGTTAATATGGTTTGGCATGTAACTATGAATACAGTCAGAAATACCATTCCTCTTCCTAATGTTATAAATATTTTCGGGTGAAAAATTTACAACCATTTTTCTTTATCGTGATTTAGATTACTCGCTATACAGCGCTTTGGAAGTGGTGTACTTTTTGCAACAGTTAGGTAATGTATGTCTTCAAAAATGTCCGTACGCATGTAAGTATTAAAAACTGAATGATTTATTAGTTACGAATTTCTAATCTTTCCACAATTTGGGACACGAAACAATTAAGTCAATAAAATAGTGTTGAGACATCTTCATAGAAAACAACGACCTGTGACCCGTGGGCAGCTACGTCACAATGTCCCTCTTAGATGGCGTGGAACGGCCGGTCCTATTCCGATCCCCGCCGCCCGGCAGGTATCCTAGACTGGCATCCTCCTTTGCCGCGGCCGAAGCCATGGTGGCGATCATGTGATTAAAATGTTTTGTATCCCGGCCTAAATCAGGCAGTCTGTCCATTCGTCCGTATGGTGAGAACGTGTCAAAGCATCCTGCGGTTGCCGGGCTGACGGTGGCTGGGCTGACGTTCATGTAGCCGACAACACGGCGCATCTCCTCGAGGGCGTTGGCTTGCATTAGGATGTAGTTCTTGGCAAGCAACAATGTGGCGATCTTGGACAGTTTTCGCACTGACGGGCTGTGAGCGTACGGGATAACGCTCCGTAACTCATCCAGGGCGTCGTTTAGATCGTGCATTCTACGTCGTTCTCTCGCGTTTATGTTCAGTCTAACAACTTTCTCAGTTTTAGGTTTTCGACCTTTGCTTTTTCCCGACAGCGCGTCTTCGCCGTAGTCCTGTCCGAAGTTCTCGATGTTATGAAGAGTGTTTGGCATATCGTCATCACTACTGCCACTGCTGTTGTTCCGGTCATTCTTCAAAATTTCCATCATGTCCATGTTAAACTTACCAACTTTTTGTTGATACTTCTCTTCATCAAAATCATTGGTTTGTTGGCTATTATCGTTGATTCCACAGACGTCAATTTTGTCTTCAACCAGTACATTGTCACCACTTTCCGTAAAATTGTCGTCACGTTTGCATTCACGATTCAGTTTCTCTGTCAGGTTCGCGTGAGTCTAATTCCGCATTAGTTTTATCTGCCAGTTCCTCAATGCGTTTATATTGTCTGACGTCCATGTCTTGACTGTACATGGAATAGTCTCGGACGCCCGTATAAATGGGGTACCCGATTAATGGTTCCATCTTCCTGGAAACAGTAACCGATCTCGTAGTCAAGTTGTATTTATTATAACAAGTCACTCGAACCAATTAAAAGAATTCGACTGAGAGAGGAAATATTTTGTATTCAAACTGTGTATAATTGTGACAACTTCACAATGTTGAATTATGTTCAGATGTCTTTTTAGTGCGATAATTTTGCTCAAAACTGTGCAGTAATAAAAATAAAATCTGCCTAACTATCATCCAAAATCACGATTCCATGTAAATAACCTCGCTGACTTTTCTTTCACCACTTTAAAATATTATTCCCATTATTTGCCATTTAACGATATCACCGACACTGTTTTATCACAATTCAGGAATCACCTTGCTTATAACGAAGCAGTCTTTCGAGGTACAATTTCACTTTCCCACTCACGTGTCCCCGTTCGCACTTTCTGTCTTGCCTCGCAGATATAACTACCGCTCAGAGTCTGAAGCCTCACACCGCATCGTATTAACAAATTAATTGAGCAGTTTGTAGTTATAGCGAACGGAGCATTCTGATTGGCTGCGACTTCAATTGTCCCGTGACATCCGATAATAGAGTTGAGAGAGGCGCAGTTAGTCAGTGCCAGATCGGCCCGCAAACATCATTACGGCGGCGTTGTCAATATAAACTTAAAATCAAGTTCATGTCACAGAAATAAATGATTTTCCTCTCTATGATAGGATTTTCTAAAATCAAGATCGGTTGGCGTTTTGATCAATTGTGCTGAATTCGATTAAAGTTTGCAACTCTGCCTCCATCTAGCATTAATGGAATTATGGCGCCGTCAAATTGTTCGAGGCCATTTGATCGGTTTGCTTGCTTATATTAAAAAGATCATTAAAATAAGACATATTCTAGGATTTAAATTTTTAATGTTATATTTTTTGAAAAAAGAACGAAGACACTCATATACATCGTTTAAAATGTATACACGATGCAGTCGGTGGAAAGTTTTCTCAATAATTTATTTTCATTCTCAGGTCCATGAATATTTATAAGGATTTTTATGACAATTGCTATTTATTATATTTCATTGCAACTTTATACATTTATAATTATTTGTTGATTATAATGATATAATTTTTGACTTATCTCAATTGATGTAATTTCTATTACAATTATATGCGAATTGATATAATTTCTATTACAATTACTAACAAAGTAATCGTTTAACAAATTAAATATCCGTGAATTCTGTAGTTGTTTTGTTGTTGTTTTTTCACGAATGAACAAGACCGATTAACAAACCTGTTTAATCTATACATATACTAAACATTTCATAAGACAACATTGGAATCCAACCGCCATCTTTATTTATTGAATAAATGTAATTTATTCACATACATGTTGGCTAAATTGTACATTAGAGAGTAAAGGCATATAATTTCAGCCGTTACGATGGCTCTGTATTTTACAAAAGGTAAATAAGAAAAGGTCCTATCAAAATTTTCCCAGACAAATATAAATTTAATCTACCTCTAGACAAAGGCAAACAGAGCAAATGTAAATGTGACAAAAACACAGAGACGAGATATAACACACAAAAAGAAATATCATCAGTAACCGCCTTAGAACGGTCAGTCGGCAAAAGGACCGACTGAGGTGTTAAACCTGGTTTGTGGAGCGCTCCAACCTCCTACTTCCTGAAGGTTTTTCTATCAAATAAACAGTGTAAATAAAAATATCCCGTCAAGTCATAATGAACTTGTACTAGTACGAACGTAGTACAACGTATTTCCTGTCCGACATGTTACAATGAGAAAAGGGGTGCATCTAAGTGTGGAAGGGATATGAAAGGCACAATCCAAACTAATAACCAAGATCATATTCGAATTCAGGTTGAGTTGTAAAGTCATCTGAATCATTTTTTTATATACTGTATATGGTTCAGTGGTCCAAACAAAGTTCAGTTTACAAGAATGGAGTAAATTAGACATTTTTATATTTTGTATGTATGCCTTAACAATACACAACAATGAAGGACATTTTATGTACGAATATACAATTATGATTTACTAAGAAATTAACGCCTGTATAATACAAAATATCAGTTAACCTTTCTTCATTTTCGGACACATTTCTTGATGGATACGAATTGAACAGTTAAACATGATAGTTAATAAGTTGGGCCCTCTACATTTTTATATTACCACTTATTGGTGTGGATATTTGCTGCAGAGTTTTGCAAAGGACCCTCCAACCCAAGAGCACCACCATACGGGGGCGTAGTCGGGGTTTACTGTCTCGTAATTGTACAGTCTTAATGCTCAACCCTTAGTCTGCTGTCTTTGTTAATTATGCATACAACAGTTCTTCGATATTTCAATATATATTTATAAGCAAAAGATGTTTTTCATAGATAGACAGCTCCCAGCGAGCGGGGAATGGCCAGTCTGAATCTACATTTTTGCCTTAATTTGATCAATTCGTTTGACCATGTTTAGTGTTAAGTGTCAGATATTTCAACGGAAAGGTCGGATTTGGATAAATACTTCCAAATTAGAATTTGGGGGAAATTTGCATTGGCCATATGGGAGTCGCATGTCGCTAGAAAACAGTCTTTGTTCTCGCCTGGGAGCATATTGAAACACTTGAGACCCAGTGAAAGGACGAACAGTCGGGTTTGTGGGGGGTAGTCCTGCCACTGCAGTGGACATACAACGGAACAGAAAGGTACGGAAGTGCATTATGAAGATGATGACGACGACGATGCAACTGCTGCTGCTGTTGCTGCTGATGGTGGTTTTAGTGGTGGAGGTGGTGATGGTGATGATGATGATGATGATGATGATGTGATGATGATGATGATGATGATGATGATGATGATTATGATGTTGTTGATGATGATGTGATGTTGTTGATGATGATGGTGAGGATGATGATGATGAAGAAGAAGATGATGATGATGATTGAATCAGTAAGGACGTTTTTATTAAGAACTTAGACCCATTCTAAGTGAATTAATGTCCGTATCCACAAGAAGGAAATGGCTTTTAAAACGAACTGTATTTTGCTACGTGTAGCCAGGTCTTCAACATTGAAACTTGTAAAATACAAATGTGTATAAACGGTGAAGTCACATTTATATGACGTCTATGTTTGATGAGAGTAGTTCGCTGCGCTTGCAAATAAACCAAATTTTAGCTTAAGCAATATTTTAATATCCTTCAGAACGTTTCCTTTGAGTGTAAATATTGATAACTAAAACTTGATTTAACGAACAAGGTGATGATAGGCTGAAATGTTTAACAACAATGCTAGAAGAACTTTTACAACAGATAGTTCAGGTAAGTCAAGATATATCACCTATACTTTATTACAGCAAGTGTCACTAGCCATTGATAGACATAAACGAAAATGAATCTTTTTAAAAATAAGCCGCTTAACTTCACTACATTCATAAAACTTAGCCTGCTATTATCATTTTTTATTTTTCAAGAGAAAGTTGATCGTGTTAGATAATGACAGTTTACTTATTACTGTATTGTGTACACTCTCTCACAGTGTTGGTTCATTACATTTACCTCAATCGGAACCCCTCGGGTAATTCCGTCCTCGGGACAATCATCTCTCGGATGTATCTGGTGCAATGAACTTAAAGAAAACACGATCGTTTTGTTGGCCGGAAGTCGAAAGAATATGCCTAAAATGAAGTTCGCACAAAACATAAATAATTGTGTCGTTTGACACTGTTTTGTTTGCTGCGCTTTGTAAATTAAACTTGGATGATTTAAATTTAAAGCAGCCATTAATTAAATTTTAGCTAGCATCGTACTCTAGTGAGCTGTCATCTTTGTTTTGACCTTCTGTTACAGTTCCACTGAGAGAAATGGCCGAGGTGACCTATCTTCCTACATACACTCGAGAGATGATTCGTGAATTATCCGAGGTGACCTATCTTCCTACATACATTCGAGAGATGATTCGTGAATTATCCGAGGTGACCTATCTTCCTACATACATTCGAGAGATGATTCGTGAATTATCCGAGGTGTTCCAATTGGGCTCAGATTATTTAACGACACGTGACAATGTACGACGCCGGATAAAATGTCGGTTAGGAATTTAAAAATAGAAGGTTCAATTCAGTTACACACTTAGCTTGTGAACAAGAAGCGAGATAAAGATATTTTTAATACTGTTCAAGTAAATGATGTTAGCATGTAATTCATTTAGTTTTTTAATTTACGTGTGTGTTATAAATATGCTGTATTCTATTTTGTATTCGCGTAGTTATCTGCCTTGCGAAGAAAGGTACAGAAAATAATTCTGTATTTATTGCTAAATTACTCAAGTAATCCTAGATATTTAGACCGAAACAAAATTATATATTATTATTATTATTATTATTATTATTATTATTATTATTATTATTATTATTATTATTATTATTATTATTATGGATACGGTCATTAAAATCACATTCAGCGTGTGTTAACTCTTCTTGAAGATTGCACTGTGTAGTTACACAATAACTGAGACACGGGATAATCCTGTTTTAAGCAACACAAACACGTGCTAGTAACATTAAAATGCACAAAAGAAAAAGAGAAAAAGAGAAAGAATTTAGTTAAATTGTTACTGTGTTGACGTATGTCATAAAATTATTGGTTGGCAGTTGTTTGTATTGTACAAGGTCTGTTATAGACTTTCTGTCCTCAATGGCAAGCTAACGAATATTTAATAGCGTTTTAACTGTTCCGGGGTGATTAAACAGCTCGCGATATGAAATCTCCGCATGAATGGGTTGGTCGGGGTGGCTTTACTGGGGCTCTTTGAACCGTCTTTCATCCCAGCCATAAATGATAGGAACCGTTTTGTTTTGAAACCCAATCCCCAAGCAGGCGTCCTCCCGTGACAAATGTTGTACCAGATGGTGTGGTCCAGATAGCGAAGCAAAATTTGTAAAGACGTTCTGATAGGAAAATACGAAAATGCTAATCAGAATATAATTTATAATTAATGCTTAAACGGGTCGAGATTTGAAATCGATGCGAAATCGCCAATCTTAAATTTTGACAATTTCAGCCTGCACAGATTGCAGAACAGTCCCAGTTTCATTTGTTTGAGTAGCCAAGAAGGCATTTCATAAACAGTGTTCGGTTTATGGTGCATTTTGTCCATTCACTTTAATTTAAAAAGCAGTCGACGTTGAGAATGGGCATTGAACCGTATTGCGATGGGCTCAGTAGCTTATCGGGGGATGCTAACGGAAGATCTAATTAATTAGTCGAGTCCTTATCTGACTCATCTAACGTTAAGTTAACAGTGAAGGCGACAGGTTTTAAAATATAACAGCCTTTTAAGGGCTTTGAGATTAATTTTAAATGAAAGCAAACTTTTAAAAAGTACATAATTAGTTTGTACCCGGACTTCAACTGGTTATGTGAACTAATTTTTAAGCCATTTTAAATGAACACAGCATATTTTAACAATGGTGAGGGAAATTGTATTAGCAAGATCTAACGAAAAAAGTGTATTTATAGTTTTGTTGTGCGTCTCGCACGCTTGTCATTTAGTGATGTGTGATTGGATCGATTTGCGAAATGATGGTCCGAATCATCACATCAGCATCATCATCAGCATCAGCATTAACATTTACACCAACCACACCCAAACTTATTATCGCAAGTAGCACCAGCTATTCCTATAAGTACAACGTTACGACAGCTTTTCAGTAGTTTGTCAGAAGAAAGTGATCAAATTGAACGGTTAAGCAATTTGTCGTTTAGACGAAGTTGAGTAAATTAAGCCTCATCATTGAGCGTAACGATCTCCCTATCTAAATGTTTGTATCCCGCAGCCTATCTGTCTCTGGGAACAAAGTAGTCCATCATCCCGTCACCAGTTAACCACTTACTGTCGCAAGCCAGCGGATCAATTTGTAAACACGAGGGAGGGTCGATATCTAAGATAGACCCTCCTCCTTCAATGTTGCTTTCAGAAGCGAACTACTTCGTTACAGTACTCCACACGCATATATTGTGTGGACAGCATTTAAATTTTAAATTTTGTTTACGCTGATAGGTATATCGCATAACTAGTAAACTCGTACTATCATTAACTCTTTAATTAAATAGTTAATGAGTTTAAAGGGGCGTCCGGTTTATAGCTCCCCTGACTTCTTAGATTCTCACCGCGAAGGTTGGGTCTCGTTCGGGGTGAAGGACTTAATGTGAAAAGGTCTTCCAGCAGACCTGCGGAGCGCCAGTGGTTCTACCAAGAAAATAGCTGGACGTCGCGAAAGTAATTATTATTGATCGCTGCGATGTGTTAAAAAGACGCACAATCTGAGTTTTGACTATGGTATCCTTGGTTCATTAACTTTATGACCCATTTAATGTCACGTTATGCCAGCTTAATTAAAGTCACTGCTGAAAATCACAATCGCAATACATAAAAACAGCCTTTTAAGACAATACAATTTGCATGCATAACATTTAACAGAATATTGATTTTGTTCTGCATGAGATAAGAGGTACAGTCAAAACTGGCTTTAAATGTTTTTGTTTTCCCGTCAATCCACTTTCAACCAGACACGCAGGGAGTCAAGATGTTACCTTGGACGCCAGTGGCTGTGGGCTCTCTGCCTGTCGTCGCATGTCCTCCAGTCCCAATCGGTGCGAAGGATTAAGAGATGAAAAGTCTTCCGGCTGACAAGCAGTACGCCTGCAGTTTTCCAGACAACTCTTACTTAACTCCCTTAAAAAATGTCGTTCCTCCATTGGCCATTGTTGTGTCTATACTGTTTGCATGTATTTTAGAATAACCAAAACCTTCGTATACATGTAGGTGTACGTGTACATCGCTACCCAGCGACTGTATTATGCTTTAAAATTAATAATTGATTATAAAATCTGTCACAATTCAATTGTAAATTGTTTGTTTTGAATTTTTTTTTAAGTTACGCTTTATCTCAGTAGAATTGTTGGACGTCGAGGGGTGTTGCTATCTCGCGGCAGGTGGAAGATAATGGTGCGATAGATTGGCCACAACCGACACCGGTCACATTTGTGCTACACCGGTGGTTTAATAGCACTTACATTTGGATTGTTGAAATGCTTCCCAGAAAAATGAAAGGATTGATGCATATCACGTTGTAAGTTATTACTGTTAGTATCTTGGAAATTGTAATGTCTTTGTCGCATATATACACAGAGTAAATTGCATCTGACAACAATCTGACAACAGTATACCATTCAGTCTTATACGATTGTGTCTTACTGTGATATTAGCTATAAACTAATGATATTAGCGAAATTTCTAGACAAAGTTAACAACAGTGTAAGAGGCAATGACATTTATTTGCTTATGTAGTTTTCTTCAGACATCGCGCTTTATATACTAACGACAGCTTCGACTTTATTTCAGAATTTCATTTCTCGTCGTAGCGCTGCTAGCATTTTTTCGTCTACATGAACAACTTCGCCAGAAATTCTCCAGCAAGAGTGACATTATATCACGTAATCCCGTTGGTGACGCCGCTACGTGCGAGGAAGTTCACGACGTCGTTTTCATAAAAGTTCACAAAACTGGAAGTACCACACTTGCCAACATCATCAACAGGTTTGGTGAGAGTAAAAATCTGATTTTTGCCATCCCCAACAAAAGACCTGGAGAATCGCGATATAACTACGTAGGCAATATCGGCGACACGGTGTCTAGGGACAATATCATGCCGTCAAAACCCGGAAACAGACGCTACAACATTCTTGTTAACCATGTTATATTTAACAAAACTGCATTCAAACAAGTATTCTATCCTGACACGAGGTATATAACGCTACTTCGTGAACCTATCTGTCAGTTCATCTCTTCGGTGTTGTTCTTTGTTCACCAGAACGAAACTTTTAATGCCGTGACTTCCAACTTCACCTCGTATCTCTTAGACCCATCCCGGTTCGAGCCTCCTAATGCATATTTATCATTTACGAACAATCGGCAGGCTTTAGATCTTGGAGTGCCAGCAGGTCGGCTTCATGACATTAACTTTATCCGTCATTACATTCAGCTGCTTGATAATACGTTTCATTTGGTCCTTATCTTAGAGTACTTCGACGAGTCGCTTGTACTGTTAAAGAGAAAGTTCTGCTGGACGTTACATGACATCGTGTATCTGTCTATAAACAAGGGCTATAAGAAAGTCCCTGTAAACATCACAGAGACAGGACAGGATGCTGCACAGAAAGTGGGCCATTGCCGATTTCTTTATTTATGACCATTTCAAGCAAAAACTTCTCGATCTAATACAGCAAGAGGATGGCTTTCAAGCAGAGGTCATCCATTTTAAAGCCATTGTCAAATCTGTTGTAAATTTCTGCCAAGGCGGAAGCCAAGAACTTAGCGTGAATGTCTCAGGTAGTCAGTGGAATGGACCTTTTAACATCAACGCCGTAGACTGTATTCATATGGCACTTTCGGAAATAACATTCTTAGATAAGTTGCACAAACGTGTACCTAATCTTTCAGAGAAAAGTGTTAAAAAGGAAATTTTACCTTGAATACATTTGTAGTTGCATTCTGATTCAGTCTTTGTTATCATTTGTATCTGTTTACTCCTTCATCTTAAAACGAATAGATATAAACATGCGGCCTTGAACATACGTGTCTAAAGGCCTTTGATAGTTAAACATTTTATTCATATTTTGTTAGAAGAATCTGTTCCTTATTTAGTTTAGATTGCAACAAGGGGCGCCGTGGAGTCGCCGAATTGTATCTCCCCGACTGCTTAGCTTCTCACCGCGTGGGTTCGAGTCCCGTTCGGGGCGAAGGACTTAAAGTGGGAAGGTCTTCCAGGCGGCCTACGCTGCGCCGGTGATTCTGTCCAGACACTTGTCATTATGGCCGTATGTAGTCGCTGTGATGTCTTTAAAACAAACAAAAAAGCACAAAACAAGATTGCAACATATAACTGAGACAAATTCATGCCAGGGGACATTACCGTTTAGAACTTGAAGTAACAGCTGTTTCTAAGTTGTCTCCCTTAATTTGTCCCGTGACATAATACTTTTTTCTTCCAGCACCTTGAAAGGACAATGTAAGACTTCTCATTATTTTAACATATGCTAAAATATGCGAAAACTTTTTTAGCAAACACTGAATAATTTACAAGTGTCCTTGAAAACCGTTTGTTCATCTTTGTTGTCCTTATGTAAAATCTAAGGCGTTATAACAGTTTTCAATGCACGTACTCAACACTGCTTCTACTTACTGTAATTTCAAAGTGTCTTACGCGATGTTACCGCATGTGTAAAATATTACTCATAAACTGTACAGTGACAGTACACCGATATTCCCGATAGGAACGAGGCTCGCTTAGTACGATTTGATAGGTTTCGGCAAATACTTGACTTCTTAAAGTTTCTAATCCTACGTCATTGTAGATAACGTTGGCATTGTTTGATGGCGCGCAATGCATTTTATTATAGCTTGTTTTTGAGACCCCCCCCCCCAATCACACACACACACAGTCGGTTTTTATGTGCAAACCTTTCACAATATCTTTTAAAAAAATATTATATGCTGTTATGCTTATAGGACCTTGTCATAATTCGCATTCTTGAGTACAATAACTGAATTGAGCAGTGTGGCGATCGTAAAAGGTATTCTCGTGAAGAATTATGTTGTCATTTAATTTATTCTATCGGTATTATTACGTGTCTTTTCCTTTTGACATACATATGACATTGATAATTCAATTCCATCTAACAATGAACTGGCTACTACAACCCATTACACTTTATTATTACTGTTTTATTACTAATTTAAAGAAATAACAATCTAGCATTTCAAGAATTTTTTTAATATATGACATGTGTATACATTTGTTGTTTTTTCCCAAAAGTTAATGTTTGTTATAATCATAGAAAACCAACAAGAAGAAAATACAACATGGATAAATTTGCTTTAATCAATAGTTTTGCAACTGCTGTTGTTTTGTTGTTGATGTTGTTGTTTGTGCATGAAACTGTCGATATCGCCCCACTCATAGTGGCCTGATTGTGTTAGTTGTGCTTAGGGACACACTTCTTGCAGCACTGTCCAGGGGGCTGGACCAGCCTCTGGTTTTCGTTGCAGACCACCTGAATGCAGGCGATATAGTCACATAAGATCGTTCCACGGTCACACCGACACTTCTGGCACGGGTCCACAGACGGCACATTGGCACCTGGATAGATAGATGCTCATATTGTTTTTATAAATTCAATGTCATAATCCTTTTAGCGACATCTAACTATTTTGGCGGATAAACATCTTAATTATACGTCCGAGTTCAAGCACCAGTGCACCGCAAGTCGCTTGAAGACTTTCCTATATGAAAGTTTTCTTCCCCCACAGGGACTCGAACCTGAGTTAGGCCGAAATGTGATATGACTTTTAAGTCGGTGACTCTATCCAAACTGTCACGATAGCCCTCGTGAACAGATGACGGTGATGTCGTCACTGGCTCCATGAAACATAGTCCACTATACTTATAAGGTTTGTTTTCCATTTCTTTATCTTTAATTGATAAACGTATTGACATTTACGTGTATTTAAAGAAAAACGCCAGTCTCATAATTGGGTGTTCAAAATCCATCCTCAGTGCACTTAGCAAAAAAGGATTGATTACAGTATAAAATAACACACCTAAAGGAAAACCTGAAGGTAACTATAAGCAGTCATTAATGAACCTAAAGGCGGACACCGCGGCTTAACTTATTCTAAATCGGCTATGTACGCATCACATTAATCAGGCTGGGATACTATGGAATATGTCCTATCAGAATTATGTTATTTAATGCACCTATTGAAGCAAAGTGAGTTTACATGTGGCTGTGATAAGACACATAAGAAATTATATGGTTATTAAACAACGTACCATGGTATGGTTTAAATAATACATACCGTCTTCGAAGATAATGTTTCCTTGGTTACATTGACCTGTTAAAACAATATACAGAATAAGTTTCGTTGATATACATTTACTTCAATTAATGAAATCACACTATTTTAAGTTCCTTTCCCGGGAACTTAAAAACGTTTCCGAATGATCCCCAGAACTTTCAAATGATTGCGGGAACTTAAATACGTTGAATAAATGAAATTCTCGAAAGTAAGTAGAAAGAAAGAAGCCTAGAGTCGGTCCGCAGTCTCTCGATGGCAGTCTGGATGACTTTGTGCTATAATAAGAAAGTAGCGACAGTTTACAACATTCAATAAATTTTGTTGGGGGCTGCCGCATACACCCCCCCCCCCCCCCCCTCACGCCGAAAATTTACAACAAAAGCAAGTGAATCGAGTGATTCAAATAGATCAAGAGACTGTAAACACATCACTAGCAACGATCATACACCTGCTACTCGTCAAATGCGCATGCCCGTAAAAAGTAAACAATATGGCGGAAAAAGTGCATTCTAGCCTAACTCAATATATGGCTTGCTTATATATTTGTTTATTGGCAACAAATTAATTCAAGTTACAAGTAAATCAATTCATTTGGACTTTTTTTACGAATAACAAGGACTCAAAAGTGTGACTGTCTGGGGAAATTAGCACTTAATAACCTTGCCAAATGACTGATATCTAGTGGCTGGTCTATAATTAGAACCAGATACCTTTACATTGGGAGTCCAACGCTTAGAGAGAGGGGAGAAAAAGAGAACACCTAATTGACGAACGAACACAGAAGAGGACAGGTGTGAAAATCAGGAACAGATGAGACGACGAACGAGAAGCCGAAGAGAGAAGAGAGAGAGAGAGAGAGGAGAGAGAGAGAGAGAGAGCAGAGAGAGAGACAGAGAGAGAGAGAAGAGAGAGGAGAGAAGAGGACAGAGAGGAGAAGCCGAACCAGAGAGAGAGAGAGACAGAGAAGAGACAGGAGACAGAGAGAGAGACAGAGAGAGACAGAGAGAGAGAGAGAGAGAGACAGAGACAGAGAAAGAGAGACAGAGACAGAGACAGAGAGACAGAGAGAGACAGAGAGAGACAGAGACAGAGAGACAGAGACAGGGAGAGACAGAGAGAGACAGAGAGAGACAGAGACAGACAGACAGACAGACAGACAGATGCAGTGACAGAAAGGCAGACAGTGACAGATAGACAGACAGAGACAGGGTGTGTGCGAGAGAGAGAGATAGACAGACAGACACCGAGATAGAATGGGAGACAGAGAATGACAGACAGATCGACATACTAACAGACAGACAAACAGACAAGCAGTCAGACAGACAGTGTGCGTGCGCGCACACGTGCGAGTGTGTGTGTGTGTGTGTGTGTGAGAGAGAGAGAGCGTGTGTGTCTGTGTGTCTGTTTATGTGTTGGTGCCGACATGCACATAGCCATTAAAGCAACAAATCTCGGAACACATTATTTCAGTTTTACTAAGATTTTATTCATTTCTATCAGTGCAGAATTCTATTTTAAAGCATATCTCTGCTTGATTTTTCGGCATGAAAAAAAAACTGAAAGCATCTTGGCATTTTAAACAAATTGTAGTGTGTTTTTTATAAATATATAATACACTCTTTCAGCGAAATGTCTGTTATATGCGTTTTAATTTGTAGTGTGTTCTAGTGACTAATTAACATAAACATTTATTACTTCTCATTTGTTATTTTTTGCCAATTTGATTGTTAATAATAACAATGACTGTTAAGTTTGAAAAAGACCAAATACAAGGTATAAAATGAAGAGTTATTGCAAAAACAATTATGGTGAGCCATTATTTTAAAAAATACATGTGTGTATATTTGTTTCACATACCCTATAAAGTAAATGTACCATATTTAGTGAAATTCTGTTCTTTAAAACTTATAAACCTATAAAATAAATATTTTCTTTAAAACTTACTATAGCTATGATAGCATAAATCCGAGGGTAGGTTAATAAAGCGACTAAGAGTCCGACCGAGAGAGAGAGAGAGAGAGAGAGAGAGAGAGAGAGAGAGAGAGAGAGAGAGAGAGAGAGAGAGAGAGAGAGAGAGGGGAGAGAGAGAGAGAAAGAGAGAGAGAGAGAGATTGTACGGGTCTGGTGCAGTAATGAAACTGAAGCATGTTAATTACATGTTTACCTTTTTCGTACTTTTCGGCCAGTCATAAATAGGACTCCAATTTCATAAAAAAATCACCGTCCCCAATGTTACAGCACAATTCCCAAAAGTAAAATGTCACCAAACTATTTAGTCAACGTTTACCTGTTTTATAATTTCTAATAAATTGTGTTCTAAAACTTTACGATTATATATATTAGTTATATACTGTCCGCAAGAGTCGCGCACTCCTCAAGCTCTCATTGCCAAGTTGAAGTCCCTGTTGATACGAAAACTTACATGTTGGAAAACTTTATAATTGGCTCTTTGTGCACCAGTGATTCTACCAAACATTTTTTCAATGGTCATCCTCCGCCAATTATTTCTGGCCATAGTTTAAAAAAGACAAGAAAGAAACAAGTAATGTCGTTGTAAACAGGCATATGACCCCGAAGTGAGGTAAGTCAGTCCGGTAAAGCAAATTTTGAAATTGTCATTAAGGTATTTGAGTTATTAAAAAGACAATAGCATTAGATTTATGTATATAGCCATATTTAATTTTTTTACCACTTATTATTTGTTTTCAATATTCAAATGCACTATCATAATAGGTCTACGGGCTGTGTAACTGGGTCACATCATATGAATGTGTTTGACAATTCTGCCAGGTTATTTAAAAAATCCATCAAGAAATGACAATATGTTACTGAGCAAACACGACCACCGGTGCACTACCAGGGATTATATGACTTTGACCTGTAAGTGTGACCTTGACCTTCAAGTAACCGACCTGGGTGTTATGCGCGACACGTCGTCTTCATGAGTTTGACATTTCTGCCAATTTATTTTAAAATCCATGCAGGAATCACGGAGTTATTGAGCGGACATAAATGTCGGACAGACAGACAGACTGACAGACAGACGGGCAGACGGACAGACGGTTCGACTACTATATGCCTGCCTTCGGGGGCATAAAAATAAACCTACCAGCTATAGATTGGGCAGCGACGACCAACACGAGGACAAAAGACACAAGCAAATGGCTCACCATCTCGGCGGTTTCTTAACTAGCTGTAGTCCAAAATTGAAGACGCTGTTTGAAAGGACATGTACATGTACTACTGATCTTATTAAAGACGTACATAAGCTAAGAAAAATGAAATGAAGAAAAAAAATATTAGAAGTATTATTAAATGTGGTATCTGATAGTTTGCCTATATCTAATGTATGTAACAATATCTGACCTCTGTTTGGGGTGTTTGTACATAATTTCTGCAGAAAAAAATCATCATACTTAAGTTTAAACTTTAACTATTTTCATCAGTATCTCAATTTTAGGGCAGTGAAACTCGTTAATCAACACTTAAATATTTATTCTTTTCAAATCTATACATAAGAACGATTAGGATTCCTGCTAAAAATAGATATCAATGCCACTGCCTGATGACATGATGAGCTTAAACGTAAGTGGTCTCGTGGTTTTCTTAGTTTAAAAATAACAAACTCTTTCAGCGTGTCTTAGATAGGAAACACATGTTTGAAATGGCATTTTTTTCCATCAAGCGTAGGATATCAATAAAAAGCATTATATGAGATCTGTTCAAATAACAATGGTATATTATGGTGTTTAATGGAAATATTTTGGTCCAAACTGTCGGATACCACCTTTAATGTAATATTAATGTTTTGGACTCTAAACTACATTAAAAATCCAATAATATTTGAAGATTGTGTTTCACAATCCTCTAAAATTATTTAGCTCTATAACAAATTTAAATGTTATTTACAGATGCTAAGACGAACGTAATATTATTATGGCAAAGTAAAGCATCCAGATGTTTCCAATAGATACCTGCTTTCTAAAGTTAAACTATTTCCAGTTGTATTTGGTTTTAGTTCACATTATGGTATCTTAACAGTGCTGTGTAATTTGACATTTAAACAATTTAAGTTTTTTTTAAATGTTAATAATATTATTTTGATTAATGAGAATATGTCTACGTAGTTGTAATCTTAACACATTGTTTACATTGGTGGGATATGTTGTATTTCGACAGATGTCCGTTTTCAAGAACAAATTTGTCGTAAGCTTAAAATAAGATTAATTCTAAAGTTACCTTTTTAAATTAACAAACTGTGATCAAGTAAAAATGTTAAACCTGATGGATTAAATAAAAACCAAAAATTTTACTTACTTGTTATTAAAGTCGACGATTAAAGTCACCTCGTATTGTCGAATCTCCAAGTGCCTGTTGGAGAACAGCCAAAAAAAGACAGTCGTACTTATAGCGTCTACAGTAACTCACGGCCAACCAAGCATGCAGTGGCTGACGCACAGCAGCTGAATTACACAGCTGTTCAGACATTGAAAGTCAGTTTCTTGTTATAACTTACTTGCACTTCAATATTTAGTTGCGCACGTGTCAATGACATATATGACGTATTAACATGTATTAATGTTTATTAATGTATTATAAAAGGTAGTGTCCGATAGTTAAGATACATTTTTTGTCTAATGCAACCTTATAAAAATATTTTACCTGAAATGTCCCCGAGAAATGCTGTTTATTAGTGCCCTACATCAATGCGAATAGTTTAGAATAACCTCCTGCTTGTCATAACAATAATGTATTTCCTATACAAGCCACGATAGACAGTTAGCTATTGTGAAGCTAAGAAACTACGAGGCCACCCTCTTTTGGGGTGACGTCATATCATCATCCGAGTAATCCGCTCTGACGCCGATATCTTTTTTATATATACAAGTAGAATCCACCTTTGACAAAAACCACTCGTTTTACGTGAATATAATTTTCCTCTTCGTGTCTTAGATTGGAATTATCAAAAGCGTTATAATGATTATACTGGAACTAGCGTTACTTTCCCTGTAAAAGCTTAAAATGACTGTGACAATATATCAAATACATATTATATCGACACCTGGGCAATCACTTCATTCCGTCTTTTCATAGTTGCGACAATCTATATTTTATATGCGTATCTGTTTTGTTGTTGTTTGTTGACGTGTTGGCAACTTATGAGGCCCTATATATAAAGTACGAATATTGTTGTCTTCTCTGTGACACGTGCACATTCGTCAAGACGAAACATACCAAATATATAGTAAAACATCGTAGAAGCCTCTTTCGGTCGGTATCATATAATTCAAAGCGACTTGGTTACAGTTTTAATATATTATGATAAAATGTCATTTCATACCAACCGGACCTGGTAGCGCAATCGTAAGACCGTCGGCTCCAGGTGCGACAGGTCCTAGGTTCAATCCCGGGCCGCGACATACTATAGTCGTAAAAATGGTAGTGGTATAGCTCTATTACTCACGCTCAAGCAAAAAAATAAGGGAAGTTCCAAAACTGGTTGGCCCGGTGTCAGGATAATGTTATTGGGTGTGGTATCATGCCAGTCGTTCACGACATGCTATACACATTGAAGGCAGCACAATATCGGCTTCAAGTTGACACCGTCTCCAGATAACTGAAATATTGTAAGGGGAACGATAAACCCAATAAACCAAACCATTTCATATCATACCATTCTATTTAAATTTTATCCGCAATAATTTAAGAGTAATACACTGTAAATAATCTCAATTAATCTGGTAAAGAAATTAATTAACTAATCAATGCATACTGTATGGCAACTATGGATAGTGGATAATCACAACATGAAAGTACACATGTCTCAACATTTAATTAACATTTAATTACTGCAACATTTAGCCGTCTACAAATGTTGCTAATGTGTGGTTTATCACTTGGTAATTGTGAAACCTCTGGGCTATTTTTAAATTGCGCCCGCCTCCTTGTCGAATGTCCTAGTACCTGTTGTATTATTTGTGAACCGATTTTTATAAAGTTTGGTCAAATTCGCATTTTATTTTTACATGTTATCAAAAATGCGAATCTGTGTGAAATCACAATTAAAAATGGTATAAAACATAACAATATGAAATAATATGCATTTATAACATCTGATTTCTTGTTTAAATGTGAACATGGTGTCAAATTTAAAAATTGTTTTGTGTTTAGGTGGGGATAATAAAAGTGCGTGTTGTTTTTTTTAATATATCTGCCATTTTGGTTTAGCAAGTTACCCTATATTCGAACTACGCTTGCGGTAATATTCAGTAATATAAGTGTATAGGTCAGTCACAACAATACGCCAACTGACTCAAATGTGACGCAACAATTTAAATACACATGAAGTGCGGATAGAGTCGAACACCTTGATGTGTCTTGTTCATATTGGACTGTCCGTTCCCGTGACCAGCCAGTGAGAAGCATGCTTGGCCTTATTTAAAAACTGTTCAACGTACACGCCATGTAAACATTCTATGAATATTTAACGTTATGGAATCCCTTTAATTAAAATGTATATTGTGTATTAGCAAGGTTGTGAGCTATTTCAGAATACGTCAAATATAAATCGTTAATCTTAAAGATATTCATTTACCAACAACCTTTTCTGCAATATGTCACCAAATAATGAAAGCATATGTTTAAGCCAATTAAATAATCTAAAGAAGTGTAAAATATAGTGAGTTTATATCACATTTAATTAATATATTATTAATTACCATAAATAACAAATCTTTTATTCAACCAGGTAACATATTTACAACATGGGAATATGTACAAAACATGGCAATTAAAACATACGAGGGTTTCGGTCCTGTCTACAGGCAAACAGTAAATTGCTATTTTTTGGTATATAACGTAATATATTACATGTTAAGGACTAGTTAAATTAAGCAGGAGGGGGAAACAAGTAAAGTGACTTTACTGAGCTGTTTAAAATAGGTTATGACAGTTTTAGCTACGGGAGTGAAATAAATAAAGGAAAGATCAAAGATTAAAGAGTAGATATCAAGATAGGTAGCTGTTTTCTTACTCAGGGCGAAACATTCGAGATGTAGGGCATATCAATGTTACACAAAATACACACACACACAAATAGCACACAAAAAAAGAACAAAGAAATACAACAAAGACATAAAATGCTTTTTATAATAAACAGTTGACTCCGTTCAGACTCGAAACGATCCCTCCGACGATCGTCTGGTCTGTCCAATTTGCAGATAAGTGCCTTTTACATGAAATAATGAAACATTATAAATATAGTATTAAAAAGCTAAAAAGGTAACCTGATCATTACAGCTAGTTATTTAATCGAAATGCTTTGGTAAGAGGCAATGTTAAATATAAATCAGGTAATACTGTTCTTGTTGACATAAAAAGTTTAAAAATATATCGTTAACATGTAATTGGTTACCTTTACTAAGAAAGAAAAAAATGTCACTCTAAAGCAGGCACCGCATATCTAGTAGGAGTTTGCTAGGCTAGATGGTTTTTTTAGATATGGATTAAACGCAAACAGTTTTAAGCATAGAAAAATAATGAGGGGAAGTAAAATAACGCGGTCATGAAGGTATCGGTATTAGTTTCTGTTAAGTGCTGAAAATTTTGACATTATCTTTGAAACAAAGATACTTATTGCTTTCAACGTGAATGAATTTTCATATTAAGAGAATCTTGATTGGGGTTCGGGCAGTGAACGTGTTGAAATTGGATTTGATAAAACGCACACGCTCAAAGAAATGACAGGCAAGTAGATAGTGATTCTCTGTGTCGATAGCATTTGTTAGGCAAAGTTGACATAGTCTCTCTTCGTATGTAATACCTTCATAGCGACCCGTCTCGACGGGAAGTAAATGGTTTGAAGTTTTATACTTAAACATATTAATTGAATCAGTTTTACTTAAATGTATACAATATTTTCCCCGACCGAGTGAGTCTTTAAAACTTAAATATGCTCGTCCCTTATTGGATAAAACTATATCCGTGATATATTTTCTTCAAACTCTACAAGGAGTTCTTCGCAATAACACTTTCATCGGTTCTTCTTAAGGTGTTTGAATTTGTTCTTTTAGAAAGAGGTAAAGTCGCTTTACCAGACCGCGTCTCATGTCAACAGGGTGGTTTCAGTGCAGGTCAAGGTTGTTTGATGACGTTATTTCTTCTTAGAGAATCCCTCCAAATAGCAAGAGAACAATCTAGTAGAGTATATATATGCTTTCTGGATGGGCGTTCTGCCTTTGACTGCTATAGTAGAGTCAATTTTCATGGCACTTTACTCCCAGAAATTTCCAGTACTGCAGGGCACGAAACAGGGAGAAAAGGCCTCACTCCTCATGTACCTGGCCTTCATTGATGGTCTCATTAAAGAGCTTGAGCAGAGTAGACTTGGAATCTGCATAAATGACATGGACTTAGGAACCCCGACTGTCGCGGATGACATAGTGCTTGTTACATTCTCCAAGAATGCCCTTCATGATATGCGTGACTCATATTCCAAAAGCTGGCGATACTTTTTTAACTCCACTAAATGTAAAGTACTGACCTTTAACAGTATCGGAACACTGCAAAGTAACACGCGTGTATACATGGGATCAGACATTTTGTCCGAGTGCTCCTCGTACAGCCATATTGGTGTTACCATTGACAAGAACCTGTCGTCGCATGAGAATATCAGGGAAGCTGGCACGTTCCTTAGTCTATACCGCAATGGACTCGATCTCAATGCCGTTAGCCCCGAGACTTTGTGTAGGGTTTACTGTTCAGCTGTGTTGCCTAAGGCGCTATATAGTTATGAATTATGGACGCAGTACTCGCGCACGGACGTTGCCCGTCTTCAACGGCACCACCTGTTTTGCTTGAACATTTCGAAAGGGTTGCAGAAATCCTCGAAGTCACTTTTTGTTGTATTGACTGTGGGCATGCTTGACATTGAATCAATTATTGATCGGCCAGAAAACGTGATCACAAACTTTCTTATACATGGAAGTTTCCCTTCCAACTATCAATAGAAAAAAACACATCTTTGTTGACATGACCTGGACAGCGAGGGCTTCTTACAGCCCCATGTTATTGTGCCAGGCCTGTGCTCGCCTCTACATAAAACTGGGATATACATATCTGTACTTTGCAGAACCCTGGTCAAAGCCGTGGCGGTAATGGTATCACACCATTTTCCACAGAAGTGTATTCGATGTGGTCTTTTGACTACGAACACAACATTTGACAAGTTTCTGTTATTTTATAAGACCTGATTCCAGAATTGATCTGTGGTCTCTTTACTCTGGTCAGTGCTCTATGACGTCATTCGTGCAATTTACAAAGGAGAACCAGTGCATGTTGCTGCTTAACAGAGCATTCATAAATAACGGTCACAGACTCAATAATCCCTCATTTGCGTCGGGGCGTCTATCGTCTGCTGAGCAAAGGACTTCTTTAATACGTGTTTTCGCACGTGAAAGTAACTGTGCAGTCTGTACTTTACATGTTGTGAATGGAAATAATTTTTTTTTTTTAAATGAATGGTAATAGAAAATATATATAGTTTTATCTCATATTTTCTATTACCATTCACTTTTTTTTAATTTTTATTTCCATTCACAACATGTAAAGTACAGACATACAAGTTTTCAAACATCTAACCATCAAAAGGCATACAAGTTCTATTATATTATCTACATATGTGTATACTATAAGTCTGAGAAATTTATAAAAGATTAATATTTTACCTTAATAAGAATCAGAGTTCTACCCTTTTTATCTTTATCTAACAAAAGGCCTTAGGTTAATATTTTTTGATACATATATCAAAAATTCTTTGAGACAGGCTTTAGAAAATGTGTCCTTCTTTATATTCTCATTCTTTTTTTAAATTTGTAGCTATTTAGTTCCATCAAAAATTAAATATTAATAAAAGTACAGCATATCAAACCTGTAGAGTTATATTTGAATATTGTTTGATTCTTCTGGATGTCTCAAAGTTCTTTTGTTTAAACAGGACAATACTGTATTCTATTATAAATGACTGCTAAGTAAGTACAGCTGGAAAGATTATCAAAAGAACTGATTTTCATAGCATAAAAAACGCAACTGTGCAAAATATTAAAAGAAGAAACATAAAACTAAAACATTCCAACGCCAGAACTGTCCAGTTCATGCTGTATATTTTACCAGCTTTTGTTAAAATAAAAGCAAAATAAGCAAAATAATGTGATAAGCTAAAACAAATAGCAAAATAAATAAATAGAAAAATTAAAAAAATCAATGTTAAGAACTTAACAAAAGTGTAGTGCGTGTTATAAGACGTAGCTTTAATATAGTGATGGAAACGGTTTATACTTACACGTTGAGGTCTGTAGAAAAGAATTGTGAAGTCATAAACAAAATACTTAGAGATTACAGATTATACTTAGATCAAGACCAAAATTAATGTTATCGGTACAATGGGTAGATTATATGTTATTCTGTGTCATAATTTCATTAATTAAACTAATTACTGGTCTCCAGTATTTATCATTTGTTTTCTGGTTCATATTTTCATAAGAAATGTATTGATCAGCTTTGTATTGATTTATTATATATCCTTTAAATACTCCAACATTGGTATTTTGATTTTTTTTCTTTAGTCTTAAAAATATAATACTTAGCTAGTGTGAATATCAAGTTGATAACATTGTGGAAATATCTGTTTCCAAAAAAAATTCTGTCTTTGACATTTGAATATTTAGGATAGGACAATGAGTATTAATAAAAGTAATTAGTTCATGCCAAAAGGTCTTCACAATATTACATTTATAGAAGAGCTGAAGGATTGTTTCTTCTTGATGGCACAGAGATGCATAAATTGTTATTTGTTATATTCATTTTTCTTAGAACAGTGTTAGTTCCTAAAATTCTGTGATTTATTCTACTTTGGAACCACTGTAAGAATGTACTTGGATGGCACTTAAAAGGTAACTTAAATTATTTTAACATATCTCTACTTTCACCACCTAATTGCTTTAACCATTTCGTTACAGATCTTGGCTGTAAACTATTTTTCACCATATTATCATACATAATTCTACACCCTGTTTTTGCTTTAAGTAATAATGAAACTGAAAAGGGTAGTAACGGTTGCTCTAATTTATTTCCAAGATTGTGAATTTTAACCTTGTTTAAACAAGCTTTTACAGATGAGAGTATGCTTGCAGAATCTAGGAAGTTTGTAATATTGCCATATGTATTTACAAAGTCTCTGAAGTTTAAAAATGTGCCATTTTCCTTTAACAGATCATTGATAGTATATACACCCTTCTGTATATATTTCTGTCTATATATAGATTTTCCTCCGACCGGAATATTATTATTATAAAACAAGTGTTCTGTTACCATTCATGATTATCGTTGTAAGTATACTTGTTTTTACAATAAGTACTACTACAATTAGTACTGAAACTATTATTTTTATTATTATTATTATTATTATAATTATAATTATTATTATTATTATTATTATTATTATTATTATTATTATTATTATTATTATTATTATTATTATTATTATTATTATTATCATCATTATTATTATTATTATTATTATTATTATTATTATTATTATTATTATTATTATTATTATTATTATTATTATTATTATTATTATTATTATTATCATTATTATTATTATTATTATTATTATTATTATTTTAAGGTTGTCATTGTATTTTACTTTATTTACGATAGTTTCAACAATGTTTACGTTCATAACCAAACATGTGTCTGTATGTATTTGTTATGTGATTGAGCCTTCATACTTAATTCTTACTTTTCCTTTCGGTAAGAATTATAAATATGATTGTCTTGTAGTTGCTGAAGATATTTACGTCAAATAGCAACAAAATGGACTGGGGCTTTAATTACTTCTGTAATTTTGTCTTTACTTACATTGTATATATCTTTTCGTTGTAATATGTTGCTTACTATTTTGTACATATAAAATGCTCTTCATATTTGGAGGAATTAAGATACAAAAACGTGCGGCAGATTTGCATTCCTTTGCTAATTTCAATTTGTCTTATTCCGCTTGAACCATTTGTCTGTTGCGACTTCTCAAAATAGCTTAAATGCAATCCTCGTTTTCTCTATTTAATTACATTTTGCTTTAGACACAATGATAAAAACGTCTTCATAAAAACAAGCTACCTATTTGCCTGTACACATAAATAGAGTGTATCAAATTTACTTAAAATGTCATAACCAGAAAATTGAGTTTGAGTAGTTTTTCTTATGGAAATGAAGGAGTATTTCATTAATAAAATCATTATTTTAATATTTAAATTTCTGTAACATGAATTTTACTTAAAATAGTGTTATATCTTAAATCCTTCCTATCAACGTATCAATAGGACGAAGCTTGTGAATACCATAAGGCAACATTAGATTGTTTAGTTAGTGACAAGGTTGTGTCCAAAGGAATGTTGAAAAAACGGCATGTATCAGCCTGTACCTGCAGCATCTACAGCTAGCAGTAAGCCGCAGCAGGTTAGAAGGTGTCAATCTCCTTTTTAAGGATAAATTTGGTGATGGGAAACCAAGAGTCAGATTACTAAAACGAATAAGTGTATTTAAATATTGCCAAGGACTTACTCAGTAAATGTATGTTATAATACCAAGAGCTGTTACAGGACATCACGCTCGACTAATTAAATGCTCGACCACATGATGTAAGCTTTATTGTACGACCTTAACCTGCATGCATTTTCTAAATCAAACCAGTGACATATTTCTCACAAAATCCAACATTAAACTTATAAACTTGTTGTTATCAAAAGGAGGACGTGAAGTTTTACTCTAATCTTTGCACAGGTTATTGAGGTTTTAAGTTTGATAGTGTAGCAGTGCGATATTCTTCTAGTAGTCAGGCTATATCCTATTTAAATTTCTAGACCTGCATACATATACATACATGTTGTTTTAAATGGCATGTGATAACGCTGAACACCACGCCACAGTTTGGAAGAGTTAGGTAAGGTCACAAGGCCATTAGCTTTTGTAAGTACCTTGTTTATGTTAGGTGTTTATTATTTCATATTTTAGGTTAATTTTTTTATTTTTATAACACTTTTATTGTGTAGTCTTTAATGGTAAATTCTTTGTCCTTTATTATTATGTGGAGAAGAAATGATGATTTTATTTAATAATTGCCTTAACATAATTGGCATTTGATTGTGCGAGCTTTGTTGAGCTGTATTCTTAAAAATGCTGACTTCACTGCTATAATGTTATTTAAATAAAGGTTATTATTTCAGATAATTAATATTGTTTATTCTTTAAATTAGTTTTTTTAGTTTAAAATATTTTTATTTGATCAATGCATATAGTAAAATACAAACAATATAATTATGAATGGAACAGAAGATATAATCGTATCGTGCTCCTTTCCTTGGGAAAATCATTTTTACCAAATGGGGGGGGGGGGGGGGGGGGGGGTAATTGGATAAACTACCAAACGATCGAGGGGATCAGTTTTATTGAGAATATATTCATGCATTTTCGTGAAGACAAATCTAAAAATCTCACAGCCTGATTTTTAGCATACAAAACACCAAACAAACAACAAAAAATGACAACAAAAACAAACTACAAAACAACAACAAAACAACAACAAAAGAAAGAGAAATGAAAGAAAAAAAAACCTTAAAAATCTTGGCATGTTTAGTCATAATGTAGGATTTTTTAAATTTTATATAATGATGTCTATTTTCAACTCAGTCTAGTATATGTCTTTTAAATGTATAATGTTCTAGTGTGTAATAAACATATTAACATACATATTTATTTCTTTTTTATGTTTTCTTTCCTTCTAATTTGATTGTTAAGGATGGCAGTGACTCTTCGTTAATTAGTTTGAAAAAGTCAAGATACTAGGGACAAAATAAAGAATTATTGCAAGCAAGGTGACCGATTAGTTTTAATAAATGTGTTTGTTTCTCATACCCTATAGAATACGTGTACCAAAGGTAATTTCTCTCCGTTCAAACTTACTCCGGCTAATGACTCGCAGTGACCGTGCAACGTTATATCGAGAGTGTTACAACCGGTGTCGCTATTTAAGATTTATTTAAGCCAGCAACAAACTAGTACATTAATGTTTTATTTTAATAGACAATAAAGTCTATGGCGTTACAAACTAATAACAAATGTATCTTACAAAATCTGAGAATGCAAAATAAAGCTTACAGTTTGTCCCTTCAGGAGGTGCGCCTTTAATAGTCCAATTAAAAATCCAAAGTCGAATAATCCTGAATGAGTTTTCGGTAGAATGTCCTCGTAGATACGAGCAGTTGAAATAATCCAACAGGTAGAACAATACACGAATATAATTAATATAATTCCAAATCCAACACTTTATTATTTCATATCACTGTAGAATATACTAATTCCACGTAAGTTCCAACAAAGAAGGGTTCAATGTAAAAGCTGCAATTTTTCCAAACTATATGTCCCAACTTTAATTCTAAACTTGATCTTGAATCGGCTAACAAGCCCTTATAATAATTAGTTGCTATAACAATCAAACCAGTTGTAAATATAAAAAAGTCAGGTCTAGTTATTATTGGTGTGATCTTATTTTAACGGGTAATATGCGTAAATTAAAAAATGTTGTTTGTTCCTACTGTCTGTCGGTTTATCAAAAGAGGTAGTTGGAGAATGGGAAGAACACTTCAAAGACTGAAATACCTTATCTCAAAAGTTAATTATTCGCATCTTTTTCATATGGCTTTAACAATACAACCAATTGTGGATAATAGTAAAAATAAGACAATCTGCCCACTCTTGTATCAAATTTTGCCAAAACGTATTAATTGATCACTGATTTCAGTTGTGTTGTTATATCACCTTTGCTTATCACTTTTTCTGTGCACATTTTAATACTTTCTGAGTGTATAATCATGGCTTTTGTTTTTGGACATAGCTAAGTGAAGTATTTACAAGAGCATATTGATAGTGATAAAATTGTACCTTAATACATTTCGGGGTACAGGATTAAGGACTTAATGGATTTGGATTCTGTTTGATATGGTTGCATCGATGACTGTAAGTATGTATTTTATATGCCATGCGTTAACACTGAAGAAATCATAATTTATATGTGCAATTTGATTTTATTATTTTCATCGTCGTCGTCATCATCAATGTGCCAAATATCAAAATTTTATATGAGCCAGTTTCGTACAACAATAAGCAACAATAAAAAACATTGTTATACATCCCTTAACAGTACACGTTTCATTATTTAGCTTACTATTAAAACAGCTTTAACTAAGAAGTTTTATAAATATGATATAAATGTGATATTTATGAAAAGGTCTAAGTTTTTAATACTGCAATTGAAAATTATTTATTACTCATTTCTTTACATAAGTTGTGCGAATTACTAGAAAAATCGAATGTATTTACTATAAAATTATATTGCCACCCACAAATTATTTGCCTTAAAGCAATGATCAAAGAACGAGTTAGATCCGCCCAATTTACGTGCCCATAATATTTCAATTTAATTAAATCAACAAAAAGATTTATTCAGTATCGTGTATTGTATGCATATCATTTTAATTGTATTAATATTTATTAGCATTAAACATTATTACTATGTTGTAAGCTATTAATCAACAAAACATGTTTTACAGAAGAGTAATATGGCATGTTAACTTAAGTAATTAAAATGAATAATTTCTTAAAATCTATACAAGATTTCAAATAATATCATATTACATGTCGGATCCTAATCTCCATCAGTCAGACTCTTGAACTGATCTCCAGTCTTTATGTTATTAATCTAGAGTCCTGCTTTTTACGTATATATTTTTTTCCAGGGCAACCGTGAATGTATATGAGATTCTGCCACGGATGCTTCCATGGAAGCATACTGTCTTTTCATTGGCCGTTGCAACAGGATCGTAGCAGACATCAATGCAGCTCTTCGATCACTTGAGAACTTGGTGCCGTGGATGAAGTTTCTCCATATACCAGGATTTGTTGGAGAAGGCGGTATGTAGCATCCGATCAATTTGTTAGTCGTCGTCCGTCGTCCGTTGGCATTTAATCATATCATAATACTTATTAAAAATGTAGCTATGTGTTACAAGCTAAAGAACTTAATATATATTAATAACCTAAGGATTATGATACTTCCATATTTAACACATACTTGGGATTGCCGTTTGTGAGGTATACTGATAAATTTTGAGCTTATGTCATCATCATCCCAATAAATTCCCATTGCACTGAAGCTGTTTTCGACGTACAAACACAGAATCCATTACGCTGTCCAATTGTCGATAAAATAAAATATGATTTTTTTTTGTTGAAAAACATCGCAGGGACGAATTGTATAAATCATTTTAGCGACGTCCAGCTATTTTGGTGAAGGAACACAACAGACAAAAGTCTGGGTAAAACCACCGGCGCACCGCAAGTCAGCTGAAGATCTTCCCTCGCTCCGAATGGGACTCGAACACAGGCATTGTGAGGCTAAGCAGACAGACGAGTTGCACATCCGCGACTCTACCTGTGTGCGTGTCTAAACGACTCACTTTAGTACATTTTTTAAAAATCTCTACGACTGTAAAAAAGGTGATGAGAGTCACTTGAACATGTTCTAGATTCCATGGTTGTGTCATTTGACATTTGTTTTGGGGTTAAAGGTCGTCTTTTTGAAAAATAGTTTAATTACAATTTTTTATTTTTATGTTTTGCTATTTACCTTTTGTAAGCAGATAATGATACTTTTTAAATCTTGGTTTTCTCAATGTAGACTCCATAAATAAATTGATATAAAATAGGGCGCTCATGAACATGTCTTAAAGCAAATTTGCATACAAAGTGTTTCTTTCAATAACGTTCACCATTTGAATATGTCACTGTTCATAATTTTATAATAATGTCGGTATCTTTAAAGTTTTGCTTCATTAACGCGTTATTTTAATTCAGCATACGTAGTTTGTGTTTTCATCCCCCAAACAAAAATTGTTTAGTAATTATACGGTCTACTAGCTCTAAACGCCGTTGCGCATCAATTTTTACGATAGTTATTAATAACTAATATGATCATTTCCAAGGTCGGTCGAAGATTTTAAATGTATTTGTGCAATGTTTGCGACAATCGGCCTCGCGTGACTTCATACAGAGAACAAACATAACTTAATTGCGTTTTTATCGTCTTTATCTATCAGTTTTGCAAGTCACTTTCAAGTTGATATCCGACAGTTTGGACCAAAGTTGTGCTGCTCAAAGAAAAAAGAAATTATGGTAACCTGGAAAGACCCCGCGAAATGCTGTTTATTGATGCCCTGCATGTGTGTGTGTGTGCGTGCGTGCGCGCGTGTGCGTGTGTGTGTGTGCATGCGTGAATGCGTGTATGAAATTTAAGCATAACACCCCATTCGTCATTACAAACATGTTTTCCTCATCTGAACCACGCTGCGCAGTTACCTATATTTTAACTATGAAAACCACGTGACCATTTAATTTTTACATCACATGACATCAGCCGGATCATCCTCTCTGAGGTCGATGTCTGTTTTGGGCAGAAATCCCCATCGTGCTTATTTATAGATTTGGAGCGAATTATTTCATAAGTTGACCTGTCTAACAATTGGGGCAGTGGTCAGAATCGTTTTTACTCAGACTAGCATACTCTCCTTAACAGGGTAAGAAAACCGCTCATATACCGCCTTTAAAGGCGCCCAATTTAAATATTTTTGTCAGTGATTGACATTCCTGATGTACTTTACAGCGACCTAGAGCCTTTTTAAATTTGTGTGCGGTTTGTGCACGTTTTGTAGACTGCTAAATTGTGCTAGTGGATGATTTTTTACATTTTTGTTTGTAAATGGGAAATTCACTTCGTGTGACAACAACAAATTTGTTGCCACACAATATGTATTTAAGACACTATAACGTCGAGGTTAATATGACAAAATGTAATGTATTCTTGATACTGACTAGATATAGGTAAAGATATTCGGGAAAATTACGAAAACCGTCTGAAAGAAATGGCCAGGTAGACAAATACGCACCCCGCCCACCCCACTTGTCTCCAACAGACATAGTAAAGGTAGCAAAAACCCAGTCCATTTTGCCAAACAAACGGATAAATACTCCCCTGCCCCCACCCCAACTTACTAGTTCATTAGTATTCTGTTCATTGAGTTAGTAATGTGAACTTTGTTTAAGCATTATAAAAGGAGTTGTGACAAATATGTTAACACATCAGTCAGGATCTCTTTTGAGTAAATCTCAAACCGCGCTGGATATGTATAGTCAGTGGGACCCTTCGACCCTTTTCTTCCAGTAGGAACTCCTCGGGTAATTCCGTCCTCATGACAATCATCCCTCGGATGTATCTGGTGCAATGATACTTGCTCAAATCACGATCGTTTTGTTCGCCGGAAGTCGGAAGAAGATGCTTAAAATGTAGTTCGCACAAAACACAAACAATTGCGTCGTTTGACAGCTGTGTATTTGCTGCGCCGGGTAAATTAAACTTGGATGATTTAAATTTGAAGTTGCCACATAGTGAAGTTTTACAGGCATCGTACCAAAGTGAGCTGTCATCTGAGCTGCAATCTTTGTTTTGACGTCTGTCACAAAAGAAGTCCCATTTAGAGAAATGGCCGAGGTAATCCGACTACCTACATACATCTGAGAGATGATTCTTGAATTATCCGAGGTGTTCCGATTGCCCTTCCTTCTAGTTAATGAGTTATATTCGTACGCGGCATTATTCATTCATACATATGCATTTCATGTACATTTGAATTAATATAATTAACTTCCAGTTTAAACAGTCTGACCGCGAGCTTTCTCATAACTCTGGACGGAGTCGCAAGCGGCACCGCCCCAAAACGACATTTCTTGGACAACAGTGTGAATAACATGCGAATGACTATTTAGCCGCTTGGTATACCAAGGGCAATAACTCTTAATGCTGGAAAATTGTAGCCGAAAATATGTGATTTTAAATTCTCACAATTCAGCGCGAAGTTTGAAAGTTTTAAGTAAATATATTCAGCAATTGTAGATTTGTCTAGTAAGTATTATTTTAGTTATTTTTTGTTGAATAAACTTAAAGCCTACGTTTTCATACTGTTCTATTCTCCAGCATTAATTATCAACGATTCAATAGTATATTTAATCTTTGTGATCAGATTGAAATATGCTAATAATTATAATATAAGTTTAACCACTTGTGTCATATAAAAACATTCATCAGCAGTTATTCAGTCTATTTATTTCAAAAGGGGTACTTTAAAATGCCGTCTGATCAATAGATGTATGCTCAGTTAGTAAGTACTTTTCATTGCTTTATGTTTAAATACATTGGTGTCTTAGTTTGGGGCTGCGCAGTTTGCTAACCATGTAAGGTATATATCATTGTTCAGAGGAAAATAAATGTATTTTTAAACAATGCACATTTTCCTTTTCAGATGTTAAGTCGACATTTTGAGGAAACAAAGATTATGTCAGGAACTTGCAATTTGTACTGTATGCAGGCTTAGTCTACCCCTCTTTATGTCTCTATCATAATTTTGATGCATATTGGTTTTATTAATTTGACCTGTATCTAGATATTTTTTATCATTTGTATAGTGTATTAATAATTAAACTATATCACAAATAAAAAAAGAAATACAATCGTTAATTAAATATATAGGTTTTTAATGTAACTTAGGATGTAATCAGTTGTTACATTACTATTGTAAGGCCATGTACTTATGTTTATAAAAGGTGATATGTAAATAAAAATATTTTTAGATTACTTTGATAACTGTGTACATTTTCTTTGTTCATTTTGATTATATTTTACAGTTTTTTTTTATTGAAGAGGAGGAATTTGACTAAGATACAACACGGCAGTGTGTTGAATAAGTATGCCACTGTTATGGTCATGATGATTATGAATAGGTACATGACCATTTAGTTTTGTGTTTTTGTCAATAAATTTGTTCCATATACATGTGATACATCATTTAAAAAGAATTGCCATTTGTTAATATTCGAAATTCTTAAATCAATTATATTGCATATTTATTAAAAATTTCTGACGATTCTCAACCAAAGAAAATAAAGATGAAAAAAAAACGTGTTCCTTTTAACATAAACATTGTTTTTATCTTTATTAACAATATGTCGAAGGATATGTACCAACAGACCATATTAACCATATGTCGAAGGAAATGTACCAACAGATCATATTAACCATATGTCGAAGGAAATGTACCAAAAGACCATATTAACCATATGTCGAAGGAAATGTACCAACAGACCATATTAACCATATGTCGAAGGAAATGTACCAACAGACCATATTAACCATATGTCGAAGGAAATGTACCAACAGACCATATTAACCATATGTCGAAGGAAATGTACCAAAAAACCATATTAACCATATGTCGAAGGAAATGTACCAACAGACCAAAAATGTCTCAGACAATGTATCTTTAATCTCACTAAAAGAAATTTGAGCAAATGCTCTACCACTCTGAGAAAAACTGTCAGATACACAATATTGATTTTTGCACCTAGCTGTAAACCACACAGGTAACTAAGTTACTCCTTATTGACTGTCTTTTCAATAATAATCTACTGGCACTTATTGATTAACACTAGACATATTTACTAAGTTAAAGTCTCAAGTCTTGCAGCATGAATTGAATGATACATACACATCACGGTCAGCGGAGAAAGGTTTGATAAATGGGCCTGAGTATACCGCCAATACAAAATATTAGTGGCCAGTGCAAGGTTACATAATTAACGTTATACAGCTCAGACCCTTAGGGCAGATTATTACCCACAGGTTAAGTTATAGGTCCTCATGACAAATAACGGGCACTTAGTCAATATTTTACTTTTGATGGTAAAACTATAGTCCAGCAGGCCTTTTTCTCAGCTGGTCAGATTATATATATAGTCTTCTTAGCATATTAGTCAAATTAGGGCATATTTTATTCACCACAAGCCAGGCTGTTACCCTTTATGTCGCATAAAAGCCCACTAGGCTTTATATTACATGTATATTCACCTCATTACTGATTATACTCGAAAGCCCTGCATATAATACACCATCACATGCCATTGTTTACTCATCGCAGTCAAGACTGTACACAAATTATGGAAGATTGTTCCCATCAGGCCAAATAACACACCTATAGTCCTGTTTAATAACCCTTGTTATCTCCCTTTAAGGAGTTATCGTTCGTTTTGCGTACAACTTCCGGTGAGCAAAACAAAAAACAAAACAAAAAAAAAAAACAAGTCTGAAAACAATGAAATCGGTGATCTGTGCAATTTTTCAAAATTATCAGTGCGGGAACTGAAAGACTTTCTTAGAGAAAGAGGGGCGCATGTATCAGGGAATCGTCCGGAACTTATAATACGCGATAGAAAAGCTTAGTACACGGACATTAAGTGACATTAAATTGGACGAAGAAGAAGACCGCACCAAACGCGAAGGAGAGTTGTTTGTAATGTCATTCGGGGAAAATCTTACAAAACCTAGCTCTATCTATATTCAGTTTACATTTTCCAAATACCGAAATGCAACCGCTTTGCTACCTTATATATAGAGCATTGTGTCAACTAAAGGCAAATTGTCGGAAACCATTTTTAGTGGACATGACCTCATTAGAAATGCATTTTTTTAAATAAAAGATGTTTCAGCTGATCTAATGGGGAACATTCTTAACTTAAGTGAATTTCTTCAGTTAGAGATATGATTTTGTTGGAAAAGTGTGAACATATCTTAAGCTAGACACACTGAAAACAGACTTAATTTTTCAGATGTCAATATTTTGCTTGAAAATCCATCTATATGATGTCATTCTGTTTCAGAATACTGTTATGTACATGCATTATAATTGAAAATTTAGAAATACATAATATTTATAAAAAAAATAGTATTGCATTACATGTAACTACGGTAACTACGTGTATAAAGATTTCTCTCAATACAGTCTCAATGTGTTGACAAAAATTTAGTCTTTACAAATTTTCAGCAGATGAAATCCTAGTGGTAAACTACATGTCTTCTTTTGTTAAGGAAATTCAATATAAATGTCCTATCCGATACCTTGTTTTATGTTTATATAAACATTGTTTTCTCCTCTTCCTAATTGACATAATATGACATATATACAAATGCAGACATAACATGTCAATACATAGTTGACACAATCTTGTTTTGTGTATTTCATCTCTGATGGTTATCACATAATATACAAATTGACATAAAAATTGGGAAGCATGGTCTTGTATATGAATTATATATTCCCATATTAGTGACATAATTGCTGCCAGGCATTGTATCTATCGCACTGGATAGCGTGCATTCTTGCTGTAACAAAACGTGTATACCATCTTGCTCCAAAGAATATCCACTCAGGCAATATTGTACCCTCTCAGTCGTGAATGATGCACACACAATTCCCCACCCACTTTTGAAACTTTGTTGTCTACGACGAATCTGCACGGTATAGGATTCTCCTTGGTGTATTTCCCTCTAGAATATGCTCTGAACAAAGACGATCATTCTTCAGATTGCCAGTGAAAATTTGGCTCATTGTTTTAAGTCGATTTATGTACAGTTTTCTCAGTTTATCGTCAGTTGGAAATCTGTGAAAGGTGGCGTCCTTCTGTCAACTCTCTCTGTAATTGCTACACACACAACAAATAATATCTCTTTTTTCAGTCGAGTTTAACACCTTTTCTGCCATCGTTGACATTTTTTATTTGCTCTCCACCGGAAATGAGATGCAAACCTCCACGCTAAAGAGCGTTTAAGGGAGGCAATTATTCAGGGGAGATAACAGGGGTTATTAAACAGGACTATAGGCCTACTATATCCAAATTAGGGGAAAATATACCCTCTCAGGCCCAAGTATACCCAAATCTGGCAAGCTTATACACCTTCAGCCAAAGGTATACCCATCTCAGACAACATTTGACACTTTCAGGGCAATCTATACCCAAATCAGGCAAAAAGATGCCCTCTCAGACCATCCCATTCCAAAATCAGGCAAAATCATACCCTCTCAGTTCATAGTATACTCACTGCAGGCAATACTGTACACAAATCATCCAAGATTATGGAATGGTATTTCTGGAAAAAAATACATTATTGTCACAAGGCATAAAAGCGTTATCACAAAGCATAATGCATTTTACAAAAATGCTATTCCATACAAGATAATTCCTTCTTAGACCATCCTTTACCCATCTTAAACAGGAGTATACACACTCGGGCCATAGTAAGTATACTCATCGAAGGCAAGTAGACGCCAGCTTGATGGACTAGGAGATTATGTTGCCACTTTCTGCTCTGCTTTCACAGAAAGGATTCAATTTTCGTACTTGATGTTTGTACTTCTACATTATCAAAGCTATTTACCTAAAACTTCATAGATGGATAGATGTTATTGAAACGTGGTGCAGTGCACAAGAAAAGTCACTCTGCTCTTCTTTTTTTTAAGTAACGCCCCTTCCTACACAAATGCCATTACTCTTATGTAAATTTTTGTATATTTGATGTTATTCCCTTTGCTTTTTTCAGTTATTCAGATTGCAGTCTAAAATCATGCCAGAGTGCATTGCACAACAGGGTATAGCAGTTAAGCAGATTAAAGTTTTTTGTTGTTGCGATAACCTAGAATGTTTGAAAAATTCTCCCATTCTTGCACTGTTGTTGGGGCATCTCATACAGTGTGAAGTGCCATGACATTCGTGATAATATACCATGCTAGGTTGGGTCGCTATTTTGGAGATGATTTTATTATTACAACAATATATATATATATGTGTGTGTGTGTGTGTGTGTGTGTGTGCGTGCGTGCGTGCGTGCGTGCGTGTGTGTGTGTGTGTGTGTGTGTGTGTGTGTGTGTGCCGTAATACACACAAAGAATAGTTATTCAAATTATATAACTTCAAACTACGTTATGTATTTGGACGAAAACGTTCTCCTGGGTTGTTTTTTTCAAATTGATTGTTCGTCCTTTTTTGTTGCTTTTTAATTTTCCAATTGAATGGTTAAGATATAACACACACACACACACACACACACACACACACACACACACACACACACACACACACACACACACACATATATATATTATATATATATATAATGTAGTTTATTGCGTCACATTCCTTGTACAAGGCACAAGCAAGGGCCTGTCAATTATATTCTGTTTAAAGTGCAATTTTCTGTGACTTTACTGTTACTGACGTCTGTTGTTGACAGGCTATTACCCTATGCCAACCCTTAGCTTTTTTATTGTTAATTCGTTTTTTCATAAGCTAATTTAATGTTGTTTGCAACCATGTATAGTTGATTGAGTCACATTCCTTGCGAGTGACACAATGAACATTCAAATATACCGGACGTCTATGGAAACTTTTTGTATCTTCATTTTAATTGACGTCTTTTTTTTCGATCAGCGCTATGCTTATGTCATCCCCAAGCTAGAGTGTTGTTGTTGTCCTTTTCCATTATGGCAAATGTCGTGTTGATAAACATGTATTGTGTGTTGTGTTACAATCCACAGAATTCAGCCAGATCTACACATGTTAGCTTAGTTTTCCGTTATTTGCCTGTATTAGACGTCATTCTTCGATCGAGTATTTCTTCATGTCATCCCATAGGGTTAAATATTTATTCTGCATTTTTCTGTTAGTTCAATTCGTCTTGTATATAAACATATATCATTCATTGTGTCACATTCCCTGTATGCGACACTGTGCCCCGACAATATAAACATACCCGGCTTCCAGGCTAATAATTTGCTGTGAATTTACTGACTTTGACGTCTGTTTTGATAGCATATTTTGTTATGTCCTCCCCAAGCTAGGGTATCCTTGTTGCATATTTTCATAAGGAATATGTTTTCTCTTAACAAATATGTATAGTTTATTGCGTCACAGTCCGTGTACATGACACAAGGGTTTGTCAATTATATCCTGTTTTAGTGTAATTGTCTGTGATTCTACTGTTATTGACGTCTACTGTTGGCTAGTTAAAGCCTATGCCAATCCCTAGCTTGGGTATTGTTGCTGCATTTTTCCATTAACTATTTTAATTTTAACTGCAAACATGTAAAGTTAATTGCGTCACATTTCTCGTGAGTGACACAGAAACATTCAAATACACTAGACTTTACCGCAACATTCTGCATCTATATAGTAAACGACGTCTATATTCGAATGCATATTTATTCATGCCATTGAATATCGTGATTTTTTATTCACCTCATTTTGTCAAGTATACACATTTAGCCTAGGTTTTCCTTAATTTAATTTTCTCTGTCGTCTGTATTCGTTGGTATATTTCTTTATGTCATCCCCTAGCTAGAGTATTGATGTTTCTATTATATCAATTTGTATTCGTTGTTAACATATATATTCCATTTTTTCACTGTAAGGGCTTCAGAGATTCACCCGGTCTTCAATCTAACATAAAGCAAAATATATTTTTTTAATTATGTCCCTTTACCAGCGTTTCACTCTTCGCTGGCGTATCATTTAATAAGCGTTTATCCTTTGGCACGACCTTAGTTTTTTTACAACATTTAGTCATAATTAGGCTTTCATAATTTAGATTGATAGAAACTTTTAAAAAAATTTAATGTAATACTGACTGAATAGCGTTTGTTGTTGTTGTTGTTGTTGTTTTAATGCATATTACGTTAAAGTAACGCTGGATTAACGCGCAAGTGTTAATTCAAATATCATTTGCTTTGTGATTTTTACGTTTGGCACTTTTAAATAATACATTTCTTTCGATGTCATTAGTTTGCGTTGAAAATACACTTAATGTTGGCTGTTCTAATATTTCTTCGGCTACCCTGAGTTAATGCTTGTTGCTTGCCATCTTGAATTTAGCAGCAAGCGTTTTAATAACTCTGATCAAACGACAAATTAGTTTATTTCTCATCGAATATTTAATCATTTTACTTTCTGGCTGTGAATTAATAACACCAGAGTTAGACATATGATAAAAACCTGTGTAATTCATGACAGGCAAATGGTAAGATGTATAAGTAATTGTTTTGCTATAATAAATGTTCTAAGATCACAGTTACTTGACGCTCTTTGACATAGAAGAGGTTAAATTTTAAGGAAAATATCTATGAACGCAAGTCTTTTGTTATTTTTTATAGAAGATAAAGCCAGAGAAATAAGTTTTTCAAAACCTGGGTAAACATACTTGAAAATAAAATATTCCTACTTATCTATCTCTGTATACTGTCTACCCTCGGATGAGGATTATCGGCAGGAAGGGTGCTGCAGTCACTACACTCCTCCCCCTTTACTTTTCTGGGCCCAAGCCCATCTCAGGACAGCCACACCAAGCTTCCATTTACTTCTGACACCATTAAAGTAAATCTCAGAGGAGACAATAATCCTGGCCCTAACGGGGATTCGAACCCGGTCCGCCAGATCAGTAGTCCAGGCACTCAACCACGTCACTAAAGGGTTAACCCAACAGCAAGGCTGTTGGAAGTGCCATTATCCACTACAGTCACTACAGAGTGTTAGTTAAAAGATGGTGAAGAGTGAATTTTGTGTTACCGCTTCAGGTTGTCTTGACAATATGCTTAATGTGCAAATTAAAACGTTAGTTAATAATAACGATAAAATCTGATACTTATACTATAAAATACTTATGATATGAAGAGACTGCATATGTTAGCATGGGTTCCAGTCACTGCTGTAAATGACCATTTCGGTAAATTGATCTTATATAGGGATTAGTCCGGTCTTTCAATAAATAGGTAAACATATAGTATAATACCCGATTGAGATGGAGAATTTGGTTATATCTACTTGTGAAAAGATTTTCACACCTCAGCCAAAGACAGATAATTTAATCATTTATTTTTATTTATGTATGATTAATCATAACTGTAATGCTTAATATGGTGGTGTATATTTATGTAATATTGTTGTTATTTTTAGCTCACCTGAGCACAACGTGCTCAAGGGGAGCTTTTGTGATACCGCTTCGTCCGTCGTCCGGCGTCCGTCGTTCGTCGTCCGTCGTTCGTCGTTCGTCGTCAACATTTACCTTGTGAACACACTAGAGGCCACAATTTTTATCCAATCTTCATCAAACTTGGTCAGAATGTTTGTCTGCATGAAATCTTGGATGAGTTCATTATTGGGTGACCTGGGGTCAAAAAGTAGGTCACGAGGTCAAATTTTAGGAAAAACTTGTGAACACACTAGAGACCACATTTATAGCCCAATCTTCACCAAACTTGGTCAGAATGTTTGTCTGCATGAAATCTTGGATGAGTTCGTAACTGGGTCACGTGGGGTCAAAAAGTAGGTCACTAGGTCAAATCTTAGATAAAGCTTGTGAACACACTAGAGGCCACATTTATAGCCCAATCTTCACCAAACTTGGTCAAAATGTTTGTCTGCATGAAATCTTGGATGAGTTCGTAACTGGGTCACGTGGGGTCAAAAAGTAGGTCACTAGGTCAAATCTTAGAAAAAGCTTGTGAACACACTAGAGGCCACATTTATAGCCCAATCTTCACCAAACTTGGTCAAAATGTTTGTCTGCATGAAATCTTGGATGAGTTCGTAACTGGGTCACGTGGGGTCAAAAAGTAGGTCACTAGGTCAAATCTTAGAAAAAGCTTGTGAACACACTAGAGGCCACATTTATAGCCCAATCTTCACCAAACTTGGTCAGAATGTTTTTCTGCATGAAATCTCGGATGAGTTCGTAACTGGGTCACGTGGGGTCAAAAAGTAGGTCACTAGGTCAAATCTTAGAAAAAGCTTGTGAACACACTAGAGGCCACATTTATAGCCCAATCTTCACCAAACTTGGTCACAATGTTTGTCTGCATGAAATCTTGGATGAGTTCGTAACTGGGTCACGTGGGGTCAAAAAGTAGGTCACAAGGTCAAATCTTAAAAAAAGCTTGTGAACACACTAGAGGTCCTATTTATAGGCCAATCTTCATCAAACTTGGTCAGAATGTTTGTCTGCATGAAATCTTGGATGAGTTCGTAACTGGGTCACGTGGGGTCAAAAAGTAGGTCACTAGGTCAAATCTTAGAAAAAGCTTGTGAACACACTAGAGGCCACATTTATAGCCCAATCTTCACCAAACTTGGTCAGAATGTTTGTCTGCATGAAATTTCGGATGAGTTCATAACTGGGTCACGTGGGGTCAAAAAGTAGGTCACAAGGTCAAATCTTAGAAAAAGCTTGTGAACACACTAGAGGCCCTATTTATAGGCCAATCTTCATCAAACTTGGTCAGAATGTTTGTCTACATAATATCTTGGATGAGTTCGTTATTGGGTCTCGTGGGGTCATAAAGTAGGTCACTAGGTCAAATTTTAGAAAAAGCTTGTGAAAACACTTAAGAGGCTACATTGATGGCCCAGTCTTTACCAAACTTGACCATCATGTTTGCCAGTATGAAATCTTACATATGTTTTGAAGTGAGTCATGTGGATTCAGTAGGTTACTTGGTAAAATTCTAGAAAATGTTATCAACCCAGTGGCCACACTAATGGTCCAATCTTCACCAAAGATTTCTAAAGTAAATGACTCTCAATTACTTAATGCCAGATTTAAGCCTACGTAAAGCCTGTGTCATCAGGTGAGCGATTAAGGGCCATCATGGCCCTCTTGTTTTAATTTGTTGAACTATATTTTTTCCTCAATCTAGTTAGCTGTTTAATATTTAAACTTAAGTGCATTTTGTTTGTTTTTTTATACCAATCTTATGAAGGAAAATAAAAAGTGAGAATAAAAGTTTTCCCATATTTATTATTTATATGTTCTATGTATACACCACGAAAATTGATAACATACATCTACATTGCATAAACATATGTACTTAATACAAAAAAGAAAAGAGCATAAAAAACACATAATACAATGGGGCACCTGCTGCTGGTGACGCAGGTACATGATGGACATAACTCTGAAAATGTGCATTCCTTTTCAATATTTGAAGATTATATATGTTCATAGTTGAAAGCTAATTAATTAATCTTTAATTATCTGTCTCTGTAAATCATTTCACACGTGGACATACCCAATTCTCCGTTTCAGTAAGGCATTATACTATATGTTTTATTATTTACCAAATTAACAGGACTAACCCCTATATAAGATCAATTTACCGAAATGGTAATTTAACGAAGTGACCGTAAACTTGTTAGCATAATCTCAGCCCATCTGAAGTCCTTTTTCTTAGCATAGCTTAGTAATAGTGTCCATTTGCAGATCTGGAGGATGCAGTTTCAATCCCCTGCAGGATACAACCAAGAAGCTAAAGGTTGTTAATAAAATAGTTCCTGATTAATGTTAAGTTAAATATGAAAACTGTTACAGGTAAATAATAATTAAAGCCAGAAATGGTTCTTTCGGCAAACAGTATACCAATACTGATATTTTGCAAGGGGGTGGGGGGAGGTCACCTTTCTACTTGTGTTCATCACCATATGTACCAAAGACATTGGTATTAAAATCTATGCTGACAGACCTTGTCAAATTCTTTTGAGTAATCTAGTAAAATTGTATTGTGAATAGAGGATAGAGATTTCATCTTGACACAGAAGTATAATTTAATTTCAGACCTGAGCTTAATTAACTCGGAATGGCTTATTAAGTTAATGCTTGTAACATGTTTTGAGATCGTGATAGGCTTATGGGAAAGTTATCATCTGAGCATTTTGTAGTGTTTATTTTATTGCATTTATATGTTTTTGTCTTGAATTGGAAGTTATCATCAATTGGAAGTTAAAGGCGACTAGTAAGCAGAGATCTAGACTATTTTTCAGACTGATTGCCCGTTTCCTTTTGTGTAACACAAGTCTTGTTTTATTGAAACAAGGAAATAAAAACTGCAACAGGGTTATTTTTAAATGTAACTTTTGATCTGGTATGCAGATCTGAAAGGTATGGAAGACCAGAGTGCTAAAGTGGAGCCAGCGGATGGAGAACCTGGCCCAGATGTTGCTACCATACCAGTAATAAAGGTAATATATAGGTCTTTAGATAACAAAAACAACACTTAATTGTACAGCTTAACAGAAGAAATAAGTACAAATGTGAAGAGAGGAGTAGTGGTGGTTTTCATTTAAATGTCCTTATTGATTATTAAGTTCACATCTATTAATTATGACGAGGTATTTAAGCATTCTAATAGATACAGATTCTTGAGAAAAATATATTAATTTTCTCCCAAAATACTGAATCAAATCATGCATTATATCACTAGCAGAACTAGAATTGATAATTAAAAATGATTCCCATCCTATTTACCCAACAGCTATAGATAAATTATCAACAGAATTTACATAAATTCAGACACACTTAATTTCAGCTGGGGCCAATTCTTTTTATTTCTTTCTGTGTCTTATCATGAGTGTTGTTTTCTGCAGCTGGTCTGCAGCATACCAGCACAGCTGCCATGTTTGTAGGACAATTGTGAACTCAATCCCCAGCTTCTCATGTATTGTAGCAGATAATGTGACTTTACTCAATGAACTGGACTATGATAATCTAGAAGAGGAGTTTAGGAACAAGAAAAATAGAGAGATGGCATTGTAATAAATATACAAGATGTATGTTATCAAATATAAGTTAAACATGCACATTTTCCCCCTTTTTTAATAAAACACCCTGAAATTTTCCTTCTTTCAAAGGCCCCAGGCCCTGTCCCTTTTTCAGAAAAAAACCTGTCTTAAGTCTGTTTTGCTGAAGTATTTCCACAAAAAGCTTAATGTTAGATATAGAGCAGAAGAATATAAACTATCATCATATTGCTTGCCAGTTTTATTTTTTTATGTTATATTCTTTAAGAAAAGACAAGTTTCCTTCAACTATCCCCTGGAATATTATTCCTGTAGTGAGTTTATTTCTGTAAGCATGTATAGTATATATTATATCCACAATGCATTATAAAAAAGTACTCAAGTCAGTGATCGGACTTGTTTTTTACAGCCAAAGTTAAAGGAGCAGACAAGCGTGACAAGTTCAGGGAAGAAGGTAACAAGAAGCAAAACAAAGCCACTGTCCTTCTGGACTAGTGCAGATGTAAACAAGTGGTTGAAGAAACATGGCGGCCATTGTCATGACCTGTATGGAGAACTGTTTCTACAGCAGGAAGTCACAGGTACACACACACATGGTTGTTTTTAAGTGATAGACCATAGAGGTGTTTTTCTTTTTTATATTTACTGTACTATTGGCTGTAATAATTGTAAAATAAGATAAGCTTATTTCAAAAGGTTTTTTTTGAAAGTTCATCTGGTATAGAAAAACTGTATAAAAGAAGATATGTAGGAAATATGTGAACTTCTTCCACAAAAGGAAGCATATTTGGAATATGAACTTGATATATTCAATGTCATTTCAGAACATGCTTTTAAACAGCACAGACATTTTTGTTCACATCTCTAAATACAGACCTATAATACATGCAATATCATAAACACACAATTTAGACCTTGCTGCCACTGCCAAAATATAATGTCAGCATCATAATGAGTTAGTGTAACAAATCCATTTTATATAACATTTTAGTCTTTAGTCATAAGTGTGCTTGAACACCTTATAGTTAATGCAAACACAAAGCAGAAAAGCTGATAACATGGCTTATTAATTACAGGTGCCTCTGGTCTTCTAGACTTTAATAATAAGGGTTTGACAACAACCAGCTACATGATGTATATATATAAATAGAGAGGTCAGATCTCATTTCCCTGTCTAAACAATTTAAGGTCTAAGATTGTTTTTTGTCAATAAAAACAGGAACATAACATTTTATGATACATGTGTATGAGCATTATGTTCATTGCTTTTAATTTTGAATGCAAGCCTTAGGTGTATACAGCCAACAGCATTGATAAAAATGAGCACAACTTGACTACATTTACTGTACAGTTACACTGACATTGATATCTGTTTACAGACAGTGTCCTGGCTTGTCTTATGTGTGTGTATGTAAAACATTTTAAAGACATGTAACTACATTTTCTGTGTTGTTAAAATACTTGTTCCAGTATGTTGTAGAATGAGTTCACCCTCAAATTCAAAATTATTTTCACCATTTCCATGGCACCATGGCCTAAGGTAACTGTTGTAGTAAAGAAGTTACCAGTCTGGGTCTCTGACCCCAGTTGTTATTAACCAAACAATCAGTCTTGTGCACTAACACACGTTGTACTTGTCAGTACAAACAAATTCTTTAACAAATAAAAAATATTGTAATATTATTGTAATATTTTCGAATAAAACTGTTATGCATAAGATGGCTTTTTAGTTCAGGTAAGTTTAACCAGTCAGACACTTTATAACTATATTTGCTTTATTTTTATTATATTAAAACGTTAAAAAAATTCCAATTCTATCTCAATTAAACTGTAACTTTATTGACTTTGTATTTAAAAGGTAGGATTAAAATGTAAAAAAAAAATGTTTTAAATCTCTGTCAAACTGTAACCTTATTTATTCTATATTTAAAAGGTAGAATTTAAATGTAAAAAGAAATGTGTCAAATCTGTTTCACTTAAACTATAACCGTATTTATTTTATGTTTAAAAGGTAGGATTAAAACATAAAAATTGAAATGTTTCAAATCTGTCTCAAACTGTAACCTTATTCATTTTATATTGAAAAGGTAGAACTAAAATGTAAAAAAAAATTGTAAAATCTGTTTCAATTAAACTATAACCCTATTAATTTATTATTTTAAAGGTAGGACTTTGATACGTCTGAATGAAATAAAACTGGAGAAGATAGGAATCAATAATCCTCAACACAGGTATGTATCTGGAGATTCTTCTTGTAGCATATAGATGATAGATAACAATGTTCTCCTCAGGCCAATGAGGCCTGTCTCCTGAGACATGTCTCTGGCCTAGGACCTTGTTTGTTAACATGCCATTATATCCCCGACATGCTTTGATCTTGGTTAGACATCTGTTGATTTGTTAATTGTAACCAGAAGCATGTGTGTTCAAGCATCTTTAGACCCATTGCCAGATATGATAGGAAATACCAGTTATATAGAAACTGAAAGTAAAAAAATTCCATTCATATAGAAACTGAAAGTAAAAGTATTAGATGAAAAATAAATAAAATAAGACCTGCCTATAGATAATACCTATGTAAGATTTGGCTAGTAGAAAAAATCTTCCATAGAGATTATATCTCACCCTGAAAGTAATAGAGTTTTCAATCGTTAAGCAGACCAATCATTATCTTAATGATAATAAATAATGATAACATGAATAGATAATCATTTTTAAATTTGAATGAGCTGAGACTTTGCCATTTGGATTTTTTTAATGTTTCTATATAACTTGGAATGTTAGTCAGAATAAAATCTGTACTAATTACATCAATAAAAACAAAGTCTACATAGCAGTTGAACACCTTTTAGAGCTCAGTGATCTCCACCACTTGCAAAGTGCCAGCTCATTCAGATCTGAAAATGATTGCATTATTTTTGTATGTTTATATTTTATTACATTGACCCTATTTTCCATGAACCTGAACAAAGCATGATGCCTTCAGTGGTTACCATGCGTTTGGATAGAGCAGTGGTTACTGAAGCAAAGCATGGTGTAAGTGGTGGTGGAGATGCTTTTTAAGGAGCTAAAGTTCAATAATGATGTTTTATTTATTAAAATCCTGAAGTATTTGTTGATATTTCCAGACAAGAACTTATGCATTACATTCTGAAGCTTAGACTGAGGCATGAATCTACAGATCTCAAGAATCTAGACCAAAAAGGTAACTTAGCTCTTTATGCAATCATTTATTGTACACCCACTATGGGAATCATAGCTGTCTATAGAATCAGTTATTGAACACCCACTATGGGTAGCATAGCTGTCTTTAAAATCAGTTATTGTACACCCACTATGCATAGCACAGCTGTCTATGCAGTCAGTTATTGTACACCCACTATGTGTAGCAGAGCTGTCTATAGAGTCAGTTATTGTACACCCACTATGGGAATCATAGCTGTCTATGCAATGAGTTATTGTACACCCACTATGGGTAGCATAGCTGTTTATGCAATGAGTTATTGTACACCCACTATGGGTAGCATAGCTGTCTATGCAAAGTGTTATTGTACACCCACTACGAGAATCATAGCTGTCTATAGAATCAGTTATTGTACACCCACTATGGGAATCATAGCTGTGTATAGAATCAGTTATTGTACACTCACTATGGGAATCATAGCTGTCTTTGCAATCAGGTATTGTACATCCACTATGGGAATCATGGCTGTCTATGCAATCATTTATTGTACACCCACTATGGGAATCATAGCTGTCTATGCAATGAGTTATTGTACACCCACTATGGGAATCATAGCTGTCTATGCAATGAGTTATTGTACACCCACTATGGGAATTATAGCTGTCTACAGAATTAGTTATTGTACACCCACTATAAGAATCATAGCTGTCTATGCAATCAGGTATGGTACACCCAATATGGGAATCATAGCTGTCTAAAGAATCAATTATTGTACACCCACTATGGGTAGCAGAGCTGTCTGTACAATCAGTTATTGTACACCCACTATGGGTAGCAAAGCTGTCTATGCAATCAGTTATTGTACACCCACTATGGGTAGCATAGCTTGCTATGCAATCAGCTATTATACACCCACTATGGGCAGTATAGCTGTCTAAAGAATCAATTATTGTACACCCACTATGGGTAGCAGAGCTGTCTGTGCAATCAGTTATTGTACACCCACTATAGGTAGCATAGCTGTCTATGCAATCAGTTATTGTACACCCACTATGGGTAGCATAGCTGTCTATGCAATCAGTTATTGTACACCCACTATGGGTAGCATAGCTTGCTATGCAATCAGCTATTATACACCCACTACGGGTAGCAGAGCTGTCTGTGCAATCAATTATTGTACACCCACTATGGAAATCATAGCTGTCTATGCAATTAATTATTGTACACCCACTATGGGTAGCATAGCTTGCTATGCAATTAGCTATTGTACACCCACTATGGTAGCAGAGCTGTCTGTGCAATCAATTATTGTACACCCACTATGGGTAGCAGAGCTGTCTATGCAGTCCGTTATTGTACATCCGCTATGGGTAGTGTAGCTGTCTATACAATCATTTATTATAAACTTACTTTGGGTAGCATAGCTGTCTATGCAATAAGTTATTATACACCAACTATGGGTAGCATAGCTGTCTATATGATCAGTTATTATACTCCCACTATGGGTAGCATAGCTGTCTATACAATCAGTTATTATATACACACTTTGGGTAGTATAGCTGTCTACACCCACTATGGAAAGCATAGCTGTCTATACAGTCAGTTATTATACACCTACTAAAGGTAGCATAGCTGTCTTTGCAATAAGTTATTATGCACCCATTATGGGTAGCATAGCTGCCTATACAATCATTATATACTACAGCTGTCTATAGAATCAGTTATTGTACATCCACTATGGGAATCATAGCTGGCTATGCAATCAGCTATTGTACACCCACTATGGAAATCATAGCTGTCTATACAATCAGTTACTGTACACCCACTATGGGAATCATAGCTGTCTGTAGAATCAGTAATTTTACACCCACTATGGGAAGCAGAGCTGTCTATAGAATCAGTTATTGTACACCCACTATGGGAATCATAGCTGTCTATGCAATGAGTTATTGTACACCCACTATAGGAATCATAGCTGTCTATGCAATCAGTTATTGTACACCCACTATGGGAATCATAGCTGTCTATGCAATGAGTTATTGTACACCCACTATGGGAATCATAGCTGTCTATGCATTGAGTTATTGTACATCCACTATGGGAATCATAGCTGTCTATGCAATCAGTTATTGTACACCCACTATGGGAATCATAGCTGTTTATGCAATGAGTTATTGTACACCCACTATGAGAATCATAGCTGTCTATAGAATCAGGTATTGTACACCCACTATGGGAATCATGGCTGTCTATGCAATCAGGTTTTGTACACCCAATATGGATAGCATAGCTGTCTATGCAATGAGTTATTGTACACCCACTATGGGAATCATGGCTGTCTATGCAATCATTTATTGTACACCCACTATGGAAATCATGGCTGTCTATGCAATAACTTATTGTACACCCACTATGGGAATCATAGCTGTCTATAGAATTAGTTATTGTACACCCACTATAAGAATCATAGCTGTCTATGCAATCAGGTATTGTACATCCAATATGGGACTCATAGCTGCCTATGCAATGAGTTATTGTACACCCACTATGGGTAGCAGAGCTGTCTATAGAATCAGTTATTGTACACCCACTATGGGAATCATAGCTGTCTATGCAATGAGTTATTGTACATCCACTATGGGTAGCATAGCTGTCTATGCAATCAGTTATTGTACAATCACTATGGGAAGCATAGCTGTCTGTGCAATCAGTTTTTGTACACCCACTATGGGTAGCATAGCTGTCTGTGCAATCAGTTTTTGTACACCCACTATGGGTAGCATAGCTGTCTATGCAGTCCATTATTGTACATCCACTATGGGTAGTGTAGCTGTCTATACAATTATTTACTTACTTTGGGTAACATAGCTGTCTATGCAATAGGTTATTATACACCAACTATGGGTAGCATAGCTGTCTATACAATCAGTTATTATACTTCCACTGTGGGTAGCATAACTGTCTATACAATCAGTTATTATATACACACTTTGGGTAGTATAGCTGTCTACACCCACTATGGAAAGCATAGCTGTCTATACAGTCAGTAATTATACACCTACTATAGGTAGCATAGCTGTCTTTGCAATAAGTTATTATTACCCATTATGGGTAGCATAGCTGCCTATACAATCAATTATTATATACTACAGCTGTCTATACACTCACTATGGGTAGCATATCTGTCTATACAGTCAGTTATTGTACACCCACTATGGGTAGTATAGCTGTCTATACACTCATTATGGTTAATAATCATATTAAACACCCACTATGGCTACCATATAGTGTTGGCATAAAAGCAGGCTGTTTTTAGTGTAACTTTAGCATAACTGTCTATACAGTCAGTTATTATACATCCACTATAGGTAGCATAGCTGTCTATGCAATTAGTTATTATGCACCCATTATGGGTAGCATAGCTGTCTATGCAAATCAGTAATTATACCCCCACTATGGGTAGCATAGCTGTTTATACAGTCAATTATTATGCACCCATTATGGGTAGCAAAGCTGTCAATACAATCAGTTATAATACACCCATTATGGGTAGCATAGCTATTAATACAATTAGTTATTATGCACCCACTATGGGAAGCATAGCTGTCTATACAGTCAATTATTATGCACCCATTATGGGTAGCAAAGCTGTCAATACAATCAGTTATTATACACCCACTATGGGTAGCATAGCTGCCTATATAATTAATTATTATATACTAAAGCTGTCTATACACTCATTATGGGTAGCATAGCTGTCTATACAGTCAGTTTTATACACCCACTATGGGTAGTATAGCTGTCTATACACTCATTATGGGTAGCATAGCTGTCTGTTCAGTCAGTTATTGTACACCCACTATGGGTAGCATAGCTGGCTATGCAATCAGGTTTTGTACACCCACTATGGGTAGCATAGCTGGCTATGCAATCAGCTATTGTACAACCACTATGGGTAGCATAGCTGTCTATACAGTCAGTAATTGTACACCCACTATGTGTAGCATAGCTGTCAATTCAATCAATATTATACACTTGCTATAGGTAGCACAGCTGTCTATTTAATCTGTTGTTATACACCCACTATGGCTAGCATCCAGTGTTGGCATAAAAGCAGGCTTTTTTTGTATTGACTGGGCTAGTAGTCTAAGCTGTCTACCAGTAGTTATTAAACAACCACTCTGGGAAGTGTTTGCCATACAGGGCTCACTTTGTTGAAAATTACTCCAAAATAGCATCATCACTCAACATAATATCTTTAATAATTAATTTGAATCTTTGTGTTTTGTGATCTTTGAAGGCAGTTCCTTTACATCACTGACATGTTTTGTTATCAGTGTATGTCACTAAGTTTACCTAGTGCCAGGTAAGCAGGTCATGATCGTTTATTATGTAAGTTTTCATTTGCAATAATTCTGGGGATGAAAGTAACCAAACTGGAAATGTTATAACAGGAAAAATATTGCCAATACCTATATGACCATTTTAATTTTAAGGCCAAAGTGTTAAAAGGGTTAAGGGCAAGTTGTTGGTACTTACATACGCACTATAGCCATAGCAGACTTATTATATACATATTCAGTGCTTTGTATGGACTTTGAACATTTGCTTTGCATGCTAACAGAAACACTATCTATCTTCTAGTGGGGTTTCCATCCTTCTTATACTTGATTATTTTAAATTAAACTTTGATTTCTGTTGCTAAATCTCTATCTTCTTGTTGTTCTGAAGGTACAGGTTTTGAGCTGCCAGTTCCTGACACAAAGAAGCAGTCAATGAAAGAGAAAAAGGACAAGAGATGATGTCTGGGTTTGAACGACTTGACACACCTTCACTGATGTTTATAGATTCTACAATATATCGAGCTTCACTCTCTGTAAATACTCTCCATCTGCAGATGGTTGTTTGTCCTTCTGTATTGGGAAAACTTTACAATTTGAAAATTGAAGTACCAATATGCAATTTTCTATCTCTGTCTTCGATATTCACCTTCATTGTAATACCCTATAGTATTCAGTTAAGTGTTTTAGTATTTAGAGTATTTTTACTTTTACCTTTTTCCAGGCGGCAGTGGTTGACATTCAGTCAAGCCGGACAGTCTGTGTCCATTAGTTTATTGCAGAGGACTGATTTCAAGTATCTAGTTAAATTTTGGAAAATATGATGGCTTATGAAGAATGTAATAAGACTTGCTTGTTAAGTATGTTGGTGGTATTATAAAATAGTCATTTTCTTTACCAAGCTCTTTACTTTTTACCAATAAAATTGTTGTATTTGCTATTAAGCAACACTTGTGGAACCAATTGATGTGAATTCTACCTTTCTTTATGCCTGATCAAGACGAAATGTAATAGTAAAAAAAACCAGAGGTCTGTAGACACTATTGGTTTAGCAAGTTACATTTCCAGCTCACCACTTAAACATTACTGGGAATGAAAACCCTAGGAGAACATCTAACATTGTAACAATCTTTTGTAAAACTTACGCTCATGTTGTTAAAAACAACATTCCTCACTATTCATATATTATATTATTGCACACACATTTGCATAATATTATAAGGAAATTACCATTTTTACATTAAGACCTTAACATTTTTAGCTGACCTGAGCACAACTTGCTCAATGTGAGCTTTTCTGATACCCCATCATCTGCTGTGTGTTGTTCATCATGCAGCATTAACAATTAGCTTTTGAACTCACTAGAGGCTACAGTTTTTATCCAGTCTTTATCAAACTTGGTCAGAATGTTTGTTTGCAAGAAATCTTGGATGAGTTCGTTACTGGGTCACGTGGGGTCAAAAAGTAAGTCACTAGGTGATATCTTAGAAAAGCCTTTTTGAACACACTAGAGGCCACATTTATGGCCCAATCTTCACTGAACTTGGTCAGAATGTTTATCTGCATGAAATCTTGGATAAATTTGACATTGGGTCACATGGAGTAAAAAAAAATCTAAGAAAAACCTTGTAAACACACTGGAGGACAGATTTATCACCAAACTTGCCTAAAATGTTTGCCTGCATGAAATCTTAGATGAGTTATAGACTAAGTCATGTGGATCATTAGGTCACTAGGTCAAATCCTGGAAAATGTTAGCCCATTGCACACACTAATGGTCCAATATTCAACAAAGATTTCTAAAGAAAATAACTCTCAATTACTAAATGCCTGAAATGAGTCTACTAAAAGCATATGTCTTCAGGTGAGTGATTAAGGACCATCATGGCCCTCTTGTTATGTGAAGTCTCCTTCTTTTGATTGAGATCTTATGTTTTGATTTGTTCGCCTGACATTTTTGTCGATTTCACATCGCCTTCATCAGGTGTTAGCTGGATTAGTTACTGGTCACATGATGTTCAAGAGTGATTATTAAGTTGAGGAGACTGTCACACACCCCTGGCAGTTCCAGCCCATTGTTACTAGTAAGCTGATGAGGGTAATAGGGTATCACAGAAACTTTCAGGTAAACAACACAATGCACTGAGTACAAGACACTAATCAAGAATACAGAGCAGAGGAATCCTTGATTTGTACTTCCTTCTTGGTACTATGGATGATATAAATTACTTTTTAAACTTGTGCACAGAATATGTTACTTCTAAATTACATGAAGACCTAAAATCATAAAGATTCGATTTTATTTGTTGTGTTATGATAGTATCATTATTGCAGATATGATACATAATGTGTAGAGTTTGTTTATGTATGCCACTAAGTGCAATATTAACTGTTGTTGCTGTTTTTCTAAATTAAATTTAGAAAAAAGCCAAAAAATATTTTAAAAATACACTTCATGTTTTTTTTAAAATACAGTTTCTTTCCAATATTTTATGGGTTTTTTGTTATAAAACAGATTAACATGTCAAATACAATAAACATTAGTTTATGCATCCTTGTTGTTTATTGTTTAAATCATTGTTTAAATCTTATATAAAGAGTAGTAGACCCTCATATACATTTACTAGGTGACACTTTGTTTACTAAACACTCACCTTTTTTTTATAATAAAATGTTCTGTTGGCGAAGTGGACGGGAATTGGAAAAAAGCCTGCTACAAGTTGACCTTTTAGACTAGATATAACATACAACTTTTAAGTCTGTTCAGTTAGAGCCAATTGAGCTTAATTGAGATTTTGCAGGTAAACCACAATCTGACTTTTCACTGGAAATTACCACTTCTTAATCTGAATTGGAATAGGTTGATGAATTTGTGTATTCCTAGGAAGAGTATTATTCTCTTTTGCTTCTTGGTTTATTGGGTTTGAAGGCCTGGGAAAGGGAAATGTCAGGTCTGCTTGTCAACCATCTTACTACGTTATGGCCTTTTAAAAGAAATATTTTTAGAAATATACACAGTGAGAACTTTATAGCTAAAGACTCAGCAGCAAAAAGTGCAGATTCAGACCTGGAACTACACTTTTTGCTGAAGCTTGTTTAATCCTGCTAAGCAGTTAATAAGTTAGCTGCAAGTATGGTCCAGAGTCACTGTTGACATATCTAGGAAACGTCTACTTATTCAGTATACTTGCATTAAAATACAATCTTAAGTGTCATTTGAATGTAAATATCTGTTTGTTATTCATGCACATTTTATCTATAACCTTTTTAATATTTATATATATATTTTATATTTGAAATCTGAACAAATGGTGTATTATGTTGGTGTTAATGCTTTTTCTACTTGAAATTTAATTTCATTTCACTTTGTGCTGCAGCTTTTAACTACCATCAAGTGATCATGTTCAGCTTCAATAGCAATGGGGTGTTGTTTTCTTCTAAACTTATAATAGATGGTCAGAATATGATATACTTTCAAATATGTTGTTCTGTGATGTATTGTTTTGTCATGTCATTGAATTGTCTTCATTCAAACTTATCGTGTTGTACAATGTCTATCTGAATCAAGTTTTATTATTTACTTATACATGTATATGAAAAAAAAAACCTTAATATGAAAGATATAATCTCTGTGTGTTTTTTTTATTTGTGCTCCATGTTTGAAAAGGGTTCGAAATGTTAAAACTCTTGGATTACATGCAATAAAATAGCAAATTGAAGGCATTATTCAAAAACTATGTTAGTCAATATTGATTATTTACAATGTTTTAGTATTCTTATAACAGACATATGAATTATTTTAATGAAACAATAAAAGGGTTTGAAGTTAAGTTAAAAGTATACACATTTTTGACATCTTTAATACAGCCCCAACAAAGGTTATCTTTTGTTTTGCAATTTCTCAAGCTAATTTCTGCCTGAAATGGGAAATAAACAAAAAATGCAAAGATGTACAAATATTTGAATATATATTTGTTCACAATATATTGAAAGAATAAAAAAATCTCTTTCTTCAATCCATTTTGCATTATGTTTGTAAAATTTAAACACAAAAACATACAATATAGATAAATTCTTGATCAAAAAAGATATACAGGTTAATGTGCTGAGAAAGAACGGGCCTGTTTCTATGGTAACCAGTCTAAAGTAAAAACAGTGCCTCTTTACTCTTTTGTTGCAATCTACCAACAAATGACCTAGAACTGTACATCACCACCACTTAAAACTGAAAAATAGAAGTACAAAAATAATAATTCTTTGTAAACTCTGCTTGAAGTTACTTCCCTTCCATGTGCAAAAAAATGCCATAGTGAACGGTAATAAAATGTCCCTAAAAATTCAATTCAACTGCATCATAATCATATTTAAGTGAGTAAAACCAAATGAATACCTGAGGGACTTTGGAAGACATTTACGGTATACTTTTTTTTATCCAGATCTACATTTGAACTACATCATACAATAAATAGGTACTGAAACGTTTCCTGTCGAAGCCAACTCTCTACTTGAACATTACCACCAGGTCTGTTATAAGTGTCAAATAAAATCAATTAAAATAAAGGTCCATAACTTTTAATGTAAGATTTGTTTTTATCACTTTTTCTTGATTACTGCTAATCAATATTACAGGCAGGATTTTTTATTGGATATTTTAATAATGAAATACATACTTGTAGTTCTTTTATGTTTTTTTTTTCCCCAATATGTTTACTTTCAGAACAATGTCCTCTTATTTAAATGATAAATTAAAAATATGAGCACATTAAATATGCATACATGATTATTGTGAAAACTACAACACTGGTCATCAGCCATGACTGGGGCGAGAAGCTAGAAAATATTTGTGCAATACATAATACCTTCAGTAATATAAATATAATAGATTAACAGCTATGCTCCCCCTAAAAGAAACTATTCACCTGGACCTGACCTATCAAAAAACCTGATTCAGTGACACATTGCCACTTGTTAACATTTTACAAAAGGAGATGAAAAGGTGTGTTTTTCATATCATTTCACATGATTTAAAGGTATTACTGCTTGTTAATAGAGTTCATAACAGTTTTATCGAAAGTATTATGTGTTGATCCTGAATTTGTTCTGTGAATCAAAATGATGGTTCCATGAAAAACCTATCAAGGTGAAGAAACAAGCATTTCCGAGTTTATTTCATCCATGCATAATATGTGTTGCCTTTATATTGCTTTGTTTTGATTACCAAACAGCATCGACTGTGAATTTGTGTTTACAATCAATGTTCATGGATTTGTGTTCAGTGGTTGTCTGAGTTGACCCCCAAACTATCAATGGATTGGGTAAACTGGTTTCCATCTGACAATTAGTACCAGTAGCGTGCAGTCTATTCAAACTTGCCTTGCAATTATTATAATTGCATAAAGATTTTTATCAAAATTATTGCATAGTAAATTAAAAGTGAAGACCATAAAATGAACAGACACCTGTTTGCAATAGAATAATTAATAATATTTTTAAAGTTTGATTGATGTGAAATTATACAAGAAAGTATTTTTATGTCAAAATATGCAAAAATGTAAAATAAATTCAATAAAATATTTATTTCTGTCAAAATACACAAAAATGTAAACTTAAGTGTGTTGTTTTTTTCGAAGTCAGACAATATATACATCATAACAGATGCATAACACACAAAGATCATACATGGGACGGTTATACATGCGTACAGTGAATGTCTTATCAATGCCTCCTTCTTTGTTTCAAACTTTTATGGAATTAAACTCAACAATATAATCCTTCATTTAAACAAAAACATTTCTGAGTAGACAACAGTAATATGTGTTCAAACGATGGTGCATATATGATATAGTGAAAAGCACAAGTTACAACTTGTCATAGAAATTGTAATTATGAAAATGTTCTGTACAAATATGCGTAGACTTTATATGATACCACACAGTCCTTTTACCTTGATACCTTTACATGTCAAGCTATGTTCAGGAAAGTTTGACAAAGGCTCCTTTAACTCTTAACCTGCTAAGCATAAATTGAAAAGGCGGAGGCCAATAGTGTAGATCGAGCTCAGCCAGCTTACAGTGGGATTTATTTAGTTTAGTTTAAATCATTTTATTTGTAGTCATTTGGGAAACAAGTAACTTATATTAATCCCTCTCAACTGCCCACTTTCTGGGTAGAACTAGTACTCAGGTAATGAGTACCCAGAACATTGCAGTAAACAGTCTTGCTCAAGGTCTACCATCAGGGGTTAAAACTAGTGTTGACAGTAACTAAGAATTAAGAACAAGTTTTGATAAAAAATAGCAGGATAAGGGTTAATAACATTTGTAAGTAGTTGAAATTAAAGTATCATTGGAATCAACATGCAATTTCTTGTTACCTGCAGACACTCACTATTTGAACCATATCAGCTGATGGGAATGTAATATATAGAGGATCTGACATGAGTTGTTATTTAATACAAAAAAAATATAACATGGGTATATTGAATGGAAAACAAGGTGAATTATGTGATAAATAGACAGTAAGCCCCTATCAGATCTGATCAAACATCATTTTTAGCAATATACATTTGAATAGAAAGCATAAACGTTAGGATGCCCAAAAATAATTTAAATTACAGTGCTAAGGCAAAGAATAAGTAGCTTTCAAATGATTTCTTTAGTCAAAATATTCCACAGCATTATTATGCACATATATCACAGTCTTAGACAGATAAATAATCACAAAGACAAACATTTTTCAATACATGCAAAAATCTTGATTATACAAAGCATTGATCATAAAAGGACATTTGTTCAATGTAAAGTGGTTGCTGTAGAAAGACAAGTACATTGCTAAGAAATAAAATAAAATATTGTAAAATTTAAAGACAAAACAAAGTTAAATGAAAAGCATACATGAAAGGTAAAAAAAATGGAGCTTTTGTTCATAGCCATCAGGTGAGTGTCTCCGACTGAACCATTTTGTAGTTGCTATGGGAACGCTGGCATGAAAAACAGCAGCTGCAGTTAATCTTCATTCTTTTCAAAAGTGACCTGCAATAAAAAAAATATTAAATAAAAACAAAAATCTTTTTTTTTCTCCAGAAAACAAAGAATCCTGTTTTAACATCATTTGCAAAGTTTTAATTTAGCAATTGTATTTAATAAATTTTAAAAGTTTGTTTGATATCAATTTTAATATTTTATAGACATACAAAACATGTAACGATATTGTCATAAAACAAAAGAAACGACACTGTTCAGTGTTGAAAAGTGTTCAGAACAAATTAGATCATTCACAATGCAATGGTAGATGTTTAAAGTATAAATCAACTCAATATTTTAAACACAACTCTTTTCCCAGTGAAATCCATTGACAGCAGAAAACTTGTCTAAAACCGGTCATGAAAGTGACACAAATAAGATCTCAGTCTTTTTAGATTAGGATAACTTAGTCCTAGCTTGAGGAATGATCGAGCTTCGGCATATAGTGCCAACCCAGGGGATCATGGTCTTGCTCTAATCTTTCCACACCATTTGTTGCCAAATCTTTAGCAATATGTGTAATTACCACGTAGACTGTACTATTTACTGCATCATGTCCATCAATGATTGTGTTGCCTATGGCTGTAGTTATCAGTAAACAACTAAGAAATAAGCATAGGTGCTGAACACAAAAACAGCAGACAAAGGGTTAACTGATAACACATAATGTTTTTTCTAATACCATAACATATCAGAACACCAAACTCAACCATTAGAGGATTAAGAAATTTTATAAAATTACTATACAAAATTAGTCTTATAAAAAAAGCACCTTCCATGTTCAATAACACGACAGCCTGCTTTAAAACATAGATTGAGTTAAAACAAAATGACTGCCATTTCCCGGAGCTTCTTGCTGAAATCTCTATCACTTTTTTGTCCCCAGGCCGAAAAGTGATATTGATATAAAGCCCGCATTTGAAGTAATTTGATTGGCTAATAAGGCAGGACCAAAAAATGATATAGATTTCAGCAAGAAGCTTTTGTGGATGGCAGCCATTTTGTTTTAACTCAGTCTATGTGTAGACGCCGACAGGTTGCATAAATTTATGAAACAAAATATTTTCAGTTTTTAAACATTCACGACATGAATTGGTAGTGTTAAACTGAATGTGTTATAAATTTACAATAAGTAGATTTCATAAAAACACAAAAAAGCATTTTCTGTATTAAATGTAAAATGTTAAAAGTACATATAGTTGTCAATATAAGTGATTTGATATTAGCCCTGTTATTTTTCTTTGGGTCAGACATATTGGCCCCCGGCCCTCGGACAAATAACAGGCCCAATATCTTATCATTTATTTATTAACATCTCATTTTTTACATAAAAAGCACAAGCATGTATGTATTACTGAAATAAAGGCCCAAAGTATCTTATTTAGGTTCTACAGACCACCAAAGCTATAAGTGGGTCATATGAAGCCGAATAAACAGTAAGATAATGAAAACATGAGGGAAGTTAAAAACATGAAATATATTAAATAAATATATGAAATAAAATTACAAAAATCTGGGTAATAAAAAAGGTCTACAACAAAATTGCACAAAATGTGTAAGAAGTAAATCAGCATTGAGTAAAACATTGGTTGATAACATTTAAATAGTAAATGTTATGTACCAGTATCGTAAAAAACACCAAAAAAACATGATAGAAACATTTTTAACATGGTATTAGACAGTAGCTACATTCAATGATCAATATATAGAAAGTTTATAGAATGAGATGATACATTTAATGACAGCAGACATATATAATGTTTTAAGGGACCCTTAAAGCCACACTATCATATTTTATTGTGAAATTTTCATGCAATTTTATTTTGGTTTTTAAATAAAGACAATGATTAAACATGCTACACTAAAGTAAAATTTCAAAACAATGCCAGATTAAACTTTCTGGAGAAAAAATTACAAGCCCAAAGAAAACAAAATTTTACTTTTGCTTGGGAAATTTTGACTCATTTTAGGGCATAAAATTTTAATGAAGTCTTTCAATACAATTTAAAAGAAGTCGAACTTCAAACCTTTTTTTTAAAGTGTAATTTTGGCCTTAATTGCTAGGGTCCCTTTTAAACCTGAATTAAATTTAAAATTTCATCTTGAACAGAACAATACACATAGTTTCAGAAGAGTTTCTCTTCAAAACCACCATTGGTAATAGGCATATTGCTTCCAAGAAATAAAAGTACAAGCTAAAACTTGATTAAAAAAAACAGACAAGAAAAAGATTCCTAGTACCAATACCAAGATGTATGACAACATAACAAAGGTTGGTAACTGACAAGCATTAAATAAGGTTTCTGTTTATTCTGTTCTAAGGTGTTCTTGTACATAACCATTTATGCCCAACTGAATAAAATCAAACACACACATCAGGGAACAAGTGACCCTACCGACTAAAGTATCATCACCTATTTATAAATGTTTTACCAGTTATTTTTAAGCCTGTTCATATGATGTACAACAAAGAATCCACTGAAAGCCAAAGCTAGTGTAAAAAAGAAATCAAATCATTTAGTAACAGGTACCTTAATAATCTTCAAAGTGAAGAAGAAACAAAGTATAATTTTGTCAAATGATTTTATTAACATTATAATTAATATTATGAACCACAAAAAGTAACTATAATAGTTAGAAGTTATACTACAATTATAATGTTTTTCGCTGAGAAAAATAATGTACTGGATAAATGATGTCAGATAAGAATGATTGCTATTCTAGGACACAAATTGTAACATTGTTATCATAGAGAAGACAAGTAGAAATGTTATAAAGATATGAAGAAAGAAAATATAATAACTGCTTTGATAAATGTTAAAGAAATTCATCATAAAACATGTCAATATAATTTTTGGCAAAGCTGAGGATACATGAAGGTCAGTTACATGGATTTTCAGGATTTCACATTGTACACTTGACAATAAAAGGATACACAAACATGACTAAAGCAAAAGTAACATTTAAATGTACGTGAAGGGTTTTCAACAATGGAAACGCAATCATTAAAAGTCAGTAAGAGGCTTAAAAGTAGAAATTCACCATTCAACACAAAATCAATGTGCATTTGTCCACCCAATTATTAAAATCTGGAACTTACTTGTCTCTCATATCTGCTGATACCTGTTCCAGGGTCCTGTTCTTGGTTTCTGGCACAAATGAGAATATGAAGATAACAGCCAGGGCACACACTATGCTAAATGCGGTAAAGGTCCAAGTAACACCAAGCGCATCTGAAAAATCATTATAAACTTAAACATAGTGTTTTTTTTGGCTAATACAGATGTAAGAGTTTAAAAATAAGTATTTGCTTAGACATAATTGCAAGTGACTTACAAGACCTCTAACTAAAGAAGACTCTAAACTTATCATGAAAATATATTGATTCAATGCTCTTAACAAGAACCACAAACACACACACTTAGAATAATGACAGGCTATTTTAAAAAACTTTTTCAACACAGCAAGCATTAAGGTGAAAAAGTAGTGCTAAAACCACACACTAGAACATATAACACCGAAGTATAGGCACTTAAAATAATACAGTAAACAAAGCTAAATTGAGAGATTATATAACAACAGTCTTTACTCATAACATCCAGGAAGGTAAAGGTGACAATGAGGTTGGTGCCCCAGTTGAACACTGTTGCAACGGCGATTGCTCGTCCTTTAATGGCTGCCGGAAATATCTCACTTAGAACTAACCATGTCACTGAAATATAATACAACTTGCAGAAAATACATAAAACAGATGTGGAAATGTATTAAACAAATATGAAATCAAATATTTTGGTTGTGTTTTATGTTGATTTATCCCGAAAAAAAAGGCATACAATTTCTTAACAGTATTATGTGGTTCAAATAAGAATCAACAGAAAATAACTCATGGAATAAAAGTTGATGAAATTATTTAATTCGAAATTATTAAAAAATACAAGCAATGTCCATGTGATAAATGCTTGCAAAAATCATTAAGGTTATTGCATGTGCAAAACACTAATTTATATGTTGAAACTTTTGCAGCAACAGATTTTGTTTTTACCTGGACCAAAGCTAAATCCATAGGCAGCAACATAACACATGAGAGCAACAAATCCTGCTGCCTTTCTGAATACACCATGAGGCGTTGTATTAGTATCTTTGAGCTTATCACCACTTGTCACATTTAGAGATATGTCACTATCATTGGCTAGCACACCTGGAATCACTTTTGTCACAGGTTTCAAAGGGATGGACATTACAGATCCTGCAGTACCATTCTCATGCAAAGTCACATTTGTGTACCGACTGGTGTTATGGCTGGAAGTGTTTGCAGTGGAAATTGTTGACAACATGAACTGGTGGCTGTGAGATATTGGAGAATGACAATTTGTGTGGTCCACACAGACTTTCTGTGGTGCCTCGCTTGCCTCAAAATGACAAACGATACCAAGTGTGAAGATGCTGATGCCCATCATGATGGTGCCAGCAAACAGAAGCTTCCTGCGGCCAACCTTGTCAACAATAATCAGGGCCACCACTGTCATCAGCACCTAAACCAATATCAAAGATTACTTTTAATATTATAATCATAGAATATTGCTCAAACAATAATATACTGTGGTGTACGAGCAGTATTAAGCAGATAGTGAAAATCATTTTCAATTCAAAACTTTTAACCTCCAAAGGGGTCTGTTGTAAACACTTCATTGTTACCTCATATTTATAAACATTTAAGTTGTCATGTTCTATAAAGCTTTTTCTATGACAGACAAAAGAATTGGTACAATTGTATAGGAAGATAAAATAATGCTGATTCAGAAAGTCTTTAACATAGGAATAATGTCATCATGTTACCTTGACCAGCCCTAGTCCTACAGTGGCCAGTGTGGCAGCAGAATCTGAGTGGTAGCCTATCTCCATGAAGATGGTGGGAGCATAGTATAGGACATTAGGCTGGCCTGTAAACTAAGACACACAAATACACCTCGTTATTATGACAACTTCTAGCCACAGATACACCTGGTTATTGAGGCAACTTCTAGCTCAAAGATACAGCAAGTTAAAGTGGCAACTTCTAGCTCAAAGACCACCTAGTTATTGTGGCAAATTCTAGCTACAGATACACCTGGCTACTGAGGCAAAATCTAGCTACAGATACACCTGGTTATTGAGGCAACTTCTAGCTCAAAGAGGCACCTGGTTATTTATAGTAGCAACTTCTAGCTAACAAATGCAGGTCAGCTTGAAGACTTCTGCTTATAAAAGTTTTATAAAACCTAGGGCTCAAACATATGAAAAAAAGGCTGACATTATAAGGTGGCAACTCTTATTGGTACCAACAAACAAATTGTTTAAGTGTATAAGGCATAATGTCGATATACATACAATTTATTAGATAATCAGGATCAAGAATAAAGGTCATATGGTGACACTCTGCTGATTTTGTTGGAAAAGGACCCTGTACACAATGAACTATGGACCCTGACCAGCTGGAGCTCCTGCTTACATTAAAGTAACCAACATAAATATAATCATACACTGTTTGTCAATCAAGATTTGATATTACCTACAAATTTGTTTGTTTAATAAAATTGCTCCTTTAAACAAAGACTTCAAAGATAAGTTTCTATGTCAACCACCTACTTAAGATGAGTTTATACTTGAACCACCTACTTGCTGAAAGAAGACGAGATCCCACTCCCACCAACATACGTCCCCGCATTCCATCTTCAGATCCACAAAGGTTCAGACAGCCCTGATTCTTCATGGGACATAACAATGAATGTTACAGAAATACTAAGAATAAATTTGTTGCTTCAATAAGCATTTTGCATATTGAAAAATAAGTGATATTAATTAATTGTCATTCATTTGTACATTGCTTGTGGAACAGAGATAGTGAATTATAGATATAAACAATTGTAAACAAGTTTATATGCAATTGTAAAGATTATTACCTGCACAACAAGAGAATGAGGATATTCAACATTTTCCCAGAGCATGAGTGCAATCACTTTTCACAAGCTTTGTAATATCATCAATAACAAAATCGTGGCAAATGCTAACTAATAATAATTATGGATGGTTTTACAAAAGATATTGTACTTATATTTTTTTATAATCATTCACAGCAAATATAAAAATATATCCTTTATTACTTACAATATACTGCTTTTTTAAATACTTTAACAAAGACACACTATTAATGGCAATCAGTTACCTTTTCTGCTGCTATGGACACCTTTATACCACTGAGCTCCCGTGATAACCCTGTTGGTGCCCCTCAAAGCTTGGAGCACCTGCTCTGCTTCCTTTTCTCTTTTATTCAACATAAGGAACCGTGGGCTGGCTGGCAGGAAGAACATTCCAACCCCCTGGATCAGAGCTGGCACTGCAGATAACACAAACATCCAGCGCCTGGAACATGGGTGGCGTATTACAGCAATACATATATATCTGCTTGGTTCTACAGCATGCTAAATCGTAACAAGTTCATTATAAGATATTGTACACAATGATTTTTTTCCTAAAAAGTTGAGAACCTAGGTTGATGGAGCTGTACATTTATCAATAACTGTGTATCATAGAAACAGAAATACATGTATGTTCAAGCCAGGGACCTTCTCTTTGCTTACAGTCAGCTTTAAAAAACTGAAGCAACTTGAACTTCTCAAGATTTGGTTCCATAAAAATAAAGGAACTTTACATTTGGCTATAATGTAACAATGGGTGAGCCAGTCTAGTAACCCAGGAGCCTTCGGTCTCTTTGTGACTGCCAACTTTCTCTCCCTATTGCTCATCTACACTTTGAGATAAGATAAAGAGTGAATATGTGAGCACTAGTACTAAGATTTTACACTGTACAATGCTTATACTTACCAGCCATTGGGCATGGAGATGAAGATAAAGTTGCACAGGTATGCTAAAAGAAGGCCCAGGGTGATACCCAGCTCATTCAGAGACACTAGTAACCCTCTCCGGTTCTGAAACAGTAACATACTACAGGTATAAAAACAACAGCATTAATATCTGCTACAATAATACTAACAGAATATATCACCAAAAGAAGTATATACATAATAAATAGCAATAAATTTTGTTAAAAAATATGACCATAAGGCATCAGATATTCACACTTGATCAATGACAATCACCATCCCTTTTAGGTACTTAAAAAGGTAGCAGTTTTACAAATGTGGATGCACCTTGGTGTGCTTTCACACCAGTGCAAGGGCCAGCAACTACACTCAACTACCTTTTGCATTGACTGACACTAGAATTGTGACAAACAGCAAGCGTGTTGGGAATTCTCTTGTTAATGAATGAATTAGACATTAGCCTAGTTAAGATTAAATTCTATATTTAAAGCATTGCCATAAAACAAAACATTTAAAATAAATATTTAATCACTTAAACATTTTTTTTTGAATTTAATTCTATTCAAATGGAATAATATTAATTGGTTATGATTTTTCCTATTCTTTTTGTAACAAGACTCTGTGTTCAGAAAACACATATGCCCTCGGTAGCATAGTTTGCCATTAAACAAATTAACCATAATCTCCAAGCATAAAAAGGGGAGATTAATCAAGAAATCAGGTAGCCAGAGTTATGTTGCTTGTCAGGATCATGACCTGTGCACTTTAAAGTAAGCGTGTAAACTTTGATGCCACTGCTGTTTGTAGAAATTGACACATATCAAACTTGCCGAAACAGGTGAACCATTATCTGCAAGTACAAAAAGGGGAGATAAACCAGGAAATAAGGTAGTCAGAGTTATGTTACTTGTCAGGGTCATGACTTGTGCACAGTTCAGAAAGTGTGTAAACTTTCATGTCACTGCTCTTTGTTTAAGTTGAGAAATATCCCATTTGTCGAAACAGGTTAACCTTAATCTCTTAAGTACAAAATGGCCAGATAAACCAAAAAATTAAGGTAGCCAGATTTATGTAATGTGTCAGGGTCATGACCTGTGCACTGTCCAGTAAGTGTGTAAACTTTCATGCCACTGCTCTTTGTAGAAACTGAGAAATATCAAACTTGCCGTAAAAGGTTAACCGGACGGACGGACGGTCAGTTCAATTACTAAATGCTGTGGGCATAAAAATGCTCCCTAGAGGCTCACTTTACATTACTGTAGATACTTACAACAGGTGCTATCTTACATATAAATATGCTCTACAGAGGCTACCCCCTTATATATAACTGTTATATTATGTACTCACAGCAGGTGGTACAATGTATCTCCCAAATGAAAATACACTCCCCGCAGGTCATACCCTATATAACTGTAGACCTGTACTTACAGCAGGTGCTATCTCTGAGATATAAATACACTCCCCTGTCGCTGACACTGACACTGCGAACCCAACTAGCAGCCGACCTACAACCTGCAAGCAGAAAATACAATTCTTCTTGTTATGATAGAAATTCAATATTATTATTTAAATTAAATATAAATACAAAAAGGAAATTTGAATTTTAAAAGAACTCACAACTGCAAAAACAGATTAAGAAATAGGATACATTTTAAAAATTTGTTTTTAATTAGCAAATAAAAATAATAAAAATAATATGCTGACTGCAATAAGCAGTAAATAACAAAATCATAGTGACTTTCATTCAATAGTGTTATAATCTAATTTTTTACTTCTCGGTTGCTATTTAAAATCAAGAAAATATATCAGGAATAATTATCACTGTTTAATTGGACACAAATATAAATACTTTTTCCAGTAAAATCCACCTACAACAATTGGAAAATTTGGAGCCAAGGCAAGTACAAAAGCACCAATAAGGAAAATGCCAGCATTGATGATGATGGTGACTCGTCTGCCATAGAAGTCAATCATGTATCCACCAACCAGGGACCCTACAACAGCACCAATGAGCATTGCACTGATGACTAGCTCCTGGTCAAGACACGACAGACAGAAGACATCCCGCAGCTGAAGGATTGCCCCAGATATTATACCTGTAAATAGTGGGAACATAGCAGTTATTAAATTAAAGAAGGTTATGTGGATTAAGTATATGTACATTTTGCATTTCTTACCTACAGTCAGCAGACATAATAATAATTTCTTTTCTGAAAATCTTTTCCAAATGTTACATTTTTGTTAGAGGAGATGAGTGTGCATACATATTACTTCTTATAAGTTATGATGGTCCTGTCTGCCACTTGGTTCGTAAAAAGAACATAAAAAGAAAACCTTGTACTTCTGTAATTGCTGTGTTAAGTTAAATTAAACCTCATGACTGGGATTGGGATTGGGATTAGCCGGCATTTTTGCCGATACTGCGCAGCGACATTTCTATCATTATAGCACAGGGGCACTTATGAGGTGCCCAGGGACTGAACCCGGCCGGTCCATTATACTGACACTGACGAGTCAGGCGTAATGCTGTCCCCTTAGCCCCGAGCGTTAGGAGGGAAGCCACTACTACCAACTTTAAAGTCTTTGATCAGACCCGGCCAGGGTTCGAACCCACGACCTCCCGATCCGCAAGCCGACGCTCTACCACCTGAGCTATTGCGGCCGGACCTCATGACTGGTGAATTTTTTAACGTCCTAAACATTTGGTCTTCACATTGTTTTATATCTTTTTCCCAATGAGGATCTACTTGATTAGTAATATGCCTAATTCATTAATGCTAAACGGATTAAAATATTGAGGCACAAGCCCTAATTTCTTTTTACCTATATCATAGCCAAAGAGGACTCCTCCAAGTGATGCCATGAGGGAGGCTGTGACCAAGTAGCAGTGGGCGCGAGCCTGGGAATGCATTGGACTGGGCATCTCCACCACCTGGGAAAAGTGGCCATTGGTGTCTGGAACCTGAAGTTCCATCTGAGACTGGGCACCATCCTCAGAGTCCAACTCAACCTCCTCTTCCTCCTCTTCTGCATCTCTTATGAGGGTCTCTGGAAAAAAGTGGCAATTTGATGATGAATATTGAAAGCCATATAAAATATGGAATCTTTTTATTTTGTAAAATGACAAACAACAACAGAAGCCATATACAATAAAGCAAAATCCTAACCCTCCAAAGATAGAAACAACAACAGTAAAATGACAGCCAGAAAATGTAACAACATATTTCTATATTAGAGATAACCTAATATTGTACAGATTTGCAAAAAAGAGAAGAAACAAATGTATTTTCAGATCAAGGTTTATTTCATGACTGACCCTCATTCCTTTTACATCCTCTTCAATGTATACATAGAAAAATGGAGTATTATTGTTGAGACTGTATGAACAATGTATTATACAATTTTATATCATAGTAAAGATATATCTTCCTAATTAGCATTACCATTAATCAAGTTCTATGATAGACACATTGACTGTAGAGTATATATTTTTTCCACTCATGTACAACACAAAACTAATTAACATCTATCCCATCTATAATACTTTTAATCACCATAGCAATGGACTGAAATGATTGTGATAGATGGATCAATATACAAACACATGATACTCGTATCTGGCACAGAAACATAGCCATAACAGCAATCATAACCTAACAATGTGTTCATAGTAGACATTAGAAAAGCATTGCATTTAAAGTTCTGTCCATCAATTTGCTGTCATTTTTTAAGATGATATCTGACAGTTTGACTATATCAAATACGTGTAAATATACATTTAACACTCTCTTACCTCTGTTTGGGCATAATTTCAGCCTAAACCCATACTTTAGTGTAAGCAAACACTACCTCAATGGTAAGAATGTTTAAATCATGAAGTTGCACTAAATGTTCATTCTTTCCTATCCATTAAATAAAAATGTTGAAGACATGTATCACCTTTAACAGTTTCCTAACTCCCAAAAAGACAAAATATATCTTTATTTTTGTGTACAACTAATGAAATGGACTCATATCTATTTAACAAAATAATTACTTTGCCTAAATAAGCAATGTCACTTGAATAGACATATGCCCCCGTAAATTCAAGGACCTTAAATATGACCTTGACCTCAAGGGTTGCACTTAAAAGTGTAATGTGAGACATACTTTCAAGTAGTGTTTGTCTGTAAGATGATAAACTTTGATTGAAGTAGTTTAAATGGTTCAGAGGTAAATAGCAAGGATTTATATGTGAATCTTAGTAATTGTTTCGGCAAATATTTTATGGCTGCTACTCATTAGGATCATCTAAAGATACCAGTTTCAAGGAGTACCTTCAATATGAAACTTAGGATGAGTTATGTGGGTATAAATAATGTAACATAGGGTGTAAAATGTGGATCCAGTCTATGACTTGAAATCAAAACCTTTCGCTAACAAGGCAAAGAGTCCTTCAACTGAGCTAACTGGTTACTTACACATTCTCTCCCTACATTCACATCAGGTAACTTAAAATTCATCCTTGTTTCACAGACCAAATTCTTTAAATGCAATTCAATGCACTGCTCTTGCACTTGTACCATAACAATTTTACCCCGAGTGGTATTGTAATATATGGAGAAAAATGTGAAGCTTGTCCAAACTTGCACCCAGGACCCTTCCCTAACAGGGCAAATGTTCTATTTAACAAGTTTACAAGGGGGGGTTACATATTCACTCCCTATCACCCAGCTATACTATTTAATAAAACATCATCACAACCCGCAACCAACCAAGAACATGTTGATCAAGCTTAGGCAAATAGTGTAGTTCCTGATCAGCAGGCTTCTGCTGGCAATTGTATAATCATGGTCTGCACTCTTTGCTGCAAGCTCTTGCAATATGTAGTTTTATCAATTAACCTGATATATTTATTAACAATCTATATTTATTCTTAGCTTTTACCATGCAACTAAGGCCAAAGGTCCTAGGACATATTGATAGCGGGGGGCTGACTAATCTGGATCTTCACTATTTTACTTGTCCTGATCAATTAGTGACAAACAAGATGAGAGTTAACTTAACATGTAGTTGTTACTAGGGCTGGGTATCACCAGAGAGAAACTGATATGAATTATGGTACATGCCTGCGATACTCAATATGTACAGTCTATACAGTTAATTTTTAACAATAATTAAAAATTAGTTTCTACATAAAATGACCTATCAAATGGCCTTTCTAACTAGAACTAAAAGTTGTGCATGGGTCTAGATCTTAGTAACCAGCATCAAATAAGAAATGTGGCCATTCACTAATTTAGAAGCATTGCAGCTAGCTGTCTGCTGATGTAACAGAAATTCAGCACATGAGTCAATTCAGAACAAAAGCGACTCAAGTATGTTTAATAGGGATTTCTATAAAATTCAAGATTGATGCTAACAATGACACATACTCTTAAGGTCTTGGGTTAGATTAAGCCGTTTCCTTTCTATTGGTTTCTGAGTTGTTACATATAGCTAAAATTGTGTAATGTTTACATACAAATAACTAGTCCTGTTTGTTACATACAGATAAGGTTTTTGTAATGTATACATACAAATAACCAGTTGTAGTTGTTACATACAGCTTATATTTTGTAATGTTTATTAACAAATAACCAGCCCTATTTATTATATATATAGCTTAAATTTTGTAATGTTTATAAACAAATAACCAGCCATTTTTGTTATAGTATTTTGGGTTTAACGGCACACCGACACTTTATAGGTCATACGGCGCCGATTTTTGTTATTGTTATATATAGCTTTAATTTTGTAATGTTTGCATACATATAATCAGTCCTAATTGTTACATATACATACATGTGAACTTTTCTGAGACCAAAGTGGGAGATTTTCACTTGCAAAGTGGGAGATTTGTTATTTTCAAATAAACAAAAAAGAAGTTATCTGTTTCCATGCAGGGAGATTTCTGAAAATGTGTAAAACACCCCTTATTTTCAAATAATTTTAACCTTAAAAGAGAGAGTTGTCTTCAGATGTATGCATATAGCTTAAATATTGTAATGTTTACATAATGAAGTACAACATTCTCAGCTCCAGAAAAAAGAAAGAAACTATGACCTGTACCTCCTTCCTGATACTGCTCCCTCCTAACCATCCTAACATAAACAGTGCATAGAGTCCCATAGAATTTCCATAAAGTGAGGTCCCACTGTTTATTGTTCCATTGACAGATTGAGTGGATCTATTGTATCCTCAGCTGTCACCAGATAACCATGTTCATCTGAAAACAGGGATAATACACAATATAGATAACACGTCTAAAGAAAACAGCTTACCTTTACACATGCTAACAGAGAGGTTTTAGTTTAAGTTCACAATCAATGACATTCTTAGATAGAATATAATTAAGTCATACTGCTGACATGTTTCTAGCATTGATTTTCACAAATAGAACATGGTGAATACACCAGAAGTACGCAGAAAATAAAGTTAGTTGGACTGTCAGCTAACTTATTTCATCTTAGTTTTTTAATTAGCATATTAATATAGGCTTATTAGCTAAATAATATATAAGTATATTACATTTCATGAAAAGATTCAAGTTTGTTTGAAATAAATGATAAATGATTATTATAGTAATGTCTAACTTTTTGTGGAGGAAGACCCCAGACAAATGTCTGAATTGAACCACCAGCACACCGCAAGTCAGCTGAAAGATCTTCCCACATTAAGTCCTTTGCCTCAAACAAGACTCAAACCCATGTGACGAGAGGCTAAGCAGTCAGAGGAGTTACAAATCCGCGACTCTACTACCATATCGCCCCATGAATAAATATTAACTTACAAATACTACAAGAAAATAAACAATTAACAAACAAACTTTATATTTAGAAGGGCCTCCCATAGCTTAGTGGTTACATTTGCGACTTACTAGTCCCCAAACAAGGCAACAACTTTCTTCCACTTCATTCATTCTTGACTGCCAAGACTATTCTATGTCCCTCTAGACATGGCAGAGTAGAAGTGTCGTGTCATACCTCTTAACCATAGACAAACATGAAAGTAGACTGTGGTAAACAGATTTTGCATTCCCTGGACATTTGCGCCCCTGTATGTGCAACCGAGATGTTTGCCCTCCTATCAAAAATAAAGACCAGATGGGTGCCTCCCCACCTCTTTAAATTAAAGACGGGACAATGCCCCCCCCAACCACCCACCCCACTCCATCAAAATTATGGGCAATTATCCAGGGGGGCAAATGTATGTGATTTCTAGACTACAACTAGGTATGACGTATTACCCTATTCTGTCAACTAAATCAAAGTCAAATGCTACATGCTACAGTAACTTTAATTATACAGAGAAATTGTTTAGGTAATAAAAAGGCAATTAACTCATTTCTACTATCAATGGTATATGACATTTACACAAAAGTTGACTAAAATTGCTATTACTATTTAACACATGAAATATGTATTTAAAGAAACATATGTATGTTGATATGGTTATAAAATACAAAGCCATGGACACAAATAAATTTCCTTAGGGATAAAATAAAGACATTTTTCTTAATTTAAAAATTTTGAAATTTAAAAGTTTTTGGTTTACAGAAAATGTTCAAGCCAGAGTTGAACAGTATTGACCACCCTCAGTTTTAACAGGTTAAATCCGTCCAAGTCAATACCCCTCAAGAAGTCAATATTGGTCAATACTGGTCAACTGAACTTTTTCAGGGACCTTTGACTGCAAAAACATATTAATATAAACAAATGTTTAAACATGTTATTACTTTTTGTGCCATATAAATTGAAATATCTTTTAAGACTGGAATAGACAGTCAATGTCAATGGGGAGGACTGGTCATTTGACAACATGTGCGGTGGTTGATAATTGGAGTGACGGGTCAGTAGCTAAGGTCATAAAACACATTTCAATGATTTCATAGTACTGTAACACAATGGTCAATTCACTTGTAAAAACATGGTTTGTGTTGTTGCTGTAAATGGGTGCCAAAACTTATCTACCAGAGCTTACTTTTGTTGAAGTTAAACATGTTTATAGCCTTCCATATTGAATAGTTATATCAACATGTAATTGAAAAAATGTCAAAAGCACAATGCCTTTAAAAAATTCTACTATCCTAATAATTTTAAGTATGAAAACTGGTGAACATAATTTAAAGACTAGTATAATAAACCACTACTGGCTGGGCCAGATTTTACTTGTATTGTCATTGATAAAAACAGAAAGTTTGAATAACTAATTGATTATTAAATAGTTTAACTTAACTTAAGATAGGTAATAAGCATGTCTTTAACAAGTTTATGTCAATTGACCACTGCTGACCGGTTTCAACCATTACCAACCACTGGCCAGGTCAATACTAAAACAGCAAGCTTTTATGCCAATTCTGGTTCTAACAGAGAAATTTCTTGTATTTTTTCTACTTTCACAGATAATTTTATTTGGTAAATAAATCTGAAAAAAATACCTACTTTACCTAGGTACTTTGTTTGATTCAGAAATTAGACATTTTATTGCATAATATCAAATAGTGGCAAGTTGAAGCTTTAAGGGGGGTCTGTTTTATTAAAGAAATAGGAGTTTTGTCACATTGCAATATAGGAAAAATATCTTGGAATCAATTTACACAGGATAGAAAATGAATAAAAAAAATATTTTCTGGTACAGTGAATTTCATCTTTTATGCTTTATGCTGATTCACTTAGGTTGTCTTTTATTTGTGATAAATGACATCTTTAACAAAAAAAATTGTGATTAAGACTCGAAAAGCAAAATTACATATAAAGTTACTAAGTATTAATCAGTACTGTAAAGCTAGTGGGTTTTTTTCTAGGGAGGAGAATTTCAGGTGTGATTATCTTTAGGGTTGTTTAAGCAATTACCTTAACTGTGATTCAAAGTTAGAACATTGATAATGTTTATTGAGAAAGAATGCAAAGTTACTGAAGCTTACTCAAGCCTTTCCATCTGTTTAATGCATTAAAAATAGTTATATCTGTTTGTTTTATTGAACACTTTGAAAAAAACTGGTTTAAGTCTTTGCCGTTGAATATCAGTGTAATAGTCTGAATACAATCCTAGTTTTTTTATTTTTCAATGAAATTAACTGAAAATACTTTATTACTTGAAAATAGGCAAAACACAAATAGTTATATGATAATGATGCAAAGTGGAATTCCATAAAATCTTTTTATAAGCCTAAAGATACTTTAAAAAATTCTGTAACTACCGGTTAACCTTTTCAAGTGTTTGACCAGTTTACCAGTTAAAGTGTAGAGATAGCTAGAATGAGATATATGCCCTATATTGCTCACAGGAGTGCTGTAGACACTCAGCTAAAATAAGCAAGGAATATCAGCAATATTATTCAGCAAATTTCAGCAAATATCAAAGCTTTAGCTCTTGTAGCTTCTGATAAGATGTTTTTCAAAGTTTTCCGATAAAGCCATATAAGGAAAACAGCAATTTTGTTGTAGCTCTTGACAAGAAGATTTTCAAACTTTTCCTTTATAGCAGCCATGTTGTTTTGATGATGAAATTTCTTTTAAAAATCTTGATACAGAGACACCCAAGGAATATGTGTACTAAATATCATGGCTCTAGCTCCTGTGATTTCTAACAAAGAAGACTTTCAAAGTTTTTAGCCATATATGGGAAATGGCTACACCCCTGGTGGCCTTGTTTTTTTAAGGACCATTCTTTGAACAACCATGATACTGCGCCACCAAAGAAACATGTCTACCAAATATTAAAGCTCTAGCATTTGTGGTTTCTGACAAGAAGATTTTTAAAGTTTTCCATGTAGCCATATACTAAAAATGGCCATGTCCCTGATGCCATGTTTTTTGACAGATCAAAGTTCTTTCTCTCCCCCTGCCTACTGAAGCTTCTGACACCGTTTGGCTAAATTTGGCCCACTGGTTTTAAAGGCTATGTCAATTAAAAATGTTGACTGCCATGTTATGATTGACACCAAACAATGGACACCAGATGGTGGTTGTTCACAATTGGTCACCCTGAGCATAACACGGGTAGTCAATTGTCCTGATAATTATTTGAAACAAAAATAATGTAAATATTTAAATAAATGTACCTTAGTTTTGTTGGATTTATGTTTTTGGTCTTTATAAAACAATAAATGATATACATGTATTGGTCTTTTGTAACCAGATCTAAAAATATGTAAATTGAACTTTGATTGTGAATACAAACATATATCCTTTAGCATGAACATTGCACACAAATGCGAAGCAAACCCAAAGTGGATAAGATATATCCAGATAGAAAGGAGAGGGGTTAAGGGATATGGCACACATACCAAAATAATTGGCTATGTTTTCATAAATGATCACCCCATCAGTTCACAACCTAACAGCAGTGACACTTAACAAGTTAGTGGGAGGGATATGGATATCACCTCATCTACAACTATTGATAGACTGGCACTTGTAACCAAGTAAAAATTATAAACTTTATCCAAAAGGCTATGTATACAAGTGTTATAAGCAATAAATGGGTTACAGAATTTGCACCTGGTTAACCGACATGTGAAAACATTAAGTGATTATCTGTTAACTGTTGCCATCCCTAAAAAAATTTATTACGCTGCACATGATGTAAAGAATGTCACTAATACTTTACATCAAAAGATAATAGTAGCATATGACAAGAGGGCCAGGAATCACTCACCTGAGATACCTTGCTTTCAGTATGCTGTAAAATCAAGACTATATGTGCACTAATGTGCATTTGGCATCTAGTGTTCACAAATTACTAATTTAGCAAATACTTGCACATTAACCCATCAATATGTCCATCCAGACTAAGGTTTGATAAAAGTCTGTGAACATTAGGACCCAAAAGACACTCATAGTGTTCAGTGTTATTTAATGATCTGGCCTGCTGACCTTCTCTTTGAGTAAGCCCAATAATGAACTCATCCAAGATTTCATGTAAACAAACATTCTGTCCAAGTTTAGTGAAGATTGGGCAAACAATATGGCCTCAAGCCTGCTCGCAAGTTTTTTTTTATAATTTGACCTAGTGACCTACTTTGCTAACCCATATTACCCAGTAACAAACTTAACAAAGTTTTGATGCAGACAAACATTCTGACCAAACTGGTTGAAGATTTCAGCTTGAATGTGGCCTGCTGTGTGTTCAAAAGGCTTTTCTTAAATTTGACCTAGTGACCTTTTTTCATTCCAGATTAGCCAGTAACAGTCTCAAGATTTCAGGCAGATAAATATGCTGCACAAGTTTGCTGAAGATAAGATCAAAACTTTAGCCTCCAGAGTGTTTACAAGTGAATTGACAATGCATGATGCACAAAGTGGTATTAGAAAAGCTCACCTTGAGCAAGGCGTATTCAAGTGAGGTAAAAACACAACAACATTTCAATTGCTAACTATATTATCCTTTAGAAATGCCAGTGGACAAGAAAAACACAGTACTTTCAACTGTCAGCTCAGATCCTTTAAAAGTTTATGTTTTGATGGTGTTAAGGAAGACTTCCTGGTATCCACATATAAACTATGTACATGGCTTGCCTTATAATTATTCTTCCTTACACATATTATAGTGGTATGGACACAGTAAATCATACCAGTATATATATTCTTTACCATCCTAGTACATGTATTAAAATCCAGTAATGATAACAGCCCAAACAATCACCTAAAATACAAACATGTCCATCACTACTGAGAAGTTTCAATATCAGAATTTTGTCTGTAGGACTTTCTGGTTGCACTCAACTAAGTTCTAATCAACAATACAAAATCTCTCCTGATTAAAAAATGCAACTACCCGGTACACTGTAAACTGCATGCTGGAATTCGTTCAAGTTATTTTCCTATAAGTCTTCTTCAATACATGAACTTAAGTAGAATCCACTGAGATCAGATTTGGTGAGTATGAGAGTATAGTTTAGTCTTTCAGAACAACAATTTTAAACCACTTGAAAACTTGTGCACTTGAACATTTCTCAGACTCTTCACGCCTGAATTATGATTCACAAAGTGTCTGTCAGTGTCAATCCACAACTGATGCAATATTTCATTGCTGTACACTGCTTTGTCTTGTTAAGTTTGCTGAAAAGCTTTTTTTCTGTGACAAGTTTCTGTATCCATTTGTTTGATACAAAATTAAGCGTTAATAAAAGACAAACCTTGTATCATTATCGGTTAGACAAAACTATATTGATTGTTTTGTTCACAAATGTTTGAAATGACTCCGTATGTGTTGTTTATGTTTACGCCAGTGTATTATCCAGATGGAGCCTCTAACTGATAAACTGATAAATGAGCTTGAAGACCCTGTTGTGTTTCTGATTATCCCAACCTAAAGTCAAAAATGACTTAAATTTTAACAAATGGACAAGTAATCAAAGGGAATGGGAATAGGAATATTTTAAAACTTTCTTCATGGTGGTTTAACATAATTTCAATTTTGAAAATTTTTACAAAATGCATATTAGACCAAGTATGTTCAGAGCCTGAGTTAATAAAACCTTGAGCTGGAGTCTAAGCTCATCCTTAAGATCTGATTGGCCGACTTTCAAATCTGGCCATCAGATACTTGTGGTTGATCTTAAAGTCGAGCTAAAAGTTTTCTAGGCTCAGGACCTCACCTGGTCTCAATAAAAATACATTTGTTATGAAGTACAGTGCAGTCGCCAATAACGAAATGTCCCCAATAACGAAATGAAATTGATTTTAACTGGCAATATATTTTTTGCTAGCGAAAGTACATAAAGTTAAACCATCTGGTCCGTTAGAGCGTCCATTGAATTCTGCAAAAATGTATTTACTGCCGGATGTTTACGTACGTTTGATCGTGAATCGCGCGACGCTTGCAATGATGTTTGAAATCATCTATGTGATTTAGCCGCGTTTTCAACAACGTTCAGCAGAAAGAAAGCTTTTTCAGTCAAATCTAAGATTTTTATTTAGAGTCATTATTTATATAAGACATTATAATAACAAGATACAACTTTGAATATTACTGACGTCATAGACACAAAGTAAGTGCTTAGCATTTCGTTATTGGCGACCGCTCTGTACTATAGCCTGGGCGGTGTTGATGTTGACAGTTTATTATTGTTGTTGATGATAACAGTGGTGATGCGACTGTTGATGACAAGTGCAATAGTTGACATTTAGCTCAAATGTATTTACTGATAACTGTAGTGAATGTGCTCTCCCCTGAGCTGTCTGACGGGGTTGGTAAGTTACTAGAGAACAGGACTCCAGAGCAGGAGGTCGTGGATTCGATCCTTGACCAGGGTAATGTGCTTTTTTTTTCCCAGCTTGGATCATTTCTGGGACCTGTGGTCATTGTCTTCCAAATAATAGTTCACATATCAAAAATAGGTCTTATTTATTCAAATTATTGGACAATTGTGGTCAGAGCTAGATAAACTTTCAATAAACATTAAATTTATGACTAGATCGTTTCTGAAATGGAAAATAATATCAAAGTCTACAAATGTCACTCAAAATAACTTACAAATGCTGCATTGCAATTTTATTTGATATCGTACCTTTAGCTGTCACTTTTTGTTGCGGTGACAATTACCTGGACACCGCCACTCTCAAAATTTTGGTAAGACTACACTAAATTGGATCAAATCTAAGGTTGTGTTTTATGTTCATTTCGGCAAATGACTGTTTCGGTAAATATGACTTACTGTGTATTATAAATGGATTGGTCACATCGGTTAATTTTATTTATAAATAGTATAATTAAAAAATAGTTCATGTAGAATTAGGTGAAAAAGATGAAGAAGAAAAAAAAAACAGACGTGTGCCCCCATTTCAAGAGAAAGACGTTGATAACTACTTACAGTTTGAGAAAGTTGTTGAAAGCTTGGAATGGCCAAAAGTTAAAATGTCTTATTAGGCAAAGCTCATGATATTTACAGGCTGCAAAGCACTGAGCAATGTTCTGATTTTGACAAAGTGAAATATCTTAATTTTATTATTAAAATGTATTACAGTAAATCTGAGAGGAAAAAATAATCCTGTCCCTAACGGGGATTCGAACCTGGGACCTTCAGATCAGTAGGCTGACACTCAACCACGTTGCTAAAGGGTTAACCCAATAGCAATGCTGTTGGAAGTGCCTATTTGCTCTACACTCCTCCCCCTTTACTTTTTCTGGGCCCAAGCCCATCTCAGGACAGCCACACCAGGCTTCCCTTTACTTCTGACACCATTAAAGTAAATCTGAGAGGAGAAAATAATCCTGTCCCTAACAGGGATTTGAAACCGGGACCTTAAGATCTTTAGGCTGACACAACCACGTCGCTAAAGGGTTAACCCAACAGCAAGGCTGTTGGAAGTGCCTTTATGCACTACAGTATTAATGTACCTGATGCATACATGCAAAACTTTAGAAATTGTAAAAACAGACATTGGTCAGACAGTTTGCAAAGACAATAGAACAGTTAGCTGATATATATTGCTCATCAAAGAAAGTTGAATAAAATCAGGACAAACTATGCCAGCTTATGCATGTTGAAGAGCTCAAACGTTTTTTTGCTATACTTAAAGAAGCAGCCCATATGTAGTACAAGTGCTCACTCAAATCAGTCTGCCAATTCCAAATCAAATAATATTGTCAAATTTACTGGCAGCTCAAGTCACTTCAATTTTCACAAGCCAAAGCCAGCTGGTGAAAAAGAACAATCCCGTTCTCATGTTATTTGCAATTACTGTAAGAAAACTGGTCGCCTGGTTTCGGACTGTTTAAAACTTAAAGAAATAAGTCTTATGTTGAGGTAAAACCCACAGGGCTCACCTCGATTAAATCTAGGCCACATACTTGTGTCAAAGAAGACTCAACTGATTAGGTCCTTAAACCCGATTCATTTGTAAAGGCAAAAGGGCTTTTCAAAATGTAGAGGTATCAGAACTCAACCTTGATCCCGTTATGGAGATTTATGAACTGTTCATACCAGATGGTTTTGATGGCTTAACATCAGGATGGAGAACCCATCAGTCACGGACCGGCTGCTAAACTCTCAACAAGGAAAGTACAGTCTGGTTCAGCACATGGTCCCAGTGGTTCCATTCCACATCACTTGAAGTCTGCACTGCATTATTACCAAATTCCCGACTAAGCAAGAAACCTAATCTTGAGCTACTTCAATAACATTCATTTGAGGTTCTCAAGGGACCAGTTTACCACCAATTGGTTACAGCTGGAAAATGGGATTGTCACTGGATGTACCATTTGATTTACCCTGTTTGTGGTTGGGATGAACATTATCATCAAGGCAACAGTGAGGGAGTCCAGGGGCCTAAAAACAAACACTGGCATCCATCTCCTATCCAACCATGGATTTATGTCTGTCATAACAGAACCACACATCCAAGCAAGATGGGTATCAAAAGGTCAAGGAGAATGGTTGTTCAAAAGGGGAAGCCACCAACAGATTAAAGCTTGTAATCCAAAGGGAAGAGATTCCTTCGTTAACAGACAACCCTGATCGTGACTGGGGAAGTGGTTTGTCAGAAGCAGTAAATGTATGCTGCAACAGCAGGAGGAAGAGGGGCTGCACAGAATTGACAAATCAAACCTTCCTGGAAAGTTTAAATCCTGGATATTCCACTACAGACTTCTACGCAAATTGAAGTGACTATTAATGGTGAGTAAAATTACTGTCACTACTATAGAAAAAGTAGGGCAGACAATAAGTAAACACATGAGGATATGGCTGAGATTACCCACATCCTTCACAAGCTTGGCATGCTATGGCAAATCCAACATGCAAGTGATACTGGTGGAGCTCACAGTGGAAGAGAGGACAGAGGAAGCACCTGAGATAAAGATGACAAAGTACTAGAACACATGCCAAACAACTGCAAAGACAACAGATGGAAAACATGGATTTTCACAGTGGAGGTCGGCTGCTGTGGAATTCCATCAAAGCCAACATGGCAATTACTAGGACCACTGAGCATTAAGGGATAAGGCCGAAGGCTGCAATCCATGCTCTTGGTAAATCTGCTGAAAGGTCTTCCAGCTGGCTCTGGTTACAGCATTGGGAAACCAGGCTGGCAGCCAATGTAGACAGAGTAGAAACTGATCACTCCACCATTCCAAGGCTGTTCTGAGTAAGGGGTGAAACACCTGATGACGATCAGGAACTTTACTGAGCCAATGTCTGTAGGCCTTCTTTACCATTATAAAGTGTCCTTTTGTTGCTAGTTCAGTGACTTAGCTGGAGATAATGCTGTGTTTAATCACCTTGTAAATGACACACCCATCATGGACAATCCATCTGATCCCATTGGACAGGAAATTTTTGATCTTTATCCTTCATGTGTAGTTACTCTAGCCATGGCAATTCACAAAACGGCTAAGAGTGTTGCCTTATGTGATGACAAAGTCACTTCTGATGTTGATTTAAGCCAACACTTCCATAGGTCAGATCTATAACGAGATCAAATGCCTTTTAATCAAGTGAGTTCATCACATTCGGATATGTCAACATCTTCAGTTGATGATAATGCATCACCATTCTAAAGTCATTTACAAAAAGTCAAGGTCACAGCTTATTCAAGATCAACATAATGATCGAAAAAATTTCTTACTTGCTATAAAAAGTTTAGAATGAGATTTCACAAGTCACGGGTTTTTATTAACTGAATAGTGTAATTATCATTAAATGGAGACTACCTGATGTTCAAGCTGATGGAGTTTAATCATCAGATTGTTGTTCCCAGGTAATATTGAAATGAAATTCGTCAGTTTGGTTCATTAAACACATTTAATAAGACACAGCCTAAATCATTTCTTTAGGATGGTCTCAAAGCAGATGACTCATTATTGTAATTTGTGTCACACTTGTCAAATGGTTGGCAAAGCAAGCCAAACTATCCAAAAGTACTAGTCACAACCTGCATTATAATTGACTGTGATTGAACGTTTGCCAATAATAAAATTGAGAAATGAGTATGTTTTGATAATAATGTGCGTTTCAACTCCTTTTTCCAAAACTATTAAACTTTTAGGAATATTTAATCCAAGAATATTATCAAAGCTCTTGTGAAGTTTTTCACTTTTGTTGGTAATCCTAAATTGGTTCACTCTGCATCTGCTTATTATCTTGAACATCAAGATGCTTCGGAAAGGTTTCACCAGCCATTGAAAAAAAATCATGATTTGGACATTATGCTTTGGACACTGACAAAAATTGGGATGAAGGTATACCTTTACTTTTGTTCAATGTTAGAGCATCAGTCCTAAGAGTCAAAAAGTCTGTGAACCATTCAAACTACTTAAAGAGAAGTTCTTGTCTGACGATAAACCACGGTATGATTTGCACTCGCACTCGCTAATTTGCAAAATAAAGCCCTCCAGCATGTTTTCAATACTTTTACAATCTAGGACACTGGGCCACAAGGTTTCCAATATCTAAGTCAGTAAGGCGCTTATTGACCGGTATAGAGAAGCATTCAAGCACTTTATGATTTGGATCAATCAAATAATTTTTGGCGAGATTGGACAGTGTTATGCACGAAATTAGTTCCTTGATGTTAGAATGTAAATGACACATTATGGTCAGCTATAATTAACACATCCAGCACATAATCATACATTTTAATCTTCTCTAAAATGAATAAAAATTTCAATATATCAATGACTTTAAATTTACAGTTAATTAATAACATTATCTAACTAATTCAAATGATTTATGAATGAAAAACATTTCATTACATTAATGTACGTATCATAATTTTGTTAAAAACATTTTGAAAAGAACATGATAAGAATATTATTCTTTTATTTGTATCGCCATGTATTGTATAACATGATTTGTAAATGATTGCTTTTCCAAATAAAATATGTTTAAACTAAAAAAAAAGTGTTGTTTTTTGTTTTGCATCCAGTGTCAGCAGTCAGAGATGTATGAGGTGGACACTGTTCATCCGCTTACCCAAACCCACTATTAGTACTATTTGAGTCAGAATGGAAGGTGGTCCTAATAGAGATTTTACTGTAGTAAAAGTGTTGTTAAACCAGTGTCATTTATTGACCCTGAGTCACATGAATCAAACTCTGTCAAACCTAAATTAGATTGCAACAATGTTGGTTGATCCTTGTCCAAATAAATTAAACAATTCTCACATTTTGAGGAACATTGACCAGAAATTGGATCTTAGGAAGCCGTCCCAGCAAACCAAGTTGGCAGAACTTGTACTGGAATTCGAAACATTTCTTTCCAGTTATTCCCACATGAACTGATAAAATATTTCATGATATTGTCATTGAAAGTGATGGGCCAAACAATATTTTTATTGAATGAATCCGGCTAAGCAGAAGTATTTGTAAGAGGAAGTTTACTACCTTCTTAAAAATTACTATTTAACCAAGTCAAAGCAAATACAGCTCACCCTGTTTTCTTGAACTAAAACCAACTGGTATGAAGTAGACTATCATGAAATCAATGCCATCACAAAGACCCAAAGTTCCATAATCTATACCAAGGATTGACAACTGCATTGACAAGGCTTGCAAAGCCAGATTATGTTACAAAGTTTGACTTAAAAGGCAAGTTCCACTTACAGATTGTGCCAAGTCTGCTTTTGTAACTCTAGACAGACTTTACCAGTACAAGGTTCATTTGCAATGAATGGACTTGCAGGATGCGATGCTTACATCGATGATGCCATTATCTATTCAGACACTGGATAAGTTCAGGTGAGCTTACTTAGTACCCTTAATAAACCCATTTAGTTGTTTAACTTAACTGAACCTGAAAGAAAGAATTGTTTCTGAATGTGGTTTAGTGTGAAAAAAGTTAGGAAAGAAGTAAAGCTCAGGTTTTATATTTATTAATCAATGGCATTAACAAATACATATTCTTAACAAAAGGACATCATCAGAATAAAATACAATATGACTTCACTAGCTTCCAATATGCTATTTTGACCTGCATCACTTTAAATATAGTACATTATGAAAAGTGTCAGTCCAGGACTATAAACTTTGCAGCATATATCGAGCTTAGCGTACAACAAACATAAACTGCAATCAGTAATGTCAGGGATGCCTTATTACACAGACATAAAGACTGTTCAAAATTTAAATAAAAAAAAATCAAAATGTTTAAATACATTGGCTGAACACTGTTCATTTGACTCGGCTGCCCATCCAAAATTTGGGCTTATCCTTAAATCCCTTGGAAATGTCATTTGCTGATCTACGTATCTTCCTGCGTTCAGCGTGATGCTCTGCCATCTCTGCCTCTCGCCGTTTTTCACGAGCATTCTGTTTCCAAAGATATATATATAAAAAGGTCTTACTTATTTACTTGTTAAATTGCCTTGCTTGTTAACAGACAATATGCAATGAAAACTGTGGTAAAACTAGAAAACAGTATATTTATGGAAAATATTTTGACAGCTTCCTTTTTTAAATAATATATGGATGTCACTTAAATAATCAAATGTATAATAGTCTCACAGTTAACTAATAAATCATTTTTTAAGTAATACACATGTACCGTTTTTTATGTGAAACTACAGAATGAACGTCACTATCTGGAATAATGTTGCATGACAAAAAGAGCAGAATTCTGTTTAAATTGGAATACTACTAGTACTCTGTCTTGTTAAATTGTTTAAAAGTTATCTTACTTGTGTGTAGGTATTTAATACACTGGTATATGTCTTGTGTAATATAATGAAATATCACACTTTTAAACCATAATGAAGGTTTCAAATTTCAACATGGTTGAAAGTAGGAAAATACTGACCTTCTTCAATGAGAAAGTCATCTCCTTGTTCCCAATAGCCCCAGAGCTGTTTAAGGTAGAATCAGGGTCTGTGTCTGCAAGCCTCTCTGCTAAGGACTTCCTATACACAAAATAGATTAAACATGAAATATATATCAAATTCAGCATTGCTTTGAATTTAAAGAATTTAAAATTATGTGAATTTATATCAAAAATATATCATTTATTTATTTACTAAAATATGCTGAACTCATTCAAATGAGTTTTATAAGTGTTACATTGATAAATTGAAACAGTAGTAATTACATTTTCCAAATTAAATATGCGTAGTTTAAGTGTCCTAGCTGTCATGAGCCTTTTTGTACCGATGATTTGAAATTATAATAACATGTCCTGGATACTGTTCATAATTTTAACAAGATGTGTATTTCTTTCTTACAATTATGTTGCCTGTGTGTGTTGAAGCTATGTTCCAGTCATTTTTTAAACACAGGGGAATAGTTAAATGAGCTGTAAATATGATTTGTATGCACAGCACATTTACACATCCAGACTGGGAATAAATCCATGCAAAAGTGCTGAACTTGGAGATATGTTCCAGCATTTTTTAAAACAGCTAAGGGATTAGTATTTAGCTGAGCTAGAGTTGCAGTTCTTGTACAATGCACATCTTCACCTCTTCGATATTCATACTCTAAGTTTGGAGTGAATGTATGTAATGCAGTTAAATATGCTCCCAAAATTGACATTAACAAAGCCACTGACAGACTGTATTTCTATGTCTGCAATGGTATGCCACACAAAAATGGTATGTTATACTGTTTATATAACTGAACTGAGACATAAACAAGGACTTAATTAGATGAAGAAAAAACTTCTTTTAAACAGCTAGGCGAAGTACTTGTGAGATCAAGACCATTAATGTAGATCCAGATCATCTTGGTCATGTTGAGTGATATCAAGCAAGCTTACTAGATACATGAGTATGATGTAATGAACACAGTACAAATAATACCTATAAAGGTTGTAACAGTATTGAAAAATTTAAGGGTTGAAAATCACATAAATATAATTAACGGATCAATGGTTTCAAAACATGTAACATTGATATGTAATAAAACAAAGAATCATACTTACTTTTTCTCCCTCTTAATAGCTCTTTCATCTGCTCCCTGCTTCCCATATTCTTGACCTTCTTTAATCTCGTAGAACTTTGGTTTAGCTGCACCCTTGGTCACTTGAGCAATCTTGTCTGCCATGCGCTCTTCTCGCATTTTGTGACGCTTATTGCGCTGAACCTCTCTCAGCTGACGCTTGTCTTCCTCTGTGAATGTCTGATCATCACTGGAGCTGCTGTCATCGCCACTTTCACCAGCAGGATCCTCCTAGTTAACCATAGAACCAAAGGTCAAATAAAAAAATTCAACCATAACAAACATAAAAAAAACACAAAGAATTATGATGCACAGAAAATAGTCAATTTTTTAACTGTAATAAAACAAGATATTTTCTGTTGGACTGATCATTCCATGTTTTATGTCTTTACAATCTGCATACATAAAATTACCTTTGGCCTACTAGTTACAATTTATTCTGATATTACCCTGAGAGAATATTTCCCTGTTCATATTTTGAGCAGTATCACCCTTTTACATAATTTCATAATAGGTATTTTCAGAGTTAACTCCCCTGTTGTGCGGACTCTGAGTCCTTGTGAATGTATTTCAATTGTTGACTGGTAAAGAGTACAGCTCATACAGACCTTATTGCTGGAAATAATCCTTCAAAACATGTATTTTATTATTGTTCTCTAAACTTATTCCTTTCCAGGACACTAAAATATTGCATACATGTAGGCAATCATTTGGAATAATTTTAAATATTACCTTTAATATGACCTTGACCTTAATGATGGCACATGTACATATTATGTGTGACCTATCAGGTGTATTTCTATTAAAAGTTGAAGTCTTAGTGATGTTCTGAATAGAATATACTGAGACAAAAGACAAAAACAACAACAACTGACATACAGACAGAAGGACAGGGTGACTCCTTGAAGGACATAAAAAGCAAGCATTTCTGTAATTCGTTCCATATGTTATGTATGATATGTTATACTTACATTGTCAACTTCTTCAAACTGTTGTGTGAGTTTATGTTTCTTCTTGAGCACCTTGTCCAGCTTGGACACCACAGGGTTGAGCATCTTGAACTCCTCAGACTCTGTGTCGATTTGGAAGTCTGGGTTTGTGAAGATGGATGAAAATCGTTCGTCCTTCAGTAGTGCAACACCAGCCTTCTGGGCCTACAAAGCAAAATTAAAAACATAAATGTTGATATAGATATATTATATCCTCCATTTGGCGATCAGTTCATACAAGAGTTTCACACACAAAAAAACATGTACAAACTTGTTTACTTTTCTCTTCAAACAAATATTAGGGATAGTAACGCTTACAAAATCAGTAACTGGTTATCTTTTTCAAACATTTGACTGGTTAACTGGACAAAATACCAATAAACTTTGGTGCTTTGAATTAGATTTTCCCAATTACGTATGTGGTCATTATTTGTGCTTACAGTTTAAAAATCTTCAAATGCTATCACTTTAATGCTATGTGAAATATTTACAAAACGTTATAGTAAAATGGCAGTAGTCAATACGGCTTGTAGCTATTTGACAATTAAGAACAGCACACAGGGATTTAAACCCAAGAGTTATTAACTGGTTGACCTATCTGAAAATGATTAAATAATAACAAGAACAGCAAACAAATAAATGGCAAAAAAAATAGCCAAATTAACTATGATGCCGTCAAGCATAGAATAGATACCGGTAATTTATTGGTCTGTTCCTGACTGCTCATAAAGACATAAAAATAATGTATAATCATTACTCCCTGTCCGTACTTTATGTGGGCAATTTTTAAAAAAAATCTGGATCACAATAGTTTTGCCATTTGCATATGCCTTGACACCTTCATTGCCAATTAGCAGATTAGTGGGATGGGGTGTGGAGATATCATTTCAGCTTGTGATGTCAAGAAATTATTTCACAATTATCTAATATTCACAAAGTAAATATGTTTACTTGGTTCACTTCAAGGCAAGCAAAATTGCAACAATTTAAAAACAAGGGCTGTCAATAGACAGTACTCTTCACTTTCCTCAGTGCTGCAGAGTATAATGTAAGCTATCGCTAAGTTTAATAACACATGTATAATTGCAGAAGGGGCATAACTTTGCCAAATTGAAGCTTAGGGTTATTTCCCCTACCAAAAAAACCCTTCCATTTTGTTAGTAAATAAGTATTTCAATATTTAAGTGAATATGTTTGATGTGTGTGTATTGGGTTTATCATTCTACCAAAAGTATTTCAGTTATCTGGAGATGGTGTCCACTTGAAGCAGATATAGTGCTGCATTTAATGTGTATAGCATGCCGTGAACACTTGGCAAAATACCACATCCAGTCACATTATTCAGACACTGGGCCAACCAGTTGTGGAACTACCCTTATATTTGCTTGAGCCTTAGCAAGGGAGCTATCCTACTACCATTTTTAACGACTTTGGTATGACACGGCCTAGGATCAAACTAGGGGCCTCCCATAATTGGAGCCGATGCTCTACCGATTGCGCTACCAGGTCTGCTCTATGTTTGGTGTTTTTTGTGAAAAGAACCAAGCACAGAAAAAGGAGCATAACTCTGCCAAAATTAATTTTAAGGTTATGCGCCCTCATGTAATGATTTTCTTTTTTGATACCTAAAAAGATTTGAAGTAAATATCTTTGATGATTTCTGAAAAATGGACCTTAACAAAAACCCTAACTAACATAGACAATTGTTAAAAAAAAGTCAGTAGAGGAGAATAGCTCTGCCAGACTTAATTTTAGGATTACCTGCAATAGAGTTTCAAGAAAGGGACCTTGACATAAAGGGTTTTCTGACACCAAAAGTTGAGAAAGGGGTACAGCTTTAAAAAAAGAATAATTTTTGGGTTACCTGACCATTAAAAGTGAACTCTTGTTTTAAAATGGAACAAGTATTCTGAGTAGTATTCCGAGTTTGAAGTGAATGCCTTTGACGCTTAAATAGAAAAAGACCTTAACAAAAAAGGCGAACCAATTACAAAGAGATGGTGGTAACAATTGCTACACTTTTTTTCTTGCAGCTAGAAATGAAATCACACTTAGCACACTAGCATAAAACATAGAGAAGTGGATCAAACACTTCAAGTGAATGCTCTACTAAACTGAAAGAGCTACTAACATATTCTCTCTCTATCACAAAGCACATTTTTTGAGGTTTACCTTAGAGGCCTTCTTATCAGTAAATCCTTCTTCAACATCCAGTAGTTTCTCGGCAAGGGCGCGGTTCACCTTTGGCAGTTTCTGTAACATTAGTGATGACATCAGCTTCACATTTACTATTTCATGAAGTAGAGAAGATTAAAACGGGCAGTTTGTGGATGTAAAATGGAGACATTTTGCCAACTGTTTTACAATAACTATTTTAAACAGTATATGTATCATGTAAATACTTAGGTAACAGTATTTATATCCGCAATATTTTAAAAAATTCAGAAATCAAATGATATCAATTAACATTAACAACAGCAGATACTACATGTATATTTTAATAAAAAAACATGCAAAATTTCATGTAGTTAGGATAAAAAATATCTTGCAAATGAGTATAATTGGTTAACGACAAGAAGAAAAAAATGCAGAATAGTGGAGAAAAAAACAAAACATAACTGAATCTCAGCAGTAACTAGGTCAAATATTCCCCAGTACAACCAATCTGATGTAGACTTTTATTATACAAGTCAATATTTCCACTGACCTTCAACCGGACTCTATTGGCTCTCTCTTCTTCTATCTTCTCCCGGATCTTATCCTTTCTGTATTGGTCATACGCAAATGGTTCAGCGAGAGACTTAGCCTGCAAATGAGTGTAAATAAAAAAGGTTACAGAAAATTGTTTCCCTGCAAGGCTGTACCATATATGAACACATAACATGCAGCATGAAGGATCTTATATCCAACATCATTTTAAATGAAACTGATTTCAGAATGTGTTTATGGTAGCACAGTGTACTAGCACATACATACATTGGCATGTTAGCTGTCAATTGAGCTGGACGATATCATCAATGCATCGATGTATCATGATTTACCACACAAAATTATCGATACTATACATGTTAACAAAGAAAACTAAATCCAGAGAAGCAAGCACTGCCATGAATCTGAAACTTGCTCATAATCAACATTCAATAGGATAGCATTCCAAGCATGGGAGATAAACCTACCATGCAACTTGTACAAAAATTGTTATAGTTTTACAATCATAGAAACCATGTTATAAATGAGACTAAAAGATTAAAGATCATCAAAATAATTGCTTGTTTTTTAAGAAATCACTGTTGGAGTCTGACAATCTATGTTGCAGAAAGAAATCCATTGTAGATTTTGGCATGATTGATAACATCTTTGGCTCTTAAGACTTCGGCTTATCGACTGTATTGCTGTCATTATGAAATTGTGAAGCGATGACGAGAAAATGCCAAATTTAGCATTAAGTAATGTATTTTGTTTTAATTTTGCTGATAGAATACCAAAATACATTTCCCATTTCTATCTTTGTTGAGATATATATCTTATAAGTTGTTTTAGAAGAAATTATCTTTCAGTATTTGTTTTGACTTTTTTGCCTCACAAATTATCACACCTTACTGTCCCGATCTCCTAATCCAAATAGATTCCTAGTTATCATCCACTTATAGTCAGAAAAAAATAATTGCCTCAGCCAATACATATTCAGCATATATGGTAGTGGAACTGGTAGCAGAAGGGATAATTTATGAGGAGTTAATTCATGCATAGATTGACACCACCAAATTAACTCGACTACCTGTACATGAAAAAAATTTTTTGTTGATATAAACATTGTTTAAATGATGTTTTAAGTTATTTACTTTGACTAATAACACACTGCTTGCTGTTTTTTCTAAAGAATAGTAAAATACATGCACCATCTGGAACATGGCTGTCCGAATACATGTACACTTTTTGGTAAATTTTGAAAGCAGAATAATATCTGATTGCTCTGGCCACATCAGTAGCACATAAATATGTTTTGATACCAGGGAACCAATTTCCAGCTGAAAAGTATTTATTTAATTATATACATACTTTAGATACCATGATTATTTTAATGTTATAGGAAACGGCCTACTTTGTATAAATGTGACCTATACTAAACACCATGTTATAGTAGGACTGTATATATTATACTACTTTCAATAGTTGATTAATTCACAAACACAAGAAAAAACAGTAATGAGCACTTGCATGTGTGTTCGAATACATGTACATTATATATAGAATATCAATCATTTTTGTATTGATACACATATCATATCAATGATTCTAACCAACACCGAGCCCTAGTAACAACATGTTGCCATTATTTCTCTGATGTTTCATACAAAGCGCTAACTACCTACTGACTGTGTTGACACTTCATATTGTTACTAAACTTTATCTTGTTTTTCTTTGATAGTGCACAAAATTGTTGTATTTTTATTCAGAATTTTTTATTAAAGATGAGAAAAAAATACTTGAAGAAATATTATATTACATTTTATTTTTAAGACCTAACATTTTAAAGTTTAAGGTTATTCTACTAGTTAAATCATTTAATATGTGGATAATCTTTTATGTCATACATTCTACTTATTGACATATAGACTTACAAGTTCTTAGTTTCAGTAAATAGCTATGCTAACATACTGTTTAATATAAGGCAGGGTGTAATAGTGTACCGATGTGATAAGCAAAAAAGTAACATAATTTCAAAAATGTTATGTATCGCAATACGTATTGTATCCTGTGGTATATATCGCGATACGTATCATATCGTGAGGGTAGCGTATTGTTACACCCCTATTATAAGAAAACAGTTTTTATTTGCAAAGAGTAATTTCGTTTTCAAAAACTCTGAAAAGATTAAGTAAATCATAACCACTACAAAAGGTTTAGCTGTTGATATGTTTGCATTTTAAAAAATAATTGTATTTTCATATTACAGTAAAACCTCTCCACAGCAACATCTGGCGGAGGCACGAAAAAGTGTTGCTGCTCAGAGGTGTTGCTGCTTAGAGGTTTCAATAAGACGAGAAAAAATGTGTGTTTTTTTAAATAGTTTTGTACTGATATTAGATTTTCTTAAGTATATGTTTTAGTTAGTTTTGCTTTGGTAATGAAAATGCAATATATTGTTATAAGAGATAACAGAAGATGATTTTTTAAATAAATTATTGATGATGAAAAAACAAGTTGTATAACAAAACAAAAACTTAAAAATGTATGTACATGATGAAAAAGCAAGCTGTTGAACATAGAAAAAACGTATGTACGTATGTACATGTACACTCATACTGTATATGTAAGTTCAGCATTATTTAGTTGTTTTGCACCATTTAGTCGTTGAATTTATAGTACGACATCCTATAAAAATGACAGTTTGCATTTAGCACTAACGTAATCATCTTTTAAGTAAGCAATCAATACAGTGATATCTTTTAATCTTCCGATCAATTAAAGAAAACAAATCTACTGTTAAGAGCATCAATAGTTGACACTTCTTTCACACGTTCCCGCAATACCCTAGATCTACAACGGCATGTTTGTAGCATGCAGCTGGTTTCCCGTCCAACTGTAACTTGATTCCAATTAACACCTTCTCAACAGGGTACAAGCAGTGATTAGCCGACCGCGTGACATTTCAGGTGTACGCGGCAGACTGATATAAAAATAGCTGCACTGGTGTTGCTACGCAGAGGTTAAACTAGCCTCAGGGAAGAGAATTACACGGCCGCTTACCGCTTCGCGGAGGAGTTGCTGCTTAGAGGTTAAAATGCGCTGAAAACTACTGGGGGGAAATTTAAATGCCGCTGCTTAGAGGTAGCCGCTGCTTAGAGGTGCCGCTTCGAGAGGTTTTACTGTATATTCAATGTCTACTTTTATTATCATGTCACTTAAAACTGGCTTCTTGTATGTTTATTGTATAGGTTATCATTTATGTTTGTTAGCAGTTTGGGTTATAAAGAAAGCTGAATTTCTTGTAAAAATAAAAAATAAACAATTAGGTATTTGTGTTATAGAAAATAAAAATGACAAAGTAAGTTAATTCAAGCAAATAAATAAGATTTTTGGTGAAGTATTATGATATGATAAGAAATAACCTGATAGTATGATGATTATTTTTTTCTGGTGATACCCAGCTATAGCTGGTATTCAAACACAAAAATATTTTATGTCCAAGTCATGATTTAACTTAATTTACCTTTTCCAAACCAACAAAGAAAAGTCTTTCTATGTTGTTCTAAAGTGAGTTTGCTTAAACATAGCTAAGTTAAAGCATTTTCCAAATTTTTGATATGTATCTTTAAATATTGCGAAGATTAAGACTTTTTTAATATATGGTTTAAAAGATTCTTACTTAAAAATGCTTGATAAATCAAGTTGTTGCTAGAATTACAGATATAAAAATTCAACAAAAATTATTACCTTATGATAGAGACGGATATCAATGAAGAAACCATGCATGTAAGCCCGTAGAAGATTTGAACCAATCAAATGTGTTAGTCCCAAATCATCCAGCTCTTTACGAGTGACAAACTTGTAGTCATCATACACTGAAACAGAATTTGCAGAAAGTTTACCTATAACTCAGATTTACTTTAACAGATGCATCGTTTTAATGATCACAAGTAAAAACAGGCAGCGATCAATTTCTGCTAAGATTCATGAGATTTATTATCACAAAAAAGAAATTAAATCACCCTGTTAAGCCTGGTGGAAAAAATTGTCCTGCCTGTGGGTGTTACACTGTCCAGTTAGATAGATAAACACTGTCCTGCTTAATTGTTGCACAAAGCCCTGCCAGATGGGCAAACAATGTCTTGCCTAATTGTCACACAATGTCCTGACAGAAAGACAACCACTGTTCTACCTAATTGTCACAGTGTCCTGCCAGAGCAGCAAACACAGTCCTGCCTGTGGGTGTTACACTGTCCTGTCAGATAGATGAACACTGTCCTGTCTGATGGTCACACAGTGTCCGGCCTGATGGTCACACACTGTCCTGCCTGATGGGCAAACACCGTCTGGCCTGATGGTCACACTGTCATACCTGATGATCAAACACTGTCCTGCCTGATGGTCACACTGTCCTGCCTGATGGTCACACTGTCATACCTGATGGTCACACACTGTTCTGCCTGATGGGCAAACACTGTTCTGCCTAATGATCTCACACTGTTCTGTCAGACAGACAGACAAACACTGTCTTGCCTGATGGTAATACACTGTCTTTTCCTGATGGTCACACACTGTTCTGCCTGATGGGCAAACACAGTCCTGCCTGATGGGCAAACACTGTTCTGCCTGATGGACAAATACTGTCCTGCCTGATGGGGCAAACACAGTCCTGCCTGATGGGCAAATACTGTCCTGCCTGATATGGCAAACACAGTCCTGCCTGATGGGCAAACACAGTCCTGCCTGATGGGCAAACACAGTCCTGCCTGATGGGCAAATACTGTTCTGCCTGATGGGGCAAATACTGTCCTGCCTGATGGGGCAAACACAGTCCTGCCTGATGGGCAAACACTGTTCTGCCTGATGGACAAATACTGTCCTGCCTGATGGGGCAAACACAGTCCTGCCTGATGGGCAAATACTGTCCTGCCTGATGGGGCAAACACAGTCCTGCCTGATGGGCAAACACAGTCCCGCCTGATGGGCAAACACAGTCCTGCCTGATGGGCAAACAGTCCTGCCTGATGGGCAAATACTGTCCTGCCTGATGGGGCAATCACAGTCCTGCCTGATGGGCAAACACTGTCCTGCCTGATGGGCAAACACAGTCCTGCCTAATGGGGCAAATACTGTCCTGCCTGATGGGGCAAATACTGTCCTGCCTGATGGGCAAACACTGTCCTGCCTGATGGGCAAACACAGTCCTGCCTGATGGGCAAACACTGTCCTGCCTGATGGGGCAAACACAGTCCTGCCTGATGGGCAAACACAGTCCTGCCTGATGGGGCAAATACTGTCCTGCCTGATGGGGCAAATACTGTCCTGCCTGATGGGGCAAACACTGTCCTGCCTGATGGGGCAAACACTGTCTTTTCCTGATGGTCACACACTGTTCTGCCTGATGGGCAAACACAGTCCTGCCTGATGGGCAAACACTGTTCTGCCTGATGGACAAATACTGTCCTGCCTGATGGGGCAAACACAGTCCTGCCTGATGGGCAAATACTGTCCTGCCTGATGGGGCAAACACAGTCCTGCCTGATGGGCAAACACAGTCCTGCCTGATGGGCAAACACAGTCCTGCCTGATGGGCAAATACTGTTCTGCCTGATGGGGCAAATACTGTCCTGCCTGATGGGGCAAACACAGTCCTGCCTGATGGGCAAACACTGTTCTGCCTGATGGACAAATACTGTCCTGCCTGATGGGGCAAACACAGTCCTGCCTGATGGGCAAATACTGTCCTGCCTGATGGGCAAACACAGTCCCGCCTGATGGGCAAACACAGTCCTGCCTGATGGGCAAACAGTCCTGCCTGATGGGCAAATACTGTCCTGCCTGATGGGGCAAACACAGTCCTGCCTGATGGGCAAACACTGTCCTGCCTGATGGGCAAACACAGTCCTGCCAAATGGGGCAAATACTGTCCTGCCTGATGGGGCAAATACTGTCCTGCCTGATGGGCAAACACTGTCCTGCCTGATGGGCAAACACAGTCCTGCCTGATGGGCAAACACTGTCCTGCCTGATGGGGCAAACACAGTCCTGCCTGATGGGCAAACACAGTCCTGCCTGATGGGGCAAATACTGTCCTGCCTGATGGGGCAAATACTGTCCTGCCTGATGGGGCAAACACTGTCCTGCCTGATGGGGCAAACACAGTCCTGCCTGATAGGGCAAACACTGTTCTGCCTGATGGGGCAAATACTGTCCTGCCTGATGGGGCAAATACTGTCCTGCCTGATGGGCAAACACTGTCCTGCCTGATGGGGCAAACACTGTTCTGCCTGATGGGGCAAATACTGTCCTGCCTGATGGGGCAAATACAGTCCTGCCTGATGGGGCAAACACAGTCCTGCCTGATGGGGCAAACACTGTTCTGCCTGATGGGGCAAATACTGTCCTGCCTGATGGGGCAAATACTGTCCTGCCTGATGGGCAAACAACTGTCCTGCCTGATGGGGCAAACACAGTCCTGCCTGATGGGCAAACACAGTCCTGCCTGATGGGGCAAATACTGTCCTGCCTGATGGGAAAACACTGTTCTGCCTGAGGGGCAAACACAGTCCTGCCTGATGGGGGCAAATACTGTCCTAGGGGGCAAATACTGTCCTGCCTGATGGGGCAAATACTGTCCTGCCTGATGGGGCAAATACTGTCCTGCCTGATGGGCAAACACTGTCCTGCCTGATGGGGCAAACACAGTCCTGCCTGATGGGCAAACACAGTCCTGCCTGATGGGCAAACACAGTCCTGCCTGAGGGGCAAACACAGTCCTGCCTGATGGGGCAAATACTGTCCTGCCTGATGGGGCAAATACAGTCCTGCCTAATGGGGCAAACACAGTCCTGCCTGATGGGCAAACACAGTCCTGCCTGATGGGCAAACACAGTCCTGCCTGATGGGCAAACACAGTCCTGCCTGAGGGGCAAACACAGTCCTGCCTGATGGGGCAAATACTGTCCTGCCTGATGGGGCAAATACAGTCCTGCCTAATGGGGCAAACACAGTCCTGCCTGATGGGCAAACACAGTCCTGCCTGATGGGCAAACACAGTCCTGCCTGATGGGGCAAATACTGTCCTGCCTGATGGGCAAACACTGTCCTGCCTGATGGGGCAAATACTGTCCTGCCTGATGGGGCAAATACTGTCCTGTCTGATGGGGCAAATACTGTCCTGCCTGATGGGCAAACACTGTCCTGCCTGATGGGGCAAATACTGTCCTGCCTGATGGGGCAAATACTGTCCTGCCTGATGGGGCAAAATCCGGTCCTGCCTGATGGGGCAAATACTGTCCGACCTGATGGGGCAAATACTGTCCTGCCTGATGGGGCAAATACTGTCCTGCCTGATGGGCAAACACTGTCCTGCCTGATGGGGCAAACACTGTCCTGCCTGATGGGGCAAACACAGTCCTGCCTGATGGGGCAAATACTGTCCTGCCTGATGGGCAAACACTGTCCTGCCTGATGGGGCAAATACTGTCCTGCCTGATGGGGCAAATACTGTCCTGCCTGATGGGGCAAAATCCGGTCCTGCCTGATGGGGCAAATACTGTCCGACCTGATGGGGCAAATACTGTCCTGCCTGATGGGGCAAATACTGTCCTGCCTGATGGGCAAACACTGTCCTGCCTGATGGGGCAAACACAGTCCTGCCTGATGGGCAAACACAGTCCTGCCTGATGGGCAAACACAGTCCTGCCTGAGGGGCAAACACAGTCCTGCCTGATGGGGCAAATACTGTCCTGCCTGATGGGGCAAATACAGTCCTGCCTAATGGGGCAAACACAGTCCTGCCTGATGGGCAAACACAGTCCTGCCTGATGGGCAAACACAGTCCTGCCTGATGGGGCAAATACTGTCCTGCCTGATGGGCAAACACTGTCCTGCCTGATGGGGCAAATACTGTCCTGCCTGATGGGGCAAATACTGTCCTGTCTGATGGGGCAAATACTGTCCTGCCTGATGGGCAAACACTGTCCTGCCTGATGGGGCAAATACAGTCCTGCCTGATGGGGCAAATACTGTCCTGCCTGATGGGGGCAAATACTGTCCTACCTGATGGGAAAACAGTCCTGCCTGATGGGGCAAATACTGTCCTGCCTGATGGGCAAACACTGTCCTGCCTGATGGGGCAAACACAGGCCTGCCTGATGGGCAAACACAGTCCTGCCTGATGGGGCAAATACTGTCCTGCCTGATGGGGCAAACACAGTCCTGCCTGAGGGGCAAACACAGTCCTGCCTGGTGGGGCAAATACTGTCCTGCCTGATGGGGCAAATACAGTCCTGCCTGATGGGGCAAATACTGTCCTGCCTGATGGGGCAAATACTGGCCTGTCTGATGGGGCAAATACTGTCCTGCCTGATGGGCAAACACTGTCCTGCCTGATGGGGCAAATACTGTCCTGCCTGATGGGGCAAACACTGTTCTGCCTGATGGGCAAACACAGTCCTGCCTGATGGGGCAAATACTGTCCTGCCTGATGGGGCAAACACAGTCCTGCCTGATGGGGCAAACACAGTCCTGCCTGATGGACAAACACAGTCCTGCCTGATGGGCAAACACAGTCCTGCCTGATGGGGCAAATACTGTCCTGCCTGATGGGGCAAATACAGTCCTGCATGATGGGCAAACACAGTCCTGCCTGATGGGGCAAATACTGTCCTGCCTGATGGGGCAAACACAGTCCTGCCTGATGGGGCAAACACAGTCCTGCCTGATGGACAAACATAGTCTTGCCTGATGGGCAAACACAGTCCTGCCTGAGGGTCAAACACAGTCCTACCTGATGGGACAAATACTGTCCTGCCTGATGGGGCAAATACAGTCCTGCCTGATAGGGCAAACACTGTTCTGCCTGATGGACAAATACTGTCCTGCCTGATTGGGCAAATACTGTCCTGCCTGATGGGCAAATACTGTCCTGTCTGATGGGGCAAACACAGTCCTGCCTGATGGGCAAACACAGTCCTGCCTGATGGGCAAATACTGTCCTGCCTGATGGGGCAAACACAGTCCTGCCTGATGGGCAAACACTGTCCTGCCTGATGGGGCAAATACTGTCCTGCCTGATGGGGCAAATACTGTCCTTCCTAATGGGGCAAATACAGTCCTGCCTGATGGGGCAAATACTGTCCTGCCTGATGGGGCAAATACAGTCCTGCCTGATGGGGCAAACACAGTCCTGCCTGATGGGGCAAACACAGTCCTGCCTGATGGGGCAAACACAGTCCTGCCAATTGGGGCAAATACTGTCCAGCCTATTGGTCAAAGACAGTCCTGCCTGATGGGCAAACATTGCCCTGCTTTTATAACAATCAGGATAGTACTTCATGCTGCACTTCTTACAGACATTTTTCAGACTTTTTGGTGAAATGATGTTAGTTTATAGGTTAAAAAAACAAACAAAAAGGTTTATAAAAGGTATTGCCCAAGGTAGTACCTGTAGCTGCAGTACTCTCTTCCAGTTCCTCTGTCAGATTATCTAGGAATGAGCACCATTTGGGAGCTGTTCCCAGGGACTGTAATAAACACATACAAGAACAGGTGTTGGAGTTTGAAATCCTGGCTCTGATGCACCAAGTATTAAAACATGATTAGTTTATGATTTCGATGGTTATGTTAAGCTTCTATGTATATCATTAATACGTAACAACTGTGTCAGGCATTGATCTCAGTGTAACAGTATTAACTACTAACTTCATCAGTCCAATCAATGCAAGTAACTTTTTCAAGCAGTGCTTTGTTATGACTGTGGGTCGTAAGATTGGGGTTTGTTCAGGATTTATGAAAAATGTCTGAAAATTGACATTTTATGCCAAAAAGGCTTCCCATTAGAAACTTGACAACTTTTTTAAATGGGGTGAGTGTTACAGCATTCACAAGACCCTCAATATACATAGCTTTGAAATAAAAAAACAACAACTCACATCAATCTTGATTGTGACCAAGTGTTTTAGGTTGATAACTCTTCACTCCTTTGTCTCTTGGTTATATCAATTTAAGATAAACATGGGCACTAAAGAGAGATTTTTATATTGAAATTTTCAAACCAGCTTCAGGTCATCACATCCTCAGATCAACTCAAGCATCTGGGAGTTTCACAAGATGTCACTCAATTGCTTTAGCTTTGGTAAAATTTCTTTGTGTAACTAATTGTTAATATCAAATATGAACACTTACAGGCAAATAGTATGTAAGAACTTTAGGGGCTTCATTTGCCATGAATACCAGTCCGGAGCCAGGCACCATGCACATGTCATTGAGGTTGGTACCTGGTTCTATCGCAGTGAATGCTTTCCCCTGGAAATATGGAAAATTTTACAATGTATGGCATCTGTGTATATACATGTAGTTTGTAAATATGAAAGTAAAAAAAACAACTGTAGTCAGATAGAGTAGAAATATGATTGATGGCCAAGGTCCATGGTCTGTCAACCAATCAGCTGTAATATGTAAACTTGCAGACAATTAATTTAAGATGACAAAAAAAACATAGATGGTATTAAACACACATAGAAAAAATGGTTACTGCCTTGGAATGGTCAGTCAGCAAAAGGACTGACTAGGGTGCTTTAACCTGGTTTTTGGAGTGCTCAAACCTTGAACTTCCTGAATTTTTTTCTCACAGTGTAAATATAAATATCCCATAAAATTTGACAACTTACAGTAGGCTGATGCATCATGGGTTAAAATGTGATCTAAAATACAAGCATCAGCAACAACAAAATTTCAAAAAGAGAGAATGGTTTGAAATACAACAATTCAAGCCATGATATATGACAAAATTAAAATGTAAACATTTTTAAAGACATGAAGAAAATTATTAAATTTTAGAGAGAAAAAAACAAACCAATTGAACAAAGCGCAATATTGCTAAGTGACATTTGGCCCAAGATGAAGTCTAAAAGTAATATTATAAGCCAAGCATTTATCCACAAATGGCATGAGAATGAGTCTCAAAATTCAAGGGTCACATGTCACACAAAAAAAAGAGAAAAAGATGTAAATAGCCCACAAAAAAGTCCACTGAAAAAAGAATGGAATACTTGACATGTTATTGTCAAATCTTCACAAAAATGTCGTAACAGAATATCAGCATAATGGTCAATATAATACAATTACAATGTAAGATTAAAGACAGTTACACCTCCATTTTTAAGCTGGATAATGCTACTTACTGTGTTGCGATTCCAGAGCTTCAGTATTTTGGAATCAATGGAGAGAACAAGATCCATTGCATCATGGAAGATGATTTTCTTGATGGGAAGATCATATTGATGGTCTTTGACTAGTAGAGGCTTATCTGAGCGGATGTCATACAACAGCACCTTGCAGGGATAATTGTTTAATTAGTAAATGAAGAAACATAACAAAGCAGCTTAGAAAATATTAATTAAATATGAGCATAAATGTTGTAATGATGTTTCATAAGATATTACATGGTCATAGTTTAAATCCCATTCAAACCACATCAAAATATTCCTTAAAAAGACCATTTACTGCACATTGGTCTCTAACAATTACTACCAGAGTACATTTTCTACAAGAACTTGGGCAGAAAAAAGGAATAACTAGAACAATCACTAAAGGTGAATAATACCCCCACATGGGTGCTTGATACTGGAACTGGTAAGCTTAGAATCAATGACATTAGGTAGCACAAGAAACATACACATGTAACAGTGACCTTGACCCCACCTGCCCATTTTCTATCCCAATCATCGACTTCTTAGAAGCTACTTGTACTGCAAGTTTCATAATAATAATAATAATATCTCATCCCGAACTAAAGTTACTGAGCAGAAACCATTTTTTCTATCTTCAGCCCCACTTTCAATCCCTAGTGTCGTCTTCACAGAAGCTACCATTGCAGCAAAGTTTATCACAATATCTCATTCCTAACTTAATTTATTGAGCATTTTTTTCTCTATTTTTAGTAACAGTGACCTTGACATTGACCCAACCAGCCCCACTGTCAAACCTGGCCTGTATCTTGTGATGTTACACATGTGTACTAATACCTGTTTAAATCTGTGAAGCCTTTAATTAGTTATTGTCTGAGTAACCATGAAAACCAACAGATTGGCAGACCAAAAGGAAAACAGACTCCTATATACCCCATCAAACTTTGTGGGGGTAAAAATATAAGTCAATATTTTCTTTTGCTTATTACCTCTTAACAAGTTAGTATAAACATTTAAAAATAAAAAATAAATATTCATGGTTTAACATACAAGATATAACATTCATTCAACAATCAATAAAACCAAAGCAAATGTTGAATAAAAACAGCAAATTACAAGAAAGTAATAAGCAGTATATTTACACTTGTATCTAAATTGCCATCTATCACTCACCCGAGCACCATAGGCATTTATTCATAGTGAGCAAGGAATATCAGCAATATTTACAAAAGACTAAAATTATTATACATGTACACAGGCAACATTTGGACAAGCAGTTTCCTTTTTTAACACATACTTATATGTGGAATGGCAGCCATGTTTTTTATGCATCTAAATTCTTTGAATACTGATAAAGGGCAACACAAGCAATATGTTTACCAAATATCAAGGCTCCAGCTCTTGTAGTTTCTGACATACGGATTTGCGAACTTTTTCTATATAGCTTTCTATATAGCTATTCATGGAAAAACACCAAGCACCTGGTTGTCATGTTTTTCTACCAATCTAAATTATTTAAACAATCTTCACAAAGAGCCACCCAAAGAACATGCATAGGAAATATCAAGGCTCTAGATCTTTAAGGTTCTGACAAAAAGATTTTCAGCATTTTGCTATCTAGCCATATATGGAAAATGGCAATGCCCCTGGTAGCCATCTTGTTGACCAATCAAAATACTTTGAACAACTTTTTGTTCCCCCTGCCTGCAGAAGCTTCTTATGAAGTTTGGTTGAACATGGGCCCGCAGTTTCTGAGGAAACTTGTTGAAAGAATGACGGATACGTAGCATGTGACACTGGATACCAGATGAGGGACACCAGATGGTAGACAATCACAACCAGATGAGGGACACCAGATGGTAGACAATCACAACCAGATGAGGGACACCAGATGGTAGACAATCACAACCAGATGAGGGACACCAGATGGTAGACAATCACAACTGCACACTTTGAGCTTTGCTTTGGGTAAGCTAACAAAACATTTTGAATCATCATATCCTAGTCATTTCAGAGCTCTAATCCTACTTAATTTTATCATGTTTATTCCATGTGACATGTAAAACTTATACTGCAAAGCCTTGCATAAGAAATAGTAATGTATACTTCTGGGATACATTACTACATCCAATCAGCTTAACAATTAACTGCTTATTTATATAACAATGAATAACTTACATGGCCAGTACTGGTCCCAACTCCAAGCTGTAAACCCCCTCTGAACTTGAGGGCTGTTACGGCTGGTACACCTTTTATTCTGTTCAAACAATCAAATCTGGGTTAACATTGTTCTATGAAACATCAAAGTTAAAGTAACTGTAAGAATATGATTTAGGCACTGGAACCCAGAAAAGAGGGCCCTGGGTTTGATCCTTAAACCCACAAGGAATGTTAGTCTTTAGGTATTACAGCCCCAGGTTGTCACTAATCAAGTACAGATTCTACCTAGAAATGAGAAGTAAAGAGGAATTAATATAAATTGAAGAACTTGTTGCCCAACTGACTTGAAACAAATATGTTTTAACAAAAAAAACAGTATAACCTAAAATGAAAGATTATGTTTTGTCTTATTAACCAAGATTAAGGAAATATGATTAATGTTTAAATAATAAAAATTTATAATGAGTGTACAATTGATTTGTTTATATTAGATTCTTCCTGCAAATTTCAGAAAGAAAAAAAATCTGCAATCTTGATGTCTGATCTTCTATTGATCCTGACAAAGTACTCACTCTAGGTCCTCTATATGTTTGCTGAGAGCTGTGTCTAGGACCCCAACCCTGTTTCTGCTCCTTGGGTCATAACACTCCACATGGCCCTGTAGATACAAAAAACACACCAGTAACAAGCTACATATAACAACATAGCTATGCAAGGTGTGGCATTATATAGCTATACTGGTCAAGCTATAAGTGCAAAACAATTGTTCATCTGTGAAGAAAGTCTGCTGAGAAATAAAGATTTATCTGCACAAGACTTTACTTTATGCAAATTGAAGAATGTCCAATGGTTTAAAAGAGTTGTCAGCTAAAGATATTTGCTAAAGGGCAGTAACTACAGAAAGAGCAAGGCAATCTCACCACAACAACAAACTCCAATGAGTAATAAAGGATTCATCTGCACAAGATGTCTGATTAGCGTGTTCTTATGGCAAAATACCCTACGATTCTGTCACCAGTTCATAGGTAAATATCAGGTGAATGGTCACCTTGAATTTTGTTAACAGGGACCTGCATTAAATGTTAATACATATAAAAAGTTTCACAATAAGTATTTCAGTTACTATGACAGAGCTCTGTTGTACAATTGCCATGAATTGTTTCCAAAAATGTTTCTTTGATATTGCAATAGGCAGGCTTGAGGTTCAAGAAAATGGTCATAAGAACAACAACATTTAAACATTTACATGCTGTATGATAAAAAAGAAAACAGACAAAAATTAGATTTACCTCTGAGGTGCCACATGCCAGTAACTGATGCACATCATTTAGTTCACAACAATTCACTTCCTGAGCGTTGGTAGTGATCGGACTATAGAATCGTCCTTGTTCAAGGTTCATACGATACACATTGGGACTGATACCAACAATATACAAGTCACAGCTTGCTGTGTGGTAGGCCATATCACGGCCATATTTGGGGATACGAGTCCGATAATATCGACCAAACTGAGAATGAAACTCTATGTATCGATCACATTGTAAATAAGCTATCTTTGTATAGTCTTCAGACAAGAACTGGAATTTCACAACATCTGAGTCAAGTCCTCGTTCAAACTTCATTGACATCTGATGGACATCATAACATCTCACCCTGGGCTTGTATGTACCTGAGATATAACAATGTAGATCCTGAATCAGATTATCAGCTGCACTAGTTAATAAGCCATACTAAATACTGTTTTGTTTCTGGCAACTACTTGCACAATTTTATAACATATTTTAAACAGGAAAACTTACTGAGTTTTATTTTCAGTTTGCAAAGCCCAAAAAACTTCAGATATCTGCTATAGTATTATAAATCTTCATATTTAAACATGTTGGAACTATTTTACAACTGATCACACCATAAAGATGCAGACATGGCATTGTTTTAAAATATTTACCTGGCAATTATCAAATATTCATGCGGCAAATGTTAACTTATCTGCATTCAACAATATTATCAATATCTAGCAATTACTTAATGGTAAATGACATCATATCAGTATAACATTCTGGTTTCATTTGTTTGAACATGTATAATACACCACATTGCTCAATTGTCATGTTGCTAAGCTTTTTTTTTTTTAACTTTCACCATCCAAATAGTCTGACACACCTTACGTGTATTTGCAAAATGTTTAAAAAAAAAGTTTATTTTTTGCATAGAGATTGTCTGTTGTTGTTTTTTTCATATTAGTTGATGCAATGCAAAAGAGGATCATTTTCACTTTGACATCAATTAGTACTTTTGTATGTAGGAATCTCAAATAACACATAAAATTAAAGAAAATTAGGCAAGAAAATTGTTGTTTATCGACATTAAAGGAACAGAAAAAGATGTTATCTTCTGTCCCAATACTAAGTATATCATTTGCATTGTAGCACACATGTTGATATTGAATAAAATATGTATGTAATTTTTATTATTCAATTAAAAATGATAACCTGTAGAAAAACAAATGATTGACATTTGAATCAAGACAGTGGTATTTGGCCAATTTAGCATGCATTTTGTCAAAGAACAGTACTTCAGGTCTTCTGTTTACTCCTATTACCACTAGTGGTTATCATTGCTACCAGATTCCTGCCAAAACTTTTTAGGGCTTGATGTGATGTTTCCTCAAGATGCTCAGCGACACTTACAAAAGCTATGGATACATAATAAGTGTAAAGTCAATACATACCTGCAACATATATGTACTGGCCATCTGGGGACACCTGGATGCAGTGACTGACTGTTGGCATCTCAAAGTCCTGGATAAGCTCAACCCTCCTTCGGAGTTCTAAAACATAAGAGTTCTCAAAATGTTTTCCATCATATTTCAAACAAGAGGGCCATGAAGGCCCTTAATCGCTCACCTGAAGACTCAGGCTTTAAGTAGGCTCATATCTGGCTTCAAGTAATTAAGAGTTGTTCACTTTAGATTTATGTGTGTGAAGATTAGACCATAAGTGTGGCCACTGGGCTGATAACATTTTCGAGAATTTTACCTTGTGACCTATTGAATCAATGTGCCCCACTTCAAAACACATCTAATATTTCATACTGGCAAACATTCTGGCCAAGTTTAGTAAAGAATGACCATCAATGTGGTCTCTAAGCATTGTAACAAGTTGTTGCTTTTTTAAATTTGATCTAGTGACCTAGTTTCTGACCCTGTTATCGTTACAAACTCACCCAAGATTTCTTGCAGGCAAACATTCTGGACATGTTTAGTGAAGACTGGGTAATAAGGGTAGTCTCTAATGTGTTCACAAGGGTTTTCTAAGATTAATCTAGTGACCTACTTTTTGACCTCAGCTGACCCAGTTATGAAAGATGAAAATGAAAGTTATGAAAATCCAAGATTTCGTGCAAACAGTCTGACCAATTTTGGTGAAGATTGGGCTATAAATGTGGCCTCTAGTGTGTTCTCAAGCTTTTTCTAAGATTTGACCTTTTGTCCTAGCCTTTGACCCCAGGTGACCCAATAATGAATGATTGGATAAAAAATGTAGCCTCTAGTGTGTTCACAATCTAAATTGTTGATGTCGCTCAACGGACGCCGGCCAAAGGGGTATCATCGAAGCACACCTTGAGCACAACATGCTCTGGTGAGCTAAAAATGAAAACACTTTTCCACAAATTTATTGATCACCACTCATAAATGCACCATTTTTTGTTCCAACCATTTGTATACAAATTATTTTTGTAAACTAATTATTAATCTAAATATAACAAGTAAATGTGACAAATTATATCAAAATAAGGCTTGAACTTGACTTCTGTCCTATATGGCTTTTAAAATATGTGTAAAAAAACACATTTAAAAAGTATATACACATTAACAATTATGCTAAATACATGAACAAATCAATTCCGATTCCTTATTTTAAATTTATAGGATGAATTTTTTTTATACTCCAGTCATGTTAAATTAAATTCTGAGCTCAAAACATGGCCCACAACATTTTGTCATAGACTTTCATATTTCTAAATGGGTTATATAAAACACAACACTCAAAAGCTCAACACATCATGGCTGTAAAATAGAAGACAACCTTACCAACATCCTGTTTCTGTAAAGTTCTTTTCTTTCTGTCAGAAAGCCACTGCAAGTTAAAAACACACCTCATTAAATAGTAAACCTCATCACAAGATCAAGTACATCCAGAATTAGTCCAAATTCTATAAAGTTGTGTATTTGTATATTGTTTTGCATTTACAAAATATAATTTTGGTATTGAAGATATGTGATAAAAATTATGTGACATAATGTGTAGCAAAAAAGCTGTATAGCTAAGTGGGTTGAGGGTCCGCTTGCAGATCTGGAGGCCATGGATTTCCTCTCATATTGGTTTGTGCAAAAGACTTTAAATTTGATAGCAATGACGTATAATGGATAAGATTTTTTATTAAGTTTTTTTTCTCCCAAATGTTGAATTATGGTGGAAATTTTGCTACATATTATGAAAACCTATCACTATATTCACATATGCATTCAACACTTTTTGGAGTCTTTTAACAAAAAAAATCATTTTACACATAGAATAATGACCAATACCCATAGCTTCTTTTGTAGCCCATTTACCAACCATTCTCAAATGTCAAAAAAAAATAGGGTGCCCTTGGCATAGTGATAGAGTTGCCAATTTGTAACTCCTCTGACTGCTTAGTCTCTCATCACATAGACACATGGGTTCGAGTCCCATTTGGGGCCAAGGGCTTAATGTGAGGTCTTCCAGCTGACTTGCAGTATACCGGTAGTTCTACCCAGACATGTTCCTGGAGTCTTTATCCGCCAAAACGCTGCAATGTATTTAAAGAACAAAACAAACAAAAATGGTTATAAAAATGACAAGACTAACATTAGATGGTTATTATAAGATCTACGAGAGAAAGACGGACGTTTCTGTTATAAATGTGTATAAATTTACCTCGGGCAATGACTTTCCTGCACTAAGATTATAAATCTTGACATTATTAGGGTTAGAAACCTGCATTTTGTAATGTCAACTAATTCATTTCAGTCTAATTTTGTAAACAAACACACGCTGCTTCCGGTTTTTCATGCGGTATCAGTGCACTAAATTTACGAAATGGTAAATTCCAGTAACTGCCCCTGTATCCGCAATATAGACTGGTACCCTGCGTACAAACAGTACGTCAGGCAAACGCAAATAACGTCGGTCCACGATGGTCTATAAATTCAATCTCCTCACAGCGATTACGTCACGCGTTGCTACTTAAATCTCTGCCCCCAGCAAGGATCACGTGACGATAAAGTGTCACGTGAAGTAAACATGGCGGCCTCCATAAACACGCCACGTTTGACTTTCATAATTTCATATTTTTTCATATTTTAAGTTACTTTTCATTTTTAATGTGATAAATTAATATTTTTAAAGGAAAGATACTACATTTTGAGTAGATAAGTCCAGAAAAAAAACTAAAAAAAACTATCCGCCTGTATTTGGGCGAAAAACTTGCTGGTGGCAGTGATATAATGTACTGTCAAGGGAAGTAATCACTGCGGGGAGTTTGCTATAGATTATATAGAGAAATGCTGTATTTTGTTGCTCAGGCGTACAAATCTCTCCTCAATTGATATATATCCGCGATCCGTTTTCAGAGCTAATAAAAAATACACATTAAAAGTCTACCGTTATTTCGGCATACACTTAATTCCGGATTAATATATGGATGAACATGACATACCTACGGTATTGACCTTACTCTACCAGATATAAATATAGCACGTACTGGATCGGCATTTTAAATCAGATCTATACTTATGTACGCCAGAGAAAGAGTGAAAAAGTCGGCATTTTAATTAGATTTCTAAGAGACAGAATGATAGAGTTTTCAAATGATTTGCACATATATAGACCCGATTGCTTCAAATTTGATTGTTTTACGTCTTCACTGTCTTCTCATACAATATTATGGTATTACAGTAACTTTTGCAATTGTCCCGATTAATTTTAGTTGAAACTTGTAATTTCACCCTAAAACGAAATGCGCCCACTTCATAATTATCTTCTTTTTAGTAATGTGACACATATTGTCTGTTGTTCAACTTCATAAGATAATGGCAGCAACGTTTTGCCTTAGATTAAATTCATTTATCAACAAAGCATATGTATATTTTTTGTACCAAAATCCTTAGTTATATTTGTGTGATATTAATGGTGAGCTAAACTTTTTATATTTCAAATGAAAACATTGTTTTCACTCTGCAGTGTCATGTCAAATTTGAAAAGCATTTGTTATCATTGATATGCATCCGATTATGGCCCAGCTTAAAGGGAAATATGTGTTTGCCTGTCTGCGCATATCTTTGGGAAGAATTTAAATCTGTTATCAACAACAAAGCTATTTTGATCATTTTTATGTCTTCGCCCTTTTTCACGGTTGTATGCTCAGTTTGGTAAACCAATAAAATAGATTCCTCTTTTTTCCAGATACATTTAATACGCATCTGCTACACTTAAAAAACAAAACAAAAAACAAACAAAAAAATCGGTGTGAAGGTCGCGATACCTCCTGATCAGCCTAGATCCAATGTCAAAATCGGTCTTCGACGCCCCAGTCATTTCTCTGTCCTATCTCTATTTTTCTCTTGCTTTAATCATTAGAAACCTGATTATTATGTTATGTTTACACTCTTTATTTCGCTTAATGTAATTTAAATTTGATTAAAATGCCGATCGCTTGGCATTATTGAGTTAGACCAAGATCGTAAGAACGTCATGTTCACCCATATAGATATCCGAAATAAAGTGCCGCCCGAAATTACAGTACACTTTAAATATTCGTATTTTTATCAGTCCAGAGAATTGACAAATAATCCACCATTAGCTTATATTTACTATTTCTATCACTTGCGGAAAGAATTGTTCGCTTGAGTCACAAAATACTCTATATAAACTATAGACCACTGAGGCCGCCATTATTTGCGTTTGCCTGACCCAAACGGAACTCCTCGGGTAATTCCGTCTTTGGGACAATCATCCCTCGGATGTATCTGGTGCAATGATACTCACTGAAATCACGATCGTTTTGTTCGCCGAAAGTCGGAATAAGAAAATGCCTAAGTTGTTCGCACAAAACACAAACAATGGCGTCGTTTGACAGCTGCGTGTCTGCTGCGCTGGGTAAATTAACCTTGGATGATTTAAATTTGAAGCCGCCATAAATTGAAGTTGTACAGGCTTCATACTATAATGAGCTGTCATCAGAGCTGCCATCTTTATTTTGACGTCTGTCACAAAAGAAGTCCCGTTTAGGGAAATGACCGAGGTAATCCGACTACCTACGTACATCCGAGAGATGATTTGTGAATTATCCGAGGTGTTCCGATTGTGCCTGACCCTATCACTTAGTGACCAGGGGAAGGCTGAAGCGCGGTCTACTGTGATCACGTTTGCTGATTGCCACTGGAGAGTTATGTGACCAGGATGTTTACCGATAGGATCTAAGCGGTAATCAGAAATACGGTTCATAATCAATAATCTAAAAAATGTCTTAAAAATCCAATGTCACATCAAAAACTGTCATGATTGTCAAAATAAAAAAAAAATGTTTAATTTCGATTCATTATTATTTTTACCAATTTATATCGTCGTAAACATGTTTATGCAGCCGTAATTTCTGGTAACCGGATATTATACGGACAGTCTTTACGGGTATCCGGATAGAAAAAAAAAGATATTCGTTGACATCACTAGACATTATACATATTATTCTGTGAAAACTATCCAATAAAAACCATAACTTTTCAAATATGTCTTCTTACTTGCTCCCATATTGCTTTAATGTTTTTACCGGTTCCAGTGTTTGCGTCGCTTTTGGTGTTTTGCATCAATTACTTTTCTTGTATGACAGTAGTGTAGCGACAGTATTGTTATGTTGCACTTCTTTTATTTTGTTACAACAAATAAATGTTACATAATTACATAAACATCAAAGATTAAATAATACCACAGCTTATCTTATGATTGTCAACTTAATATAAATATCCAAACATGCATTTTCGTTCCTAAAATTATAAAATTATCTGAAGTGCAATATCTCGGAAATTATGGTTCTACAAAGTGACTAAAATATTATACAACTACTGTATCTTGTGAATTCACAAAAAAATACACAGCAACATGAAGTTTGTGAATCTGTGATAATAGTTAGGTATACTGATATTTAATAAAGCAAGTGAGTATGCAGTAACAATAAATAAACACATTAGCAAAATAAATCACGCCCATAAGTTACATAAAATAAACCTTCAAAATGCCAGCGAACAAGTATTTCTCTCCCACTTCATAATTTACAAATGGCATCAGAAATGTGTTTAAAACTGTGATTTGGAAATCTTATGGAAATCTTAAAACGTATCAGAAATTGTAGTTTAGGCTTCATTGTATGGAAATATTGTAATATTTTTGTCTTTTACCAATGCCAAATCACACATCTAAATGGTCAGTATAAAGGGAAACCTTTTATTTTACTGTGAAAAATATTTTGAATTTCATATTAATGATTATCATTTGAGTGACTAATATGAGTGTCCAGAGGTTACAGAGATCGTACATGATTTTGAATGACTTAAAACAATAAGATTCGTCAGCATTAAAAAGCACACCCCTGAGATCTGAATCTTAAAATCTCCAGTGCGCCATCATTTTCCGAACGTGTACGTAACTTCAGACTGATTTAGATGCTGATAAAATACGAATTACCTCTGCCATACATGTACGTGGTGCAAATGCATTGAGACCCCTCCCCACACCCACCCCGCGGGATATCGCACATATGTTGGCCTAGTAGATAATGCATAGTTGATGGTACACTCGACCTAGTAACAGGTCGCTCCCCGTTTCGATCCTTTCCTATAGTCACTGTGTGATAGCCCTGCGCGGCATTGTTCATTCATAAATCTGCATTTCTTGTATATAGGCATTAAACAATATAATCTCTCGAACTTATAGTTCAAACAGTTTACAATATTAAAGTTAACATTTGAAGCATGCCTGTACACAATTGGCACCTCTAGTCCCCTTCGACATATATATATTTGTTTCTGTACACGCACCACTTCTTCCCAGGCACCACTTCTTCCCAGGCATGACGACTGACCGCGAGTAGTCAAAGGCATGCGGGGTTAATCCTTCGTGTTTCCGAAATTCAGCTAGCGACACCAAAATGAATTTGATGACTTAAACGAGATAAGTATATGTTTACATCTTTTTTTATTGAAGTATCATAGATTTATTGCAACGATAGAGTATAAGAAATGTTTACGTTTAAAAATAAAATGTTTGATTTTAATGCATGCAAATTGTATGGAACACTTTTTACACTCTTGCACATTTGATTCCATTGCATTCACCCCTGTGAATAACTCAGAAAGCAGTGAGGTACGAACGAAAACTCTGCTACTCTGTTTGTAGAATAATTGTTTTTTCACATCTGCAGGATTATCCCATCTACGTGAAAGCATGAAAATAGTTCCAATAATAATAATAATAATAATATTATTTTTTCCGTCCTATGGTTGGTTTGTTTGTTTTATTTGTTTGTTCATTCTTTGTTTCTCCTTAAAACACATTCGGTGTTGGTTAAATATCGTTTGTCCGTTTTGTCAAGAATCTTGTCAATGAGTCCATAGCCGATGTTTTATAATGAGGTACGAACGACAATTGTTCTTGAAGATTGCCGTAGTTACTGTAGCGATATCGGTGTCAATGTGGAATATTCTAAACGATTTAAAAAAAAAAAATAATAAGACAATTTATTTTAAATCTGAAACAGTACTCAGGGATTACCATTAAAGTAAACTGTTATGGTTTGCATATTTACAAAACAACAACACAACAATCAAATATCAACATCGCGTTCGTCAGATTCCTGTTTACTTCATGGTGGTAGAGGTTACTGTGATCTGATTGTGGGAAACGTTACCGGTGCGAGAAGTGTGCTACTGCTGCTGCTGCTGCTAATGATGATGATGATGACGACGATGACAATGATAATGATTGATGATGCTATTGTTGTTATTGCTGATGATGACGACGACGACGGTCATGCTCATGATCGTGACATTTATAGCCCCATTCAACTACGTTATTGTTTCATTTTCCATTTGTTCAGGAAAAAAAGTTTTAAATGCCAAGTAATTTTCTAGTATATTCCTGCTAATGTTTGATTTCAATAAAAAATATCTCAGTTTGCTTTATGGATAATATTATTTTGACTTGGTCACAGAGTTTGACGGCTTGTGGTATATAGAGACAAACATATAAACTACGATCAATAAAACAGTTTACGAAATTATTGTTTGGTATTCACTATTTACCATTAAAATGTTATCCAAGTCGACTTTTATTATTTGATCGAAAATGGATCCGATTTAAGTTACTCGGTTGTAAGAGCTCAACTACCAAACACGAAATTATACATCCGGGTTGGAATATTTCATGCGAACCTTGGTGCTTGTGGTTTTGCACTAAAAATACCCCGTTTGTGACACGTCTTGGCTCGCGTTTAGTTCATCTCATGTCAGCCAGTCCGTAGTTTTAACACGAGCGCTCATTCAAACAAAAATACCAAAACCCGATTTGGTTCGTTGGTTCTGTTGAATACCGACTGTAGGCAGACCAGAATGATTGGTTGTTATTATCCCACAGAAGATCGGTCGTTACTTTTCGTTCAAGCTCAGTTACACCGTGCCGATATTTTAGGAATTTCGACAACATTATGGATACAAAGTGACTTTCCTTCATAACTTAAGGATTCAGGTAAGTGTGAAATATACGACATTGGTGTTTTCATGGTGTCACAGAGTGTGGCGCCAGTGTTTTCTTTAGAAGACAGTGTTTCAGGTAGCTGTCAAGGTGTGTCGTGTTCTCTGAGACTGTGTTTGTAAAGTGGGTGGAGACAACATGCGCTGAATGTCACTTGTGATAGCGAACTGGTTGGAAGCCGGTAAATAACATGTGGCAGACTTCTAAACTGTGCGATTGGAAAATACACACACTTAATATTAATTTATAACTTTGTCTACGATTATTGTACTATCAGTTCGGTCTTCTTACAAGAACAGTATTTATAGCCGCAAACTAGCCGTCATTGATATGATGACGAGGGGCAGCTGGAGAATGACAACATAACGAGATTACATTAGTTGGCTTTATTTTTAAATATCATCTTCCTTCAGTTACAAAAGCTTGGTTTCGGTTTAAATCGTCGAAACTTCTTATTTTCGCGATTTACTGGTGTTTTCTACATTATGCTAAGTGGATTCATGAATGTTATGTAGCAAGAATGGATAGTATTAATATTTCTAAATATTGTACTAAGTATTTTTCTTAACAAGTCGATATAAAGGGATTGTCGTTAAGCTTGTTATTGCCAACATTGTTCAAATGGCATTTATTATTCGGCAACGAAGTCACTGTTATTCGTATATAAAGCGGGAAAGCAAATGTTTATGGACAGTGTCATTTTAGAAGCAATTGAATGTATACCTAGATGACGAGTTGTAGACCATACAACTAATATAAAATAACACACAGAGAAAATAAAATAAATACATATATATGATAGATTTGCTCAATCACACGTTGCACAATTATTCGATGATTATTAACTACATGGATAATCTCACAGTTAAGCCAATATTGTGTTAAGGAGCCGTTCATACACGGTCACTGGTCTTTGAAACATTCCTTCTGTGCATGGGTCGGAAACGAAATTGAACGACAAAACGTCCTGATAACAGATACTCTCTTGTACTCTAACATACACGAAGAAAAAAAACACTCTAAATATTCCAAGATATAATTATTGTACTTTTATTTATTTAAATTTAATAAATACTTTTCGAAATAGATTTACACATGATGACACCATAATTTACTCATTAGTTTAAGTTTACTGTTGGCAGTTTTAATGCCATGCTTGAGGAATCCACTACTATCCTTTTGCAAAATTTCGTAGCGTAGCTCTATATATGATTAATGATTAAATGTCATCATAGCCCACAAGAATGGTTTAATTAACCTTTAAACGCTATTATCATTCATCAAAATGGCATTCAGTTGGCTAACGAAAACAATTTGTGGGTCGAGCTAGCAATGGGGACCTTCACTCGAATCACCACGTAATAACTAAGAATGGAATATACACGCCATTTTCGCTTATCTTTTCGAAGAAGAACGCGAAACTACCAAGGTCATGGCCATCTTGTCGCCGTCGGCGTTGTCGTTGACGTCATGTTGGCTAACCTTTCTGTTCAGCTCGATTTCTCGAAAACTCTCAGATATTCACATCATTCTTGGAATATCTGTTAACTGTCAGAAGATGAACTCATTCAATAAGGCGGGTAACTCTAAACATAATGCTTGCAGTTATTACCCTTTTTCGACACAAACTTATCATGTTGGCTAATCTTTTTGTTTGTAGCCATTTCTCGAAAACGCTTTCTTCAAACTTACCATACTTGTTTACTATGAAGACAGGTACTGAAAAACAGCAAGTAACCCTAACATAATTTTGACAAGAGTTATGCTACTGTTTTGACTTAAGATTTGCTGTGTTTGTAAAGGTTTCTGTTAAGACCAATTTCTCAATAACAACAACAAACACACCAACCACGTTCACTTCTTACATGAAATACTTGTTCACTATCAAAAACTAAACCCATCTCATCGGACAGGGAACCCCTTACACTCATTTTGACAGAGTTATGTTCCCTTTTTCTGTGTGTTGTTAAGGGTGGTAAAAATTGTCCCGCAGTGTGGTAACATAGGACTGTGCGGTCTATGGAGGCTCTTGTTTAAATCGAGATGTTGACGTGTGAAAGGATTTAGGTGCCTAAATACACTAACTTAAGTCAAGATTTTAGTGCCCTTCATTTAGAAAAAAGTAATAATAATTAAACGAAAAAAAAAGAAGAATGAGATGAAGTGGAAGGCACATCAAATGCAGTCATTAGTTATAATCAATTTAGCAAAACAGCAAATAAAGTGAAGAAATGGCTCGATTAAATTACACAAAAACTGACACTACCGAACAAGACAACTTGACTTCTACGTTATTGTAACATGTAAGCAGCAGGTATAAACATATTCATGTATTGCGGTAATTGAACGTTCACTGTTAAATTGCTTTACTGCGTTTCACAATTAAGTGCACGAAAATTACAATGTTGTTTTTGTGTGTGTGCAAATGTGCCCAATGTCTCTGTCTGAATCTTTCTTGATGACGACGTTCTGTGTCAGTTAGATGGATATAAAACTTGTTTAGATAAATCGCATGTTATGTTGTTTGATATCGGGTCGCCTTTTGGCGACCTTATTCAATTAATTATATGTTGTATTTTAAACCTCGATGGAAGATCTGAGTTTGTGAATCCTTCAATCTGGTCAGCAAAACGCTGGCGTCTCTACATGAATTGCTTCAATAGCGTTCAACTTCTCTTTACAAAAACTTCACCAAACAGTGTGATAATGGTGTTTATTAGCTTTACCTTACTTACGTTTTTTTTTTGTACACAAAAGAAATACAACAACAGCTGTTTCGCTTTTCACAACACAATGTATGGCACAGTGAATGTTTTATTCATTCAGTAAGCTCCTTAGAATAATTTCAACTAAGACTGTCCTAATTAAGAGTAAGATTCGATTAATTACTTTCTGAATTTGCCCGCAAAGGTAAAGTAACTATTGCGCGACGCAGCCTTCGAACATTTTCCGGTTTAATGCATTGCAATTATTGAACCTATATTAGGTATATTTGGAATGTAAATGTGACATTTGACAAATATGTCCCTGGTAAATCGTAAAGTACAAAAGAAGAGGGCGTATCTCAGCTCGTACATATTAGTCAATCGCCCTCATGGATGATTTAAGGCGGAAGGCACGTTCATTACTTCACGGTGAATAATCAGAACATATGTGGTATATGCAATTATTATTACTTAAGATATATACGTTTAATATAAATGTTCAGCTAGAATTTTAATTCGTACCATATGGTTCGTCTTTATAGCGGACATTTTTAAAGAAGCATTTTCCCCGTTTGATACTAGATCCTTCAACATTTTTTAAAATTTTTGTTATAAATAGTAAAAGTATAAAATCGACAATAAAGGATTGAAAAGAGGAGGTAAGTGGTAAGAGAGAAAACAGACAGTGGTTTTTACTACAGTGTATTTTCACCCCAACTACAGGAATCTGACATATATTTAGACTTGTAAATTAACAATTTGTCGCAAAACAGTATGTCTTATATTTATACCCGACTGACCCGCCTCGATGATTCTGAATGCGGCCAGTCATGTGACCCCGGCAATCCACTCTAGGGACGATACTAACATGAAAGGGTACTACTTGCTGATGGAGCGCTGTGTATTGTCAAACTGAACATTAAACGTAACTGTAGATATTCATGTAATTCTGCCCACGTTAAAGAATGTCTTTAAAAAACACTTCGGTATTTGATACTTATTTCTGTGCGCTGTCATTCGTTTTATGATAGTTTTTATTTGCATGGTATACTTATTTCACACAAGAATTCCTTATATGGCTGGAAAAAAATTCTGTCCGGTCACCATCGTATATGATACACAAGTCAATATGGAATTACGTAACATTCTTAATAAGTAAGACAACATATCAATGGCGCCGTCTGTATTGCTATAGATAAAACTTTCGTATTAATTAATAGAGGAAAGTTTAAAATGGAGCAATAGAGGTTACAGATGGAAACAGTAGAATTGTATGTTATAACATTTTAATGTAAATTATTTTAAAAAGCATGTAAATCAGACTCATTTCGCCTTTGTTACAAGACTCTGTAACTTCCAGTACAAAGGATAAGGTTGGATCTAGGTCTCGTCGTTTGTTAGCCCGTATATAATCCCATAAGAAAGACCTTACAGAAATGGATATGTAACAATAAGAATTGACGAGTTTACAAACACCTGGCTTTTCATCAGTACTCTGTACCTTTACTCCTAGACTGCTAAGCACCACTCGATCTAACTAAGGTGAGTAGTGTAGACCCAGAATATCCAGCTCACGTTGGGAGCTGTCTGACCAGTATCTACGCTGTTACTGCAAAGTCTCTGTCAATAGTTCTTCATATGTCTGTATTATATCATAAACAAAAACAGTTAAGAATAGTATTGGTTATTGGGATATGTAGCGTGGTACGGGCTTACTCGATCTAGCTAGCGACACTGTAATGTAGTCGATCCGTCCTAGTGTTACATAGCTGTCCTCCAATTGCATTCTTTTGTATTGTATGTCACAATTACATCACGATTTTGAAAGTTCACCACACGATTCATGCGACAATCCTATACATCATGCCAGTAAGCAGATGGATATTTAAACTAATATGGGATGCCTCGCCTGAATGTTTTACATGTTTATCTATATTTTTAAAGAATATACTTTATTAGGTAAATATGAAATAACCGCATTCAAACGATCCAACTACGGCCATGTTGTGCCATTTAGGCTTGCTTTCCATTTGGTTGATTGTACACGTATATTTACGCATTTCGATTATGTTCCAATATCGGTATGGGTGACGGTACTAACCATGTATGAAGAGAAAGGTGGTGTGATATATCATGGCACTAGACGCCATATGTCTTGTATAAATAACCGTATCAAATACAAGCCTTTTTAGATGTTAACTGTGGGTTCAACTATTCCAACTATGAAAAGTTAGAATAAAACAAAACCCGTAATATTACATAAAAGTTAACACAGACTTTCGATGCAATTAATTTTCTTGAAACTTGTTATTTGCGAAACAAATATATTTGGGCTTGATTCATGTTTTTTTTAAAGATACCGTGAATTCGAAAAAAACCCACACCGTTCGTCAGAGATACAAAGATGAAATAAATATTTTTTTTTAATTTTGTAAAATATGTGACAATTTTATTTTCTCAACATAACTTTGAAATTTAACAATTTCAAAGACTAGAAAGGGGCACCCGTGACGTAGTAGTAGAGTCATCGATTTGTCGGTTCGAGTCCCGGTCGGAACGAAGGACTTAATGTGGGAAGGTCTTACAGTTGACTTGCGGTGCGCCGGATGTTCTGCCCAGACATTTATGTGGGGTCTTTCTCCACCAAGTAACTGGACGTCGCTATAAACGATTATAATTGGTCGTTGTGATGTATTTAAAAACAACAACAAAACAACAACAAATACTATAAGCGGTATGTGAGAGGAGCAAGCCTGTGGAAATACCGCCTCTCACAAGTTGGTACCTGATCTTGTTTGACATAAATGCCCCACTGGCTCGATACGTACATCCTTGTATTCTCTTCATTGATCCTGCTTATCCCGGGACACAATTGCGGCTCGCATCTCGTATGGCGACATTGATTAACCCTAAACCCTTATCATTCTACATGTGTTAATAACCAATAATAAGTACGCATGACTTTGTTTGTGCCTACATACAGACATAGCCAAGTAAAATTGCTACATACTATCCAGCAAATAGAGCAGATCCTGATCGATGGGGGAGCTGGCTTGTCTGAGCCTACACTGTTTGCTTTAGCCCGATCAGTTCGTGCTTATTAACAGTTAATCATGGGCGATGACTGTACATTAGATTCGTTTAGGAATTGATCTCTACACGCTGTATTGTTTGTCTGCCTTACCGCATGCAAACAAGTTGTTCTTGAAAATCACTGCCATTATTTTTAAAACTATGAGTCGCGTTATTGTTGGCTTCTTAGTACATAAGTTCCCTCAAAGATCTCATACATATTATACGAAGACGAAAATCATTCGTCTTTACGCTGCTCTCCCTACCTACCTTAATAGCACAGCAGATTCTAATCCAGGACGAGACATATACTCCAAAGTTCTAAAGAATTAGTTCATCAATTGGTAAAATTACAAATATAAATCGTGATTGGAAAAGAAAGCTTGTATCACAGTAATTGTTAATTACCTGAAGTTCAGTGAACCATAACGAGTTGTGTACTTATTTACTCCCTTAAAACCGGATTCACGAAGTTTTTGCATATTTATCACGATTAATTCAAACCGGTGATGAAAAAATATCTGCACAACTACTCCGACTAAATGGCAGGCATCGTAGTCTGCACTTTACAGCATATCTCATTTAAATCAGTTTTCAAAACATGATGAAGGAAGCACAATTTACTCTTTCATTTACGAAAATGACCCAGTAGGCACACACACTTAGAGTACATGCATTACCCTTGCCTTCGACAAAGTTTGTAAAGTATTGCATGTTTATTCTCAGCAGTCAGAACATTTCGAAAATATATTTGATAAGTCACTGATTCCAAACAACAATACTTAAAAAGTATAAGTGTGGCGTTTGTATTAATGGATTTATGAAAGGCCTTTAGGTGTTTGTTTAAAAATCCTGTTATCCGAAATTTTTAATATAGGTTGTCAGGAAAGAAACACCAGGGAAACTTTCATCAGTCCTATTTATCACAAAGAAAAAAAACTCGACTAAACGGCCAGTAACTGGGCTGAAGTTACCTAGGGTGTTCCGCAGGTTTCCATTATGGGGCCATTATTGTTTATTTTTTAAATTTTAAGTAACATTTTATTTCATTCAGAAATATACTCTGTGGCGTTATGGAAATGATGTCACCTTGTTCTTTTACGTTCTGAGCTTCTATTCATAAATTTGATTTATTTTACACTTTAGCATGGCATATTTGATTAAAGAAAATTTTACGTTTATAATAATGTATGATCACAAACTAATAAACGAGTATATAAACAACTCTCAGCACATGTAAACCTTCTGTCTCTTCATGTTTGCCGGCAGTGATAAGTGGCTATTGAAAGTTTTTCTTTTAAAAATGGCACCTCCTTAGTTACAAGGTCAAATTGTGAAGAAAAAACATCAATAAATAATTTAAGACAGCCTAATATTGTTCATGTTCCCAGTGTGAAACAGCAACTGATGAACACTGATCTTTAATGATTGCTGCGACTGTTCCAGAAATGGTAAGGCAGTTTACACATTTAAAAGTAACATATCATAACTTTATTCTTCCAGGTACAAGATTACTTACAATATGGAGAATTGACATAAATAAATATACATGAAATACAACAGTTCCGCTTAACAACAGCATTTCACTTAAAAAACAAACAGCTGGCACAATAACATTAGAGTTCAACTAGGTAATAGTAAAATTTAAATGGTTATGTCAAAGCATGAGACAGGTTGTAGTTTTTTTCTGGTATATTATTTACCTTAGTAATTAGTATTGACCAAATAAAGGCATGTGTATAGGCGTTGAACATACGAAAAAGAGAAGATAAAGGGAAATATAACACTTATCGGGAGAAAGATGAATGAGAGATAGCGTTCGAATATCAAGTCCTATAGTAAGGTAATAAACATATAATAAATATAATTAGTGTGTTACATCGTGTTTGTGCATATAGCTTTTCGTTATTTTCTTAAAAAAAAACGCACTGACAAAACACACGCACACACACACACACACACACACACCACACACACAAACACACACACACACACACACACACATACAACTAAAACTCACACAAAACACAACATTCAACCGCGATTGACGTGGTAGCGCAATCGAAAGAGCATCGGCTCCAGATACGGGAGGCCCCGGATTTGATCCCGGTGCGCTACACTCCAAATTCGTTAAGTAGTGGTATAACTCTCAAGCAAATATAAGAGTTTCATGACTGATTAGCCCGCTGTCAGGATAATGTAACTGGGTGTGGCATCATGCCATTTGTTAACGGCATGCCATATATACATAGTGATGGCAGCACAATATCTGTTTACTTCAAGTACCTGCCCGTTTGTGATTATTAAAGTAAAAAACTATAAAGTTAGGTTTAAGTTTTAACAAAAGCGATACCAAGAATCAGCTTGTCGACGTCAAACACAACTGAAATTGCACCGAAGCATTTGTTTGTCCATAATTACGAATCTGCGATTTCTATCTAGTGTTTTCATAGACTGATACTATCTTCAATCTTTACCGCGTAAATGCGATTCTTTCAATAACGTATGCATTCGTGAAATGTTTAAGTGCGGTTTTATGTAAGATTTATGTCCTTTAACAACCATCAATCGGTGTAAAAGCAGAAAACCGACCGAGACAAAAGAATGTATGTCATGGTGTGTTGGCCTATCTCAGGACACCATTTCAGGTGTTTTTACAGTGATAAGATCTCGGGACTGGGTGGGGCATATGGTGGTCACTCACCACAGCTAGATATTTGACGCTTAACCCCGGGGCATAGTTACGATGTAAAGATACCTTTGATTCAAAATATAAGGGGCAGACTAGAAGAAATATCTTTATATTTATAGTCAATTGGGAAATAAATTCCTTTAACTTACAGCAGTCACTCTCGATCTCCTATTTCCTAGTTAGAAACCAGTACTCACTTACAACTACCTGGAGCAGTTTGCTGTATGACTACCCACAGGACTTACATCTCGTGGTCGGTCGGTGGTTCGAACCTAATATCATCTAGTCCAAAGGCCAACGCCCAACTCATTCGCGAGTATATACTCATATGGTGTGCTTTTAGTATTATCACTATTACACCGCTGAGTCATCGAAGCCCATATAAAGTCATGGGTGAGAAGTCACAGGTTCTATCATAGGCTCAAACATATCCGTTTGAATACGATTCGGTATTAATGCCATTGCCTTAACGAATAATATAAATTAGGCTACAAGTGACTGAACATCGTGCATGCGTTTACAGTAAGTGCAGCATTAATGTTGCGTCAAATAGGAAAAACATCCATATCCCGTAAACGATGTTGGTGAGACGTGAACCCACACATAGACAAAAGAACATCACATTTATTACTTTTTCAATATAACACAAAACAATTTCTTAGTTAAAGAAACCAGTGAGTTCGGTCGCGCTAAATTAGTTTAAAACTCATACTTCATGTTTTATGCCATTAAGAGCGTTTAGAAGTAAGCAATTAGAAGTATATGTGTTTTATTGTGTTTTTATGATGTAAATGCATATACATAAATAATTATCTGTTCAGATCAACAGTGGCTCTGTACTGTTACAGTTATGCAATGTCACTGTTGGCAGTATTGCCGAGGGCCTTACTGGTGTTGTGAACTTAACATTGCATCCGTGGCGCTTAAATGAAGCGACTTTATTTAGGACATCTACACGAGTACCATTTTTGTCCAGTTTGCTTTTATTTCATTACACTGACACAGTTTGATAATATTTGCGGCATCCAGTTAATGATGGGCGGAGGAAGACCACCCACCCATCCCCGCCCCAAATACTGTTGGATAAAACCACCGGCGCACCGCAGGTCAGCTGGAAGACCTCGCCACATGACTAGGCCGATGCTGGTTATGGTGTTGATGTGTCCGAAAGAATATTATCAGTAGTTTTATTGTTACATCTTAAGCGGATTATGGGTTAAAATATCCCCGGCTGGCGGTGGGCCTCTCTGATATGAAGCTTAAGTTTCCTACAAGTTTGTGTATTGACACAAACTTCAATGTGGTGGTACGATTTAGGTTTAGACTTCCCCCACTTAAACGTCAGTATAGTCATGCATACTCAAAAGTCTAAAATGTAATTGTATTTGAACATTGCTTGAATCGTTGAGGAGTAATTATATTTTACAGTGTTTGTACATTTTAAAACATGGGCCTCCTTGGCCGACTGGTCCCTTGCGGCGTGACTTTGTGTCGCCGCTTTGGGCGAAACTTAAAAATCTTGGAAGTTTATTTTCTGACATGCGTGCGTTGGTTGTTCTATCCAGACACATGTCTTTGATCTTCCTCAACCACCATTGCAAAAACTAAATGTCGTCAAAACTACCAAAATTGTGTCGATGTGATTTAATGAATCTTAAAACCAAACCATATATCATATCTACGCGTATCTGTTTTAGTAACCTCAATGTTATATTAACTGCACAAGACTGGTTTTTAGTTTTTAGTTTTAAGATAATTTCGTGTGATACTCCTGTCAGATTTAAAATCTGTTGGAGATTATGATAATTATTGTAGCTCTACTTGCCGACTGTCATCATATACATGCCCTAATATATGTGCCCTTAGTGAAGTAGAAGCTTAGGTTGGCGGGTTTGGCGACAGTTCATGTACATGGATATGAAAATATTCATGCGGTCGAGTGTAAAATGTATATTTGATTCATCCAACCTATCTGCCATGGAAGAGTTATTACGCACATTATTTGTATGGGCGGTGGCGTTAAAGGAAGGCAACTCTACACTTGTTTTAAATAAAATGTTATGACAAACGTTGACGTAACTAAGCGTTATTTGAGTAACGCGTAAAATGACATCAACATACATTTTTAATTGAAAACAGAGATGTAAATGCACTCTATTACATTTAAATATTGTAGGACAGGTCGATGTAATAAACCTACTTAAACTGCACCGCCTACTCACGCGACTTCTTATTTACGCATAATTGGTCTTGTTTATAATATCATTTGTCATACATCTACCTTGTTAACTGTAACATGTCGAACAACAATTCACTTATGGTTGGGATACAAACATCAAATATATATGGGGAATTGCAATTGATGCATTTTTCTATTTAAGCTGCCACAGATCAATTCCTGCCGCTCAGATACCGTTTATGTTGTGTGTTTTTTGTTACATTTTTGTTACGTTTACACCTTCATCCACTTGTTGAATCTGTTAAAGTGAACAAAAACGCCATTCACCTTATGACATCATTTTCTCAGAGTTCTAAAATATTTAAACTAGGTAAAAACCAATACTTTTAAAAACACACATTTTTTCTACCTCGAGATCTTGTGTAAACATTTTACAAAATATAGTCTTTACAAATAAAAAAAAAAGAATCATGTGGGGATGAAACTTATACAACTTTGTATTCAGAAGGTTAATTGTAATACTTGTTTTAAGCTCCAGGTACGGGAAGTCCCAAAGTCGTTAAAAATAGCAATGGTATAGCCCCCTTGCTAACTCTCAAGCAAATATAAGGGTAGTTCCACGACTGGTTGGCCCGGTGTCTGGATAATGTGACTAGGTGTGGTATCATGCCAGGTGTTCACGGCATGCTAGACATGGTGAAGGCAGCACTATATCTGCTTCAAGTGGACACCATCTCTAGATAACTGAAACTGGTTGGACGATAAACTCATAAATAAATATGAATACTTGTTTTCATGTTTGGCCTTATCGAAACTTTTATGATGTTACGAAAATTACTTCCTTCATTCCTTGTTTACTACACAGAACCACTTTTTAAAGATCCAGGTAGATATCCAACTTAAGATAGCCTCGCAAAAAGTAAGAACCACAGTGGACTTCTTTATAGAGGTTCTGTTGGTTTTATCTCTGTTTCTGTTACATTGCACCAACCCATTTATGGTTCATAACGACGACGTCCAACTATTTATTGGTGGAGGAAGACACCAGACATACGTCTCGATAGAACCACCCGCGCGAGTTGGGACTTGGGGGTTTTGAAGTTGGCGGCTCTAACCGTCCTGCTACGGTGTCCCATAGATTTCCTTCCTGCACTAATGTTTGAACAAGTAATGCGTGCATGGATCAGATTTACATAAGACACCATCTGTCGATTCAATATATACTTAAACACCACGTTATATCTGTAGTACTCACTATCTGGTCAATACCCCTTACAAAAGGTCTGAGTGTAAAATCCTAGAGAAATATTTTGTACACAACTGCATCGTTTACTTATACGATTCAGCGCAATACACTACCGTATTCGTGAACAAAGAACAAGGTTGTCTCAGGTTTCAGTACAGTAAGCTTTCTAACATACCCTTATAATGAGGTACAACCCTTATAATGAGGTACACCCTTTAATACACTGAGTGTTGTAATGGTCTTCTTACATGAGCGGGAGTCTTTTTGTGTTGAAAGCCAGTCCAAAAGCCAGACCCACTGATGAACGAACGTGCTGTAAATCTCGGCGAATTTCATTTCTCTGGATCGTAAAGTCAGTCATATTTGTGAATTTTTTTTTTATAAATTATGGGCTTAAGATCGTTGGCGAAACATTTCGAAGTAAATGCTTACTAGATATAAGTTGAGCTTTGGTTATGTCTTTTGAAATAATAAAACTTGTTACGACGAAACACTATTGTACTCTTTTTCAGAAGAGAGGTCTCTTCAACATTAGCTACACCTGACGTAGGCCAGCCAAGATGGCCGAACGAAAGATCCGCCATGTTGAAAATGTGTTCAATGACGAGTCTAAGAGAGGCAAAAGTGGCGGTCTCTTTAAGAATAAAAAGGCGCCACAACCGCCAAATGGGAAAGTACCTTTACCTAAGATAGGAAACTATCAGCCAAAAATGACATTAGATGGAACAGGTCCGGCATTTAGCCATCACGACATTGACCCCATTTCCGGTCATGTGGACAGACGGTCCCGGTCAAGTGACGACCATCGCCGCAGTGGTCTTGAGTATAGACAAGACATGTCCCCATCACCGCCACCAAGACGAAAACGGGAAATGATCATTGGCGATAAAAATGTCCCATTGACAATAGAGCACACTACTGACAATGATAACCCAGTTCCGCCACCACGGAGGAAAAGGAGAGCTCCTTCTGTTCCAGAGGATGGGGAACTTCTCCGGAACAATCCGATGTTCACTAGGTCAATGTCACAAAGGTCGGACGAAGAACGTTTAAACACAGATTTCGAAGTGCAGGGGGGTGATATAGACTTTGGCTCAGGGATTGACAATCCGGTGTTCTCTTCTAGGGAGCGACGAATAAGTGACCGGAGTGATCATAGCTTCGAACCTCGCGAGTCTGTAAACACAGAAATTAAGCGCAATGTCATACCAGAACCTGCTCCAGATTATGATGATGAAGAAGTCACGATAAACTTTGATGAACAAACAGATGAGCTCGTGTTGCAATACAGAAGTAGTAAGAGTTCGAAGCCAAAGCCTGTCTATAGAGATATCGATGGTGAGGACTTTGGCAAGTATCTTGAAGAAGATGAATATGAATTTGACAATCAGCGCTTCTTAAGTGGACCATTGCATGCTCAACCAAGAAAAGAAGGCAGGTATCAAAAGGGTCCTAAACCGAATGCACAGCAAAGCAAAAAGCAAAAACAAATTAACAACATCAACAAACGTAACACTATTCGTGATTTCTCATTTTCAGACTCTAAAATTGGCTGGGGTGATCGAACAGTAAAAAGCACATCTGCCAAAGGTCGGAATATTAAGCGTGAGAAGGAGAGAAACAGGGTGGACATGCAGAGTCACTTCAACAGTCGGCCTGGTCCTGGGTCGTACAGTGAGTTCCTTAGTATCAAGAACGGCATCCCACTGGAGAGCCCAAACAGCAGCGACAGTGGCGTGGAAATGGACGATAACGGACGTCCAAAAAGTGAGATTTTTTACCACCATCAGCCAAAGCATATACGCGGTGGCGGCAAATATGAACATAAGCCGAGCATGTGGCAGAGGCTGACATGGCGCTTCAAGCGGTCAGTCGACCTTACACCTGTTGATCAGAGGTACTGATTAAAGATACTGATTCATTAGCATGGAGGAGTAGCTAACTTTTTGTATAACAACAGGTGTCCTTGTACAAGAATAAACGGCATCTTATCATTCAGTTAGTGTAAGATTTCGGATGACCATTGACTTTGTGATACTCCAAGTTACTTTGTTCAAAATCGGTATATTAAATGATGACATTTCGACCAATGTATATATTTGTGTCCTTTATAGTAAATATTATTATACATATTTTTGCATTAGACAATTTTTTGGACAAAAATAAAGTAGCTGCCTAATGAACATCTGTTTATAAAAGGCTGTTGTATTGTCATTTTTGTCTTCTTTTTTGTTAAATGATTTGAGTAATAGTAATCAACTGAAAGAAATCAAACGAACGACGTCATGAAGATCGAACGATGTGCATTTCAACATTTTCAGAGGTATCACATAAGTGTTGTTCACCACTCACAGATTCATGAGTCATAACAAGTTATTTCTTGCTGCTGTAATACAGTAATATGATTAAATGTACATATTTCAGATTATTTATGTAATAACTCTAATTGTTTTGTATTTCTGTTATATTTTCCTGTACATTGACATTAATAAATATAGCAAAATTTTACATTTTCCAAGAATATTAAACGACAATTATAAAATAAAAATTATCCATAGATTGTATTTATTTGATATATAATGTTATGTTCTTACCATCTAAATTATGTCAGAGTTATACAGGTTTAGTGTAGATGCACGTGACCAATTACCTGTGTTCAGTGTAAGTGCAAACCATGGTCTGCGCGAGTACCTGAAACAGTAAGTGTCACTTATGTTTATACTCACAACATACCCCAAAACATTTGAAGGTAATAAAAATATTTCCTATTTAATGTTAAAATAGTGACATTTTAATACAATGTAATAATAATTATTAATATTAATAATACATTTTGGACATAATAATAGTTTGCTTAGTTTATGTCATGTCAGTTTTACCAATACTATATACATACAGTGTTTATAAGAAAAGAATAATAAACTTCCTTACGGTAACGTAAGTGTAACGGACAATATGTAGAAATTTAAAATTAAGGCAATCAATGTGTTGTATACATTGATGTTGATGTTTATGCCAAATTTTAAGACAATTGTCTATCCAGTTTTGAATTTATAGATATTTTTTCTTCTAAAAATTATGTTTAATATGTTTTCTTTTAAGAAATAAGAGAACTGCAAATATTATATTATGTCCTCTTCAGGAGAAGTGTTTTGGTATTGCGTATCGTTTGGAAACAAATTATAACATTAGACAAACCAAACAAACACATAACTTGATTGGTTTGACACGTAACTTGATTGGTTTGACACAGTAACTTGATTGGTTTGACACGTAACTTGAATGGTTTGACTCAAACTATCCCAGATAGGTAACTGTTTACAATCTCAACAGTTTTAGGCCGATTTTTTTCTGCTGACTGTGCTTTATTAAAAAAAGTCACCGAACTCTTGATAGACAAACGATTTATTTCAGAATTATCAGGTTATAAATTTTTAATCAAAATTAGCAAAATAATTCAATTAAAATGCATTTACAAAATAGATTTAAAACTAAACATGTTTTGATCTACATCTGGTAATTTGATTCAGAAAAATTGTGAAAGTGAAAAAATAGGAAGAAGAAAATGACCATGCGAGCCCATAGTTTGGGCCATACCGGGATTCGAACCCTCAACCCCCACTTTTGAAGCATTTTAACCTTTAATTTGATACTCTTCATTTGTAGGTGCATCATCATAGTTACTTTACCTTAGAGGAACTATTTTTATTGTATCAACAATATGCTAGTGTTATGTTACATATGATAAAATATATATATTGGACCCAATATATGTATTATCTAAACTGGCGGTCTCGATAATGAGAAGCTGTGGAAGCGTAGCTTGGTTCGGCCATCTGTAGACTTTTCGTGTACATTATCAGTTATTGCTGGCAATGTGATCATACTATCTCTTAGTTGGCAGTATTGGTCTATATAACCCATACTTATTTCTAAACCTGTTTTAGCATAACTCAGAAGTTATTAGACTTACAGATAAAGACTGCACATAAATAGTGTAGATCCTGATCAGGGAGTTCTCAGTCGGGAGCTTTGTGGTCGGATCTGTACGATTTGTCTTAGTAGGGTCAATCCGTGTGTAACAGGTTCAGAGGCAGTCAGACCTGATGATGAAATCTATAAGTCATACGATACGCCTCATACAAAATAGCTCAGGGTGACTTGCTAAAACTACAAAAAACCCACGTGGGTTTTAAAATAGCAATAGAGGTGTGAATACATTCGGTTTATGAGTTTTTAAACTAAACAATGATTTTTCACATGTGATGTTGTGAGACTTAAAAAAAGTCCTGATATGACACGTGACTTTTATTCCCCTATACACGCATATGTTTACACTGCATGTAGAAAATATTTAAGCGTGAAAGTATTGACTTTAGTAATAAATACATTTTATTCTTAATTAATATTAATTAAGTAGTATGCGTATACTTTTATCATCCTTACCAATCTTACATGTGTTTTTCGTCCAACACTGAGATATCGAGAGTATAATCTGTAATTGATATGGCTTGCAAACATATGACATGCATCGTGTGGGGGAATTCATTTGCTGAGCAATTCATATTAGCTTTGAATAAACAGTGTACTCTTCTTCACACCGAGACGCTGTAATGTAAAGACAATAAAACAGAAACATCCTACTCAGTGAATGAGAATCCCCAGATGTGTCATTGTTTAATGTCTTTATCATATACACACATATTCACAAATGTGTTGACATACAGTTAAACTTCTTAGAAATTATTAAACGAGTGTAAAGTTTGAGCTATTTCTTGAATCTTTACTAAGAATTACCAACAAACCCAGCAAATCCAATAAGGGGTCATATTTGCCGGCACTTGTCATTTTAAAAACAACAAAGTTGCAAACTTGGAGAAACCTATTAAAGACACGTGTTACAAATAATAATAATAGTTTCATCATATTGACGATGCCGCTGCAAAGACAATTATTTATCAATAAGTCCTGTGACCATTCCCCTAATCAACAAGTCAACATATCAATAACTCGTTAACTTCCTTGGTCTGATGAGTCATTTTGTGACGCTGGCAAACATGACTCACATGACATAATGAGTATATAAATTTTGTTGCAACAACAACAACAATAACAACAACACTCAGATATCATTTAAAAGCAGAGTCAAATATTTGATAATGCGAATAAAAACTATCAATCTACGTAGACAAAAACCTTGTTTGTTTCGAAAAGTCGAAAAAGACGAAAACGCAGTGTCATTCAAGCTTATAAGATTATGTCTGAAAGTGTAAATTAAGTGCATTAAGTACCAAGTATTTGTGTGGGTTTCTCAAAATGTTATGGATGATTTCATACGCATGTACCTCTGTGTCTACACTGCAAACATGTTTGAAGGATATGTAAACTTAAAGTTGCTGTGCAATCACATAAATATATTTACACATGAGTTTCCCGTTGTCAGATTTCGATGTTTAAAAAAAAGTCGGTTCATGAAAACGTCCTTTGTAAACACTTTTGTAAAACTTAACAATATTGAAATACCTAAAACCATTTTGTTAAAAGAACTGTCTGACTTACTGCTTAGCTCAGTTACTAACGTCTCCGCCAACGCAGATTTATTATATACACACACACGCACGCACGCACGCACGCACGCACACACACACACACACACATTTATATGTATAGACAGACAGACAGACCAGACCAGACAGACAGACAGTCAGACAGACAGACAGACAGTCAGGCAGGCAGGCAGGCAGGCAGACAGACAGGACAGACAGACAGACAGACAAATAGATAGATAGATAGATAGATAGATAGATAGATAGATAGATAGATAGGTAGGTAGGTAGGTAGGTAGGTAGGTAGGTAGGTAGGCAGGCAGGCAGGCAGGCAGGTAGATAGATAGATAGATAGATTTCCAATTCTGTAACATCAGTCACGTGACACACACAATACAATTTTAGCTAGAGTTTAAAAGTTATATGATTTTCACATTTTTGATATATAAAAGATTTAATTTGTCTATATATACAGACGATTTACATGCAGATTATAAATGGCCTAAAAAGCTACTTTACATAAGTAAAAAATATCACTAAATGTGATTTTAGATTTTAAAATGTGCCTTTGTCATGGAAAAACCAATAGCAAGTGAGACTAGTTTGATCGCCGAATATGATAAACCATTTTACATACAATTTCCCCATATCTTTGCATATCCTAAAGAAGCCGCTTTTTTCTTTTACTTTGCCTGATTTACTTTCAGAGTACGACCTGGAACAGAAAGAATTATTGGTCTTTAGTTTCATTGATTACGACAATTTTGTAATGATATAATGCTGTCTTCGAAATGCAAAGAAACTTTTCTGAGAAATCACATTCAGCAATTGTGCAAAATAATTATTCATATTGGTTTTTTGGGCTCGCACTTTATAGCATTCTAAACTGTTTAAAGCCTCACTTGTACAACGCACATGTTCAGCGTTTTGGACTAAATAAACAAGTTTGGTGATAAATTTCTTAAAGCATTGGTGACACAAAACAGAGCTATCACTTTTGTGAGAGGTGCCACATTTTATCCGATTCCTATTAACATTTTTGTTGGGTCGCCACCTACAAGGAAATTTTTTTGTTAAAAAAACAAACAAACACAGAAAGGTTAAAGTCACAAAGACAAGATAGTAAACCACTATTAGTGTTTATAATCTGCTATTCGCTTTTGCAGAAAATGCTTTACAAACAGCAAAATGCATAATGCTTTCAATGCTATCGAATATTCACAACAGACCATACGACTAGCACTAGTTTCTTCGATTTGGTGCAGAATTTTCTCAAAACAGCAGCAATATACTTTCTATTACCAAATTTAACCATGAACAAGTCAAAATTTCCTATGGCTACAGTTTTATTTGAATGCCCCGGATAACTTTACGACTGATTCCGAGGACGGAATTTCCCGAGGAGTACCTAATGGGCATCATTGTTAGGAAGCATCATCATTATCATTAATTAATAATTTGACTCAGCATAAAAATATAATCGAAGACAAGTTTAATGTCTTTATCATATACATTGTACACACATATTCACAAATGTGTTGACATCCATTTTAAAGTTTAACTTCTTAGAAATAATTAAACGAGTGTAAAGTTTGAGCTCTTTATTGGATCTTTACTAAGAATTACCAACAAAGCCAGCAAATCCAATAAGGGATCATATTTGCCGGCACTTGTCATTCATATATATATTACTGTTATAGGAGCATGTTTGCTTTTTTTAATTGGTCTAATGTAATTGGTTGGCGCCGGTTTAATATTTTATGCGTATTTTCTTTCGTATTTACTTTAAATACCTTAAAAAAACACAACAACAAACAATAACGATTAAAGTGTGCGTGATCTAAAACCTTATATCAAGTTATCTCTACAGATGCATGTTAAAGCAATATTACCACGCAGGTTGTGGGCCTGTGGGCCTGGGCTAGTTAGAGTGACATGAGCTTATGACCCACATAACTACATTGACCGCATTTCACATTTATTTCGTTTTATTCATGCATGGTTTAAAGTTTTTCTTGATAAATGAGCTTCAAAACGTTTAGAAGATTTAAAAACAACAACGTTGCAACGCTTTTCATTGATAAAACCTACAGACAGCACCATAACGCATTTGAATCAGAGACTCTTTACGCTGAAACACTCTGTTCTTATGATTCGTGTGTGATGGCAATTCGTTATAAGGAGATAAGACCCATCCCCTCAATCTTAGAGCGAGTGCAATCACATATCGCCTGCGTCTTAAGTCGTTGGGAGACAATACGATCAACTAAAGAAATGTCTTTTCAAATTTCCTTCAAACTTAACAAAAGTGAAACAAAAATGATAAAATATTCGAATCCCAAAACCGCTATTCGAATAGCGACTTGATATTCGAATATTCGTTAACATCCTTTACTCAAACCATTCATTGAACTTATTATGGCTGATGTACGTGATATCACCGCATGCATGTTTTGAAGTTTTTCTTGATAGTTGAGCTTCAAAACGATTAGAAGAAGTAAGCTTTTTTGTATCTGGGTTATGTACACATTGAACAAAGTTTAGTGCTTCCTTATATAAACCCACTTCATGCATTTTAAAGTGGTATATGTAATCGTTCCTAGAATACTTTTATGGATGGCGCCATCTTGTCTTTGTCTTTAAATTGGTTCTCAATTATTATTACAATTTAATCCTTCGTGAAAATTCAAACATGAATGACCTACATTTCGTTTTGTCAAATTGACATAATTACGAAATTCTGATCAAGCAATGAAACAGTATTCAAACGTAAATTTCTATGGAGTGGTGTTGATTTTCAATTTTAATTAACTCATTTGTTAAATACCGGTATATATTTCTATTTAACATTTTAGTATGCATCTTCCGTAAATTTCTATTTATAGCCATATTGATGGTCATTAATGCGATTATTCAAGTTGTTTCAGTATTCAAATTGTCGTTATTGTCACAAGATTTAGGACGTTTTTCATAAAAACCTGACATGCTTCACTTCTAAACATTATTGCATTATGCAATTTTTATAAACACCCTTCTGAAGCGAAGAAATAAAAACGCGCTTTGACATGTGTGTGTCATTTACAGACTAAGATACAATTATACAATGTATCTACCTCCTCATCGCATAGCAACGGCTTAAATGCTAAAAGGAGTCTAGGAACAGAGTTGGTAGATATTGCATGTCAAAGAAATCGATGTGAAATGACGTCTTCAAACGCTTTATACATTAATATGGTCAACAGTTGGTCAACTATTTGAACGTGCTAATAGATAGCCACTAAGTAAAAAGTGTCGTGGAGAAATGTGGCTGGAAACTGGACAAAGAATATATAACTAACAGTCTTAACAAACAGTGAGACATAATGAATGGACCGTCTTGTTTTGTGGTAACCAACATTGTAGGCTTAGTAATTGGATTTATAGGCCTCGTGATGAACTTGGTGTTTATTGTGCAAATTATCCGAAAACTTAATCGTGGCAAAACAGAGACTATCCTTACAACAGTAGCAATTTCTAGCGCGCTGTTCCTTGTAGTTGATTTCGTTTTAGGACATCTGCTACATTCACAATATCGTCCTGAATACATCGCTTGCCCGTGTTTTTCACTGGTTACCCTAGCAAGTGTCGCTGTTCTTCGAATTTGTGATTACTGGCAACTTCTTCAGGGTAGATCGACCAAATCTGAAATTCTCGTCGTTACCGTGACGTCGCTTTTTGTTGCCATTGGCGCGGTTTTTGTTGCATATTTTCTTGTCCGTGAAAGGAACCAAGCACGATTGTTCTATGCTTGCTACTTCATATTGTCTCACTGTGTCACCGGATTGGTTGTCATAGTCAGTTACGGTATCATTTTTGTGCGTAGCAAGTTCCTGAACATCCATGACCTGTCGCCAGCAGGCTCATCCTCGATCGCAGGCCAAATTCAGTCTCGCAGGGACGCCATGATCTTCCTTATTACAGTGGCCATGCTCGTCTTCTGGTTACCGGCTGCTTATCTACTCTACATAGATTTCCACTCCATAGCTGATTGTGTGATTGAACTCTGCATGCCCATCGGTACGATAGTCGTGCCATGCATCTACTGGTTACTTTCGGATGCGGGGCACGTCTCTCCAGCCGAAGTACAGACGACAAACGGACCAGCATTAGTTGAATCTCTTCCGGTTGATGGACAAACTGGAAAATGAATACTCACTTCTTGTTTCTGAAACTTGACTATTTACCACTGTTTTGTATTGTTTTCCATTCACTAACTTTTTAAATAATGCAGAAAGGCATTGGCAGAGCGGTAAGAATCGCAGACTTATGACTCCGCAGCCCATTACCGCGTTGGTTCGAGTCCCGGTAGGGCGAAAACTTTTATGTGGGGAAGTCTTCTAGCTGGCCAGTGGTATGCTAATTGTTTCCCAGACATCCTTGTTATTTAATTGGACATCGTCAATATGACCATAACTGTGTCGGTGCAATGTAACAGAACAACAACGAAACAAACAAAAACAACACAGCAGTAAATAAGGCTAATCGAGCAAATTTAAAATGCATGTATCTTAATGCGACCTTATTGGCTTTTTCTGTATCTTTACTGAAATTATTTAAAGGTCATGATGTCAAAAATGACTGACCACGTTGTGAATCTCAAAAACATGTCCGTTCAAATGTACTTTTCACTCATTACAAATAGTCAGAACAGATAAACTCGTTATTAACGATGTGCGTGGACTTCGTTATCTCCCCATTTAGGCATTGTTCTCGCCATACTAGTTGTCCTTATTACATTATAATTTCGTTTTTTTTGATACTATGTGAAAATAGTGAGTTTTTTCTAAAAAGCTCGTCGTTGCACAAATCTCATAAAATCGCTTCATTGCCGAACCAACATTCATTTTATTATAAGATAGCTTTGTTCAAAGTGTTAATGTTTCCCCTCTGCAACCTACCACACAGAGATCTGGAGAATATTTTTTTCTGATAACGCTCACATTTAAATTTTCGGCTTGTTACCTTCACCAAGATTTAAACACAAGCAAATGTTTAAGAGCCGCTTGAGTGCTTTTATTTACAAAGATGACTGTTCAAGATGAAAGTTACCAGTAGGTACTAGAATTATCCACTGTTTGTGAGGGACTTCATTTATGAATAAATAGGCTAAAACGTACATGTATATGAACATATCACAGATGATATTTATAGAAGCAACCATTCACGCAGCATTGCAAAAAGCTACAATCAAATGAGTCAATGCTTCATTTTACTGATGGTCAGCAAATGTCCGTTTACGTAACTTGAGCAAACGTACAAGTTAATGGTTTATGTATTACTTTTTTAATTAGTGCCTAAATGTTCAATATATGTATGAGTGTGTTAAGAAGTCGAACAACGACAGTATCAACCTGAATCGTGACAGATTTAGAAATCTATTACAGTGAAATTATCTCCTTGCTTTAAAGATTGATCAGATGTTCACAAAGGACGATGACTTAAATATTGTCATTTATCAGGAAATATAATAAAGTTTTATCAGAGTGAACTTTTTGTTTATTTTCGTGTGCTGATATTCGATTATATATTTAATTATTTCCAAATTGTGTGATATTTAATTATACATTGATAATGTTGTGTTCTTATAAACCAAACACACATCAGACTTATCAGTGCACTTAACTTACATGTCGGTAACTAGATATACATGTCGGTAACTAGATGTACTAGATGTACATGAATCAAGAGTTGTAGCGTAAGAAATAACTGTTGCTACGTGATAACTGTTGTCGTGGTTACTTATTTATATTTACTGGATGCTTTCTCACGTTTAATATGTTACTTTCTCATTCGAAATGGCCATATTCACCACCATAGATACAATGATCATAATTGTCCTCATTAGCAGTATAAGTAACATCGATCGTACTAGTCTTCAATGTCTCCTTCCAGCCATGAGAAGTTATCTTGTACAGCGTATGCTCTAATTCATGGTTATCAGCAATGCACTCATCATTAAAGGATGTAAATGTATAAAAAACGAATGTTCATAAGAAGCTATACACAGCCAATTTATTTTATTTCATATTTTATTTTTGAAATACAGTGCAGCGACCATTTACGATCATTATAGCAACGTTCAGCTTTTTGGTGGAGGAAGACCGCAAACACATGTCTGGGTAGAACCACCGGCTAGAAGACCTTCTCACATTAAGTCTTTCGCCGAGAACGGGACTCGAACCCACGCGGTTAGATACTAGGCAGTCAGAAATCGGCGACTCTACCACTACGCCACGTTGACAGGTATTTGGTGAATGTTAGCTAATTAAGGTAGTAGGTGATTGTTAGATTTCGTGAACATTATCTTTCAATCTCGTAGTAGATTAACTGCATTTGCGCAAGGATATCTGAATCTTGCCGAGGTATAACCATGGACATATTATGTCGACGGTTATTAATGTCCTATTCATTATCACTGTTTGTATGGTGTTTATCATCTATAATACGAAACATTGAATACGTTCGGTACAATGCAACATTGAGTTGGATTTAAAAAAGAATCGTTGACAAAAATCGGACGAGTCGCTTAAATGCTTTGAAGTGCGATATCTGGTAAATACCGTGATATTTGACATCTTTTCGTGATGTTTTGATATAAAATACAAATGAAAGTGTTCCAATCTCGTGTCAAATACTGCGTGAGCATTTACATTTATTTTTATACTTGCTATATATTAACACGAATATATGGGCGGTATGACCCTAATTTTTCGTTAACAGCAATTCTGGCATTTAAACTATATTATATAGCCTTATAGGTACGGGATATGACACAAAATAGGCACACAACACTGACCACTAAAGTTCCACGCCGTGTTCTACCAGTTTTTACAAAGAAGCCTAGTTTTATTATAATTATTTATCTCAATGTGAGAACACCTACAAGAACATAATTTATATTATTAAAACAGCTTTAAGATGAAAATTGTTTTTGTCCAGCCTAGGAAAAAAAGATAATGGGGATGGGAAGAAAAATATACCAAAGTGAGACATTTTCAAATCGCCACGCTATACATATGGATAAATTACCGGTATATAGGATAGAATTAACGTTTAAATTACAACCTTAATTTTATCTACTGAAGGGACACAATGGTTTGTTTTATATTAGTATGTCCCAAACCTGTTACTAAAAATAACCATCGTTTATAAGCCAGAAATAATATTATGTGAAATAAATGCTTTTGTGGAGGAATAAGAGAGGCAACTTCTGTATTTCAGCAAATGGACTTAGTTATTCCCCTTAGAAAACAAAACTTGTGCACATTTCTCTTTGGTTTTAAGTCTAATACGCGATTGTCTACTTATTTGGAGCATGTGTTTACTTAAAACATATTTGTGCTGCCTTCACTGTGGAAGCATTTTAACTTAACTCCTAATTATTTAGACATTCTTAAGAGTATCATGACCTGCCTTCACAATAGCCCATGACATTTAAACATGTAATGTATTCCCTCTGCATTTTAAAATGTTCTTATAGCAACCTAGATTGCTGAATGCATGACTACCTATTTCGGTGAGACATTATGGTCTCAAGTAAATATTCTACAATGTCTTATTTTTATTGTTCGCATTATTTCACATTTATTAACACAAAGGATGTATAAAATGTACATCAAACTTTTGAGTTATATTAGCATATTAGTTAAAAAATTGACATTAACACAAAATTTTTAATGTAAAGATGATTAAGTGCATGCACTGAATACATGACTTATGTGTTGTCTAAAACAAACTACCGTACATGGAAAACATTGTAAAAGATAACATATTGAAAACATAAACTAAGTAAGTAGTAAAGACTGAAGATCAAATAGGCAGATTCAACAGATATTATTATGAAACTTATATTTAAAACAATTTTCAAAGTCATAGAAGCTTTTGAAATGAATATCTCGGAATTTAATAATTTATTTCGACATACCACAGAACATGGTTTTGACACAGCAAAACAACTAATTAACAATGTTCTTTCTTTTAATTAACACCATTCAATTTAGAAATAAATAGAACAAAAGCAAAGTACAATATCACTTTTATTGACTTTATATCATTATTAACATCTATACAATAAGTATACAACAGACGTGGTGTGAGTGAAATGTTCTTTTTTTTTAATAAAGATAAATGTAATTAAGTTTCTTTTCAGAGTCTTTGGCAGCAATACTTTTGACCTGTACATAAAGTTGTTAGAAAATTACTTTGAATTTGGCCATAATATTGACAAATTTAGCAGAATTAAAATGGGATGAAGACATTTATTACAGGTCTGTAGACCTTGATAGCTGCTGGTATTTCCACTGTTGATGTCGCAGTCACAGGTGTCCTCACAGGAGTAATGGTCTCAGTGACTTGTATCCCAATATATTAAAGAATCCATGGATGGTGATGATGAGTGTGGATGTGAAACCTGAAACAAACACAACATAATATAAATAAATTTTAAGTAGAGTAAAACCTTGCTTAAGGACCACCCACATAAATGAAGCACCCCACTATGAGGGACACTTTTTTTTTCTAAAACCGTTTTCTCCTTTCTTTATTTTAATGTCACACAACCTCAGAAATCAGGGCACCCCCCGGGACAGTTATTTCAGAACCAATTAACAAATTCACACCTTTCTTAATCACTTCTACTCGGGCTTGCACCAAGTGGTCCAGTTAAGTGTCATTAAATCTAAACTACTAGAGTTAACAAGATTGTTTGCACATTTAGCAATGTACAGCTTTTTGGTGGAGGAAGACCCCAGACACATGTCTAGGTAGAACCACCAGCACACCGCAAGTCAGCTACAAAACCTTCCCACATTGGGTCACTTGCCCTGAATAGGACTCGAACCCACTCGATGCGAGGCTAAGCAGTCAGAGAAGTTACAAATCGGCGACTCTACCACTACGCCACTGGTGCCCCTTTGCATGTTTTACAACTTCAGATTATGACAATGCAGCTTTATTTACGGTCATCATAAAGAAGTCAGTTATGGTGGTGATTTATTTGATGTTTATAAACTGATGTCAGGTCATTAGTTGTATATGTTAAGCAGTGCAAAAGGCTCTAGGTGAAATGATCTCATCTCTCCTTATCATTGAGGTAGGCTTCAAGAAACAGGCAGTTACAGTCTACACCAAAAGCAGACAGATAACGCTTACCAATAACTAACATTCTGACATACACTGTTAAGTAAATTATATGTGCTATAGAATTTATGTGCTATCACGTTAGAAAAACCGTTTATAACATGTTCTGTTTTAAATGTCTAGTTAAAAAAATTGAAATAAATAACAAATAATAAAATTTTATATTATGTTTAAGTTATTTTTGTGAAAAATGACTAAATACCACAAAATAAACATTAAAACCTACAATAGAAAGAGCAAACCAATAAACTATAACACAATAAGTACACTAGATAATATTAATACAATATAAAAAACAATACAATATTAAACATTTTAAGAGATACGATAGTATTATTATATGAACTTACTGAGAGGACCACCTCGCTAAGTGGGACACTTTAAAAAAAGAACCACAGGTGGTCCTCTTATAGAGGTTTAATGTATAGCATGGTTTGAAGAAAATTGTACCATAAGTGACATATGTTGATAAGTGTCGAAAAGATGGAAAATGTCTCAAAATTAACATGCTGAGCTAAGGACCCATATGAACCATGGTGAAGTGGTAGAGTAGCATACTTGTAATCCTCTGACTGCTAAGGATCATATTTGCTGTATTGGGGTCTTGGCCAGGGCGAAAGACATATTGTGATAGGCTCTTCTAGCTGATCTGCAGTGTGCCAGTAATTCCATCTATATATTTGTCTGGGCTCTTCTTACATAAAAGCAGCTGAATGATTCTTTAATGACGATAACTGTGACGTGATATATAGTTTAAAACAAAACAAAACTTTGATAAACTTAGAAACAATTAAAACCACAGTGTTCAGCTAAGAACAATTATAATCAAAATTAATAATTGTGTCAGTCATAGAAATTAGGATTGAAATTTACAAGCAAATCAGGCTAGTAAATAAGCAATTTTCACTAGCTGGAAAAAAGATTTTAATTTTACAAGTAAGCCATAAAAAAACTAAGATAAATACGGAAATAAACACCATTTAAGTATCAATCGTCTCGTAACTTCATGGTTTGTTTCCCGGGTTTTGCACCAGAAACATGTTCCAGTTTAATTTTCTTTGCCATTTTGTTCTGTGGCCTGCTGATTTTAATTTGGTATAGAACATAATGTATTATGCGGGCATCAGAATACCGTGTGGTTTCTGCACAGTTAACATATTATCGGTTTAGTGCGCATAACATGTTTATGATCCAAGCAATAGCTTGCCGAATGAAATAAGAAGCTTAAAATTTTACAAATTAAAAATGAAAGTACAATGATTTTTTAACGATCAGGATCTTAGAAGCCCATCGGGCTAGTAAAATGGGAATGTTTACTAGTCTGAGAGAAAATCTACTATTTTTTGTTGTCGGGCTAGCGCTAAGTTCTACCACTGTGTTGAAAACAACTGCATTAGGAAATAGCTTTTCTAATTACAATTAGTTTTTGCTATTCCTGACATAATTACAATTAGTTTTGCTATTCCTGACATAAGTTTGTAAACAGTATATTTTTATACAGTCAACCAGCAATTACTTTGAGACTGTATTGGGAGGATAACATTTTGTAAAGGAAATTTAAAAAAGAAGAATAATCACACAAAAAAGAAATAGTAAATATCTTACATGAAACAACATAATGTATGTCTAGTTTGACTTCACATTATTCACTGAGACGTAGTGATAGAGAACTACCAACAGGAACAGGGTGACGCCAAGAGCATTGGCAAAGATAGCAAGCTGCACATCAGTGATCATTCTGAAATTAAAAAAATCATGTCAACTCACAAACAGTGTTGAAAAGTTAACCCTCACTGTCCCAAAGCATGTTAAATGTGTTTATTACTAATACGTTCTTTGTTTCTGGCTCACAGCTTCATGCAAAGGAACAAGTCCTATTAAAAGGGACTCATCAAAAGATAGTGCAAATTCTGCTGAGATTACACAAAATCTTGACACCTGCCAGAGTATAATTCGAGACCTCTATCCACTTAGTACTGTTTAATGGTCTATAAGGATCTCCTGGCTCCAGAATGGAAACTACCTTCCATTAAAGTTTTAGCAATATTGCAATAATTAATTTGCAACATATTTATAAAACATACCATTACTCTTCTTTTACCTTATAATAATACAATAGTTCTTTCAATTCGTATTCTGCCAGTGATAAACAATGACACCAATAAGTGTAAATTTCCAGAAAGTGATATTTTACATTCAGCATGGTGAATTTAAGAACACATGGCAATCAGTACTGTAAAATTGACAAGTAACTGTAACTGGAAACTATCACTGCTCTGTACTGTCATTTTCCTCTATTCTGGTCTACCAAGAAGACGTATATTGTGCATTCCACATGCATTGTTAATATGACTGAGCTCCACCAAAATGTGATACCATTTGCTGTGACCACTCTTACAAGGAAATGAAAAATTGGACGCTGTCCTCGTCACCAACACAGTGTTCTTACCTTTATCTTAACCTAGTTCCCTGGTATCAGATAGCAGAGGCAAGGTACTAATGAAATAAGACAGCATTTTACCTTCAAGGAGTCAATAAACCAATTGACCTCTAGGTCTAGGGGGCTAGTCCACTACATGACTTAAATCTGGGACCCTCTTCTGGTTCCTAATAAGAGCCATCAAAACTTACAACTACTAAATGATTATTTGTTGTTAACTAAGTTTGGGAAAGGATTTTTCTCCTTTTGAATGGCGTCAGAAGTGTTTGACTGGCTCATATTGTTGCCTGCATCGTCATTCTGGAGAGCTTACTAGCTCTGAATAGTATATGGGATGAAATGTAATATAGTGCATATAGGCACTTCCAACTGCCTTGCTGCTGGGTTAACCCTTTAGCGATGTTGTTGAGTGTCTGTCTACAGAACTAAAGGTCCTTGGTTTGATACCAGCTAGGGACAGGATTTTTCTCCAACAGATTTACTTTAGGATATTCACAACAACTTAAACATAGCAAAAAAATGATGTCAATTTGATTATGTCAGGTCGAAATTCTCTTTAACCAAAATTTTTTGATGGGGCTCATAAATGTCTTATTTTCATGGTAGAAATTAGTCTGGATTTCACACATCGTAACTATTTTATTAAATTCGCCATTCCATCATTGAAAATATGTCATTGTCATAATAATACAGGGAACCTGCTTCAAATTTCCTGTTCTCTTATGTAGTGAATCATAAAAAAATGAATCAATTTAATGCTAGCGAATCAGATTTAGACTAAGGTTGATAAAAACCCCATAAAAGTGCAGTCGTCCGAATACTAGTCTAATTTAAACAAAGTGACACTTCTGCACGGTTTTACTTATCGATCTTTTGAAAGTTTTAAATAATAATTCATTATACGGTAATTTAAAACAATGTCCACTATCACTGTTTATTGATGCGAAAAGTGTATTTCAGTCTTTTACTTACTTGAAATATTCTTACTTGAAATAACTAAGTTATATACACGAAATTCGCCGAATGTGTACGTGTAAAATCGTTGGTTCTCAGCGATCCACGTCAAAATATGGGAACCAAACCGCTGTTGTTCAATTCTCCGGGATAAAGTTGACATTCCTGTAGATTTACGGTACGGAAATAAAGTTTTTTTTGGCGTCCGCGCCCAAGCGCGGCGCAGTTATTGAAATGCGTTTAAAATTGGTAACTGGGCTGTTTTTTGTAGTTATAAGGTCACTTCTAGAAATAGGCGAGGTGTTTGAGTGGTTATAATCTCTTCGTACCAATTGAACCTCGTACCCTGTAAATATGTTATTAATTTAGCACGTGGATTAAGTACGTGGATTAAGTAGAGTTGTTCTTACATGTGGAAAATAATGCAAAAGTAAAATGTTTTAAGAAGAACATTCAACAAAAGAAAATGTTTTCACAAAGCAGTTGTATGTATGGGCCTTAATTTTCATATGTTAAGACCAACAATCTTATACCGTGGACCAATAATTACCATATTATTAACAAAACAACTCATTTAGTGTATACATGTATACATTTCCTGATTTAATAAATAAATCATCATTAAAACCAACTATCCATAAAATATTCTTAATGCCAAATAATTAACTCTTGAATATTTAAGAAATTTTCACACACACACACACACACACACACACACACGCACGCACGCACGCACGCACGCACGCACGCACGCACGCACGCACGCACGCACGCACGCACGCACGCACGCACGAACGCACGCACGCACGCGCACACACACACACACGCACGCACGCACGCACGCACGCACGCACACATACACATATATGCTCACTTATTTTATATGTATTGATCCAAGTATTACTGCAGGGCGCAATTAAGTTTTTTTTTTATTAAGTAATTTACTGCTGAATTAGCATAATCATAACCGTTTAAAAATCAACATAAAATCTATTCTTAAAGTTGTGGCGTCACCCTATAGACATTTCCAATACCAATTAGAAATACAATATAAGAAAAAGTTGATGCAGAGCAGCAAAGTATCCGGAAATAATATATCAGAAAGCTACGCATATTTAGCATAGCAGCATTTAGCACCACTTTATTTGCAACTTTGAAATTTAAATAGGACAACACAACAACATCTGTGAACAACACCTACTCAACAAATGCTGAACGCCAACATCCACCTTAGTGCGATGCATATTTACAGCACGCAAAAACATTGAATTCATATAACCTATTTCTTTCTTTACAATATGTCTCCAATAGTAATATTTTTTGAATACAAAAGTAAAATCATGAAGTTTAAATCTTAACAAACCTTGAATACCGAGCAAATATTACACGTATGTCTATCAAAGTGTTCGGGCACATGTGTTTGATAATTAGTGCAGATCGGACCTGGTAGCGCAATTGGTAGAGCGTCGGCTACAGGTACGGGAGGCCCCGGATTCGATCCTGGGCCGCGACATAAAAACGTTGTAAAAATGGTAGTGGTATAGCTCCCGTTGCTAACGCTCAAGCAAACATAAGGGCAGTTCCACGACTGGTTGGCCCGGTGTCAGGATAATGTGACGGGGTGTGGTATCATGCCAGGTGTTCACGGCACAGTGAAGGCAGCACTATATCTGCTTCAAGTTGACACCATCTCCAGATAACTAGAATACTGTTGGTGGGATGATAAACCCAATAAACAAACATAATTAGTGCAGTCTGTCGCAATATAAACCAAACACACAAATACTTGTTGTAATATTCACTGAGTTGTTATTGCGCGATTCGACCCCGAAAAGCTTTTTGTTGGATTGTAAAAAACGACCAAAACTTCGATTACTGATTACTATGAAAGGAAAACAATATATCTTTTATACGAAGAAATGCTTAAACATGAATATTGCACCAGATATTTATTTTTGTTTATGTAGTAGTTCTTTAGAAGTCACATCAAAAGAAAAGGAGCACTTAAGTATATCTGTAACAATGTGTTCTTTAACAGCTGAAATAGAACAATTATTTCCGTTTTAAAAATACGATCGCTTCTTAAAAGCTGTGGCGTCACCCCAAAGGCATTTTCAGAACCAATTATAAATAAAGGCGGCGACCCAACAACAAGAGCTAGGATGTGACACACCCAAGGTGCCGTAGAGAGCATGAGCTTTGAACGAGACGATGACTAAACTGGGAACAAAATACCATCTTACTTCCGATTAATTACATAATAAACATTTGAAGGTAACGAACCATAACTCGGATGGATAATATTGGCTGCTTTGTTTTCCTTGTACTCTGCTACAACTGTTTTTACAAGCTGCATTGCTAACATCGGTATGCTCGGTTCCTTTTGTAAAACAATTACTGAGAATTCCTATAAATGCCGGCTACCTTTTATAATTGCAAGCTACACATTATCGTTGCAAGCAACAATGTTGATAAACAACGGAATCCTCAGTTATTTTCTCTGAAAAATATCTCGTAGAACAGCTGCGATTTCCTATTTTTGCCAGCTACACACTATCGTTCGCATACCAAATGCATTCCATAAGAGACACCACTCTCAAGATTGGCGCCAATAAGGTTCGACGTTCTCAGCGGCCCAATAATATGGTTATCGTATGACTTCCACTTGCCAGATCAATGCGGTGGCCATATTGGAAACGCCTTTTTTACTATGTTGCTTACAGAGGTACTCACAGATTAATCGATTCTTCGCGAAGATGTGGTACGCTACATGTGCATAGACTAGTTAATATACGCTGAGTGCGTAAAGGACTAAGAACACTAATTTGATCGGTTTTGATCCGTACTCGTCTTTGACGACAGCCTGATGACTTACAGTCGGACATTGCATATCCAGACATAGTGAACAATCTAGTGTTTCAGCAAAGTGCGACAACCAATTAAATATTGGTGGAGCTAGATCCTAGACTTGTGCCAGGGTAGAACCACTGCGCACTGCAGGTTAGCTGGTAATCCTCCACGACCAGGACTCGAACTCATGCACTCTCTCGGCTGAGGAGTTACAAGTCACCAACTGCTTGGACACAGGCACTGCTAAACTTTGGTTTTAAAACAGGGTCATTTATTATGTGTACTGGTTTCAATTCTTTACATCATGTTATACTATGTTTTCATTGCTTTAAGTTCCTTAAAACCCATGTTATGGTTGTCATATTTATTAAATGCGATCGAATACCATTACATGCTCCAATTTCCTTAGCAGTCTGTTTGTTTCTTAACTGCTTTTGCTTTTCCTGTTTATTGATCGATGAATTTACTGTCATTAAATACTTGTTACCGTTAAATGTGTTGTTTTTAATTCAGAAATGGTTTGGTTCTAAAAGAAGTACTGGAACTTGAATTCAATATTCTGTGAAATTATTATTCTAATATAATGTAAGTTTGTTAAATTTGCTAAAAGGTAGGACAATAATAAAAATAAAAACACTATGTGCTATTATTTATTGACAAATGTCAATGTGAAAGCAAAACCATTTAAAAAAACTTAGCTGTAACAGCTAGTTCAGGCTCGTTCTGAAAACAGTTTGTTTCTTACACTTTATTAGAGCTGGTATCTGGCAGTTTGGACGAAACAATTTTCTCTCATGCATTCAAATAAATGATGTTTGCTTGTAAAGATCCCGCAAAATGCTGTTTTATATTCCGGACTGGATTCTTTGGCTTTATGGTGAATAGTAGCTTGGTAATGGTAAGGAGTGAAGTTATAGAAGTGGTGATGACAAGAGAAATTTAAAACGTTACTCAGGGATGAAGCCATACAGTTGACACTCTAGCTCATGCCATACTCAATACACAACCATTTACTTGTACCAATACAAACTGTCTAGGTTATGTATGACATGTTACTTTTCCCCATGTTGCCCCTGGCTATTTACAGCCCCTTGTCTGAAACTTGTTGTTTTAATAGTCTAGACCATATGGCTTTGCTTCCTGAGTGTCAAAGGCCAGGTGCAGGTGGATTAGCATTACTTTCTCACGTGTATTATAGGTTAAAAAAGAAGTTAAATTAAAATATCTGAGTAATTTAATTATCAATATGATTATACATTATTTCAAGTTAACTAAATTAAGATTTCTGCAGTATTTTAAGGCAAAAAAAAATCATAGTTGTATTTGTCACTTTGTGGAGTATTTTCTAGCAGGTAAATACCGGGGGTTGAATTTACCGCCCAACCTTGTTATTACAGCCATGTAAAAAGTAAAGCATAACACATTGCCTGTCATTACAAATAGGTTTTTCCTATCTGAGATAACCTGAAATCATCAACGTGCCTATTTAAAAAAATGGACATTTAATGCGATATTTTTTAAGATTCACACTGTCGAACAATAAAGTTAGTGTAATAACAGTCTTCACTTTAACTAAAGTTTATTCAAGCATTATGTATAAATTTCCCAGAATAGAAGTAACATGTGTTGTTACATGGGTACAATATTAGCAAACTGTCGGATACCACATTACAACCACATACACGGCGTTCTATAGACGCTAAACGTCAATGGTCATTGATTCCTCAGTCAAAATTTTCAAGGGTCAAATATCTGGGGGTAAATTTTGTGCATCAAGCATCATGAGGGGCACATGCTGACAACATTTTGTCTAAAATTGACCTTGATGGAAATTATCGATACTGTTGGTAGCTTTTTAGTTTATTTAGGACTAGTAAATAAGCAATATATTTCTTAATTGTTTGTTAATTATCTGTATCTTAATAATAACAATAAAATAAACAACAAAATAGCTATTAACATTATAACATACTTCCACAGACATATTTTCTTTCGACTTTTAATGCAATCCAAAACACTTAAAACGCTTAGCTACAATGAATGCTCTGTTCAAGCGCGAAAGCAAGACGTCCGAAAGTTTTCTCGTCCTTTCCCCTTGGTTTGTACTGACGGCTGGTAATGAGAAAAAAAGAAATCTGATCCGGATTATATATTTTGTGACAGTTCACAACACTACAAGGCTTAATCATTGTCTTCCTTGCCTGTAATGGTTAATTATAAACAAAAGTGCGCTTTCACGGTACTGATATGTTGATTCACCTTACCACAAAGATGGCGGACAAACAGGTGCGCGCGCATCTTGGTGAAAAATCGATAACCATCTATAATATGGTTTGCATGGGTCATTGAGTTTATACTTAATGAAGGATTGACTAGCATTACAGGACTTTCGTTATTTGCTTTATTTAACCTATTGTTGTGTAAAGAAATTGTAATTAATTTAAAAATGTCATCTACAAGAGTACACATGGCATGCTACTATTTAATTCTTAAAGTGAGTAATAAAACTATTACTTTAACCTTCATGTCAAAGACAACTAAAAGCAGCAAACACATCATCCCAAAACAACAAGAAACAAGAAACAAAAAGAAAACAAAACAACAAAAGGATTTGACCAAAACCGACGTTAGGGGAAAACCATTTTTCGACTCCTTACAAAAGCGAAAATTTGCAATAACATCGGATTGCAGATAACAAATATATGTTACAAGAAAAATGCATCAAATTATTTGGTAATGAAGCCCATCGACATATAACGCGTTAGTAACGCTTTTAAGATTTTTTCTAAATATTATTTTTTTTCTCTCCCCACCTTCACCAGCTAGAGTCAAGAGTAAATTACAATGGACATCGTTTGGAAATCTTAAGTTTTACAGCAAAGTATTTGTCAATGTGAAAGTAAGAAGATTTTTTTTTATTAAAAAAGTCCCTGTATTGTATGACTTATAAGTACTTTCTAGAACGGGGACAGTTAATTGGATCGACAGATTGACGGACGAATGGACATGCAGGCAAACAGGCAGAGTTTGAACCGACGGATGGGCATGTGCACATGTGTTCTTGTTAAGAACCCATTATCGTACACTGTCGATTTGATAAATTTATTCTGTCACACGGTGCGGGTAGTTTGCATATGCCTTATACATGTAACAAGATCCTTCCCCAGTTCACCAATAAACTGTATTTGGCTGGGTCTTTTCAGGTAACCATTATTTATTTAGTTGCACGAGAGAAAAAAAATGGCCCAAACTGTTGGGTAGCACCTTTAAACCATGTGACTCAATTTGACGCCAGGTTAAGGATACTTATACTTACCGATCAAAAATAGACGTTTCTACCACTAAGCTTGGGAAAAATAAATGAGATCAAATGTGCATTTTTATATGTTGTTAAATAATAAGGCCTCAAGCTGTATTGAAATAAGTGTTTTTTTACGGATATGTATTGAAATATGCCGTGATGATGTTTATATATGCGAATTTATCTTCATTGCTTAGTTATCTGATGTTTTCAGACTAAAATATATCTTTAGACAATAAGCGTATAACAGACATCATAACAACAATAACAGTATTAGTAATAAACTGTTTGTCGTTATTATGTCAAAATCTTTAAATTCATGGCCAGAGATTCTATCTGAGAGAAAAGAACGATAACTATGCAAATGGTTTGTAATTGAACAAATGTTTCCGAGGATTATTTATAACATGAACTGTTTACGTAAGAAATAAATAAAAATATAATTAGGTATATTGATAGAAGTGATTGTTTGAAAAAAAGCAGAAAGTCCGATACAAGTACATGTACGAGAATCTTCATCTAATATTGCTTTTCACAAAGCCCTGACGCTTGATACCTCAAGTTCACTCGAGAAACAACTCTTGCATAAACTAAGTGCAGCACTCATGCTGTATTTCCCCGACACTCGTTTCACCTGACTAATCATAAACATTACTTTTCTCTTTATTGCGCCATTCGACGATTTCTCTAACCAGCACGTCTATACCGTGCAGACTATGTTAGTGACAGCTTCATCAACAAATACCAATCAGAGTTGTCGTGTATTGGAATTTCAAATCAATTAGAGTAAACAGAATCAAACACCAGTACCGATGAGCCTAATTTATCTCGGAAGCCGTCTTTGTCCAGCTGAGCGACCTGGTAACGGGATCTTTAGAAATCCACATGGAAAAGTAATCCCGGCAAGTGTGTCGCAATGTTAACTGGAACACGACTCATTGCTTTTGGGATAAATCTCGATCGATGTCTGCCGCAAGATCAAGGCGTTACAAAGCATGCTAACAGAGTTTGGTATGCGCATGCATGCTTGTGGAAATAATATCGACGGATGTGATAAATATATTTACGCACCACCATGAGCTACATTGAACAATACGTTTGTTTTAAAACCGAGTCAGGATTTAACGATGTTCTTATTTTAAACAGGATAGATGTACTTGATAGAACGGCATTGAGACCAGTCATAAGAATAGACTAGAAACCCCATAAATTATTAGGATATGTACTTTTACAAGATGTATTTCTACCGAAAGTTAAAATAGTTTCCCTAATTTTCCTAAATGAAGGATTAAAAGCTGTATCCGTCACTTTGTGACGTTGAAATTACCGCCACAATGGGCAAAAATTACAAATTTGTCTGACAAGGTTCTACCAAATACTTATTGTTGATGTCCTGTATTTGTGTGGATGTTAACTGTCAATTAGCAACAAAATCCATGACGTCCACTGGTCGAATCCTAGCTATGTATGTACATCACAGTTTGCTATTTTTCAAGTCATCGTACATATGTATGTCACCTCATGGCCAGTAGAGATAAAATCGTTTTGACTACAGAGCAGACAGTCTTAAATCCATTCGTAAGCCTCAAACCAAATACCTGTATGCACTACACGCTGCTTACGTAATTATGATTAAAATAAAGTGTCCGAACCACCGTAAAACGTAATCTGGATAATTATCGGAAACATGATTTAAATAAATTTTCAATATTCGAAGTATTATCTGGTACGTGGTCATTACTTTTTAAACAAGCTACGGTATATTTGTTAATGTTATTGCCTCTATTATCTAGTTACATGAAAGCACAGTACGTTCGTTTTCACGTGTTCTGTATGTAATGTGTTAGTTTTCTTCACATGTTATGTACAATATAGCATCGTATTCCACGCCATCCCCGCTGACCATATCAGAATATTCATCGGAGGCAGTCAGTATTCCGCAAAGCTAAGTGCGTATCACCATGTTGGTTCATCTTTTGCCTTTTTGCTAGCACTGGGGATTTTATAGCTGATATAATGATAAGAAGTTTTAAGTATGTGTCCTTATCATTTCTTTGGTGTTAAGTTTTTGCCAAACATTTACCATTAACAATATATCGCCAGGAAAAAAGATATTACCTGTATAGACCTGTATATTTCTCTTCGACTGTAACATTTTACAGAAATTAATAATAAATACATAAATAAATAAAAATAAATAAATCACACAGAATGGAACAAAAGGCAAGGAATGGACCGCGTCACGCAATTTGAAAGGGTAGTGTTGAATACGAAATCTCTCTAAATAACTAATTAGCACAATATTCAAAATACTTGACTCCGTGCATTTAGATTCAAAAGATGTGGTTTAAGATCTCGAAAAGAATATATTAAAGCCATACTAACGCTCGCGAAACAATGCACTCGTGTTAAACAGTTTAAAAACATAAAGTATGGGTCACAAAGGATTGGCAGACACAAAAGCTATTGGCCCATCCTTTCTTTAGTAATTATGGCTTTAAATTAATGAAGTCAACATTGGCGTCCTGTTCAAAAGGTATTCAAATGCATTATTTCTCGAAATAAAATACTTTAGCAGATTAAACATTGTTTCCAGGTAAATAAGACTACATAGACAATTATGTAAGGCTAATTAATACAGAACCTGACCATGTACCCATGATACATGTACTACGTTCGTCTCAGATAAACATGACTAAAGAGGACGACACGTATATGTTTGCCACAGATTTACAGAACGCGACCAGAACCTATGTTGGCATCATGTTAATAGGACTTAAACAGTTTCTTAAACACTTCCTGTGCTGTATTTATAAAACAGGACTCTACAAGGGCCACTGTTGGTCTCATAAAACAGAACTGAAGCAGATCATTTGTTGACCACAGATGCAAACCAGATTCAGTTTCAGCACCATGGTAAAACTGAAACTGACGTGATAACCAGGATCAAACCTTATTCTGGCATCAGGTAAACAGAACAAATTCAGATTCCATGTTGTCCTAGGGTAATAAGATCCTTTATTGGTCTCATGAAAACTGGACTGAACCAGAACCAATGTTGGCCACATGAAAACAGAATCGAAGTAGATCCATTCCTGGCTTCAGTAAAGAGAACTGAACCAGATAATATGTTGGCCACTTGTAAACAGGACTGCACCACATCCAATGTTGGGCTTAGGTATACCGGACTGCACTAGATCGTATGCTGGCCTCAGGTACACAGGACAGAACAAGATCATATGTTTGCCCTAGGGAAACAGGACTGCACAAGTTCATGTGTTGGTCTCAGGTAAACAGGACGGCACAAAATTATGTGTTGGCCTCAGTTAAACAGGACGGCACAAGTTCGAGTATTGGCATCAGGTAAACTGGACGACACAAGTTCATGTGTTGGCATCAGGTAAACATGACTGCACAAGTTCGAGTGTTGACCTCAGGTAAACAGGATGGCAAAAGTTCGAGTGTTGACCTCAGATAAACAAGACAACACAAGTTCATGTGTTGGCGTCAGGTAAACAGGACTGCACAAGTTCAAGTGTTGGCCTCCGGTAAACAGGACGGCACAAGTTCGAGTGTATGCCACAGATAAACAAGACAACACAAGTTCATGTGTTGGCCCCAGGAATACGGTACTGCCCCAGATCCCATGTTGGCCTCAGGTACACAAGACTAAACATTATCATATACGATAATATATCGTATTGGCATCAGGTAAACAGGACAGCACAAGTTAATATGTTGGCCTCAGGTATACGGGACTGCTCCAGATCCTATGCTGGCCCCAGGTACACAGGACTGAATAAGAACATATGTTGGCCTCTGGTACACAAGACTGCACAAAATCCTGTGCTGACCTCAGGTGAACAGGAATGCACCAGATCCAATGTTGGCTTCATGTAAACAGGACTGCACACGATTTTATGTTGGCATCAGGCATGCATGACTGAACAAGATGATATTTTGGCAAACCATTAAACCATAAAACCATGAACTTGCCTGAATCCGATCATCTGCTGGCCTCAGATAAAGAAGATAAAGAAAACTTGATCATATCCTATATTATTTGTTTGAAAACTAGACTGAACCAGATCCTTTAACTAAAGCAGTTGATAAAACACAACAATATTTACTTAAATGAAAAGTACCATTCTGTTGCTGCACATTTAACACAAAGGAAATCGAATATTTAATTACAAATAACGAATATACCAGAGTATTTATTTTCGGTTAATTAAATTTCAAGGCGCCTCTAGATTCTATTGCTGATTATGCACATGTGGTGAGGGTAATGTCTGGAGCAAGGACAAGCGTGTCTACAGTATCTGGAGACATTATCAGTCGTATCTACAGTATCTGGAGACATTAACAGCCGTGTCTACTGTATCTGGAGACATTAACAGTCATGTATACAGTATCTGTAGATATCAACAGTCGTGTTTACAGTATCTGGAGTCATTTACAGTCGTGTTTACAGTGTATGGAGACATTAACAGGCGTGTCTACAGTATCTAGAGACATTAACAGTCGTGTCTACTGTATCTGGTGATATTAACAGTCAAGCTACTGTATTTTGAGACATTAACAATCATGTCTATAGTATCTAGAGACATTGACAGTCATGTCCTTTTTATCTGGAGACATAAACAGTCGTGTCTACAGTATCTGGAAACATTAACAGTCGTGTCTACAGTATCGGGAAACATTAACAGTTGTGTCTACAGTATCTGGAGCCATTAACAGTCGTGTCTAGTATATCTGGAGAAATTAGCAGTTATGTCTACAGTATCTGGAGTCATTGGCAGTTGTGTCTACAGCATCTGTAGATATCAACAGTCGTGTTTATAGTATCTGGGGACAGTATCAGCCATGTATTAAGTCTTTGGAGATATCAACAGTTTTGTTGACAGTATCTGGAGATAGTAACAGTTGTGTTTAAAATACCCGAGATATTAACGGTCGTGTTTACAGTATCGGGAGACAATGACAGTCATGTATACAGTATCGGGAGATATCAAAAGCTTCGCGCTTTGGGTAGTACTGTAGATATACACCACCAGTAAGCCATCAGTGGATGCGTTATCCAGCAAGAAAATGCTATCATAGGAAAATCTCTCAGCTAACATCCAAAGTAAGACTTACTTTAACGCAACGAAAATTAGAGAAACTAATTTTTTTAAACATATAGACATGTGCAAACTAATAATACACTGATGGTACTGTAACGATTCTGAGACTCACTCCGGGGACAAGTATGGGACCCAGGGTATTTCACAAATACATGGAATAAAACAAACTTCTCAGACTCAGACTATACACAGTATTTAATACTTCCAGGAATTCAAGTAACTCACAGCAGTAAATTAAATTGTCTAAAACCAATGATTCTTGCAATGGGATTAAAACAATGTTAAATGCCAGGACTAAAGCCATATTCACACAGTATTTACAACCTTCAGTCTTAACAGCTCATTCTTTAAAACCTATATTGACTTCATTGCAACAAACCAAGGCATTGTGAAACCGAAATTCCGGTGCTTTTTACAGACACTATATATAACACTGTGAGGCTCTGAACACCAATACAATGCTAGAGCTTTGATGCTTGGACAGCTAAACAAGGCATCCTGATGATGTTCAGGCCATATGTAGCCATTTACCATCTGTGTGTGTATGCCTTATACGTCATTCAAACAGTGTTGATCGCCATTGTTTCGAATTTAAGCAATGCGATGATCCAAGCAATATGAAGGTTTGAACGACTGTTCAATATTTTCTGCAAGACAATAACTACAATATGAACCAAGTTTTGTATATTGGATCTTCACTAGAAAGCTAGCACCAACAATACCATTATAACAATGAAAGAACAGATTGTGCACAGCCTCAACATTAGTCTTGATAAACTAAGTTTCTACTAACGGAGACAAAAATGTAAGTGCAAGACAACTGAAAAGCTTAAAGATAAAATATTATAATAGTCCATCTTTTGAGTGTATGAGATGACCATACACCATAGGAGAAAGGGTGTTGCTAATAAACAAGCCAACATTGGCAAATAACCGGATTTTCTTCTCGCAACAAACACTATCCAATGGTGGTCATTTCTACTGTCACTAAGATAATACATACCGGTATAAATGTCCCTTTAAAACACGTCTTTTTACGCCTATCTGAGGAAAAGTCAACTTAACATAGTAATATATAAAACAAATTGTACAGATCCTCATGTTGTACATGTATGTACATGAGTGTTAATAAAGTATTTGTCTGTCTGTCTGTCTGCCTATCTGAGGAAAAGTCAACCTGTGAAAGTGATGTTTGTTGTTTGTACGATGTTAAGGAGGCGGAGTAATATGATTCATAAGTCGCTGATTACGGTATTCTTGCTTTAACGTAGAAAAGAGGGAGTGCAGTTACAGATGCATTAGGCTGTCAATATCAGTCCACCAATAAAGTACATTAAAAGCCAAGTAATAAGGTCTTCATTATTGCAAAACTAAAACGTTTTCCGCTGCATTAAGCAACTATTTCTAGGCCCATTTACACAATCGGTAGAGCGTCTGCTCCAGGAACGGAAGGCTCCGTGTTCAACCCGCGTCGCAAAATTCTTAAGTCGTTGACATAGTAGTGGTATTGCTCCTTTGCTAACGCACAAGCAAAAGAAGGTAGTTCCAAGATCGGTCGGCCCGGTGCCAGGATAATGTGACTGGGTGTGGTAATGCTAATTTTTTAAACGCGAAACACCGTGAAGTCAACACTATATCTAATTCAAGTGGACCACGTCTGCTGCTAACTGAGCTACTGTTGGTGAGCTGACAGACCAAAACAACAACAACAAAAAAACTTGAGTATATGATTATATGGCGTTTTGCATCTAGGGCGATACCTACGGGATTAAAATGCGACAATCAACCACAAGTAAATGATCGATACTGAGGTCACATAAGGGAAGAAGTGAAACTGAAATTATCACTATCGCACTAGAGCCATACAAGTACTATTTACAAATGCTTCTCATTGTCGTCTTTTGAATGTGCTCATAAAAATCAACTCTAAAGACACATTCTTGTTCCTAATGTAAAACCTCAGAACTCTCCGACACTAAACGTGCGTTTTGTTGTTTGATCTTTGTACAAAGTAACAAGTATGATTTCGAGGATAAATAAAAAACGTAATGTTGCGAGTGATGTGACTGGACAATGTTAGCACATGGCCAGTTGATTTTTGCCACCACTGGGACACGGTGGAGTACAGGTTTAAAACACATGTCTGTGATGCGATGCGATGTATGTTTTCAACCATTGCTGTAATTAATTTAGATGTAATGCGTTGTTAAAACTTTACTACTTTAGTTATATAAGCCGATAAATGAGGCATTAAAAGGCAAGAGTTGGTCATCTTGAAAATTGGCGGCAGTTTGGATTTCGAGATGCAAAAGTTGTTGTTGTTGTATTTTTTATTTTTATAAAGCATGTCCATACCAGTGCTTATTGAAACAAAATTCAGTTTCGACTTTGTCTAAAATGTCTTCCATAACGGACAGTCACTCTGAAATTGACCACAAAAGTGGAATCGAAATGCTTCGGTTTATTCACGCATCATCATAATGTTGTAGTTTTAAACAATTAAATAACATTTTGTACATGGATATCTACAAAAGGAGAATTGTAAATAGTAAATAAAAGATTTTGGACGAAATAATCACAAACACAACACTAATCGACTTTTGGAACACCCTTTTTATTGCGTGCGGCTCTTCTGGCGAGCAAAAAGTCGTAATTCTGGACATCCGAGAGGTGATCTTACCAACGATTGAATGACCCTAGCAGTTCCGATTTCACCGAAGTGGTTGAATCTGTCGAACATCCTTAAATAATGCAGCGCGTTGGAAAATATTATCAAATAAATGGACAATTTCGAAGATTGTTTTATTCAGCTAATATGGGTATATATAAACTGTAATTTCTAAAACGACAGAATGGTGAATGGATAGATGGGGATTAGATGGTGACTAAATGGTGGTTTAGTTCGATTGACATCAGTGACCATGGGACATAGAAAATATTGGCTTTATTCTTTCCCTGCATCGCAAGTATTAACCAGTCATAAGCAAATAGGGTAGGTCCAGGTCACCAACCCACTATATAATAGGTAAATAAGAAAAGGTCCTATAAAAATTTCCACAGATATTTAAATTTTATTTACCAGTAGATAACGGCAAACAAGGTAAATGTTAATGTGACAAAAACGCAGAGACGAGACATTACACACATAAAGGAAAACCATCAGTTACCGCCTTGGAACGATCAATCGGCAAAAGGGCCGACTGGGGTGCTTAAACCTGGTTTGTGGAGCACACCAACCTCGTTGTCTGATCAAGATATGTACTATTTACTGGTGAGTATTCAGCAATATGACTAGGTTCTAAGCATTTTGTTATCAGCAAAATTTAAAACTATCAAAATGCATTAGGTTATTGGTTTGCACATAGGAAATATTATATTGATTTCTAATCAACCTAGATTTGTAGGCAGTGGCGAACAATTTAAACGATCAAAGCCATGCACGCAGCGGAGCGTAACAAATGATAGTTTTTCTGCATGAACCGGAGTGCAAAGATCAGGACGTTGGTACTGTAATACATAGTGACGAAATCGGCTTCAAGGTAAGAGAGCCAAGACTCATTTGTAAAGTTTAGCAATAACTTTTTATTTCTCTTTAGAAAAAAAAAACATTTTTTTTATTTGCTTTGTTCATGTTCTATTTATGCAATACCAGGTGCGTATTTTATCTTCTCTTGTTCCAACCAACCAGACAGGGAAGAAGAAAACTTTCTCCAATTAACGTTTGTCGATACAATAGTGAAGACACAATGCTGGCAAGTTAATCGATGTAGGTAATTGATTTAACTGGTTTCCCTAAAAGCCACGAACTACTTTAGGACTCAACACATGTCCCATGACAACTGACTACTCTTTTCCATTTTGTCTAGGTAAGCGGTTAAATGACATAATACAGGTAATTCAGTATATATATAAATATGTATTACATAACTAATAAACATGTCAACGTTGGCAAAAAAGCGTGATTTTTTTTTCTCGCAGCAAAAACTTTCCAAAAGATGGTCTATTCTGCTGTCAGGAAGATTATACATGTTATGTTAGTTTATATAATACATATAGTTGTCTTTTCGTAACATATCTTTTCACGCCTATTTAAGGAAAGAGTTAGTCAGTCAAAATGATGTTTGTACATTTACAGTATATGAAAATACCTACCCACAAGAGAGATAATTTATACAAACTACGACAAGAGGGAATATATGTCGTTATAGATGCTGCTTCTGTGATTATATTTCTGATGATGTTTATCGTCCTTTTAGCTAGGCGCTCTTGTCGTAGTTCCACAGCGAAAAGCATGCTTGAAATGACTGCTTGAAAAAGACAAATTGTCACACAAGAGCGTATATACCACATGGTTGGTTCTTACTAGTTTCAATGTTAGTTCTACTCATTGTATCCATAATGATTCGCGGGAGTCATATGACCGTTTCTATCGACAGGAACAAAGCATATTGCATGTGACATGTAATCAAACAATTGACACGTATAGAAGATCACCTGCAACGGTATTTAGCATTACCCACCATAATATAGACTTTATTGATTTCTAGAGGTTGATCTTTGAGTCATTAATTGAATTAACAATAAAATGTTTGTATTGTTATGGGAGGCAGAGCATAACCTGTAAGTACCATGTTTCAAACACGATCAAAGAAAGCGACCAAACATTAATGTTTAAACGGGGTTGAAAGAAACAGTAGTGACCTACACTTAAAGAAATATTCACATTTTCAAATACAAAATGTTGATGAATACAAATTCATATTTGAGCAGACATAAAAAAACAACAAGAGAAATGAGAACTGTGAAAAATTTATATCGAAGTAAGAGATTGTTTTCGTTTCACTCGAATTTTTCGTTGAAATTTTATTGTTCATTAGCTTTATTTTCGAAATAAAGTTCTGATCTGTTCCTGTCATGGTTGTATACCTATATTATTTCACGCTGTAGTGAAACACATTACACATCAAGACCATATATTTCAATTCATACATCAAATATATATCAGAAATAAAACACAACCTTGCTTTTCTCAAGTGTGTGAATTAGTATAAACTATAACGTCAGACACTATAATTTCAAAAGCAATATTAGATTAAAGCTAATATAGATTCTTATCTAGATTAATAAAACGATATATTGTGAACCTTTTACGTTCCGGTGATTTGTAATAAATCATAAACAGGACGTCTGCTGTAGAATTTTATGTACCCCTGTAATTACTGCTATATGCGGCCATATTTGATCTGCTATATAACGACAGTGGGTCCAGCGTTGATTGGCTGACCGACCGCCCACTCGTGGATTCACATCCTTTGGGTAGTATATCTGCTGTATATACATGTAAAGTCCACTGAGAATTTAGTTATTTGTCATTTGGGAGGGCAAATCAAATCAATATTGGGTAGTTTTGTTTTTCTAAGAGTATGATAAATTATTTACATCGAATAATTACGAAGAACGTCCAGGATGGATAAGACTGTCCTGTGCCAGCTTTCATTCAGTTGCCGAATCGATTCTGTTGTACTAGTCACTTTGGATGTATATCCGGAATATTGAAACCGCTGAATGATCCTTTGCTGCCAGCTATTCATGAGTCGGCGACTGGCGTGGAACACTGAACATACGAAATGATCCGATTTCTGCCGCATTTGTGTTTGTTAAGTTTTTGGAAAAAGGTTTCAGCTCAGTAATTAAAGATTTATAGTTCTGAATAATTAGATTCCCGCTATTTCTTTTAAAAGATGTAAGTGTTAAAATATTTGAGGCTTACTTTTCAGCACAGTGTCAAAACTGATGAGAGTGGAAGAGGTGACACCGCGTTTGGGATAAGTTGTGTTCCAAAATGGGAGCGAAACAGACAAAGTCGTCGGCGTCAAGACTTGATAAGAAGTCAATGGATAAACTATTGACGACGGTGAAAGGGGAATTTTCCGAGGACGAAATTCAGTCGTGGTACAAGTCCTACACGGAGAGCAGACACTCTGGTCATAGAGAGCTGTCCAAGGACGAGTTTCTTGACGTGTTTAAGGAGCTCTATGTCGGAGACGCCACGGAGTTTGCCGAGCATGTCTTTCGAACCTTTGATCTTAACAACGATGGTCACGTGGACTTCCATGAATTCTTGCTCGGACTATGTATGACGGGAAGCTCGGACCTTGAAACAAAGATCACGTGGGCATTTAAAGTGTACGACATAGACGGAGATGGGAATATATCGTGGAAGGAAATGAAGGATATAGTTCAGGTAGAGTATACAGGTTAACATTGTGTTACTTTCACTTTAATATATTGACATGCTTTTGTAGTAAATTGCTCGCTATAGAACCGATGCAAAGAATGAGGTTCAACGTCTAGGCTAAGGTGCTATTCCAAAGTTCTCCGCTTAAATTCGCCTTGTACCGACGTCATTGTCAGCTCAATGGTGATATGGTCTAAATAGATGTTAAATCCAATGTAATGTAATACACATTAATTATGCATTCTGCATACAGATACATGCCAAAATCATATATCAATAGTTTATAAGAGAAACGTACATTATAAATAAAGTTATTTATCGCCGAATGGTGATGAGATGTAGCCGTTAGAAAGTAGAGCTTTTATCCTGTTCGTTTGTTACGGATTCCTTGTCCATTATGAATATTTTTGTCAACTGTATGCGCAGTATGACTTACTAAGACACTTGCCCAACCCTAACATGACAGCTCTGAATACATCTAACCTGATATATGGTCCAATTCACGGTTAACGTGAACAGGGCAAAATCGATCCAGCAAGTGCCGCAAAGGGAACAAAAACAAACCAAGTTAGTAGTTCATAATTATTTGCTCGATCAATTGAACGATCTTTTGAAAAAGATTCATTTGTGTGTTACCAACCCGTACGTACAGTTCCATAATTAGCTTAGCAGACTCTTACTGTGTTGGTTCAACACTTTGCAAATCTAAAAAACTTTCATGTGGGATGTAGATCTATTGTAGATTGCAGCGGCTTTTCTATACATTCCTATTGCTGTCTGTCTGTGTGCAGTGTCTATCTGTCTGTCTGTGTGTATGTCTACCTGTCTGTCTGTGTGTATGTCTACCTGTCTGTCTGTGTGTATGTCTACCTGTCTGTCTGTGTGTATGTCTACCTGTCTGTCTGTGTGTATGTCTACCTGTCTGTCTGTGTGTATGTCTACCTGTCTGTCTGTGTGTATGTCTACCTGTCTGTCTGTGTGTATGTCTACCTGTCTGTCTGTGTGTATGTCTACCTGTCTGTCTGTGTGTATGTCTACCTGTCTGTCTGTGTGTATGTCTACCTGTCTGTCACTCTGTATGTCTATCTGTCTGTCACTCTGTATGTCTATCTGTCTCTCACTCTGTATGTCTACCTGTCTCTCACTCTGTATGTCTACCTGTCTGTCACTCTGTATGTCTATCTGTCTCTCACTCTGTATGTCTACCTGTCTCTCACTCTGTATGTCTACCTGTCTGTCACTCTGTATGTCTATCTGTCTGTCACTCTGTATGTCTATCTGTCTCTCACTCTGTATGTCTAACTGTCTGTCACTTTGTATGTCTACCAGTCTGTCACTCCATCAGTATAGCATACAGTCGCAAAAATGACCAAACTGTAAGGGCACAATCACTAAAATTTCAGAACATATTCAAAAATACGAGTATATGGGAAAAAACTGTTTGTCTTCAATGGTTGAAAATTCACTTTAAAATAACGAGCGGTAGATACATGGTAGGGTATGTTAGGTCTAACATGCAGTGGTAGGATTTGTTCACCTTTGTCATCTCATACAAAATAGGGTTTTAGGTGATTATACAGTTTGTTTTAAAACGTTATAATGGACTGTGCTAGTTCTTATGGGATCTTTTCCTATGTTTCTTATTTTGAAAATTAGTTATGTATATTGGTTGTATCGCCCCACCTGAAAATAAGTTAATAGTATAAAGTTGATAATTAACCGTGAACATGACAATCATTGTTATCTATTTGTTACCGTAACAACAACAACAACAACAACAACACAATTGTGTAAATCCCGACAACTCCCAGCTGAAGCATGCTGATCTGACTCTGCACTATTGCTCGGTCAATTTGTGTTTAGCACTTTATTTGTCCACAAAAATCTATTTATGCAATTTCTTTTTTAAATATAATTATAAGTTATCAGGCATGTTACAAAACCAACGTAAAGAGAAAGTGCCCTTTTTGTTCAATTACCGAATGTCTGTCTTTGTTTACTATTAACCCCGTTTATCGTACTCAATTATTGGTGAAAATAAAGAATTCTGCGTTATTATTCCGAACAAAAGAGAATATTATAATCAAGTATAAGTCCTTATAATCATTTAAAAAGGTAAAAAGTACAACCGTAGTACGTAACATAATACAATGACATAAATATAGCACACATACGTTTAATTGTCTACTTATCATCAATGTATATATCATTGACTGTTTATATCATCAGGATCAATCGCGATGGATCAAAAGTTAAAACAATTACATGTACTATACAATAGAGTCAAATGGTTAATACAATAATAAAACGGACAAATTTGAAGGCATACATCTAGTATCAGTTTAATTTGTTACAATACTGCAGATGATAAAAGAACACTCCTGTCTTCTAAAATTGGAAACAATGTGTCGGTATCGACCTTTGCCAAGGTCAATTGAAATCGAAGTAGAAACACAAACAATGATCGGGTGTTTGACCGTTTCTCTTTATGTCGTTAATAAATCAATCAACCAATGAGTCAATCAATCATTCAATCAAACAGTCAATCAAACAATCAATGAACGAGTATTATCATAGCAGACATCGAAGACAATCTAATACTACCTAAGAATAGTGTCGATACGGGGAACATATTTGTGGATTTAGAATGCAAAAATAATATTAAAAAGGACGAATGTCAGAATTTGCTATATTGAACATTTGTTTGTTATAATGAGTAATCTTGGAAAAACTCAAACTTGTTAAATAGGCTGCATGGCATTGTGATTACAAGAAAGCATGGATACGATGCGTCGAACAACTCCATGCATTCCCACATATTTATAACATATGCTGCACCATTCGTAATTGATTTTGTCTAAATGTTGGACAATTTATAATGATATTTTAATGGAACTCAAAAGGATATTGAACGAAACCCGGCATTAAACACACAGCAGTTTTTATTTATGTTACATCGCACCGACACAGTTTTGTTCATACGGATCTCGTCCTACTTACTTTTATTGGTGGAGGAAGACCGCAGACCAATGCGTGGGTAGAACCACCGGAGCATCGCATAGGGGTCGAAGTTTCCAAATGCGGTTCGTTTTAATATGGTACTAAGTTGAAGTTGTGCAGAATCTTTAACACCCAAATAACTACTCGTAACGCCTCGGCCATTTTCATAATTTCAACAACTTCGGCCTTTTGCGTACATGTTTGGAAAAGAACTCGAAAGTAGTAAAATGATTACACCGGGATTATCGGTACGTGATTCAATCTTTCTACACCTTTCAGTCGCGTTTTGACAATTTAAGGAACCTGAGTTGTCAATTAGAAATCTCACAGACAAAATAGTTACAATGACTTCTTTTAAACAATGGTATAAAACACACAGTAGACCTAACATTTTCAGTTCAAATCAGGGTCCCGATTCATGAGTCCATTTTATAAGGTACGCGCGGATTCTAAAATACTTATTTGCATTAAAGTCCTATTCATATTTTCCCATATTGACCCCCACCACCCGAGGTCTGTTGCTGAAAATAAAACAACAGAGATGTTCTGAAAGAAAAACAATTGCCTGGATACTTAAAAATGACATAATCAGTCGGGCATAATTGTGTGGCAATTGTGCTCTTTTTGGAAAAAGCAATTACCATAGCTTAAATATTTCTTTGGTAATACTGATTGAAAAGAGATTGAGACCGCGACGAAATATTCAAATGTCTGCCATGGTGGCCATTTTAAAATTAAGTACATGATTTGATCACATATAATTAAAATTATTAATAATGGCTATTTCAATATATTTATTAAAAAAATATGATTGCTGTGGTTATGTTTTTCTTCCTATTGCTTCTTATTCCGAAATGTGTCAATAATCGTTCTTTTTGATAAAAATACACCAAACCTGACACAAATATGTCTTAAATAAAAATAATAGAGAAATTTAGACCCATAAGAAATATTCAGTATGACTACAATGTGGCAAATTTAAAATTGTGGATCTATACTTTACAACTAAGATTCTCTGTTGTTCTAAATAATTTACAAACTTGTAAACAAATTGGTTTTTCCATGCCAACAGTGACCACGGAATCCATCTGAAGATCGATATACATTGAGACAGTTCTACTAGATTTCTGCTTTGTTCAGAGTAATTTATGTTGTTGTTTTAAGATAAATGATTGTCTTACACAAATGTTTTATTCACCCGGAGACAGTATTCATTTCTATGCAAGAACGTGCGTAGTTCTGCCTTCATTTTTCTGTCAATACATGGCATAAATCCTTTACACGGTGCATATCATAATCAAAGCGCCGCAGTAGTGTTGAGCGCTTGAAAATTAAGTTAAAATGGTTAGACAGTAGTCATTGCAATCATTACTATTACGACATTACGAGTATTTTCAGACTCATTGCATCGCAGGGCGACAAATCTTTATTGTTTTATTAAGGAAAACTCTTGTAATTGGAGTGTTCATAATAAACAATACAAGAGGGGGTAATCATGGGAAATGTTTTACTAAAAAGGGAACAAAGCATGCTCAAAATAAATATAATGAACATTAAATGTTAATTATATTCGTTCTTTATATGTGGCTATTGTGGTTTAAACGTATACCAAAAAGTGTTAAAAGCCAAAAGTAGTGTAGGAATGTAAACACGTTTTGTGTGTGACCAATCGTGTTGCGTCTATTTATAGTTCATGTAATAATTTGCATAAACTGTAGGTTAACAAAGGCGTACAAAGAATGCTCAGAGGCTCAACATACAAATAAAGACTTGTATTAATCTAGAACAATGTTTAAGGCATAAACACGAACTTATATACAGTAAAAACTTGTATAAAGGTCTTTTTATACAAAACACCTTCTTAAATACATGAGGTTTTCACATTAAGCAGCTTTTTCTTTGTTACTTCCTCCGATTCAATTATGTTCATTATGGCTACGCTCAGCTAATTATTTGTGAAGAAAGACCCAGACCTGTCTTGTTAGAACCACCGGCGCACCGCAGGTTAGCTTGAAAACCTCCCCACATGGAAGTTCTCGCGCGGACAGGGACTCGAACATATGCAGTGAGTGGCTGAGAAGTTACAAGTCAGCGATTCTAACTGCTTCGCCATGGCGCCCCACATCTATGTGCATAGATGTCGCCTTTAAAGACTTTAAAGTTGGTAGTAGTGGCTTCCATCCTAACGCTCGGAGCTAAGGGGACAGCATTACGCCGGACTCGTCGGTGTCAGTATAATGGACCGGCCGGGTTCAGTCCCTGGGCACCTCATAAGTGCCCCTGTGCTATAATGATAGAAATGTCGCTGCACAATATTGGCAAAAATGCTGGCAAATCACTTCCTGATAATTACATATAGTTAATTTATATCTGAGCCACGCCGCACAGTTTGTACTGTCTAACAATTGAGGTTTTAACCGCTCTTAACTCGAACGAATTATGAGGGAATGTTATATTATTCCCGAATTCCCCATTACAGGGGTAAAATATTTTCCCATGTATTTGATGTAGGCAAACTATCGGGATAGCACCTTTAAAACATCAGTTAATACCCTGTTTCTTTCTGTCATCATCAACTTTGCTTTTATAGAAACAAGAGTTATAAAAGAATAATTGAACAATAAATGGGCAAAAGAAAGGGAGAATATTTGCAAACTGTGGCTAAATATGTACTTAAACTAATTTTGATAACACAACTTCAGAAAAATATGTGCTACCTATTTCTCTTCATCCATTCATGCTTTTGGAAACACTGTCAACCCTAGGCCGAATCATGGCAAGGTCAATGTCTTTTTTTTTCCTGGAAAACAAACTTAACTGGGTAATTCTTGGTATGATGTCTTAAAAAGATGTGTTGTTGAAATGAAGGAAAAGGTGGTAATAGACTTGAAGAAACTTGCAGTAATTTCATTGGAAGATTACTTTTCAATATCCATGTGTGTAGCCAGAGAAGCCCGTTTTCTGACTACATGGAAAACAACCTGGCAGTAAAGAAGAACAATAAGTTGGTCAGGAATAGAATCCTATCAGAAGTTATAATTCCTTTTTTCTGTTATATATATATATATGTGTGTGTGTGTGTGTGTGTGTGTGCGTGCGTGCGTGCGTGCGTGCGTGTGTGTGTGTGTATTGATCATTTTCTGTAAATCTTTATATACATGGTAAATGTTAAGATAATATTAAATTTTAGCAACAACTAGCATGTGCACTACACTCAATTGCAACAAATTGTTAACGTAATACAAATACCAATGAAGCCTTATTTGAAGTAGTATACAATTACATTCATGTAATATATAAAAATAAAACTGCTGAAAAGTCTATATTAATTTCATTCATAATTATGCTTGAAATTATAATGCAGTAAGCCTGGAAAAAATCTAGTCTTCATTTTTATTAAGACATTTTTAACACCAGTTTGTTTACCATACCTCACACTGCGCAGCTCGTTATATTAAAGTTTGGGATCTTGCAGCATTTACTGGAATTGTTTCACCTTTAAACATCCTAGTGCAGACCTCTTGAAATAGAAGAACATAATCTGACAATATCATTTGGGAACATTGGGTAAATGGGTTGTTTTCCGTCAGCTATGCATATTGCAGATGCCAGTTTATCACTGTCAAACTGCATCCACGGGTATTTGGTGATCTAATCCTTGCATTAATTCCGTTTAACAACAGTTTCGTTGTTTGATTTTTCGATTGTTGTTTCACTTTGGAAGGCGTCGGTGTTTGTGTTTTAATACAATTATTACAAATGCTGCTTTCGCTTCGTGTTTTCGCGCTCAAACTTGAAAAAGAGAGAAGAAAAACGATGTTCATTGCCATTGCTTTGCTTATGACCTTGCCTGTTCCAGACCAAATGTTTCTCCACACGCTTTTACCTAATTTTACTTAATGTTTACTGAAAAATTCCGAAGGTCTTCATCACGTGACGCTTACAGCGTCTATTAATTATGGAGGCGGGGCTAGTTTTCTGGTTGGGATGGTAAACCAAGTAGATGTTGATCGTATGTGCAGGCAGCTGTTATATTGACCTTGTCCACTGCCGCTCCTGATCGTAGGTTGATATTATATGTGACCTATAAGTTCGTGGCCTTTTTTTATTTATTTAAGTCACGCAACCTTACAAAGTTTAAAAGTCTTTTTTTTTCATTCAGTTTCTTACAAAGTATTTATTTAAGGGACCGGAGCTACCTGCCACGAAGCGATGAAGCCTTGTTACTTAGAATAGATTTTGCCTTTAAGCCAGCGGCTAGTATACATCCGCAAATAGTTTCATTCATTTAATCAATTATTTCATTCATTGATCACACAGAGATGCATTTTGCACCTTTTACATATGAGAACATGCACATGCAAGTGAGTTTGGTCACGTTTACTGACGTCATGTAATCATGTGTTGATGGGAAAAATAATGCATCTTTCAAAAGATAATCGTTAAATGTCGGACTATATTTTTGCGTAGGGACTCTCAGCTGACTCGTGTCCGGTCGGGCATAAGAACGTGTGGGACATTTAATATGTAGCTATGACTACTAGTATGTGTTCGGCGCTACACAAAAATGTCATTGTTACATCTGGTCGACGAACCTTGCTTTGCGCATGCAATGAGATAAACCTGTACTATTAAAGTTCTTCTGATAATCCTGCGGATACATTTAACTACATACAGTTACAGCATGGCTTAAAGAACATAAACACAGAAAAAGTTGTTAAAAATGTTGTTACCTATAAAGAATAAGCTGTAGTTTTTTGCAATCATGATTCATGAACTGAATACCTTTATTTTTGAAATGTTCATTATACAGGTTAAAAAATGCACAGTCACTTTTGAACTGCGCAGTTGAAATGCAATATTATTACTGTCCGGCGATTTTGTGTGTGTTCTTTTCATAAGATTATAACTAAAGTGAAGAGCAAAACATTTGCAACAAATTGCATTGACATGTCAGTAGTTTCTAGCAACATTCTACTATTTGAGAAGGTTCGGCTAAAGTTGATGTCACAGTCTGCACCTTAGGGAACAATTATAGTACATCTGCATTAGTATTTAGCAAATGGCCCTATCAATTATATAACATTATTTTATAATTCATGTAGGCTGCAAAAGCTTCTTTGTGCAAAAAAATAGGTAAAAGCCAGTATGGATGCATTCAATTTGCTGCCAACCTCGTCAGTATGTGCGCCAATGCCATTTATATGTCTTCTGAGTTTGAGTAGCACAAATAAAATATGTATGGCTTTGAAATGACTGCATGAAATACGGTGACAAAGACATGCTCAGACCTGAAACTTTCTATTAATACAGGTCAATGCTGCAAAAGGAAATGCCACACTAACTAATCAGATAATAATAACATGCAATCCAAACATATTTTCTGGATACATACGTTGCAGTACAATCATATTTTAACTTGAGCCTTGAACTACCAAGTGTAACCAACGTTTTATCTACGCAACTGGCTCGGTGACAATGCCCAGCTGTAAGACATTATTCATACTTCTGTACAGCTAATTGTCATATTTGTTGTCATTAGAAACATCTCTTGCTAACAACTGTATTTTGCTTTGAAATTATATGGCAGTGTGTGGCAAGATATAAATTTCAATTGGCGCAATTAAATTTCCATGGCATGGTTTGCTGATGTCAAATGTGTCAATTCGACCAATGTATTGAAACACATTTGCTTGTTCAGCAGTATTTGCAATCCATTCTTGACCCCTTATTATTTGTCCCTATTTGAACCATAAAAACAACAGTTTTGGCTAAAGTGCAAATCAATGTTATGTTTTTATGTATATGTATATATTTTTGAATGTATTTTCCAATTTTTTCATGAAAGTGATTTTAAAGAGTTTGAAATAGTTTCAATTTAAGTTACATAAAATACAATAATTTCCAGAAGAAAATACGTGTTTTGGTTTTTTAATTACCTAAAATTTTCTTACTTTCCCCCGAAAGGCACAATTGTGTCATAATATATCACATCAAAACTCTTCTAAATGACTCACAGACACATAGCTCATAAAATTTAAATGATATTCATAATGATATAACACGATTATTTTAAGCATTGATTGTGTAGTTAAAGTTTAATTTGCGACTTTGTTAAATAAATGGAATTAAATGCAAGAAAATAAGAATTCAAGATTTTCGACGCTTTGTACAATTTTGACAATTGTTTCCACAATCATACTCGATATCTTAGCTGAACTATTCAAATTTATTTATAATTTAACCGGTGAATGAAGAATTGTTTCTAAAATCTTTGCAGTCCTAAACAAAACGCCCGGAACACGATAAATTTCCAATTTTCAGCTTACAATCGCATTATTTTAATTGACTCAGATCAAACAACTCCTACAGAAAATTATGCACAGACAAAAGGACTGGTCCACATTTAACGAAAACAAAGTATAAACAGTACGTGTATTTTGTTATCGTTGAAGGTTTTGTGTCTACTTTATTGCAGACGACAAACCCAATACCTTAACCTGATTGTCACTGTCTCTTGGGACGGGATCAAAAACTGACACCATTCGCTAGGCTTATCCTTCAGCCTGCTAAGCAAATGTTGAGAAGGCTTGGGCAGGAAGTGTAGATCCTGGACAGCCAGATCCCTGCTGATCGCAATCTCCACTATTTGCTGCTGGGGCTCCCGCAAAATTTCTATCCACATCTGCATGTATGACGTAGATGCAACCAATGTAGCACAGTAATGGTTAGGCCTGATGAAGTAGGTGCTATTTCCCACCTTTCCCCAGCTCGTCACTCGTCTCCACTCGTCATCAGTTCCTCTGGGAACACTTAAACGTGTCGTCTGAAAAGGTCAATGTAGTAAATCAATCAAGGAGTTGTTGAATATTTCACAATTTCTCGGCGGTCGGTCACCCCACCACCAAAATAGAAAAAAAAAATTGGGGGGAAATTACAGGTTTTCTAATACTATTTTATTTTCTTTGTGTTTCTTATTTTATATTTTTCTGTTAAAATATTAACTTTCGTCATATACACATATTGTACTTGACAATAATGCTATAATTTATATTCACAGTCAACGCTTTTATCAATAAGGAAATGTTGATAGAATTAAAACAACAACGACGTACAAAGAACAACTTATTTCTAGCGAAACAATTATTTAACATAATCAGTTTCTTGATCGTCATTCCAAGCCGGGAAATCCATGGTAGGTAGATAGTTTGAAACAGTTAGGTCTAGCTAACATTCGTTCCAAACATCAGGTTACCTTATCCACACAATCCTACACAATCCTACCTACGAGACTCTACTACTTCTATTATTACCACTGTTACTGCTACTACTACTACTACTACTACTACTACTACTACTACTACTACTACTACTACTACTACTACTACACCTACTACTACTGCTACTACTTTTACAATCACTACTACTACTACCACCACCACTTCTACTACCACCACCACTAGTACAACCAGTACTACTACCACCACCACAATTACTACTACTACTATACTACTACTACTACTACTACTACTACTACTACTACTACCATTACTACTACTTATACTACCACTACTACTACAACTACCACCACTACGACTACTACTACTACTACTACTACTATTACTACCACCATCACCACTACCACTACTACCACTACTCCAACCAGTAACTGCAGTAAATGCAGGTTCATAACACTTTCTCGGTATTTAAAGATAAATAAAATATAAAAACAACAATTCTTCGAACTCAGCAATAGAAGCTCAATCATTTATGACTTTAAGTAAAAGCCTACATAAATAGGAATTTCGACTACAGATTTAGATAATTGATCTTGGCAGTGATGACATACCAGCAGTTCCCAGCATGGCTTGATATTGTCACGTTGACACATGAAAATGTTATGCCTTTGGTCGTTTTCTTGATGTAATGAAGCACACAAAACAACAACTGAAGACAGACATACAATTCCGATAAATGTTTGCCATTATAGTACATTGTTTCAGACAGGTGAAATGTATTCTGCCGTCCATTTGCACCGCTCTGTTGCCTCTTATGGAATGCATTTGACATGGACAATTTAGTGTATAAGGCAATAACTGGAAGTCACACCTGTTCGGGGAGATCCTTTTTCAAAGGAAAAGAAAAGAATATTTCGCATTTAAACAATAAAAAGGTAGCAGGCATTAACAAGAATTTGGAGCTGTTTGGCGAGGTCTTTACGAAAGACACTACGTATGCATGTTATCAATGCAGCTTGTAACTACAGATGTAGCAGACATAAAGGAAAAAAGATGGTATTGTAAACAGTGTAAGAGAGTGAACTCCGAAGTAATGCACCGTATTGTTTAAAGCGGCAAGCTCTCTGTAACGCCTTGGAAGTCTCACATATGTGCTCGTCATTGTAAATTCTTAGAATATAATTAATATTTTCGTTTAACTTTACTAAATCGGAATTCCTCTGCCTTTTTCGTTTAATACACTGTCTAATAAGTTTTAACTTGGTTACCAACCGAGTGTAATAAAATCGTGATAATTTACAAAGCGTATTAAATATAAAGGTCGGAGTTTGGGTCGTTAAAATACATAATTCATAAATTTGTACTGGTTTTTATGTGCCGGTTAGAATGATAAATTTTCCTTTAAAAATGTTCTTTAAGTTTGGTAGTTTAACCAATCTGATGATGATTGTTACTGTTGAATAAATCCCCCATTTCTTAATGGCGACATACATGTATATTACAAGAGTCTGTTCTTTTAGGACTGATTTGCAACTAAGAATGAAGAAATGTTGGTATTTGTTGAGAGTGGTTACGTTAAGGATATAGTCTTAAACGTATATGATTGGATTTTTCGCTTTCTAAACAATATCTAACATTTTATGGAGTCAAAATGAAAATTATAACTGCTATTTCATTAATAGCATCGATACATTTTGGTTAATTTGAAAATCATGAGGCCCGAGGGCTAACGGAGAGAAAGGAAAAGAAATAAAAAAGACGTACAAGTATATAAGTACGGGTAGAAAGAACTACGCAGACAGACTTAAAGAAAGAATTAGAAAAAAAAGTTTTTTTACAAAGATGTAAGATAAGGAACTGAGGGATGCAGACGAGATGGAAAAATAGAAAGACTATCAACAGAAAAATACAACCTTTTCTAAGATTATAATACACAAAATACATCATACTTGCAAGTTTATCTGCCTGTCCGCATTTAGAACAAAACACAAACACTAGCTTTTGCGTCATGTTTATTTTCTCTAGATTTTTGTTGTTGTACACACAATCAATCATGAATTAATAAATTATTAAAGCATGCGTCAATCACAGTCTTCTTCGACAGCGAATCTTGCATTATGCTGGTACGTACGATCTGGAAATAGAGAACAGATATTGGCCATAAATATGTAATTATGAGTAAATAATGTGATTAATGGTAGTGCAAGCGGCGTTTTATTCAGAACATTGTTTTCCCCTGTCTAAGCAGTTTATCACTGGTAATGGGACTCTGATGGTTTGAACATTTTTGTCTTGATTTCCAAAACAGAAGTTATTAGATGAATATGACATTTGCAATGGTTTGTTTAAAACCTTATTCTTTTATTGCTGCAATTAGTCAGAATTATGGTAAAATATCTTATTGGCCTAACACAAAAATGAACTCCTATACCATGAAAAGCTGAAAGAAAATGATATTTTTGATAAGAATTAACCTTCAGCATCTCTAGTAATTGTTGTGCACCTGTAGTAATTGATGTTTTCTAAAAAATAATTAGGAATATTATATGCCTGAACTGGAATCATTATATGCACAATATAAGTTATAACACAAACTTCAAAACCCAAATTCTTTGATAGTTTGTAGTATGCCTATTATATATCAAGACTTCTATTAACTCAACGTTTAAAACTGCGTGTATGCTGAATATCAGTGGGCACACGGAACAGGATACTATATAAGTAAGACTTCAATGTCACAAAATGTAGACCGTTTGATTAAAAAGGTAAATTGCTTTACATAGCATGAGAGAAAATTAGAACATGGGCTATTAATAATGAATAAGAAATAAAGCCTTGATGGTCGTGTGAGCAAAATAAAGTAATTTCATGGTTATACGAAAAAAACCCTCACATAGGGAAACAACTTACATGAACATATTATTCTAATAAACAAACAACACTGCGTTACAATAGGTTCCATAGCATCCCATCCAAGGTTATTGTTACAATATTACTTTTATAAATAAATAATACCTATATATTGATTCTACAAGATGATGAGCATTTACATACCCTTTCTTGTTACCAAGTGACATTATCCAGCAATGTTAACGAGGTTGTTGTTGTTAAACAGGACCTGAATGATCACTATGAAGATGAACACTGAAAAGACAAAGAATCAATGGTTTAAAAAAAAAAAAAAAATACTTATTCTAACGAATTAGTTGTATTAAGAATGGTCCTAAAGCCCTTCCTGCTTTTCAGGAATCGATCAAGCTTAGCCAAAGGCAAAACGCGTAGATTCAGGTCAGTCGGCTTGCGCGGCTAGGGGAACTGTCTCATCCTTTCATATTTTACTGCTAAGTCTTTAACAATAGACATGCTTACCTATGCATGAAATGGTTAGCAAAACCATTAACAAATAAGGCAAGAACGTTGTGCACTTTTTGTCATTTAAATAAAACTGAGATAATTTCGTTATCTATTTGATTGTGCCGAAGAGCGTTAACATCTAAAAAAATCGCTCCAAATCTCTTAAATTGCCTAAGCCGCATTTATCACGATGGCCGTAGATCATAAGATTTCTACAATTAATATAAATTATTCGGCCTCTGCAACATTTCTACAGGTCCACCTTGTAGCGGGCACTTTGGTCGAGTAGTCGCACAGCGTATGTTAAATTGTTCTAAGAGAAAGCCTGTGGGTAGCCGTACCTTTTTAGACACAGCAGACTTTTTATTATAGCTAGATAATGTATGCTTGAGACACATTTGCTCTAAGGCCTGTAGTTTAGAATAATTCATTAAGTACGTGTAGCAGCCGCAAAGCAGCGCAGCGGCGGGAAAAAGAGTGAAAAGTCAGCATGCGGGTATAGTACGGCACCGCGGAGCACCTGTAAACGTTATGCGTCTGTCTTGTTGTCAACGTCGCACCGAAATCCGCGGTAGAGCAATCGTGACTTAGGGTATTGATGATGAAAGAAACAAGGTAAAATCCAAAAACTGATGTACCGTCTTTTGTCATTGACATACCTTCATCAGTATCGAGTAGATTACAGTAACATGCTAGACGACAGACTTACGGAAGATTATGGTTCCAAATATGCCCCCACTGCTACCTCCGGCACCTCCCATGTAGCCTCCCCCAAAGCCTCCAACCATCGGGTAACCATAGTATCCGAGATTTCCGAATCCACTTGCGAGAGAGCTGTCAAGCATTGGCTGGACAGTACCGTATGACATCACCATTGCTACACAGGCGCAGAGGACCACGATGGAAAGTTTCGAAATTGGGTTCATTGTTGTTGGCTGCAAAATAAATTTAATCATATTTAAGTTAATATATGACGCGGACACATTTAGTGTTACCCTGACATTTGAAAGGTCCTGTTATTTACTGGGGTTAAAAAGGAAAACAAAAAATAAAAGGGCAACATTGTACTGTTGTATTTGCTACGTAATGTTCAGTTGAACTTATGCCTGTTAAATTATTAATATTTATCAGTCTTGGTCTGTTTTTAGAATATTTGTCACGATGACATCTGCCGCGTTAGTAACGCAGTAAAAGTGGAAAAAAAGAAACTTCTTTGACAGTTTTTTCAACATAAATTGGCGAAGTCAAGTTTAACAAACAACATTTATGGACGGCGAAATGTGGCATTGGCTAGATGGTCGAGTGTTTCCATTTTACTGGATGTCCAAACCCCTAGCATGCTGCCTTTGGTTCAATCAATAAGCATTGAGTTACTATTCTTAACAAAACTAAATGTCCTTAAAACCTTAAAGAGTGAAATCATTTCTTATTACTATAAGCCCATCTTGGTTTTTGTTGCAGCATTTCGAAACACCTTTTTTTATAATCACGTTGCTTTAGCTGTGTGGTGGGGCTAGTATAAGTAAATAATTCATACTACTAAACAATCCCTTACATTTGGTTGCTCAGTAGCATTAAAAAGTAAACAAACTTGTAAGTAATAGTAACGTTGCAAAAACAATTTAAGAGAGTAAATTTGGACATAAAAACTAAATCCTATACAGCATACATATAAGTGTAATATGATGATGTATGTAAAACTGCTGGTATACCAATAACGACTCTTACCTTTGAATGGACGTCTGTTAAACGAGTTGATTTAAATCACAGCTGCTGATGAAGAAAAGAAGCCTTTTTATACATACACTCGCCAATCCCAATATCCACGTACAGACGGTACCGGAAACGGAAATGTCTTTTACCGGACTATCCCTGTAAACTTTCATCGCCGTGGGTGTAGGGGGACAGGCAGGCGTCACGTGCATGAGTGTGTATATTGAGTCATTCGTCGTTTGGCCATTTCCGCGTAATAGTCACGTTTAAACCTTAAACTTGATAATCGATTATTGATTTCGCAAATAAAGTAATTTCTTTTCCCTAAAAGATAAAAGCCCGCGTCAATATCAGCTACAGGCCCCGGAAATGATAGGCTATGTAGAGAAGTTGATGACTAGGCGCAATTTGTGATCGCGACAGGAGTACATGGTTACATGATTACAATGACAGTTTATGTACATGACATTTATTTATTCATATGTGATAATGCATCTGGATTTTATCTCTGGATTTTATTTTTGTTGGATCTAAAATTTGATAAAGACATGATTATTTAATGTGCTAGATATTTTATATTTCAATTCATGGCGTTAACTCCAGTGTAAGTGAGAGAACAAGTGCGGCAGGAACTGTAGTCGAGTTTGCCGCCAATCCATTAAATTGCCGTATTGTGCAGACATACTCAATTGTTTTAAATCAAGTCAGTGTCTGGAATAAGGCGCTGTTTGTGTTATTTATAACGCTATACGACGTTATTACTTTTATAGATATATTTTAACTTTAGATTTGAATGCAATATCGGCATTTGCTTTTTGTTTTTATTAAAGGCGGTATTCGGCAGTTTGGATCAGATTTTTCTCCTCAGACATCCATTTAAATTAATGTAACCTTAAAAATCTAGCAAAATGTTGTTTATTGATGTGCTACATCAATGCGAAAAGGGGAGCATAACACCGAATGGGTCCTTACAGACATGCATTTCCTATTTGAGCCACGCTGCACAATTAGCTGGAGTAAGTGCTCAAATCGTTTATGTAGAAATTATAACCAAATTTAACAAAACGGGGATAAAATTGTGTTTCTTATATTTGATATAGGCAAACTGTCAGTTACCACATTTAGAATATGAATGTATTTAAATTCCTTTGTTTTTATGTACATGTATTGTGCCGGCAAAAAATATTTACAGTAAAAAATATCAATCGAGCAGTATCTTGCGATTTTGCCGATCAGCTTTTATTACATATTGATTTTAAATGTATGTATCTGCTGTAAAATGTATGCCTAGCATACGTTGAATTGGCATTGCAGGATTATTCAAGGGAAGATCTTTAAAGTAAATATTGATCTTTAAAATAAAGAAAATTCAAGTTAAAGTATAATTATATTGTGATATGATGAACTTTCATACGAGCATGCTGTGCTTGCCTGGTTTGTTTTTGATTTTTGCAGCTGGAACCGTACTTCATCCCTTTAGGCCTAGTTGTGTTGTCTGGACCAATATTTACTGGACCGATAACACGTGTGTGACGTCATTGGCGGACCAACCTAATTATATTCTTTACTCATCACTTACTTTTGATTTAAGTCAGCCTGTTGTTGCGTACAATTTCTCTTTTGGGAAAGGTAGCAGTTAATTTTCTGGTCTATTAAAGGGCAAAGGCTTCCGAAGGAAAGACAATCAATAAGACGAAAAGATTTTACATATTGAATCAACAGTGTAAAGTGGTATATGAGATTTGGCATAATGTTAATGTGATGTTGTGATAATCATGTCTGAATGAGTTGGAGAACATCTCTAAAATTTGATATCTGGAAGTTTGCTTATAACTTATACATGTAACAAAAAATTACTCCTGTCCTGGGGAATCTGTGCACAATTACTGCATAATCTTTTAGTTAAGTTAAAGTAAGGCTGTAATAACATTACCCCAATTAATTAGACAATACAAATCGTGAAATATGTTACGCTAAATGTCCACTATTTCCAAACCTATAAATGAGCATGATGGGGATTTCAGGCAAACATTTATATCTACTTCAGAGCTGATTATCCATATGGTCATGTGACATGATCTCAAAAGTAGATGGACACGTGGTTTTCATAGTTTAAAATAGCTAACTTGGCAGCGAGACATGGATAGGGAAAACTCTATTTGTAATGACAAGTAGGGTGTAATGCCTTACTTTTTACTTTTCACAGCAGTCCATGGGATCTTTTCGGGTGAGAATACGTCGTGGCTTTCTGGGAAGGTTTCGTTATCAAGATTTAACTAGATTTTAAGTCAAATATTATGTTATGGACACTTAAATATTAACATAAGAATTCAATTTAATAATGAGATATTTCTTTATTTTCAATAGAAAAAAACCCTACTCAATCAGCAATTTTCTGGTTATGATCATTTCAAAAAGTTTGATCCACGTTATTTATTTATACAAGAAATAAATCACTTGTTTTGTGCACACTGATTGTTATCATCGTGTTTTCAAGCAAAATGCCATGAATTGGAGAAAACGAAGACTGCATTTAAGCCATTTTGAGAAAACGCTACGGACAAATGGTAAGTCGTCTAAGTCGAATCGGATTTTATATCAGCAATTCCCGTGCCTATAAGTAGCGATAAGTATGTCGTTCTTACAAGAAAGATACATGTTTAGTATCTCAGTTACTTGAGTAACCTATGTATACCTAACAAAACAAGACAAGTAAAGCGGTACACGACGGACAAAAAGTTACAAATTTGTACAAATCCCTCCGCTACCAAGGTGTGATCGTTCTGAGAACGGAAGTATCTATGAAGTTCCCATTTGAAATATAAGAGTACAAATTTGTCCCATACCACAAAAATCCCTAAGAGTTACAGAATCGACTAGGATAAGATTTGCATATTTAATCCTTTGTATGTTCATTCTTGGGACAATATGTACGCGGCTGCGTTTTCTGCGAACAGGCAGCTAGCTATACGCCTGGTAATCTAGTTGGCTGCATAAGAGAAAAAATGTTCCAAAGTGTCGAATACCACCTTTCAATAATCGGCGCCATTATGTAATTGTGTGGATGTATGATATCCATTCACTACTGAAAAGACTTAGTTAAAGGTAAAGCAAGTGTAATGAAAATATACAGTTATTGAAAATTAACACTAATGTTAAACTTAACTACTTTAATGTTGACGTGTATGCCAAATTTTAAGAAAATTCTCCATCCAGCTTTGAATTTATGGATAGTTTTGTTTTCTAAAATTGGTATTTTATATGTCTCTTTTTTAGAAATAATAAAACTCCAAATATTATGTTGTATCCTCTTTAGGAAAAGTGTTGCGCTTTTGAGTATCAGTGAGAAACATGTAGCATTACAAAAACCAGCCAAGCATTTTACTTGACTGGTTTGATTCAAACTATCCCAAGTATTAATTGTTAACAAATTCAACACGTTAAAGACTAATTTCTCCCCCTCAACTGTTTTTTGTTGCTTACAGTGTTTTTTTGAAAAAAATCACAGTGCTCATTAGACAAACGATTGATTTCAGAGTTTCCCAAAATGTTTTATAAAGTATTTTGGTTGAAGCTGCAAATATAAAATAATTTCAGCACATGGTATTGATTTCTTAAGACTTTGAATATACCATGTAAAGAATTTATAAACAAATTTAGTCCAGATGATAATATAAGTACAAACTATAATAAAGTTAATTTACAAAACATAGGTTAAAACTTCAAATTATTTCCTTCTTAATCTTGTAGAGTGATGCAGAAATAATGGTCAAGGTGAAACAGTAGGGGGAAAAAGCTGAATATGGGCGCCCATACCGGAATTTGAACCCATAACCCACAGTTTGAAGTATTTTAACTACTATTGAATACACTTCAACTGGAGGCACAGCATTACAGTTGCTTTACCTTAAGCGTGTTTTACATGATAACTCTCTTCAACCGTCTGTATATTGCTAAGATACTATTTCATCCATAGCAAACTACGATTATAACAGCGAGTTTTGTTGACACTATTCAATTTATGTATACAAACATGAATAGAGTTGTACAACATGTTCAACAATTTGCCATCTTCTTAAAGTTTAGCGTCAATATAAAATGACAGCGTTAGAAAAAAAGATTTGTCTACAGACGAAATTAAAATAATTAACACTTTAAGTAGACGAATCAATATTGGAAATTGAACTTTGCAGCGACACTTCAAGCTGTAAGTGACAAACCACACTGTTTTAATTTAAATAGTAAAGTAAGCGAATGCGTTGAACACGTGCATTATAATGATTAGATAATTGATAACCTTCATCCAGAGAAAGGACCCCAAGTACTAATGAACACGAAATAATTTGATATTGAATATTTGAATTGTTTGATTATGTATTGTGTCAGTATGTGACTATTTTGGTGCTTTATAAGTACCGTTAGTTCATCATGGCCATACGTTATGTTTTCAATAGGTCATGAATCTAGATCTTCAGGTTAAGTACTTGTACATTCCATTGGTGAAAGTGAGACTTAATTACCTGGGTTCGCTACCATTCTCTCAGTACAGACTCAAAACTAGAAAGGAACAACTTAACACTCACCAGATCGGGTTTATTCAACCAAATTTCAACTTATATACCATTATTATAAAACCGCATTTGTAGATATTTTTTATATTTACTGTGTAATGATCCTCATACACTAAGCAGGTGTCCTGCATAGCACTTGTTCTGTCTTGTATTTCAATGTTTTCTCATACTGTTACATTTAACAAGTAAGTTATTGTTTTGTATGCACATATAAATGCACAGCAAAGGATGATTGTTATCTCGCATATATCAATTATCGTCATTGCCATCTTATGTCACTGACTATAGATAAAGTGTTTCTTAACAACTGAATATTTAACCACTTTTACAACCAAAAGTTCCCTGCATTAAAGGAAAAGGAAAATAATGAAATTTTCTAGTTATTTAACTTAAATTTTAAGACATATCCCCAGATATTCCTATGCATTGTGTACTTCATTGACTTATAAGCTATATGAATAGAAAATACCACCTACTTGAAGAACAATGTTGCAATCCAGCAAGCAGGCTGAAATCTTAAAAGTTAAGACTTTTCTCAAACTAAAGATACACCATTAATGAAACTATATCGATATAATCTAAATAAGAGATTCTCCTTATAGCTGATTTTTCTTTCTTTCAAAGGCAAAAACATTCACAGTTGCAACAGCACAAACACTGGCGATAATTTCGTTTTAAAATAAATAAAATAAAGTAGTCGATTTTCGAAAGGCTGCTTGATCAGGAAAACAAAGCATTTAACAGCAACATTCAGATGTTACTGCTCTATAACACTTATTACTGTCGCAGCGACCATATGCCATCATTCTTGGAGAATGCACTTAAGTTCCGCCATACTGATTTGTCTGAACATTTTTAGCGTTAGTGAGACAATAAGACCCATTGTACTACGATTTGGTCACTTTTATTCTATACATTTATTGAAATTTGAACACATTTGTTGTATAGCTATGATTTTCGTCGATAAATATAAACGTATTTATCCTATTATGCACAACTAGTTTAATATACTGTATGATTATGCACAACTAGTTTAATATACTGTATGATTATGCACAACTAGTTTAATATACTGTCCTTTTCGTCACATCTCTAGTTTGCACTTGGCGAGTAGCGCAGAAGAAATTAAAAGCACAAGGCTTGTGAATGAAAATTGGAACTAAGCTCTACAATGTCCTTCCCTGACAGAGCATCATTTTCAAATGACAGATAATAAAAACAGAGTTTTTGATGCCATTTTGGGGTTTTAAAAAAGATCAATGTTGTTACGGGTATTTGAGGAGTGCTATGGGGAAATATGTACCACCATACAAGAATAACTCGACCGTGACCTCTGATGCTTTGCATCAAACTTGCTCTTGCAGGCACACTTTGATTACGCAGCGAAATATTGAATCATCAAATGTACATATACTTAAATGTTTGCTCGTTCTATTTGCAGTCTGTGTGTAACATGGCCAGCGAAACTGTGATAGAGCAGTTGCAGAACGACCTCACGTCTCGACTACGACACCGACAATCGATGGACGCAGAACAACGCACTTTCCAGTACCCGCTCAAAAACTCTCAACGGCCGCCGATGAATCGGTACGAGTCACGTGATAGAGCTGCGGAAATTGCCGATCTTATTTTTCGTGAATTAGACGACAATGGAGATGGTTTGATAACACTTGAAGAGTTCAAGGACGGGGCTATGAGACTTCCGCTGGTTGTTGAACTGCTCGAGAGAAGTCCGGATGACTGATCTAGAAGGTGCTTTGTTAACGGTTCTCAAAGGTGTGATAGTCATCGGTGGATCCTTGTAACATGTACGTGCGGAGTTAAAATGTGTGGCCTATACGGGAAATAAGAACTAGATATCTGGCGATCTTCTGTGAAGGCAGCAGCAGAGCAAACGAAATACATAATTTAACATAAGGATCTTCTCTTGTCTTCAACATGGCGTCCGAAGATCATATATATGTTGTAACGTTTCCTTTCTATTACACTTATATCCGTACCGTATGCTGTATAAACAAGGAAACGATAGGAGCATAAGGTCATACTTAATATATTCATTAAGGCAGACATACGATGTTCAGATGTAAACCCTTCCAAAAGCATACCAAGCTTAATCGCGCAATGGATGTGATTTTCTGCATGACAAATACTTTATAATTTGTTGCATAAAGTGGTATAGAGACATCTTAAGGAAACATTTACGAATGTTAAAATTCAAAAACTTCCAATGAAACCCCATCCCTATGGTAAACACTATTTAAATAATAACGTTCTTTTTTGCTAAGCTAGCAGCGTTGTTGAAGTTTAATATGCATTTTAAACACACAGCTTTATCATGTTTTCAAGTCATGTATATATATATATATATATATATATATATATATATATATATATATATATATATATATATATATATATATATATATATATATATATATATATATATATATATATATATATATATATATATATATCTATATATATATATATATATATATATATATGTTTGTTGATAGTGGCGGCATGAAAACACGCGTACATATACAAATACATGTACATATTTTTCATAAGTATGTGGTTTACCTTCATAACCTAATGATATCTGTTTTGTAGAAAAAACCCTGTAAACACCTTTTATTTATCACTTTTTATCTTATTAATGTTAATTAAAATACGTATGTAATAATATTCATAACAGTTTTGCTCAATACACATGTATATATCAGTGTTATGTAAAATGTTTGTTAAACCCTGGCGTATTTTAAACGCCATATCAGGCTTTCTCTGTTGTAATATATACTCCAAGAGAAACTCACTCGTGCAAATTTTCTGAAGAAGGTTATATACTAAAGCTACTGCCTAATGTGTAAGCTTCTGCTAATATGTGGTCTTACAGAGATTGTTTAAACATACGTGTATACAGTTTTATCTTATGTATGACCCTTTTTTTGCTAATCTTCCTCATTGCAAGATGAATAGCCGTTAACATATGTTGTTTTAAAACCACAACGTCGTTTTAATTGCTTAACAACGTTAGCTAGATTCCAATTCAAAGCATTTTGCCCCCAAAATTTATCTTATATCATATTTACCAAATGACTTATATACATACACTTTCATTATATATTACCTTTTTTTGTTGGTTTAAAATTCCCTCAAATGAAAGGCATCACTGAGGAAAGGTTACAGCTCTACAGTAAATAGTATAAACTTTGGTTAGGAGAATCAAGCTCAACATCAGAGTTGACACTGCATCTTCCGAAGGGGTTCGTAGGTAGAAGTTCGGAAGCGCTGAATACTCAGTAACCATAATTTCGCAGTCTAAATTATCAACAATAAACGTTTACTGCATTCCGAAAGCGCCTCCGCTACAAAAAATAGTGCTGACCAGCATCTGGCTCACCACTGTAAAAAGTACATGCTTGACAATATTATCTGATTTGTCTGCTTGCTTTCAGTCATTTGCACACAATATGAAGAATTTTTTTTTAATTGTTAAAATTTTGCTTTATTATCAACAAAACGCGCAAAGAGATGCACTCCTTACATACACTTAAATCATTGATGCCTTCGAAGTTGTCGTTATAAACTTCCTCGTACGTTAGTTTTGGCATTTCTAGTTTGTTGTGTGGAATCCCGGTAAAAAAAACCCACGGCGAATGGTATTGATTACCCTCGTTTAACCTTGCGGTATAGAACACGCTCAAAATGTCCAAAGGGAACTCCTTGGCTAATTTTATCATCGGGACGATCATCCTCGGATGTAAATGGTACAATAATTGTTAAAGAAATTAGACATTTGGTTCACCGGAAGTACTCTAAAATGGCGGTGTGTAGAAGTTACATGGTCATTTAGTGACATAAACTTTCGTGTATGAATTAACCTTCACATTTGTTAGATAAATGTATATAATTGTTTCTGCATATTCAGAAAGACAGCAAAACAGTTATATTGTTACTTCGATGCAATAAGAACCGCGATGTTTTGTTTTTTTTCGCGGGGATTCACGTCATACATCCGACAGATGATTTGTGAATAATCAGAGGTAATCCGATCTAATCCAGGAGCCTTGCTAAAATACGCAGGTACGAAATACAATCCACAGGGGTTTTTCGACTTATTTTGTAAAATAAACCAAACCCATAATAAAAAGCCAACGTCAAAGTTTAGCTAAAGCATTTTGCATTACGAATGCTTTAAGTATATCTAGATCAACATATCTCCTATTTTGCCCAATTTTGTTTGGTCGTTATGTATATTTTAGAAGATAACTTCAAATACATGTAGTCTTAAAAAACATTAAGCATTAACAGTAAATAATCGCAAATATATTTTGAGACTTAACGTAAACTGATTGCGACATGCAACGATGCTGCGGCAAATTTTCTTTTCAAATCTTATTAACTGTTCGAAAATCTACGCGATAAGAAAACGATGTACTGCGACTCTCGAGACAGATTTGTGATAGTATGGCCATTCCATTCCCATCTTGTCACAGACATTATCTTAGCCCGTTGATGTAGTGGCTTTAGAACCTTGATTTTTGTCATTAACATTGGCAAAGAGTTCAACGTTTGAACCGAGCATACTGTGGGTCATTACAATCTGGTCAGCATCACCGAATCTCGGTTTTAATTTCGCATGAAACAAATGCACCTAGAACATTCTCACCAAGATTACGAACCTATATTTACATAATGGGGTTGGGTTGTCTTAGCACATCGATTTTCTTTATTGTTTGAGAGTATTATAGTGCGTGATTAATTATACATTGTCTCATCCTACGCAGTATGCATTGTTTCTCGTTAATCTTCATCTTCAAAGATAAATGTTAAGGCTTAAGTACCAGTGTATATACATTAATAAACCACCATAAAAACATATAAAGTACTTTGTCTTGTTATGTTTTAAGTTAATTGGACACGATTATTTTATAATTCTCACAGTGAAAAGGTCGGAGACATTCTCAAACGGGTCGTTGTTAAATGTTCAGTTGTTAGTTGGTTCTTATGACAACCCCACCCTTTAGAAAAAAAAAACACGCATCGTAATTGAGGCAGTAGGTATAGCTTGTAGCCTAATGAACAATTTACTCACTTACCATTAGTATTAGCAGTACGCTGCTTTTACATCGTTTTCAAGATGAAAATATACTTGGTTAGTAACCAGGAAACGTTAAAAGTATTTAACACAAACTCGAGGGATTTCGGTTAAACAAAATACGAACACTCTTTATAAACGGCAAAAAACGACCATGACCTTAAAACATTACGTCGCTTTGGCAACTGCAAGCTCTTGGTACCATTTTCAAAATAATGAAATAAATAATGCCATTTTTAAAGCTAAGAATTAAAAAAAGGATTGTTATTAGTTGTAAGAATAAATTTATAAAAAATATTTATTCAAACCCGTATACCTTCATACCGCCTGTTTAGAATAAATGATGAACAACATACAAGTACGAAAAGTCCGCATAAACATTTTAACACCAATTTAGAATTAATTATACGAATTTTGTATGGTTTAACATTGTAAGGAAGACATACTTAGGGATTAACGACTCGAGTTTATTATTTATTAATAATTTCTTAAAATTTCGTAAAATCTGACATTTGTATGTTGTATTAAATGAAAAGAATGCGGTGTGAGGTATCCAAGATGGAGGTTTCTTGTCTGGTTCAAAAGACAGAACACTCCGTAATGTGATCAAAGCGATCGTCTTATATATAAGACGATATATCAGTCATTGAGATAATACCCAGCTCAAGTTCTGTAAATGTTCATATGTAAATATTTAATGACCAGACCTGCATAGACGATGCTTTTATTGCAAGTCAGGCATCTCTCCTTGTTTGTCAGTTGCATGAGATGCTTCGCTTCCATCCTCATGTCTATTAATGTAGAGCAATTTAAGCAGAGTTAAGACATTGTTGATCCAAAGCATTAAGCATCCAAACTAATTTAACAAGATTTAGAAAATATGATCGCGGCGATCTTGGTCTGGCGGTTATATCTTCCTAATCCCTCCCCATCCACATCACCACGTAGGTACGATCTTTGTCTAGCGCTTTTATCTCCCTAATCCTTCCTCATCCACCTCACCACGTAGGTACGATCTTTGTCTAGCGGTAGTATTTCCCTAATCCCTCCTTATCCCTCATGCCACGTAGATACGATCTTGGTCTAGCGGTAATTTATCACTAATCCCTCCCCATCCCTCTCACTATGTGGGTAAGATCTTGGTCTAGCGGTAATATCTTCACAATCTCTTCTCATCCCTCTCACCACCTGGGTACGATCTTCGTCTAGCGGTAATTTCTCACTAATTCCTCCCCATCCCTCTCACTATGTGGGTAAGATCTTGGTCTAGCGGTAATATCTTCACAATCTCTTCTCATCCCTCTCACCACCTGGGTACGATCTTGGTCTAGCGGTAATATCTCAATAATCCCTCCTCATCCCTCTTACCACTTGTGTACGATCTTGGTCTAGCGGTAATATCTCACTAATCCCTCCTCAACCCTCTTACCACGTGGGTACGATCTTGGTCTAGCGGTAATATCTCACTAAACCCTTCTCATCCCTCTCACCACCTGGGTACGATCTTGGTCTAGCGGTAATATCTCACTAATCCCTCCTCATCCCTCTCACCACGTGGGTACGATCTTGGTCTAGCGGTAATATCTCACTAATCCCTCCCCATCCCTCTCACGACGAGGATACGATCTTGGTCTAGCGGTAGTATCTTCATAATCCCTTCTCATCCCTCTCACCACGTGGGTACGATCTTGGTCTAGCGGTAGTATCTTCCTAATCCCTTCTCATCCCTCTCACCACCTGTGTACGATCTTGGTCTAGCGGTAATATCTCACTAATCCCTCCTCATCCCACTTACCACCTGTGTACGATCTTGGTCTAGCGGTAATATCTCACTAATCCCTTCTCATCCCTCTTACCACCTGTGTACGATCTTGGTCTAGCGGTAATATCTCACTTATCCCTCCTCATCCCTCTTACCACGCGGGTACGAGTCGCGATTTTTAGGGAAGTTTTTGAGAAGAGTCGCTGGTTCAACTTAGTCAATAAGCTTTTTAGAAGGAGCCATGTCACAATTCAGCGGAAGCTCATGACGTATAGAACAAGCAGGTACGCTGTCTATTACTATTGTTTCAATTGTTGAGCCACTAGAGAAGTGTACTTATATTGTAGAATACAGCACTAAATAAACGCAAATTGACACGTTCAATGATCTTACAATCACTTTAAAGGTACTGTTATGTACAGTAGTACACCAGCGTTTAAGGTTAATCAGGTTAAGTGATTGTTTATCCTTGTAGTATTAATGACGTATTTCATTTGACGTAGCATTCGCGTAACATCTAGAAAGAAAAAGATCATGCTAGAAAATTCATTTGTTCATTTTTAACTGGGTTTCGTGAATGTTCTGGAGACTTCTGCGTTCTAGAAATTCGTTGGGTCTATATAAGGGCTTGTTAGCCGATTTAAGTTTAAGTTAGGGCATATAGTTCAGAAATACTGGCAGCTTCTATATTAAACCTTTCTTTGTTGGAACTTACGTTGACTTATTATATTCTACCGTAATATAAATATTAAAGTGTATTTGGAATTATATAAATTACATTCGTTCTACCTTTGGATTATTTCATCTGTGCGTATAGATCTACGAGGGCTTTCTACCGAAAACTCTTCAGGATTTTTCGACGTTGGATTATTAATTGGACTATTAAAGGGACACCTCCTAAAGGGACAAACTCTAAACTAACATTTATTTTTCATTCTCAAATTTTGTCTGATATATTTGTTATTATTTTGTTACGCCATAGATTTAATTGTTTATTAAAATAAAACATTATTGTACTCGTTTGATGGTGGCTTGTTCTTTCTGTTACACCATTTCGTCATTTAGTAACCATTTGATAAATACATCTTAAATAGCGACAACGATCGTAACAGTACAAAGTCGGTTACAATTTTTAAGGAAAATTTCATGTTAAGAATAATTTCTTGAATAAAAAATTTGCGGTACAACATTGTCAGGCTTGGCTACTTTTTGATTTAAATCAAATTAAAAAACAACACACACACGAAAATTGACAATGCATCGTATTCCTAATATTCTTATATCAGCAGATATTCATAAAACGATTGCTGATAAAAGCTGCAGCTAACATAGAGTTTTGCATTTTTTTTAACGGCTTTTGAACGGCTTCAAGCAGAAGCTACAAGGGAAACAACATTTGGATATTCCGAAAAATAAAATGCTTAATCTCACACAGTAAGCTCCCCTGAAGTCTCTTTGGGAATGTGGACCATTTTCTCATGGAATAGACTGACAGGCATTTTTAGCCAATCAGATAGCCGGATCGCCATACACATCCGCGTGGTTACAGAAAACAACTTATACAAGAATAAGTTGATGCAGAGCATTAATGTCGCCGGAAAATAAAATGTTGAAATCAGAGCAGTAAACAAAAGAAAATGCTTTCGCAATGCAGTTGCATACATGAGCCTTTACAATCTTATACCTCACACCAACACTTTCATTAATAATTTACAGAACCAATCACAAAGTATATATACAGGTCCTATTTTTTTCTATAAATAAATCATCATCCAAATCAACTATCAATAAAATATTCTTAACACACGATGTTATACATTTTAATACTACTAAATGTTCCCGAATTGTTGGTCTATGCCTGTCTTTGTTGGTAATTTTCTTCAGGGCGCGTATAAGTCGTTATTGCTAGGCATGAATGTAGACATATGTTAAACCATATAAAAAGTATCTGTCTGTTATTCATAGCACATCAATTTCAGTCGGAAACAAATTGAAATAGGCATATATCTGTAAATTCATATTTGGCACTTTTACATTAGCGCCGTTTTATCACAGTGCCGTGTGCGTTTGACCACGGTCACATGAGTGTCTCAAAATTCAAAACGGATGGAAAAAAGGTCAACTACAGTACAATATGCATGAGGATTAGCTTGTATAACAATCACGAATGTCAGACCATTTCTTCATTAAGTGCGCAGGTACTATATACATGGTAACCATAAAAGTACAACAAAACAGTTTAGATCTTAACAAAACTTGAATATTGAAGACATTTCACACACATATTAAAATGTTTCAGTATAAATCTGCGATAATAAGTGCAATCTGCCCTTTCATACGAATTAGTGCAGTCATGTAATATAAAAAAGGATCAACAATTGACATAAGTAAGGCTTTAATTGTGATTTTTTGTCACAGTTATTACGTTTATTGTTTTAGTTCAAGTGGTTGTTATTTTTAGAAACAAAAGAAACCAAACAGCATAATAGATGTATAACAACATGATCATTTGACTGCTGAATTCGCATAAACAAAACCTTAAAAATGATATCGCTTCTAAAAGCTGGGACGTCACCCCATAATCATTTCCAAAAGCAAATATAAATACAAGAAAGAGCCAGGATGTGAGACATCCAAGGCGCCGTAGAGGGCACGCATTTTAAACAAGAAGATGACTATCCTGGGAACTAAACACTCACTTACACTGTTGATTAATTACATAAACATTGGAGAGTAACGAACCATAACTCAGGGGGGAAAGTGGAGTATTTTTGCTACTTAGTTTGCTTTCCTTGTTCTATGCTACATCTGTATTTACAAGCTGCATTTCTAACATCGGTATACTCGGTTTCTTTTGTTAAACAAAACTTCGCCAAACGGCTACGTTTTATGCTACACTTTATTGTTGCAAGTTTCCATGTTAAAAAACCCAGAACACTTGGTTCTTTTCTCTGAAAAGTGCCCCACGGAACACGTCCGACATCGTGTTATTGACTGCTACACTATCGTCCCCATAAAAAATGCATTCCGTAAGAGGCACAGAGCGGTGCCAATAAGGGTCGCCGTTCTCGGCGACACAATACATGAAACTATTATGATTGGTAGTACAATGGATCAAAATTTGACTTGCAAATCAGACAAGGACTTGACAATATAAAATTTAATTTCTAAATAAATCTACACGTGAAGGGCATTATCATCATCATCATCATCATCATCATCATCATCATCATCATCATCATCATCATCATCATCATCATCATCACAACCATCACCACTACCATCATTATCATTATCTCGTTGATCAATATCCCCATCATCATTAAGCGACAAATATATACAAATTAAGCCATTAACTAAAATGTTCCTTTTTGTTTGAAATCGATATCTTGTTGCTTCTTATAGTTAACTTGTTATGTATGTTTTTTATCTGTTTTCGTATCGAAAAGAAAATATTTGAAATAACGAATTCGTGATAAGACAATAAAGAGTCAACAAGACCGTGTTGTGTCAACGTTCCTATCCCGATTGGTTGTCGTTAAGATCAAGTTCGTCTTGTATCGTCGTGACTATAGAGTGGTTTGTTTACCCGCCGAAAACCATAAGACACATCTTAAGTCCACAGGTTATCGGCCCGAATCACCACATCGAACACTTGTCACATGGCCAGCGAAATACTGTGGGTCTGGGCAAACATTCACGATCAAATCCGTCATTACGCATGCGCAGAAGTAAGAAAAAGCGAACACCGGACTAATTCCTTTATCAATAGCAATAGATGGAACAATCTAAGGTCTGATGATAGTGAAGCGGATGGTAAAGAATCATAACAGAGGCAGTGTAACAAGAATGTGATTTTTCTTTTGTTGGTGAGAAAAATATAAGATGGCTGTGACAGGCTGCACAGGAAAAGTTTTCTTCGTGCTAAATTTCATTTTCCTGGTAAGTATAACTTCTAACAAAATTTTTTTTAGATTTCCCTATTGATATTTTGAACATGTTTTTTTTGTCTATGTAGCTTCGAATTACACGTGTTACACAAAGTATCATCAGCACCGGTCTTTCTTTATATTGTTTCTTTTTTGTTATTCCGCCCCGACACATTTCAATTTTTACCAACAAATAAGTTTCAACTAACAACATATGCTCCAGGTTTGATGCTTACATTACATAAAGACGTGTAATCACTCTGTTTGGTTTGCATAACCGGATATATACCGTGTAAGAAAGATATTTCTGCTTTTATACAAGTACTGTTTAGAAATAATAAGGTATAAAGAAAGAATGTTGCCGTAAAGTAATTTTTAATTACACATACATTTTGCTCTTCAATTCTAAGGTATAACAATAAAATAAACTAATCAGTTGAGTCTGCCTTTCCTTGTTTGATGTTCAAAAGACACTCATAAAATACATAAATATAAAACTTGAGGCTCTCGTTCCCCACTAATAGTTGGGCTTTCTTTTAATCTTCTATAAGTATATATTATCAATTCGTACCTGTTCAGTTTAATCTAATGATATGATGAACAATGTAGAGAAAATTCAGGTGGATTAACAGTATGTCTTGGTAATGTATGGCAAAATATATTCAAATGTACATTTAAAGTATATTAGTAAGTGGTAATACTTAAATAGCATAACATACTCATATAGTAAGAAGTCACAATTTATCTGCACAGGAAGATTCTCTATCATGTTAATACAAACATAAAAGTGAAAGTATTACAATGTTCTATGAGGAAAGTCCAACATTTATATAAGTTTTAAACTGACATACAACTGTTTGTGGTAACAGAGTTTAATTATGGTAGAAATTGCGTCAACGTCAGCTCTTGCAGTACGTGCAATACGAATTAACATTGCAGTTTTCTAATTAAATGCGTTATACTAACACAAGTCGAACAATTCGAAAACGTATTTTTATCTTGCCAAGGGACACGTATCCTTGTACATTGCAAGTATGTTTCTTGAAATGCCAACACCTACAGAAATAAACCTTATCTATTTATACATTGCCCATATCAATACATTATCCAGTTATTTTATTAAAGAAAACTGACCCCAAAGCTTGCTCCAGTAGCATTCTATTAAAGAAGGTTCTCCATTGCAGAGTGTTATTGAGTTAATGTGCATAAGTCAGTCTTGTTTGAGAACGCACTTTGTGGTCAGACGCACTTTAGGGTCCGCATTAAAAAAATGACAGCAGTGTGTTTTGGTATGCCGCATACTAATGCACTTTGTGGTCTGACGCACTTTAGGGTCCGCATTAAAAAATGACAGCAGTGTGTTTTGGTATGCCGCATACTAACGCACTTCGTGGTCTGGCGCACTTTAGGGTCCGCATTAAAAAATGACAGCAGTGTGTTTTGGTATGCCGCATACTAACGCACTTTGTGGTCTGACGCACTTTAGGGTCCGCATTAAAAAATGACAGCAGTGTGTTTTGGTATGCCGCATACTAACGCACTTTGTGGTCTGGCGCACTTTAGGGTCCGCATTAAAAAAATGACAGCAGTGTGTTTTGGTATGCCGCATACTAGCGCACTTTGTGGTCTGACGCACTTTAGGGTCCGCATTAAAAAAATGACAGCAGTGTGTTTTGATACCGCATACTAACGCACTTTGTGGTCTGGCGCACTTTAGGGTCCGCATAAAAAAATGACAGCAGTGTGTTTTGGTATGCCGCATACTAACGCACTTTGCGGTCCAACATCATTTGCAACATCCTCGTCATTATCATTACAGACGCTCAATTTAAAACGGTTATAATAGTTGTTGTTGTTGGTAGTTGTGATACTGCTACAGTTTCTGCTGCTGCTGATGTTAATGAATTATATTGTAAATTATGACAATTATGACAATTATGATCATAATTATCTTTATGATGATATTGGTGGGCATTATTATGATAATAATCAAACTGATGAAACTGGAGATGATGATGATGATGATGATGATGATGATGATGATGATGATGATGATGATGATGATGATGATGATGATGAAGAAGAAGAAGATGATGATGATGTATTGACATTTATTTTTAAAATGTGATATAGTTAGTGTCCAGTTCATAGACGACTTTTTATTTCTGTATGTCTACAGCAATAAAATCTTAAATGATAAGATTCATGTCAAAGTTTTCAATTTTATAACATAATGCTCAAGTCATTTTGTAAAACACATCAACCTTATAGCGAATTCACATGTATAAGGCTCTTCTTTAAAACTACTTACATTCTCTTAAAGTTCTGACCTTAATATTTGTTAGAATTCATTGATATGCATAAACGTAATACGTTCGACCCGGAGTGCATTCCCCATCCTTAGAAATATAATATCATGTCTTTGCACAACCTGACTCGGCAACTATGTTATACAAATTGTGACGATCAGGGACGTTGCTTGCCTAAAATAATATGAAGGCACCGTTTAAGGTGATTCGGGGGCCAGGTCCCCCCCGGAAAGAAATTAGATAGCAGGAAACGCTTTTCCGGCGTTTTCGGACACAAATTAATATTTTGTATGTAAGACATTCATGCAAGTTTTCTTTTCCGCCTAAAAATAACGATTGGTACTGAATTTGTATGAGTCGTATTTTTCACAGGTTTCCTAAGTTTTTTGTCTCATAGTTGCAAGCCAGTGAGATCTACTTTTAAAACAGTATTGGAAAACCTTCAATATTTCCGTGGCATAATTCTAACTAGATGCAAACACACTATATTTGGAACACTTTACAGTTACATCTAGAATAACATTTGTACCAAGTTATTTAATGTTTTAATCCGAAACATTAAAAACACATAATGTTTAATCGGCTCATTTGTAATTTAAAAATGGCTAAAATCAACGGTTTTATCGCTAATGTCATGAGTAATGTGGCTGTCTTGTTTTATAGTAAAAATAAAATAATACAAAACAAAAGTAAATATAATGCCATTGTCGGGATTGGAACCCAGGTCCTCCTGTGTGGTAAACAAGTGCGTTACCACTACACAACACTTACAGCTCCTTGTCAGGTGAAGATATTTATTTTTAAACACACTCCATAAATGAACAAATTACGTTTATATTTACAAAACATATTTTATTTCCAAACATACCGGTATAGAATTGGACAAACAAGAGGTCCAGTTCGCGGTCAATAGAGTTCGCTTTGTCTCCTCATCATTCGCACAAAAGCTGGCGCGTCCATTGTCAGGATATGGTGGGCTATGTTCAGCCATGTTTAATGTGTACAGTTCAAATTCAAACGCAAAATAACTTTGATATACTGTATACTGGTTGCCGGAGTCAATAACATTCGCTAGTACCACATTTAACATTTCTCGTTAATACAAAGGTCAGCGTTTAGGAAAAACTATTTATGATTGTTTCGGTAAATTAAATAACATCAACCATTATTTTACTTGGATCCAGGCGCGTATCTGGGCCGTTTTTAAAGTTACGCACAATTACAAGGGAAATAACCCTTGTAGTAATAGTTTTGAATATATTCGGTTCTTTTCTAATGAAAAACAGGTAAAATGCGGACATGCGAGGAACTTAACAAAAAATATGAACGACCTTCTTAACATGAATGGCGTGGTAATAAAATTTTAAAACATAGAAACTTGGGAAATAAAATATATCATTCCTATCCCGGGAAAGGTATCGATATTCTTAGTGTTTTTGGTACTTTTAGATTTTCCGAATTTTCGAACGGAGGTTACGCACGTGCGTAAAGTGCGTAATGGCAGAAACGCGCCTGCTTGGATCTCAAATTTGTCCGATCATAACCCACTCCCCCTTCGATTTTTATTGCGATTTCAGCAAAAAAAAAAAATCCATTTTTCCGAAAAACGTGTAGACACGTGCCTACAGTGCCTACGCCAGGACGACTACAGTCATATTTCACGTTTTCTCACCTTATTACTAAGCCGATTTGATACGTTTTGAAAGAACGTCTATAACATGACGACATGTTTTGCTTTGAACATTCCATTCCTGAACAAAACATGTTATGTGTCAAATTAACTGATGGATTAATTTTATGTTGTCAAAACAATGATATCGTGTCCACTTTCAAGGACGAAATTCGCTTGAACCCCGCTCAAAAGTATTAACCCTCCCATCTTAGTCGAACATTTTCTTCTTCAAGAAGAACGAAACAACAGCTTAAATTCAAAGATCGCAAAGACAAATATTTACGTTTTATATATCGTTGTATCTATTATGTTTACGTAGGATAAATAATCACAAAGTTCAACAAACAAAACGACAGATCCTGTATATTTAGCAGGGTTGTGTGTGTGCACAACAAACAAATCCGCGCAATTCGAAGCGCTTTTGTTCTATACTTGACAAAATCTTAATAGTCGATAGTTTCGGCGTAAACCTACTAAAGTCAACAAAAGTCACCTAACGTTACCGCCATTAAATGAGCCACACGTGTATGCGGAATTTGGAACGTGTTTCATCCTTCGTGTTTAAATGTGACTTGCCATTTGTTTCCATGAGAAACCGCCCCATTGACTAACGTTTTGAAACTATGCTTCTTCATAAAAACAGAGACTTGTTCATAGCTGACACCGTTAATGTTTGCGAGAACTGCATATACCTTATGTGTATAATGCCTGACCCGACAGAACACAATATGCATTTTATGAAAACATAGGAAGCAATCCTCAAACAAAACCAACAGCACGCATTAACACAAATCAATCAATCAATCAATCAATCAATCAATCAATCAACTACCACACAAACCTGAGGTTTTTTTTTTTTACAATATGACCCGTATGATATATATCAATCATGTACATAAAATATCGACGAACAGATAGTAGAATACATGCAATTTTATATTTTACAGATCTTGTTTTCTGTCAACAAGTAGCATAACTTAAAATGATGTTTTCTTTTACTGACCCCGACCCCCTCCACAAAAATTACAACGTGTGTTGACATTTTTTTTCTGTTTTTACGACAATGCGAACCTGACAACTGGATCTCCGAGTCCGCCAGTTGAGCGGCAGGACTATGATTCTGTCTTGTATTTATGGTCACTGTCTAACATTTTCCCTCTGTTCCCAGCTGATCGGTCTCGGTGTTCTGGCCTACACCATCTGGATCTTGGCCAGCACAGGCAACATCTCTGTGTTCGGACAAGGCACGCTGGTAAGTTCACGCACATTTCTTTATTTGTCTTTTTTTTACAACTTATGTGCCCTGCACTTGTATGTTGTGTAAATTGTTCCAGCAAATATCATTACAATTATATTAACATTCCTTAATTATTAATTGTTTCTTTGATTAAGATTCTTACCTTTATTATCATCATCTTGATAGAGGTTAACGTTTTCTTTTGGCATATACGTGTACATTGCATTCACTGTGACAACATACCATAAAACACTTAAGAGATGCTATAATAAGACAGTTAGTAGTAAAACGGGTTATAATTTAGCACTTTGTTTCGGATAGTTTTACCGTAATGTAATCTCATTTTTGTGTTGTCAACGAGGCGAAACAGTTATAATTTAAGTACTTTCTAGTTAGTCCAAATCAAAATAAGTATTATTTATTGTTTATGGACTAAAACAAACGTAGATATGTTGAACAAGTCGTGTAAATTGTTATTATTTGATGATTATAAAGAAAGATATCCAATTCAAAGTCAAGGACTGACATCGTCTGCTGTTCAGACGATCGTTTTTCCCACCAGCCTGATATAAAACGAGGTACTCATTGTTTTCTAGCTTATGCTTCACTATACTAACATATCGATGACTGATCAAATAATTTACATCCCAATAAAAGTAATCAATATAACTATAAACTCCATTTACTGATATTTCTAGGTAAATTTCAATGTTTTACTTCAATATATAGCCAAATCACACACATAAAATATGTCTTGCTTGTTTATAACAGGTGTTCACGTACTCATTCCTTGGGCTAGGATTCGTAATCAGTTTGGCAGGTAGGGTACCATCCCAACAGTTTACCCATAGAATGGCTACAGTTCGTTTATAATTCTTACTCACTTTTCACATCGTATTGAGCTTCTTTGTACAAAATACAGATCCCTGTTTTTTGTTACAACGAACTGACACAATTATGGTCACACTGGTGACGTCAAGCTAATTTTGGTGGAAGAAGTATATGTTTAAGCACGATATATACACCGGCCGCAATAGCTCAGGTGGTAGAGCGTCGGCTTGCAGATCGGGAGGTCATGGATTCAAACCCGGCCGGGTCAAATCAAAGACTTTAAAGTTGGTAGTAGTGGCTTCCCTCCTAACGCTCGGGGCTAAGGGGACAGCATTTCGCCTGACTCGTCGGTGTCAGTATAATGGACCGGCCGGGTTCATTCCCTGGGCACCTCATAAGTGCCCCTGTGCTATAAGAAATGTCGCTGCACATCCCACGCTATGGACTCATTAATGGTAATATTCGACAGTCTGAAACAAATTTTCTTTCCTCAAATAACTAATAAGTAATAAGTCATTGTTACCTGAAAAGGTCACTCAAAACGCTGTTCATTGATGTCTATGATCTGTTTAATAGCCAAAGCATAAATCACCACATTTCATTGCAAACAGACATCTCATATCAGAGCCACGTTGCAGAGATAAATATTTTTAAACTTTAAAAAACACGTGAAAGCTTACTTTTGAGATCACGTTATATTGTAATCCGCTCTGACGGCGATGTCAAATTTTAGCGGCGACCATTGTCGAGGTTTGTAAACAGTTGGAAACACTCAGAGTGATCTTTTCACGATTAGTTCTGTCTAACAATTCAGTTAACATTCAAATTAACATTTATTAAAACTTAAGTATGGGTTTATGCTAACATTATGCCTTATTCCCCAAAGCAGTGGTTCGATATTGTTGTATGTATTTGATGGATACCACCGTTAAGTCTTAAATTAAATAATGTTGCTGTTACAGGTGTATTCGGATGTCTTGGCGTTTGTGCAGAGAGCATTTGTTTCTTCAAGGCTGTAAGTATTAAATAGCTGTTTTATTTAATACATGTATATCGATCGATATGTAATAACCCATCCTATAACACAATAATATGAATTTGTTTACAAATAAGTATGTTGATGAGTCGGTAGAAGTATATCCCTGTGTATGTAAAAAGATCATTTTCGCTAGCTTGGGTGTCGGCGTTGAAATAGCTTTACTTGAGTTGAATTTCGCGAAAATGGTCTTCACACTGATTTAAACACATTGCAATTATAATTTCAATAGTTTATATTTTTAAAATAAATATACCATTTTATAACTCCCTGACTATAAGATAATTCAAGTTACCGAAGACATCGTGCATGTCGGGTGTTCTGTTCAATCATATGGCGAAATCATGTAGGAATTAAATGAACCAAAGGGCGAGTTATAACTAAGAGGTTAAATCGGAAATTAATATTATATAGGGATTTCCAAAACAACAACAAATATTATGCTTGTATGACATACAAACCACCGCAGAGAGCATGGGCTTAAAGTAAGATATTTGTACTGGGAACCAGTCTCTTTTCATCTATACAGAGAATGGCGTAGAGTAGCAACGGGCAGATAATCCAGACAACTAGACTATCTGCTACTTTAGTTTCTTCCTTGTTGTTTGCTACATCATTTTTAATTAAAAGCTGCATCGTTAACTTCGGCATACTGGATTTTTGTGTGAGACAAGGCCTCGCCAAACAGCTGCGATTGTCCTATTATTGTCTGCTACTATTTGTGCAATTGCAAACTGCACTGTTAATCGCAGCATACTCGGTTCATTTATTTGAAAAAAAAAGATGTTACCGAACAACTGCGATTTCCTGTTATTGTCTGCAGCATTTTTGTCTCCATAAACTGTTATTCCATAAAAAGCACTGCTCTCCAGGGCGGTTCCAATGAATCGGTATAGACCTCCACAAGAATAACCCCATACATCAATTAACACTATTTGTGGTCAGCAACTAGTTTTTAGGTTATGACAAATATTCGTGTGTTTAATAATCAGTTGCTTTTTGTATTACCGATGATTTACTTTTTTTCTGTTTGATTACACATGTTCAGTTTTACACCTGTTTGCTTAACACACAGAAAACCGCGTTCACATGTAATACGCTTATGTCAAAAACTTTTTGCTTATTGTTGACTTTGGCAGTATATCGGCGTCATGGTATTCATCCTGCTCGTGGACATTGCCTTGGTGGCCGTGGTTGGATATGTCGATAAATCAGCGGTGGGTATACAACCAACTATTTAGTTCAGACATTTACATGCTTATATTATTTCTAAGCAACACTCAATTTGTTATATAAATGGTTCACAACAAACCACCTTCAAAGTTAACAAGGCACACTTCTAGAAGGTGTAGCAAATAGTGCACATCTCGATAAGACGTCTCACCATTGTTAGCTGTCTTAGTTGGATTTACACTATTTGTCTACTCCTGCACGTACTTAACAGAGCACACAATAGAGTTTGTGAAGCACACATTTAGCAGAAAAATAATGGGAATATGAGTAACTAGTCTGACTCGTGACTAACTCTGCCATGGCGAAAAGAAAAATCAAAGCGCTGAAAGCGTTGGAAGACTGGAGCGCCGGTTGCAAGCGCAGTTCCAAGGGAGTAATCAAGATGTCTTGAACGGCGAAATGCACATTAAGGAATTGGAAAGATTGCTGTTGATGGTCTTACATTGGCTGTCATAGGGGAGCAATGAATAACAATTTGTAGTTTTCATATAAGAATTTAATGTAACAAAACTTTGAAAAACATTTGAAGATGAACAAAAGAGAGGTGGAGAAGAAAAAAGAATCAAACTTTTCCTGCACAGATATCATTACTCGAAACATATGAAACTACGTGTATGTTCTTTTCGTTTGTACGTGACAGTCACTATCAACAACATTAGCAAATAATTCAGTATATTCAGGGATATTAACAGATCCAGATATTTGCATTTTGATGCAAGGAAAATTGAGGTTTTCCAGTTTTGACCTCACCTAAATCTTAGGTTGGGGGTCATTTTGATGCAGAAGCGCAGAATAAGTGGTCAAATTTTGCAAGAATTACCATAAATGTAGTATGTAAAGCATTTAAAAAATGAAGTAAATACTAATTGGACCCTTGTAAATATATGGAAATGAAGTTAAATCAATTTTACAATTAGTTAAGTTCGTGAACACATGATTTGACTTGTGTTAATCTGATCATGACCCCCATCGTCGGATACCCCCGGTTGATTCTATTACGTTACTCTCCATTCATCACTTTCGTGATGAATGGAGAGTAACGTAATAGAGCAACCGGGGGTATCCGACGATGCATGACCCCTTGAAAATTGTCAAAGAAATTCTCAACAAAAGTGAAAGCTATTGAAATCCCTGAGTATACAGTACCGTGGTGATAACCATTAACCTGGCTGTTGTAATTGGTTCATGCAATAGAAGTACAGTGATTGTCAACAGTAGCACAGCATGAAGGTTACGTGAACGGTTGCGGTCATCAGTATTGTAACATATATGTACATATGTAACATATATTCCACCAATGGATGTCACTGCTACCTTAATATTGCTTAGGAAACTCTCAATCCACAGAAGCTTACAAAAATGGCAACCCAGGCTAGATTTTCCCGCAATTTTAGTCTCGTGACTGATTTGTTTATAATCGTAGCCTCCTGTATTTAGGTCTAGATTTCAAGACAAAACAATGCCGAAGTCAGTTAGCTTATTAAACTAACAACACACCACAAACGTTACGAAAAATGCATTATCTGAAGTTAACGATAAACAAGAAATGTCTTTAAAAAGACAAACGGCGTCGGATTAAAAAAAAAGGAAAAACAAGAAATTTCTTTTAAAAGGCAATGCGGCGTTTGTGAAGCATTAACTTACACATTTTTTATCGTGTTTATGTTTCTATTGAATATACATTTGTCAGAACAATGGCATGAAAATGGTGTACATTTTTAAACTAGTCGCTCGCTCCATCTGCGCCTCATAATTCTCACGTAATAGGCACTTAAAGTTACGAAGTAGTTAGATCGTGCCGGAAGTGAACGGTCTGCTTTGCGGCATATGACAGAGATGATGTTTAAACAAATGTAGGATCAAGTGACATATTATACACTATATACAATAATACTGTAGGAAATGGGGTACATTGGTAAACTGGAAATTATCTCCCTTGTTTGTTAATATCCGAGGTATTCCAAAGAGTAGGTAGGTCCTTTATAGTCGGAATTCTTGGACTTTATCGCCCGTTCTTTTGTAGATTATGCAGTTACAAACGGCGAAATTTCTTTTGCACAAATATAAGCTTAAAATCCATTTAAATACTTATAGAGATTTGTTATTTAAAAAAGAAAATGGAAGTGTTTGTTGATGATTCAAAGAAGTCAACATACACTCCAAAAAGAACAAGCATAAAAACCGAGTAAAACAAATGAAAGGACCTACTTGCATTTAGGGGTTATTCAGAGGAGACTGTTCATTAATGTCACTCATTGATATAGACTTGTTTATGACTTAAATACCTGTATAAATAACTATATATCGCCACCCCGAGGACGTTTATTAGAAACACTACGGTATATGATGCTATTAGGAATTTCTACCAATGGGAATCGCTCTGATATTCATTCAGGCTAGCCTTGAGTCAGCATTTGTAAGTAGGTCAAAAGTGAGGTTAGACAGCTACGCCGAAAAACCTTCTAGTTCTAATGCAGTTATGATCAGCTTCCGCCACAACTGAAGTAGTGTCAACAATGAAATGCACAAGGCCCACGTAACTTAAGAGACTGAAACAGTTACAATCCTAATTTTTACGTCGATCGCAACAATGCATTAACATAAATATTTGCCAACTTACTTACGGTCCTTGAAAGCTGAGCAGAAACTCGTTCAAAAGCACTCTGATCTATCCAAAATGACGACCAACGCTATCTCCCGCTTGTCACGTGACTGATTTGTTTGTAATCGTTCTTTTAATATCCTTTCATATTTGTTCGAAAAACAACATTACATTGTTTCCTTGTTTTTATTTGTCGCATTTCCTTACAAAGGTTCGCATTCCTTCGTAATATTTGTGTTTTCTAAAAACGCACTACTTCTTATGCCGCACAACTACTTGAATACGCTCTCGTGGTCGCAATGATACACCCGATGTTAAAAACCGCGCGTCGCTGAGTTCACAGCATCGTTACTTAAGACTGGCGCATGCGTACCAGTCTAACCATGAACTCGGGCCTAGAACTAGTTTTCTTCATGCAAACCTTTTCGTAATTGATACAATGTTGTATGTGTCGCCAGCAATGTAAGACAAACATTTCTCTGCATTTAAACATTGTTAATTTAGAAACCAGGAAAAACATTTTGTATTTTTGAATTGCTATGCAACAAACGTCCATAATTGAAAGACAGCTTGAAAAAAGATAATACACATGTCTGAATAGAGCCTAGAGTTTATCAAAGCCCGCACTAATTTCACAGCGTGATATATCTTCGCACTTGCACGTATCGATCTAAAAACCAGTTCTCTTGAAAAAAGAGGAAGTAAATGTTTAAGTTTATAAGCATTCATTTTATAACAAGTGAAATAAATGGTCGTGTTATATTGATACGACGTAGCGTGTGCTTGAACATAGGTGAGATTAATGACGAAGGTTACATACATGAACATTTAATGTCACCACAGGGTTTTGATGCCTTATTTTGTTAAAACAATGCAATCAGTAAAAACAACAAAAGAATTAACATGAATATTAATATTATTTTATTTACTTGTTTTATGGAATACATTAAATGTCCAGTTTTGTTTAAACAAAGCAAACTATTTTATACATTGAAGATGTTTATTCAGTTATAAGAATACAGTGACCTTTTAATAAGTTTGTAAATTATAATGGGATCCCTAGTAAAGCAATAAAATAATGTAAATAAATAAATGCTAATTAAAGGCAACATTTATTTTTCTTAATTATGTTAAAACATCGTTTCGTTTTTTATCACAAAAACTCAGTATAGTCTTTAAATGCTACTAAAACCACTGGCTATTTATAATTATTGCTACCTTGTCGTTTATTCTTACCGCTAGTTATCCTATTGGTCCTTTCGCAGATATTTGACACAGTGGACTATCTATGGGATGAGATAAACGATGACACCAAGGACAAGATTCAGAAGGAGGTAGGTGGCCTTTACGTTGCAGAAATGACGTATCATACAAGAAAACATCTGGGAGCTCATTTGTTATTTGACCTTTAGAGGTGTTAATTTTAATTAATTTCCTGCACAATTTCGAATTATGCCTACAGTTTTGTCTGGTTTATTATAGTACTGTTTTAATATAGCGTTGATTTTTTAAATTTACCTTCTAAAATATATATTAATCTATGACATATGTGTTATTTTTCTTCTCCTTATTATGTTGTTAATAATAATTAATAAATACTACTACTACTACTACTACTACAACTACTACTACAACAACTACTACTACTATTACTACTACTACCACTACTGCTACTATTACTACTACAACAACAACAACAACAACAACAACAACTACTACTACTACTATTACTACTACTACTTCTACTACTACTACTACTACTACTACTACTACTACTACTACTACTACTACTACTACTACTACTACTACTACTTTTACTAAAATAAATAAATAAATATTCTTCTTCTTCTTCTTCTGCTTTTTCTTCTTCTTCTTCTTCTTCTTCTTCTTATTATTTTTATTACATTGAATCTTTTTTCAGTTGAAGTGTTGTGGTTATGCCAATTACACAGAGTATGGTACAAGCGTGCCAAGCAGTTGTTATGCTGGAGAAAACTACATCTACCCGGTATGTGTCGAGGGTCTGTGACAGTTTGAATGTCTGAGGTAGCCTCGGTATGTGTCGAGGGTCTGTGACAGTTTGAATGTCTGAGGTAGCCCCGGTATGTGCCCAGAGTCTGTGACAGTTTGAATGTCTGAGGTAGCCTCAGTATGTGTCGAGGGTCTGTGACAGTTTGAATGTCTGAGGTAGCCTCAGTATGTGTCGAGAGTCTGTGACAGTTTGAATGTCTGAGGTAGCCCCGGTATGTGTCGAGAGTCTGTGACAGTTTGTATGTCGGAGGTAGTCCCGGTATGTATCAAGAGTCTGTGACAGTTTGAATGTCTGAGGTAGCCTCAGTATGTGTCGAGAGTCTGACAGTTTGAATGTCTGAGGTAGCCTCAGTATGTGTCGAGGGTCTGTGACAGTTTGAATGTCTGAGGTAGCCCGGTATGTGCCCAGAGTCTGTGACAGTTTGAGTGTCTGAGGTAGCCCCGGTATGTGTCGAGAGTCTGTGACAGTTTGAATGTCTGAGGTAGCCCCGGTATGTGCCCAGAGTCTGTGACAGTTTGAATGTCTGAGGTAGCCTCAGTATGTGTCGAGGGTCTGTGACAGTTTGAATGTCTGAGGTAGCCCCGGTATGTGTCGAGAGTCTGTGACAGTTTGAATGTCTGAGGTAGCCCCGGTATGTGTCGAGGGTCTGTGACAGTTTGAATGTCTGAGGTAGCCTCAGTATGTGTCGAGAGTCTGTGACAGTTTGAATGTCTGAGGTAGCCTCAGTATCTGTCGAGGGTCTGTGACAGTTTGAATGTCTGAGGTAGCCTCAGTATGTGTCGAGAGTCTGTGACAGTTTGAATGTCTGAGGTAGCCCCGGTATGTGTCGATAGTCTGTGACAGTTTCAATGTCTAAGGTAGCCCCGGTATGTGTCGAGAGTCTGTGACAGTTTGTATGTCGGAGGTAGTCCCGGTATGTGTCCAGAGTCTGTGACAGTTTCAATGTCTGAGGTAGCCCCGGTATGTGTCGAGAGTCTGTGACAGTTTGTATGTCGGAGGTAGTCCCGGTATGTGTCGAGAGTCTGTGACAGTTTGAATGTCTGAGGTAGCCCCGGTATGTGTCGAGAGTCTGTGACAGTTTGAATGTCTGAGGTAGCCCCGATATGTGTCCAGAGTCTGTGACAGTTTGAATGTCTGAGGTAGCCCCGGTATGTGTCGTGAGTCTGCGACAGTTTTAATGTCTGAGGTAGCCCCGGTATGTGTCGAGAGTCTGTGACAGTTTGAGTGTCTGAGGTAGCCCCGGTATGTGTCGAGAGTCTGTGACAGTTTGAATGTCTGAGGTAGCCCCGGTATGTGTCCAGAGTCTGTGACAGTTTGAATGTCTGAGGTAGCCCCGGTATGTGCCCAGAGTCTGTGACAGTTTGAATGTCTGAGGTAGCCCCGGTATGTGTCGAGAGTCTGTGACAGTTTGAATGTCTGAGGTAGCCCCAGTTTGTGTCGAGAGTCTGTGACAGTTTGAATGTCTGAGGTAGCCCCGGTATGTGCCCAGAGTCTGTGACAGTTTGAATGTCTGAGGTAGCCTCGGTATGTGCCCAGAGTCTGTGACAGTTTGAATGTCTGAGGTAGCCTCGGTATGTGCCCAGAGTCTGTGACAGTTTGAATGTCTGAGGTAGCCCCGGTATGTGTCGTGAGTCTGTGACAGTATGAATGTCTGAGGTAACCTCGGTATGTGCCCAGAGTCTGTGACAGTTTGAATGTCTGAGGTAGCCCCGGTATGTGCCCAGAGTCTGTGACAGTTTGAATGTCTGAGGTAGCCCCGGTATGTGTCGAGAGTCTGTGACAGTTTGTATGTCGGAGGTAGTCCCGGTATGTGTCGAGAGTCTTTGACAGTTTGAATGTCTGGGGTAGCCCCGGTATGTGCCTAGAGTCTGTGACAGTTTGAATGTCTCAGGTAGCCCCGGTATCTGTCCAGAGTCTGTGACAGTTTGAGTGTCTGAGGTAGCCCCGGTATGTGCCCAGAGTCTGTGACAGTTTGAATGTCTGAGGTAGCGCCGGTATGTGTCTAGAGTCTGTGGCAGTTTGAATGTCTGAGATAACCTCAATATGTATTGAGAGTCTGTGACAGTTTGAGTGTCTGAGGTAGCCTCAGTTTGTGTCGAGAGTCTGTGACAGTATGAGTGTCTGAGGTAGCCCCGGTATGTGTTGAAAGTCTGTGACAGTATGAATGTCTGAGATAACCTCAATATGTATTGAGAGTCTGTGACAGTTTGAGTGTCTGAGGTAGCCTCAGTTTGTGTCGAGAGTCTGTGACAGTATGAATGTCTGAGGTAGTCCCGGTATGTGTTGAAAGTCTGTGACAGTATGAATGTCTGAGGTAACCTCGGTATCTGTCTAGAGTCTGTGACAGTTTGAATGTCTGAGGTAACCTCAGTATGTGTCGTGAGTCTGTGACAGTTTGAATGTCTGAGGTAACCTCGGTATGTGTCGAGAGTCTGTGACAGTTTGAATGTCTGAGGTAGCCCCGGTATGTGTCGTAAGTCTGTGACAGTTTGAATGTCTGAGGTAACCCCGGTATGTGTCGAGAGTCTGTGACAGTTTGAATGTCTGAGGTAGTCCCGGTATTTGTCGAGAGTCCGTGACAGTTTGAATTTCTGAGGTAGCCCCGGTATGTGTCGAGAGTCTGTGACAGTTTGAATGTCTGAGGTAACCTCGGTATGTGTCTAGAGTCTGTGACAGTTTGAATGTCTGAGGTAACCTCGGTATGTGTCGAGAGTCTGTGACAGTTTGAACGTCTGAGGTAACCCCGGTATGTGTCAAGTGTCTGTGAAAGTTTGAGTGTCTGAGGTAACCTCGGTATGTGTCTAGAGTCTGCGACAGTATGAATGTCTGAGGTAGCCCCTGTATGTGTCGTGAGTCTGTGACAGTTTGAATGTCTGATGTAGCCCCTGTATGTGTCCAGAGTCTGCGACAGTTTGAATGTCTGAGGTAGCCTCGCTATCTGTCAAGAGTCTGCGACAGTTTGAATGTCTGAGGTAGCCCCGGTTTGTGGCCAGAGTCTGCGACAGTTTGAATGTCTGAGGTAACCTCGGTATGTGTCTAGAGTCTGCGACAGTTTGAGTGCCTGAGGTAGTCCCGGTATGAGTCAAGAGTCTGCGACAGTTTGAGTGTCTGACGTAACCTCGGTATGTGTCTAGAGTCTGTGACAGTTTGAATGTCTGATGTAGCCCCTGTATGTGTCCAGAGTCTGCGACAGTTTGAATGTCTGAGGTAGCCCCGGTATGTGTCGAGGGTCTGTGACAGTTTGAATGTCTGAGGTAACACAGAGGGATAACATTGAAAATCACGGGGAATTATCATGCTCATTTAACACAACAACACGTGACTATTATTTGTTATTATTTACAACTAACAATTCACAAGTAACAATTTGTATTGCTAGAGAATAAAGTACATTAAGCAAAAATTGCAATTCCTGATTAGATAGCTCCCATTTATAGATAAAACGGGGCCATCATGCTTAGAAGGCTAGGGGCTTATATATAATTAAAATTATATAGAATGAGGTGGAGGTGAAAGCTTCAACTACGCTGTCTCGATACGCTTAGATTCTCTTTAAGTTTGAACTGAAAAATAATATTTTGGGCATCTAGCCAGCATGATTGTTTGGAATTACAATTTACTCTAATATTCAGTCTTTCTGAAACACTCACAGTGGCCACACCTCAACATAACACTATAAGTAACTTCTCACACCTTACTTTTATTTCAACAGCTATATGCTACCAATCCTAAAACGTACAATAAATAATTATATATAATTATGACCCTGTTGTTAGGCGTCTCTTCATCCTGCATTGCTTCATGTTGCAGACCTCGTGCCATGACGCCATCGAATACTGGGTGCGGAACAACATCCCGCTCTGGGCCTCCATATTGGCCAGCGTAATCCTCATTCAGGTAAACGGTAAATTATATTGTTTGACTTAACTGTGTCCACCATGACAAGTCTGCCATGAACTCCTAACACAGTACCATGATCGGTCCCATTATCATGGAACTATCATTATATTTCATTGGGCGTACGCTATGAGGCTCTAAAACCACCATTTTGCGACTATATCGCCAGAAACCGAACCTGTATTTATAATATAAACATCTATAGATTACATTGTTACTTATACATACTAGAATAAACACGGGGTTGGCTAGTTGTTTCGAATAAATCTATATTGTTGAATAAATCTATATTGTTGCGATTCGGGGTTTGTATGTTTTATTTATATGTGCTAGCCTCTAATTTGAATAAATTTAAATTATCTTAAATACTTAATTATGTCTGCATCACAATAATACTGCTGTTTCAGATCGTGAGCTCGTTGTTGTCCTGTATATCCCTACGTCGAGTTGCGAAGGCGATGCGTGTGGAACCGACAGAAGGATAGCATATCCTCCACTGATACAGAACAGAGCAGAACTGAATGGCCATATTGATATGATATCTAAACTTGTTGAATTTATCTATGTAACATATCGTTTTTATGATATCATCATTGTTTGAAAATATGCAATTAAACGCTTAATGCAAACAGAGGCGCCAGATAGGCGTTCGAATAACGATTTTTTAAGGTTTATTCATGTTTTAATGTTTTGTTTGATTTTTTCCCTTACGTTTCTTTCCTTCTTGCATTTGAAAGACTCATATTTTGTTGCTTTAATGTCCTTAAACCATGGTATTTTTTTTACTTCTTTTGTTTGTTAAATTTACACAGAGCTTGTACTACTTTCACCTTTGTCAGATGCCGCATATATCTTACATATTTGTTTATTAATAATCCATCGTTTGTTTCTGTGATATCACTTTCATAATGCGTTTCATGCGATAAAATGTACATCACATGATAATCCATTGATAACCAGGGACACTTTCAATCATCAATAGCAACTGTATGCCGTGCAGTCTATGCGGTCTGACTCCATATGTTTAAAGCTTTGTATCCGAGTCATAAAAACAAATTTATCCTAATCAGTTTATACAACATTGATAAGTTTTAACACATGGCTTTGTACCTGCTGATTCGTATCTCAGACACAGTGGTGCATTTTAACGGCCGTTCTGATTGAATACAAGATAAGTTACTGATTCACATTTTAATATACGTGGTAGTTTGGATCAAAGTTGACATTAATGTGTGTCAAGCGTTTTATTTATAATGGATCTATTCTAAAGAAATACAATTATCTGTGATAAGTTTTATCGGGTGTTTTTGTCATTTTATTATACGAAGATCATCGTGTGATTGTAACTTACACTGTTATGTATTGCTGTTTCATGTTATCTTGTCCTGTATGAGACTGTTCCATAGCTTCGTTAAGTAATGGTAGTTTTGCAGATTTATTTAAGCCAACATCTATTTACAATTACCTAAACACTAGTTTAAATGCGCACCACAGCCAACATTAATAATCATGAAATAACACCAACTTTAAATTATATGTAATTTCATATTCAGTTCTACTGTCCTTAGAAATAAAAAGATAGATACAGTTCTATTGTTTACTGTTTGGTTGAAACGTTCATGCATTCTTTAAAACAATTAAGCGGCTGCTTATATGAAACTTATTTAAAAGGGACATTCGATGATTCATTTATACGCAAGATATTCATTTAACGTACGTATGAGAATGTTAAAGTGTGTACATAGAGAGTGGTAAATGGTATGTGCATTGTATGTGCATTGCATGATAACGCATGTTTCTTTGAATTGTATAAATAAATTCTTCTGTCCATAATATGGTGATTTGGGATACTATTTTACTTTCCACGAACCAACATAGAAGCACCCCTCGATTATGCTGAAATTAAAGATCGATGTATGTATAATTCATGTCCGTACATTTTACAATTGAGTATATAAACATACACGAATTACATGACAAATTTGCTTCTTTTCTAAGCTTTATTTGATAAACACTTTATACAATATACATTTAACACAATAAATAGGCAACATTGGCAACAAACATAACATTTATGTACGAAAAATAGATTTGTAAAAAATAAAATTTTGTAAAAATAATTAAATTAATGCACAACGTATGGGAGCGTTTTAGTTCCCCGTGAATACAAACAGAAATAGATGGACAATGTCAAAGTAAATGCTGCGAGACAAAATGCTGAACAGTAAATAGTCAAAAGAAACCAGAGTGCCGTAAAGTACACTAGTTTGTCACAATAATCGATGTCATCGGTCTTATCCGTGTTCACTCTCTGATACACACCGAATACCCATACTGTCCCTGAAAAAGATAAAGATGTTGATTAAGACAACACGAGATATTCGACCGGTAGAAATAAAACATGATCAAGGCTTGAGGCACGTTAAAAAGACAGAAAAATATTAAAAATGGCGACCGATTTAAATACATAATAACCAAGGTTTGAGACACGTTAAAAGGACAGAAAAAATATTAAAATGGGGACCGATTTAAATACAATGACATACAAAAGATATTAGTTTACATACGAGTTGTACTTGAAGCAAAAACATTGTATTTACTATTCTTAATCTAAGCGGGGTTACCTAGTCAAATCAGATTTTTAAAAAATATATATATTTTTAAAGTAAGTTTAAATAACACACTTAATAATATGTCCCAGGGAATTAAATCCATTGGAAGAGGGACTGTAGTGAATAACAGGTCTATTGATACATATACTCCGTTGGATGCAACATGTGTTAATGAATACGTCACTGTGCAGGAAAAATGATAAAAAGCTTTGTTCTAGACAGGACCGTCGTGACAGTTTCAGTGACACGTGTACTTGAACTTTAATCCTTTATACTATTACATTTTTACTAACACATACTAAAGTTCTTGCAATCTGTTGGCATAGGCTACAGAATTTTATGGCACTAAGCAGCAAATAGTTTTGATATTGATCTTATAGTTACAGGAGAGATGGCTGGTCTGAATGTACAATGTTTGCCAAAGATCAAATGGTGCTAATTAGCTGAAAGTTACGTCCATACCTGTAAGTGCCCAAAGAACGAGAAACACTGTGGCTATAGAGCTAATGGTGTCGAGGGGATTTCTCTCCCCTTCCTCGCCGGGTTTCCTTTTCTGGCAAGAGCGAATCACGTGGATCCCCGATTTGAGTAGGATAACTCCGGACTCAAACAGCAGAAACACGGGAATCTCTCGCTCAATGTGGCATTTACCGAACCTGGCAAGTCCTGCAGACAAGTGGAGAAAAATACTTGATAGAGAATTCATGATGTTTACAGTTGTCTTAATGCATGTATTGATAATATATGTTCAAATGCATGCAGCTTTACACATTTATGAAATTAATTTTTTAAGTCTCTAAGAAGCAATATAATGTCATGATATAACGTTTCTGAATTAAAACGTCTGTTTCTTTATATATAAGCGCGGTAGATAAATACCAAAGCAGTAACACATTGCTAACAAAGAAGCAAATGACTGGGTTTTTATACATCCGTCTGTATTACAATCTGAGAAGAACCTCAATGTCTTATTTATACACTATGAAATAGTATTAATAATTACTATTTTCAACGCTAACTAAAAAAAACTTACTTTAATCTCAATGAGTTCAAACCCACATGTATATCATTTGAGATTATACTGTGTATGGGATAAATCAAATTATTGTTAATAATAAAATTATTTTGTTATTCATGTAGACGTAAATCTGTTTTCCTACACGTGACTTTTAGTCTTTAAATTCAAATTCAGACATGGGTCAACTTCTATTTATTTGAATCATTGAAATGAAATTAAATTCATATGAAATAATTTTGCCAGTCCATACAGTAACATTACAAATTGACAATAACAATGTGGGCATGAATTATAAGCGACGCGGATGAAAACTACATATATTTTATAAAGAAGCATATGTTCTACAAATGTAAAATTAATGTCAATATTTATTAACAATAATTGAACACAAATTGAAAATGATTACAAACTTGACAAGATGCTAGAAGAAACAAAAAATAAGACAATGTTTAAGATCTGAGCTTGGTTGTATACTGATAATCGATTCGGAAACAACTTATTTAAAAGCGACTTTTTCTGATGTGGCCGAAGACAACTATAATAGGAGAAATGTCTTCAAATTGCCCTTTCTTTTTATTGTAACGAAAGTCTCCAATGATATCGGATTAAGAATAGTAACTATGACTAGAAAAAAAAAACATTATTGTTTATAACGATGTTTAAACTCGCCGATAAAGCAAAGGTAACACATTTTCGGTCGGTTATTCTAATTTCAGATGTAGCGCTTTTGGGATGGAATGGGATGGGATTTGCCGGGAATATTTGCCGATACTGTGCAGCGATATTTCTATCATTATAGCAAAGGGGCACTTAGGAGGTGCCCAGGGATTGACCTCGGCCGGTCCATTATACTGACACCGACGAGTCAGGCGTAATGCTGTCCCTTTAATCCCGAGCGTTATTAGGGAAGCCAACTCTACCAACTTTAAAGTCTTGGTTTGACCCGGCCAGGGTCTGAACCCGCGACCTCCCGATCCGCAAGCCAACGCTCTACCAACTGAGCTATTGCGGCCGGTCGAAGCGTTTTTGGCTGTGGACCCTTATTAATTTTTGGACGCATGAAGCGCAGTTTTGAAAGCATGGTTCCGAATAAAACAGATAAAATGATGATATTAAATTCTTATCAGCTGCCAACTTCCAGGGTAGTGCCCAGATAGTAACCACCAGAAGAAATGTGCAGTTAGTAGTCTGTCCGGGGTTCGAACACTTGTTGAACCGAAACCCTTTATCTTAACCAAAAGACCAATGCCGATTGAAGTTCAACACAACGCTGAGACATGGCTAAGATTGAAAAAAAGTTGAAAGATCTATGAAAAGTAAAGATGCAGATAACCTTTACTCTTCTTATTACTAATTGACAAGGGTTAAGCAAGTCGTTGTCTGCTCTGTGATTATGATCTGCCCCATTTGCTGCCTAGTTTATCTAGTAGACGTCCTAGAATGCATGTAATGTATTATACTCGAACTGAACGTTTAATCCTTATCATGGTGCATTTGTACATAGTTCATACTTATTCTTAATTATTTTCTTACATCAACACGCAAAGGTTCCTCCAGATATTGAGAAAAGACTTATTAACATAAGTGCTGATCTCGCCCGTACATTCCCGACGAGAACTGGCTGATCTGGATATACACTATTTGCATAGGCCTGGTCATATCCAATCTCATTAAAATCAGCTCCAGTATTACGCGTAATAGGATCTGATGACTTCCCATTACGGTTCACCTCAAATTGACCTTTTCAGTAGCCAATGAAATTCTCGGCAACAAAATCTTGTGGTATACTGCGAGCAACGTTCTACACGCTATAAAATTTTAATGGTAAAGGGTCGCGTTTAACTCGTGATTGCATGCAATCTACACACATTCTTAAACTTAACTTTACATATTTCAAAAGAGACATATATAACCTCTACAAATATGTATAAACCATCCAACAAAAAGAAGTTTTGAACTAGAAATCCTTATTTTAGTAACACTGGTAAATACATTCACAACTCGCTCGCTGCAATTGTCATGGCGGATAACGAAAGCGTTTTCGCAGTGGGTTGCGTTGAAAATCCTTTCGTATTCTACTTAAAAATGGAATTATGAAATGTTATGGTAGATACCGATAGATAAATTGTTGATTGAACAAAATGTGTAAAAATTAATGCATGCCAATAGAAAGGATGGCTGATTCAGCGGTTTAAAAAGTGGTATGTGTTGACTGCTGTATCGGGAAGGATTCTATAGTAGTTTTGAAAGGAGCGATTGCATTGGCCGAAATACGGGCACTTGCTATGCATATTCAATTACACAAAGGTCATTTTGACACGACCTCTTATGCGATGTAGTCAGATCCTAATCACGGACATTATATGAGGGAAATTAGGATATGATTTTAATGAGATTGGGTCATATCACCCCTAGGAGAATAATGATATAGCCCATACATTCCACACGAAAACTGGCTGATCTGGATAAACACTATTTTCATAGGCCTCTAAAGCAGACTAAGAATTTAATAACCTCGGCAAATTATATTGATTATAGCTAGGGCATGTTCGCCTTTAAACAACTTACCGATTATGAATACTGCCAGGGCGATGATGCTGAAGGTTGTCCGAATGACCGATGAAAGAGCTGAAAATATATCATTACATTTATGTCAGTGTAAGATTTACATATTTTCACATATATGTGTATGTTATTTTAATTGTTTAATGTATTTAAGACACAAAATACTGCATATGTGTATTGAAACAAATTTCACGGGAATTTTCGTTATAAATCAAACATAAAAACCACCTGGGCCACGTCCAGCTAATTATTTGGTGGAGGAAGACTCAAGACATATACTTTGGTAGAACCACCGAAAAACCGCAGGTCAACAAGAAGACCTCTCCACATGAAAGTTGTAGGCTGGAACTCAATCCACGTGGTGGGGGACAAGTAGTTATCGTACAATCATGCTAAATGACGCTATATTTGTTATGTATAATTATCACTTATCATGCTAAATTTGCAATTTATACATACCTATCATGCTATACTTGTAATTTATGACCAATTTAAATTCTAAGTTGTTTTCTTGAAATTTATGCAAACAACTGAACATTTAAAACTGGTTATAAATTACAAATATGAAAAGTCTGTTATTAGTTACAAATATATAATGATAGGTATGTCATTAATTAAACATATAGCACGGTAAGTATATATTTTTACCACATTAGCAAATGAAGGACAATCTATGGTCAACATAATGCCAGCTAGTGTGAAAAACTTACTACAACAGTACATGTACGTATATTTTCATTGCTAACTTTAAACGACTGCAGCAGCAATAACTTCTACTCCTGGGCTACCTGGGCTATCTAATCAACAATACAAACACATTTGTGGACGAAACAAAAAAGCCACAAAAGAGTTTACACGTTTTTGTTAAAACTAACATGCATCTAATTTGCATTATGTTTACGTAAGCGCTGAAATATTTATTGGTAACACGTGGCAATTGGCGTATTAAGAAAGTTTAAAACGTATTTACGTATTTGGTAATTCCCTTACCTGTTTGGCGGATGAATACGAACACATGGCGGAGATATCCAGTCAGATCCTCTTCCTGCCGGACTGCTGACTGCACCACCTGACACATGCACGTGTCTGCAGCCCGTGGGTAAGCTACAATGGAAAGACACGTGACATTAAATGAAGTTAACAGAAATTGTAAATGGTTTTATTGGTGACGCGCCGGAGCGCGACTCCTTTATATATAATGCTCACTAATATTTGCACGCGGAGAAAGTTTGTTTTGCTGACTTTTATAGTTTACACGACACAAAATGAATTTGTTCTTAACTTTAAAGTACAGTCACAACTTTGGAAGCAATTTAACAGCGAACCGTTTTTGAGGGAAACCACGTAACTGTATTTGCTGAGAAAGAGCGATTAAAATGGCCTCTGCGAAGAAAAGTTATGTGTTTCAGTGTAATTATCAGTTTCTGTCTAAATAGATCAGTCCATTATTGAGCATAGAAGTGCACTTTTTTGAATTTTTATAACTTCCTATTGTTTTAGCTTTGTTTGCACAAATTTGCATGAGATTATCTTCATCATAGCAAATCCGTCAAAAACAAAATAATCAATCTTAAATAAAATACAACAACAACAACAAACGGTCAGGGTACTTCCGGTGCACATGTACGCTAACCGCCCCTTCTAAACCTAATAAAATACGGGTCCTAATCGGTAAACGGCGTTCTATTTTTTAATTTATCTATTTTTTATTTATTATTTATCTATTTTTATTTATATACCTGTAACTTTTATGCTTACATGGTAAAAACTAGAGATTTTGGTTTATTTCTTTTTTATATTAAAAAGTATAAACCTTTAACTAAATGTACATCGAGACTCTCTACGCCCTTACTTTCGAAAGTAGATACGAATGCTCTTTGGTACGTCCTTGGATGTTCGGACTGCATGTTAACGAATTGAGATAACCTATTAGCACCGAACTGCCCAAGGCCGGAAAATATGTTCTGAACGGTCTATTAAGTATGCATGGTAAAATCTGACTTATGTCCAATATTTATGCAACATTTTAAGATACATTAATGATTTCTCTAAGGTCCCCGCAAATCTAAAAAAAGCATTTCCAGTGCTGCCAGCGTGCAGGAATGGTTTTATAGAATCTCTGAAGTGTTTATTTTCTGCTTGTACACTTTAGTAATTGTTATTTATAATAATTTTGGCAACGTTTTGCTATACATGTTACATCTTGGAAAACCTATTAAATGGTGTCAAGTTTTGCTTTTATTTGTTTAAAACTATTCTGTGGTCTCAGGAATAGGCATATAAGTTATACATACTTTTTCTAGAGATTTTTATAGTATTCTCAAATTGAAAACCTTCAAATAAAAACTTTTTAAATATGCCTTTGTTAATTGCTCCCATATTGCTTTAATCTGTTTACCTGTTTCAGTTTATGCGTCGCCTTTGATGCTTCGCATCAACGACTTTTCTTGTAGTTCATTGGTATCCGACGATTATCCTTGGTAGATAACCACTTTTACTTGTAACGATAGCAACCATTTAAGTTCTTAGTTACCGTTGCTAAGTACTTACATTCTATCTTTAGTTAGTTTAATTGCAAACTACAGCTCTACACAATGGTTGGACACTAAAATGCGACTGACTTATTAATCTATACTTATAGGAAATAATAAACAAACAAAAGTGTTACATTATTCATGTGTTTATGGATGAGCGTTTCCAAAAGTCTGTTAGCTCGTTCTTCTATGACATGTATGCAGTAATAGGATTGGCCCGATAAGAATCAAGTTTGTAGTGTTACAAGACAACTTCGACACAAATCTAGGACCTTATCATGCAGTGTGAGCAATACCGTCCAATATATCAACCCGGTGTTTGCATTTTCTTTGATAAAATCTATGACTCAATCTGATATCACCTTTCTAAAAGTCGAAATTTGGGATGGGATTTGCCGGCATTTTTGCAGATACTGTGCAGCGACATTTCTATCATTATGGCACGGCGGGCACTTATGAGGTGCACAGGGATTGAACCCGACCGGTCTATTATACTGACACTGACTAGTCAGGCGTAATGCTGTTCCCTTAGCCCCGAGCGATAGGAGGGAAGCCACTACTACCAACTTTAAAGTCTTTGGTTTGACCCGACCGGGGTTTGAACCCGCGACCTCCCAATCCGCAAGCCGGCGCTCTACCAATTGAGCTATGGCGAAATTTAAAACGGGCGGAATTACCTAGGGAAGGTCGGATAAAACAGCCATAATAACATCAAAACATAAATCTGACAGAATTACTTACGAAGAACGCCGAAGAGTTGGACGTCATTATGTGTCTTATAACTTAATGATGTGTATTGTAAAAGATGGAAATATGCTTAAGTGGTGCATCTGTGGGGTTCAGCCTGTCTATTTAAGTGGTGGGTCTGTGGGGTTTAGCCTGTCTATTTAAGTCGTGCACCTGTGCGGTTTTGCCTGACCATTTAAGTGGTGGGTCTGTGGGGTTCAGCCTGTCTATTTAAGTGGTGGGTCTTTTGGGTTTAGCTTGTCTATTTAAGTGGTGCATCTGTGTGGTTTTGCCTGACCATTTAATTGGTGGGTCTGTGGGGTTTAGCCTGTCTATTTAAGTGGTGTGTAAGTGAGTTTAGCCTGGCTATTTTAGTGTTGCGTCTGTGGGGTTTTACCTGACTATTTAAGTGGTGGGTCTGTGGGGTTAAGCCTGTCTATTTAAGTGGTGGGTCTGTGGGGTTTAGCCTGTCTATTTAAGTGGTACGTCTGTGAGGTTTAGCCTGTCGATTTAAGTGGTGCGTCTGTGAGTTTAGCCTGGCTATTTTAGTGTTGCGTCTGTGGGGTTTTACCTGACTATTTAAGTGGTGGGCCTGTGGGGTTAAGCCTGTCTATTTAAGTGGTGGGTCTGTGGGGTTTTACTTGACTATTTAAGTGGTGGGTCTGTGGGGTTTTGCCTGACTTTTTCTGAATACTGACTACAAAGTAGAGCTATTCTACTCTTTCTAACGTCAGTGTCTTAGTCATTGTCGTCATCATACTCAGGTTTGCTTGCCATAGTTCTATCAAGTTTATATCACAATAACCAGTTTATAGATTGGGAAAACCTTCATATACTTCTTTCTATTGATCATACATTCTAATATTATTAAGTTTGATAGTTTCAGTCTGTATTTTGTGAGAAACATGAATAAGAAAACATTGGTGCATGCACATTTTGTTTGGCATGTTCCACATTTTAGCACCCAGGTTTATAAAACTAGTGTTAATCCTGATCAGATAGCCACACAGGATCTACACTATTTTCAGTCAATGTAACACCTCAAGCTAAATTTGCATTAAGTTTTAAGCAAATAGGCTAAGTTGCATTAGTGGTTTTTCATCGATGTAGCACTCTAGTAATTTGAAATTATTCGTATCATTGTATGTCCGTGAACTAGTCTAGGACTTAACAGTAGCTCCCAGATCCCACCATAGAAGCTTGATATGATTCCATGCAGGCTATATTGTATAACCCACGGCATTTAATATACAATAGGACGTGTCACCTTTGATTGAATAATGTACGCTGGTATTATATTACGAATATTTGAGTACAGAAGACATAGACAATTTGGGTTTGTGTTTTAATATATTCGTGTTTTATGACCTATTATCGCCCAGTTCTACCAAACACAACTCGAAAGTGAGTTAATGTCAGCTGAAAAGATACATGCCATGAATTTTTATTTACCTTTCGTGTAAAAATGTCCATATGATATTAGATGAATTATTAGCTTGGGTTTATTTCGACTGTTTACGTTGTACACTGGTGATATGTTTTCAAAAGATCGTCACACTATATTGATATATAGTTTACTGTATCACTATATTTATATATTATTTACATTTATTTATAAAAAATGACCGCACGAATGTGGGAAACGCTCGATTTGATAAAGCACATCAATAAAGTATAAATACTGTAAATAATTTAAGCTGGCAAACCTTGCCACAATAAAGTTCTCGCCTCGGCAGGGACCTGAACCCACGATACGAGGTACTGAACAGTTATAAGTCGGTGGCCAATCAATGTGTTGAACATCGAAACAGTTTTCTTTATTTACTTTTTAAATGGCTTGTTTGACAGGAAGGTCGTGGCTTAGAGGCTTACTGTGGTGTGTCAAAACAACAAAAACAAACAACAACAAAACCAAAACAACAAGATTCGTAGTGACTATATGGCGACCTTAGTAGCAGCAGTAGTGTTTACAAATAAAACCTGTGAACCAGCACACCAATAACGTGCTCTAGTTTCAACTGAGAGAACTACAAAGGCCTTTTATTCTACATTGTGTAAGATTTTGAGTCACCTAGTTCAACAAGGGTTTGTATGCAAACATAAACCATTATCTTGTATCAATTATTTAGGAGCAATTCAAAACCTCAATTATGTTTCTAACAAACTACATGCTGAAATAACAACACATATTGCTTGAGACTGCAGATCTTGATCAGAAAGCTCCAACAGAGGTGATGTCTCGTCTAGATCGACACTTTTTACCCAACTCTGATTAAATCGTGCAGGTAAAGAGTTAAGTGTCCAGCACTTAAAAGATATACGAATGTGTTCTTTTCCTGGGACCTTATTAAAGCCTTTGAAGGCCAAATTACTCGTTGTGATTTCAGACTAGCGACAGGTAACGATACTCATTTATTTCGCCAACTTGGCAATAAATAAAAAAAGATGTGTGTACACCACATATCACGTTAGCTATTAAATATGAACAGAATGAACGGAATAGATTAGCTTCTTTCATATAAGCATAACTGTTTGCTTATTCTTATTGTTGTAAAAAAGAAAGCTAAACAATGCAAACAATACATTTGTATAAGAAATGAACGGGCCCGCAACCTCCACTTAATTTTAAAACCATTTACACAATCAAAGTTTTTTTATTATTTCGATAACAATATCGACAATAAAACATAACACCGTGGAAAGGAAAATTTGCCACACCGAAATTTATTTACAACATTGCAACCGCTCTGTCCCGGTTCTCTGGGGCTATGACAGTCTTTGTATTAATTGAATATATTACCGGGTAATAATACCTTCAAACAGAACGTCCTGAACAATGTCGACAAAAAAAAAAAACAACCTCTCAGATAGAAATAAAAGGACATGTTTTTTCTAGCTCACATAAACAGGCCTTGTTGTTCCATTCGTGCATATTTCGTAAATGAAAAAATATATACCTGTAGTTTTCACTGGTTTTCTTTTTTATTTATTTGCAAAGTTTTTTTTCCGTTTTATATAGAGAAGTCCATAAGGGAGATCAACACTATGGTAAAAACGGTTTATGTAAATAATGAATAAATGTAGTTTGTAAATGTTTCCACAAGTTAAAGAAATCAATTATCATTACATGTAAAGAAAATATGTAATATAAGAAAATAATCCGCCTTAATGGTCTGCCTGATCAAGCAACTGCAGATAGTGTAGATCCTGATTATGCAGGTCTCCCAGGGAACTGTCTGATCAGGATCTAGTTTGCTCCGAGGCTCCAGCATTATATCTTGTTAGCTGTGCATGCTGGTGCAAGAAAAAACAAACTTGGCTACCAATCAATGTAGTATGATAAGGGAAAACGAGTAATGGTTTGCCTACGGTTAACTTGTGTTGCTTTGTACACGCCCATGGAAAGTTAATATGTTGAACTTGTAGATTTCCTTGATGTTTTTAATTATACTCTAAACCCTTTGCACGTACTGACCTACACTATTGATAATAACCAATACGTTCACGGATGTTGCTAACCTGAGGAAACGTGAATACAATATATTAGAGTTAAGCTATGTAATTTTTATCATGCTATATGTTTTAAGCAATAAATTCAAATATATGCATGCAACTACACACAATGGCAACAAGAAATGTATTTCCATACTCTGCAACAAATAGTGGAGATTCTGATCAGACAGCTCCCTTCAGGATTTCAGTAAAAACCAATACAATAAATCAATATACCATTATAGATATCGTCAATTTATTTAATAAGTCTTTAGATTTTAATACATGCTACAAACCGATTGAGGTATTCCTTTAAAAAGCTGGAGATATAAGTATATTATAAATAATATTATAAATGATAATTAATATGTTGACACAGATTTAGAAAAGGATTGTTGCCATTTCAACTAATGTTTTGATTGAACCTTTATCGTATTTACCAGCAGTTAATTTTATAGGCCTGATAGACAAAGTGACAGGGCTCATAACAGAAGGAATTCTAAATGATAGATTGTAGTTTTTTAACAAAACATCAAAAATAATTAACACATTGAATAAAGTCTGAGGACGGTAAATATTTCAACATAGCCTTATAAATGGCAGGGCATTTGGTCCTCTCGTATTCAAATATCAAATACAAAAACAAAATCTATGCATAGTATGAAAAATGCTAACAAAAATGCACAAATTTATGTGTGTCCTAACTGATACCTTAGGCGTGCAACGGTCAAGCTCAGGCAAATAATGTACCAGCTATCGCTGGGAGCTGTCTGATCAGGCCCATGCAAATAATGTAGGTGCTGATGAAGTAGCTATCGCTGGGAGTTGTCTGATCAGGCTCAGGTAAATAATTTACCAGCTATAGCTGGGAGCTGTCTGATCAGGCTCATACAAATAATGTAGGGGCATATGTACAAGCTATCGCTGGGAGCTGTCTAATCAGGCTCAGGTAAATAATGTACCAACTATCGATGGGAGCTGTCTAATCAGGCTCACACAAATAATGTAGGGGCATATGTACAAGCTATCGCTGGGAGCTGTCTAATCAGGCTCAGGTAAATAATGTACCAGCTATAGCTGGGAGCTGTCTGATCAGGCTCATACAAATAATGTAGGGGCATATGTACAAGCTATCGCTGGGAGCTGTCTAATCAGGCTCAGGTAAATAATGTATCAGCTATAGCTGGGAGCTGTCTGATCAGGCTCATACAAATAATGTAGGGGCATATGTACAAGCTATCGCTGGGAGCTGTCTAATCATGCTCAGGTAAATAATGTACCAGCTATCGCTGGGAGCTGTCTGATCAGGCTCATACAAATAATGTAGGTGCAGATGTACTAGCTATCGCTGGGAGCTGTCTAATCAGGCTCAGGTTAATAATGTAGGTGCAGATGTACTAGCTATCGCTGGGAGCTGTCTGGTCAGGCTTAGGCAAATAATGTCAGTGCTGATGAAGTAGCTATCGCTGGGAGCTGTCTGATCAGGCTCAGGCAAATAATGTAGGTGCAGATGTACAAGCTATCGCTGGGAGCTGTCTGATCAGGCTCAGGCATTATAAATAATGTAGGTGCGGATGTATCAGCTATCGCTGGGAGCTGTCTGATCAGACTCAGGCATTATAAATAATGTAGGTGCAGATGTATCAGCTATCGCTGGGAGCTGTCTGATCAGACTCAGGCATTATAAATAATGTAGGTGCGGATGTATCAGCTATCGCTGGGAGCTGTCTGATCAGGCTCAGGCATTATAAATAATGTAGGTGCGGATGTATCAGCTATCGCTGGGAGCTGTCTGATCAGGCTCAGGCATTATAAAAAATGTAGGTGCGTATGTATCAGCTATCGCTGGGAGCTGTCTAATCAGGCTCAGACATTATAAAAAATGTAGGTGCGGATGTATCAGCTATCGCTGGGAGCTGTCTGATCAGGATCTATTACACTTGCTGCTTATGCTCTAGGAATATATTTTATTAATTTTCATTAAGTTGTCCACCAGTAATTAAGTATTAAGTTTGTGTTATTCATGAAGAAGCATTATTCTGATTATCTGTCTAAAGCTTAAATCCATAACAAAGATTTGTAAATATAGTTATATCACCATACCATTCTCCCTATGCTCGTCTTTCTCGTCCTGCTCAGCAATGAGAGTTTTCTCTTCCTCCATGCCATATACACCATTGTCTACAACCACATCCACAACAACCCGCATTTTCCACACAACCATCGTGGTGATAACCTTTCACATCCCGGACCACTAGCGTGTACACTTGATCACTTACATTACCTGGTTGCAGTTCACATTGTTGGTTGAATTGTCATCATTTTGTTTTCTGATAAACTGAGGTACAGATGTACATATTGGCTATGTCACACTTGTTTCAACGTTGACAAATATTCCAGAGGATTTAAATCCAATAAAAGATGATTCACACAATTGCACACAAATACATTTACAAGTGTGTAGACCTCTCTTATGCAAACCGTGCCATAGTCCATTCACATGTCACTGTTAATTGCATATTCCTGTTTATGTACCTGGCGTTATTGTTTTCATGACAGTCATTCGCTTATGTGTTGCATTGGTAAGGCAGACATGTGCACATGTTATTGTGCAATCATGCCTGGCAGTTTGAAACACAAACAAGTGCTCGGGTTATTTATTTCAAACGCAGTGAACACGGCAGCCCAAGCATGGTCTTCAGTCACACATCACCTTATGTCTAGTTGTCCACAGCGTTCCGCTGGCTGATTTTGGCCAAAAATAATGGATGACAGCTATACATATAAAGGCGACTTATTTGAAAGTTTTGTAAAACTTTCCGTGAGTGTAATGTTATCTATTGATCCGTGTTGGCAAGATTGCCGTGTAGTATAAGCCCAAGGCGAAATGCTGTCCCACACCACGCCAAAAATGGCGCCTACTTAAAAATAATCTATTTACATCGTCAAGAATTGTTAAGATATGATTATGATTCTTGACACTTAATAGATATTTGCTGTTATCTCTTACTTGTCATGTGAAAGGCTTATCGCGCTCGACTATTCAAGTGCTTAAGACTAAAGTAATCGTTGACTTACTAAAGGCACTTGTATCAAATCTTACGCAGTTTGTTACGAGACTTCAAACATATGTAAGTGGTTTCCATGATAATTTTTTATGTCTCAAGAAGATGTCTTTAGCTAAAGCTGTACAGAGCGCATCCAGTTGGCTATGACTTGAGTGTAGCAAACCAAGCTGACAGCCTACGGTGACTGTCTATATATTGTTCTATGATTACTCCGCTATCTGGAAGGACAGACAGACAGGAAGGTGTATGAAACACTTGTTGATAGATGGACACTTGACTGATGATGCCTCCATTAGCAGTTTATCTGTTATTTGGCGGTATCGCTTGCGACACCGCCCAGAGTTATGAGAAAGCTGGTTTTCGGAAGCACACAGGATTGAACCTGCATGACCTTGACTACTCGCGGTCAGTTATTCGTGCCTTGCAAGAAGTAGTGCGAGTTCGAATACAACTCATTGACTAGAGGAAAGGGTCGAAATTGAGGAGCGAACTGCTATAAGAACGAGTCTTCCACTGGCTATGCATTATCTACTAGGCCGAGATTCGACCATTGTTTGCACACCTATTGTGGCGAACATTATATAACATTGTATATATAAATTCCTTGTTTCTTTCTCAGTGCCCACGATGTCACGCTGTTACGATGTCATGTTGACATTATGGTATATATATAGTATACCATGTCTCCTGTTAGACAGGACTTGGCCAAGATAACGTGAATAAAGTTAATCAAGATCAGCCTAATCCCGACTGCCGGTGGTGTGTGTGTGTGTGTGTGAGTGGGCTAGCCAGGATCTACACTATTTGCTGTTAAATCTTTATCGATTCTTCGTGTTAACTGTGCATTAAATAATAAGCAAATAATTTAGAACGTACATGTAGTATTGCTTGTCGATATATGTAGCCGACTACGAGCTAACTACAGCTGATGTATTCGCCAGTCAGGTAGTCGCCGTGTACAGGATTCGATCTAAGATTGATTGCTCCATACACACGTTAGAGATTGTATCCTACAGTTTGGATCTGGATTTTTTTCCCCCACAAACATCCATATAAATTACTGTTACCTGAAAATCTAGTGAAATGATTTTCATTGATCTCCTGTTTATGTGAAATGGGGATCACAAGGTCCCACTCACATCTAAGCTATGCTGCAGTTAGCAATTTTTAATCTCGAAAACCACGTGACCACTTACTTTTAAGATTACGTTATATCATCATCCGGGTAAATCCGGTATCTATTTTTAGCTGAAATCCTAGTGTGCTTATTTATAGATCCGTCTTTCATTTTCTTCACTACCTTTGGCGCAAAATTTATAAATATGTTAATAATTATTAATAATGGGTGATTCGTGTAAATAACTTTTAGCAGTTGTGACATGTCAATTATAATGAGCGACGTTAGGTCAGTGTTATGTTGGGACTAGCGCGTTTCTAACATATGGATAGACTATAATTATGCACCGATGTGTGTAACACGAAAAGGCAGGTAAGTGACTAACAAATGGTCAAACATACATCAATTTTCGAAACATTGGCATACTTGGGTTTTTTGTGTGCAAATAAATAAATAAATAAGACGCACATATTAACGCAGTACAAATACAGCATTTAGTTTGAATATTGACCAGAAACAACACATTCAATATAAAGTATGACGCCCAATGTATTTTGTAGAACTAACTTGATGTGTGTTCTTCTATTTGCGGTATAAGGACCTGTGTCATGCACAACATTCGCCACTCAAAGTAAATTATCATTAAATAGAACATTTGTCTGCGGTGTTGTGTAAATTGTGACAATTTTTCAAAATTCACAGTTAGTTAAAACTTAGTTTGCGATCAGACTAAAGAGAATGTTGTCGATCAAGATCATCCTGCTCCCGCTGGGAACACTTCTAACATGATTTACAAGACTTGCTACCGCCAGCCTCGATGTACAGGAACAGTGTCATATAGATGGTTTAGCTTAAACATATTTTAATCATATGTAAGTACACGAATAAGACGTTCTAACAAGACAACAACTTGCCCTCACTTTAATATTTATTATCAACATGATACGACAAGGGTTAAGAAAGTAAAGTTACATGTTGTTACATGCTGTTACATGTTGTTGATATGACCATAATGTGGATTGTGATACAAAATAAACTGGTTTTATTGCAGTGAAGATAGATGCAAGACGGTAGTAAGTATAGGCAAGAGTGATAAACAAAATGTAGCATGGTACATATTATTAGGTTCAATTGCCTACTTGTATTTCTTTTTAAATACTTCATACTAAGTTCGTCGTGTTTATATCATATTTATCGTGTTAGTATTGCAATCGTCTTTATTTTATACATACCACGAGTATTTGTATATTTATAGCGATATAGAATTTTAAGATCAATCGCTTTTTGTAGTTCTGACCAAGCGTTAGTCGCTTTTATCTTTGCTATAACCAAAACAAACCGCACAAAGCGTATCTACTGGTTGAATCTTTCATTAGGCAATATATACATTTGATGCAGAAAAGTACGCATTCGTATTGATTTTTCTTTGTTTGACATGCTATTTTGCTTTTTCATATACAACTGACTCAAGTCGTAAAAGGTGTTTTTACAGACAAGAATGATATAAACAGAACTTCTCTAGCTTGCACAAAATAAGTTCAACTCAAGGATTGACTACAAAACAATATCACAACAAGGATGTAGCCGTATAAGGCAAGTCAGTCATTGCTTTGTTGCAAACAAGATATTGTTAATAAGAATATATAAGACGAAGTCCTATGAGCATTGCAACATATACAAACATTGAAAAGAAGCAGGACTCAGGTATTTACATGCACGTCAAATGTAAATGTGAGAACAAATCCGTGATGAGTCATACCTTGCATCCTGGCACAAGGCTCAAACCAGCAACCTCAGGTCAAAACAGACGAGAGATGTTTATTGTTTTTACCTAGTTTGTTTATCGGATTGTGTCATCTATATTTGTAGAAAGAAAAGTCCAAGGGCCAACTTAAAAACAACATTTAACAACTATGATCTACGTTGCTATAAACATTAAATAAAATATTTGTCAAAGTTTCACTAAAATGACCGCATCTGTTACGGAGATACAAGCCATATGTTCAATTTTCTTTAGTTTGTAGTTAGATAACCCGTACGAGAGGACAATTGAAAAAGTTCTTTTTTATTTAATACTTATAAAGAAAATTTAATACTTATAAAGAAAGTAAAACTGATTCTTCATTCAATCAAAACTGGGCAGCTGTGCAACTTTTCACTAACCTATTTTTACAGATAAACATAAATCCTAACATATCTTTAACAAATTGAAGATTATGGCAGTAGACAAACATTTGAAATTTAATGTGCTTAATGGAAGAATAGGGAAACGCAATTTTCTTTCATGAATTGAACAAATCATTAGATAATGAAAATTTCTTTGGCCAGTATCCGATGATGTGAATCTACAGAACTATGAAAGCTATATTAAGGTATGTTTACGGATATCACAACCGTTTTTCTTTGTTATTTTCCTTACATCTGGAACACAAAGGCAACGATGCCTTTATATGGAACTAACCAGTAATTAGTTCTGATCCTGATCTGGAAATAAGCATTTTCCCAAGCCTTCAAGGTCACTTCGTGCGTATCATGCTAAACAATTAACAAAAGCCCATTTATCGGAAACATATTTGTGTGCATATTTTATCTATTTGTATTAATATTGTAAAAACAACGAGTGATGGGGGAATGTTGCACGGAAGCTTATATAATCAATATACATACTGCACATAGGAAAGAATGCGTTTAATTTAAGCATTTACACTTTTAAGTAGAGCTTTATATGGATTTATTACGAAACATTTAAAGTAATACCGCTGTTAATGAACTTCCCGAACACACATCAGATATACAAGAAAAGGAGCAAATACGCACCATCAGCCCTTGGGACATGATTAGTCTGCAACCTTGGTTCTACCACACACGTGCAATTTCTTATCCGTAGCCATTATCCGATTATTTTCCTGAATCAATCCACCTTTTATTCATTTGATAACAATCTGCATATTGACGTCCAAATACACAACTTTGACCTTTGTAAAGCTAGCGTAGCTAATTCTCTCGTTCAGCAATATCAATATGCCCGCAGGCATTACGTTTTGCATGTTCTTCCTGAATTTATAGCCCTAGGTATTATTATTTCAAAAGTGTACATGCTAAGTTATATATGAAAGCAATTTAAAAAGAAATAGTTGCCACTTGTTTTGTTATAACTAGTTTACTTATGAATAAAACAGTCTCGAGTTCAGGTTATTTAATTAAATGACACTTAAACCGTAATGGACAAAAAAGCTTTTCGTCTTTTACAATCCTTTTAAACTGTCAAACACATTAGTTAGATGTGGTATCCAGACAGTTTTCTTACATCAAATACCTGTTCCCATAGCTTATACTTTTTAAGAGGAATTAGGGCCATCATCTTTTCATAGTCTCTTATAATAAATAAGGACGATTTTGAAGACTTCCCATTTTGTTATTTAGTACAAATCGTGAAATGAATGTTCGCGCTTTTCTTAATCTATATATAAGCACGGTGTGGATTTCTACTAAAATGGACATAAGGGCAGATTAGTCGGAAAATGATTTAACGTGATCTCAAAGGCTAGTGTTTTACTGGTTTTCTTGATTTAAAAACAAGTAACTGTGCAGCGTAGCTAAGATAAGAAATAAATAATTAAAATGGACGAGTGGAGTTTTATGATTTCTTTTTCACATAGACGTAGGTTATAATAAACAACATTTCAGCGAGATCTTTTCAGGTAAAAATAATCTATTTGGTTATTTGAGACACAAAACTTTGGTCCAAATTGTCAGATACCATGTTTACCGCTGTGCGATGAATATCGGCGCTCTCAAGGGACTAGATTATTTCAAACTTGTTAAATATCGCTTGTTCTATCTAAAGAAGTGCTTCTTGTCCGTCTCCGCCATGTACAAGCTTAACAAGATTATGAACGTTACTGGTAAACGACCTCAGACCCAATTATAACCACATTTATTGCGGCTAGCACAACATCAGAAAGTAACAAATGTCACTGTTAACTCATGTTTTGTTAAGCACGAAATATTGGCAAGGCTAATGGGATGTCTGATCAGGATCTTAACATTTTCCTTTCATAAACCAGTCTAAGTTGTTATCTTTGCAGCAAGCTGCCAGTAAATTACTAAGAGCTAAGTTTGAATAAAATGAGAATTGCATGATAAAATTTTTGGTCTATTTTCCTACTGAAGCTCCCAACACTCTGATCATTTTTAGAGTCTTTTACTTTGCAATCCAGCCGCTAGGAAACCTAGGAATATAACACGTTAGTTGTCTGCTGGGAATGAAAATTGTTTTACTGATCAAAGTCAGACAAGGCGGAAATTGTAATCATTATTATAGCCGGCAGTTAGACTAGCAAGCAAACCTGTGTGTTCGTTCATTATTTGATCATCAGTGTACAGTAAATTATGTATACATAAGGTTTAAAAGGTGACTTCGTATTTGTCGATCCACAAATAAGGATTAAAATGTGGTATCTGACAATTTGTGTCAGACAAAACATAACAAAAGGGAAACACGGTATAGCAAAATGTAAAGGCCCTGCTTTATGCTACTATTTTATTATTTCTATTCCTATTATTATTCATTTAGACAGAATACACTCACTCATAAATAAAACATCTTCTATCAGCGGGTTATTCCATGCATGCTGAATTGGTCTCACACTCTTCTGACAAAGCGAAAAAGGAAGTTTCGGCATATATATAAATAGCGGAAATCCTCAAACTTTGTCTATAAATAAATAGAAAATATATAGAAATGAAATATGGTTTAGTTAACACAGCGTTACTACTGAAATAAATATTAAAACGAAGGATATGATCAGGAACATGTCTATGACCAGCAATCATTGCAGAAGGCTACTCGAAAAGAGACAGGCTATATTATGAGGTATATAGCCCCGCATTGGATTGTCCCCCTTAACTGTACACACTTGATTTTGGGTAGTTCCTGTTCATCGGGGAAGATTCTACGACATAGCCTTCAAAAAAAAGGTTAACGACACAAATGACAAGACCAGGCTATTTCTCCTCATGTTTTTATCTTGGCCGTATGTTTTTATTGTGTACGGAATTCACAGCAGGTGGATTAAAATGAAACTTAAAAAATATAATGTTTTTGCACGGACAATTCTTGTTAGCAAACAAAGTGTTTTAATAGCAAAGATTTGTCAATGCTTTCAATTTTCTTGCAGTCATAACCAAGAGTACATGTTTAGGTTACAATGAAAATAGAAGTACATGTATAAAACATCACCGAATCCTGATTTACTTTTATTTTTTTGATCTAATTAGTCTTTTGAAAGGTATATTTGGGCTGCATTCTTTTATGTGTTACAGTTTTAGGCGCTGTTACCATGTATCCGCGTCCGCGTCCATCATCGGTCATTCGCGTCCGTCATCCGCGCGCGGTGTTTTAATATGTCCGCGTCCGTTATCCGTCAACTGCATTGAATACAAGATATTGCTTTTTTATCTGGAGTAAATATACAGCAAAATGGATGTCTATTGACACGAGACTACTTGAAATACAATTTGAATACTTGCTACTCTGTTTAAACAGTGAAAATACACTTTTGCAAATTTAAAGAAACATCTCTATTATTTTAACAAATATATACTGCCAACTTCATTTGTAAACATTACATTGGTTTATATTTATGATATTGTTTAAAGCGAATGTTCTTTTTCATAAACACATTATTACCTAAGATCATGGGACACACTTATGACATTTAAATAGATATTATTGCACCTAACAATGGGCAGTTGCAGACTTTAATTGGGAAGTTATTGTTGGATCGTGAGAGAAATAAATTATTGCTTTGAAATGGCCGACATTCTAATCTTTAAATATGCATATGGTAGGAACTACTACGCTTATCATTTTGCTAAAATATCTTAAACCTAAACAGAGCTCGTGAACTGTGTTATAATGAGATCTTGGTGCCACTATTGATTTTTAAAACCTTTCTTTTGAAAATAAAAAAAAAAGATTTTGTAAAGGTGTTGCTTTTTTTTAATCAGCGGATATATCAAGTACTTCCTAGTAAATAACTATTTTTTTTTCAATAGTTGGGCTGGGAGGGATTATTTTCATGGACGAGGAAATTCATAAGGTGGTCAAATCAGCAGACAGATGATCATTATATCTCGTACTTCATGTGTTCAAAACACGTTCTTGTGTTCCTTTAACGGCGAAACATCCAACCATGTATAGCTTCAATAAATATGCTTTTAATTTTAAAACAATAAAAATAAGCATAAATAATTGAAACACATACATGAAACGTCAAAGTCTAGTGCTACAGCAATAGACTCCCAGGTATTCTTTGTGATGTCAGCGTCATTGTATTCCGACGGGCGTTGATTAATATAATATATATATTCCACTATTCTTTTTACTAATTTCTATCGTAATTAACTTATGTTTTTGGCATCTTAACACAACAAACTGCCATCCGCTTCTGTCCGCGGAAGACGGGCGCGGATACATGGAAACACTTGAATAAGGCTGCCTTTCCATGTGCACGTGATCCGTGTCCGCCATCCGTGGTCTGTGTCCGCAACGTAAAATATCGAACCAGATGAAACATGATGAAACGTTTCCATGTGTCCGTGTCCGTATACCTCCGTATCCTTGTCCGTATCTTTGACGAATCGCGCAGTGAGCGATTTTTCACGGTTGCGGACCATTCATGGACGAGGCACATAACTAGCAACAATAATGCACAAAAAACTACAATATATATCAGGCAATTTATTCTCGAAATGATTGTACACTTGTTCAGAATTCAGAAAATATAAATTGGTTATGCACATTGAACGATGTTTGTTTAACTGCGAGTCGAGACAAGATGCCATTGTAAGTCGTATATTGTTTTGCTTTATTTTTGAAAATATTGCAGCGACACAATTATGCTAAATACAGCGACGCCAAGCTATATTGGCGGGTAAAGCCCTAAAACATTTGTTTGCAGAGCCACCTGGGCGCACCACAGAAGTCCTGCCCACACTTAATCCATCTCGTGACTCGAACCCACGCGATGTGAGGCTAAGCAGTTAGAGATTAACAAGTCGGTGACTCTCGACCACGGGCAACCCGGTCATCGACTTTATATATATCCCCCCCCCCCCCCACACACATACACACACTGCCATCAGATGCCGTATTTAGTCTCGCCAGAATTAAGCTGTCTGAAGTCCTTCCGGTATATCGATAATGAGGAGCTGCTGTGTGGCTGTTTAGACCCAGAAGGAATGCTACGGAAGTTATAACATCCGTGTAATACTAAACTTGATGATCACAAATTCATCAAGCAAATTCCCATATTGCTGGTACCTGTCTGTTCAGGACCTACAATATTGTCTGTGGATCTTTATTGTTTGCTGCCAAATCTTTTTTTATAAAAAATGTTTACATTTTCATTAAATAGTAAGCAAATAACTCGGAATTTAGCATTAGTTATATACAAAAGTAGCAGGAGTAAAATGTTTGACGTCACAAATGGGTATTAAATCGTAACTGGATAGAACTGTCGTATCGCGGTACAGCAGATGTATACATATTTTATTTAGCCAATCAACTGCACGTAAATTTGACATTTGCATCCAATTTATAACATGAAGAATATTCTATTGGGGATTCATATGGTATACCGTCGTGACACCGCATGTTGAGGGCCATAAAAAAACACGCCAACACATGCATAAGTCACGCTTTTTTTTCTATTGCACTTGCTCTGTGGACAGTGGAGTTATTCACCCTTTGTTTATATCGGTCAACTATTGGTGCAAAATAGCCAGATAAACAGAACCATAAAATAGCTCTAAGTTGGTTCGGTCTTAAGTATTGTTTGTGTAAATGAATTTAGTAGATCTAGTTGATTAAGTGAGCTTTCTGGCTTAAAAAGCAACATTTAAACAGCTTTCAATGTCTGTATTTAATATGTCGAAATCAGTCTCTGTACCTTTTATGTTATTAGAACGCCAGACTTCTAAACACAATGGCTATTTAGTAGATGCAGAAATCGGGCATAGGCCTGCAAAGGTCCATTATCTACCGAATGGGGATATGCCAATTGGCTTTGGTTTGTTCAGTTCCTTTAAAAATAGTTGGACATTCGTTGTTGTTTTTCTGAGTAAATGTCCAAACGCTCTTGAACTTTGACCCATTAAGACATATCGTTTTTTAGTTTATTTAGCAATACCTTTAACATTAATTTCACATGCAAATTTAGGATACATTTAAGGTTATGCGACTTATTAAAAATAACGCAAGAAAAAGGATAACATATAATCATATATTGACTAATTGAGCAGTATAGAAAGACTGCATTCAATTAATCAAATATTTATTTAGTTTGATATTGTACTTGTTTCAAGTTTAATGCCGTGTGGTAGGCTTAAACGATTTAAATGCTGTACTTTTGGTGATTAAAAACAACATAAACTGTCTTATAAATGGTTCATTTCCAAACTAGAAATTTAAGTCATTATAGTGAAGTAATTGACAGAAAGTCGGTGAAGTGTTGTCTTCGAGCAATTCTTGCATATTTTTGAGGCAAAATTAATAAATGAACTTAAATTATCCAGAAATAAGCATGACATTGTCTTATCTTTCTTGGTCTTAACATAAATGGTCAATATTGTCTTCCTCGAACACGAATCAATATTCCAACCCACTTCAACAAGGTTATGTGTTTCGTTCGCATCATCTGCCATATGCAGTAGTAAAACTGCTACCAGAACTGCAATTTCCAGCCCATCTGGCTATAAATTGTCCCAGCATTTAATTATCTTGTAACATTCGTTTCGTGATTATCAAATTATTTCTTGTATCAGAAATGGTTCCACTTTACGATATGCATGTGACATATTAGAACTATAACCGTACGTTCTCTTTCAAGAAATGCCTTGTTACTTCCCTTTGCTTATTACCTGAAGAAATGGCGTGTTGCCGCTTCGTTATCAAACGTTGCGTATTCAGTCTTCGGGTGGTCCATTTGATTCTTGTTCCGGTGGACTGTAAACACTTTCTTGGCCTCAAGTGCCAGTGTTCCATTTTTTTACGAGTTAACTTAATTTAAATGGCTGCTAAGTTACCATACTTTTGTCTTAACCATGCTGTTGTACTGCACCGATTGTGTTATTCCCCCTGTAACCCAAGACATACTACAGAAAGGCGTGATATTTTTCCAAACGTTTGCTATGCAGAATAAGTATCTAAAACAATGGTGCTTTCATTTCTTAAGTGTTGAGAATGGGTCCTAGCGTTGCATCTGGATCAAAAGTGATGCAATACTACTGACTGATTTACTTTATGATATGATATGATATGATATAATATAACACAATATAATATAATATAATATAATATAATATAATATAATATAATATAATATAATATAATATAATATAATATAATATAATATAATATAATATAATATAATATAATATAATATAATATAATATAATATAATATATGTTCAATAAATGATAAAGATCCGTAATTGTTTTAAGTTTGTTTCTTAAAGGTGGTTACCGACAGTGTGCCGATATCAGATGCATCTAACAATTATTTCCCACAATTTTTGGGGTAGTTAGGCGTAATCTCTGCATAAACTCATACTTTAATCTAAGTGAAGACAACTCTGAATACTACCTATATAGTAGTTAGATTGTACAAATTGCGAAACAAATCTCTCTAAATATTCATTCTTTCTGATACTACTTTTAAGCATGGTCTCAAACATGTTGGTGGAAAGTGTCACTGCGTGGAAAAACCATTGTCTACCAGCACGTTTGCTGAACTATGTACATTGAGTCTACATGTTCTCTCTAAACAGATAGAAGACGAAAAGAAGAAGAAGAAGAAGAAGAAGAAGAAGAAGAAGAAGAAGAAGAAGAAGAAGAAGAAGAAGAAGAAGAAACAACAACAATGTATTTTCAAGGTGGTATCCGCCAGTTTTGCCATTTTTTTCTCATATAACCATATAAGTCCTTGTTATCTAAAAGGTTCTGCAAAATGCTGTTTACTGACGTCCTAGATATGTGTGAACATTGAAGCATAAATCTCCACTCTTCATTGCAAATAGGTATTTCCTATCCAAGACACACTGCAGAGATAAAACAATTTAACTACGAAAATCACGTGACAACTTACTTTTAAGATCACGTTATATAGTCATCTTAGTAATCCGTCCATATCTACATTTAGCAGAGATCACCACTGTGGTTATTTATAGATTTAGAAATAATGAAAATTAAGAGTGATTTTTTGTTGCGATATGTATTGTCTTATAACAAAGGTAGTGTTAACATCGTTTATACAGAAATAATAGACAACGTGCCCAGAGAAAGTGTATTTGATATAGGAAAACTGTCAGGATACTACCTTCATCGGCAGTTAATACCTTCATGTTGCCACTGAGTTTAAAGCCGAACCAGCGAATACGGTATTTAAAACATCGCAAGAATAAATGTATTTTTTAATATTCACAAATATCGAGAATAGGCAGGAAATCGTAAGACAAGTACTACATATGTAGCCAATATGTAGCGAAACCTTTACATTTCTTGTCGCTTCTAAATCTTCCCTTGATTGCGTTCAGGGAACTCTCACTGGGCGCAAATTGGTTTTCGGGAATTCAATTCCCGGATATTCCCATGATCACGCAATCCTTCCACACTTTGTCCGGTGACCGACAAAGAACTTAGTTAATCAACCGTTAATGGACACTTGTGATTGGCTTAACCCTTATCGCGCTATATTTGTTAACCATCCGAACATACTAGATTATAAGGCACTCACAAACAGTTTTATTCATAGACATAAACATATTACTTAAGACTAAGCTACAACCATAGTGAAGATCCTGACCAGGAACAGCGACAGGTGGCTGATCTTGACTTGCAATACTTTCGTAATATTGATAAATTCGTGCATAGAAGGAAAAGACTTGCGGGATATTGTCTCTTGAGCCTATATCCATTTCTAAATGAAGTCTGCGTACATGTGCACTGCTACCCATTGTCATGTAGTAACAGGCAAGCGTTTTGGTGAGAATTATTAAAAATTGATCAACCTGACAGTAGCTATAGTCTTAGCATTGCTTTAATCTGATATTTAACTCCGTCCTGTCTAAACATGACAGCTTTTAAAAATACATTTTAGTTCACGTACTTAAACATTTTAACCTCAAGTTTTTAAATTAAAAAATATTGTTTTTACACATGTTAAATATTTATTATCGTTGTCATATAGGATTAAGATGCTTATACAGTATCCATTGTCAAATATTAGGGATCCTGCATATAAAGAAATGTTTTGATTGGATGAAAATAAAAAAAAATATATAGCACATGTATAAAATCTATTCAGATCGAAATGTGTGAAATTCTAATCATAACTATATCAACACACATGTATCAACTGACAACAACAAACGTTGAAAGGAATTTAAACAATCATCACAACTTAACACAAAATACACACATGGGTTAACATTCAAACAGCTGCTTACAAATATTGAAGTAAAACCATTCGTGAGGAATACATTGTAACACTAGTTCTGTGTGTAGATTACCCTTTTACTACAATGTATACAAGTTATTGCTTTACTACAAAAAATTAAAATGATAAATTTGAAAAAAGTGTAAATATTAACATAAGTTAGCTTAATTAAGACAAACCCTGCTACATTCTTCTCCCATTTAAAGCCATTAGAAAATGAGGACCCCATAAGATAAATTGTGTCTGAAAGAGACATAGCTAATAAAGCTTATTGTTTACCTTACATGTCGGGCGTAAATACAAATGAATGTCTATAAAAATAACCTTTCTGAGAAGTATGTTCGTTTTAAGCGACCACATTACAGGGTGACCAGTTGGTATCCTATATCGAGGGGTCGGGGAAGATGTTATGGATGGGAACATGTTATGGATAGAAAATCCTATATTTGGTGTGCTTTCGTGCTATATGGTCTACTGGTGATGAATATACAATGTACCTTTGTTTATAGATGGGGGCTGGTGCGTGTTGTCTCTCCAAGTTTTGTACATAAGAATGCAGTGAAATATTATAATAACATGATTTCGTATCACTAGAATAATGCACTTGAAGATTAAAGTATAAAGTGTATTCGTATGATTTAACAAAGTTGCTGCACACGCATTCTTGCAGCGTACTAGATAGTTTGTGTTTTGCAATGTAAAACAGTTGACAGTGTTTCTCATGTATTTTTGAATTTTCAAATAGTGCTGACCCAATGTAGAGGGGTGATTTCAATGCTGAGAGTGAATACCGAGGGCAACAGCTCAGAATGACATCACCGATATTTTGGCGCACCGACTTAGATTTTTTACAAATTATGATGAAATAATTATTTTATTACAATTATTATCTTATTATTCTATGTAGCATTAGCACATAGAATTAAAATCAACAACAAGAAAATTAAATTTCTTATGAAAAATGCCTTTATGGCTGCATAGATGACGTGACTTCACTAGCAGGCAACAGTTCATAATATTGACCGGTCAACAAATAATTTTTCCTCGTAGATCACGTGGCTCACTTTACAGCTGGTAATATTGGGTAACCATTTATCTAAGGCACCAGATAATAATAAACAAAACAGCTCTTGTCCTTGGTGAAGGGAATAACATTTGAACTAATGCCTTGTATAACCCATTATTAAGCTGTTTGGGCTGATTTAATGCGCCACTGTAACTGACGCATTTATCGGTCTATAGTTTCAAATGTAGCCTCTTGCAAGGTCGCGTCAACAATGTCATACCAACGAGGGGCACCGGCATTCACACGCTCCACAAACAGTCTTGCAGTAACTGGTTTATTAACAAAAATAAAAATATGTCGATTTTAAATATTTTTAACCCTGACTGATTAACAAAATGAAAAACACTATAATATTACAAAATAATATACTGTCCAGAAAGCTGAGTCTATTTCAGCTTTGTATCTCCAGCCGTTCAGTGTTATTAGTCCTGTTCACAAGGATGTTGTTGACAATTATCGGTCACTTTAGGTTAACAACTTGACAATGTAAGTTAAGGTGATGTTATTTCGGAAACGATTTTGATGGAAATATACTTGTTTACTCTTGGAATTTTAAGTGCGCCATACTATTGTGACAATAATAATTTGCCCACTGTCAAATACTGATGACTTTTCATTCTATGCTATAATCGTAAGCCTTTATACATTTGTAATAAATGTATTGCTTTCATTTTCTTTGTAGAAATGTCTAAATAATCTTATCCTTAACAAAATAAGTTAACAATAATCAAATAAACATTTACGGTATTTTAATTTAGCCGTATTTTCATATTTTTTAATTAGTGGTATTTTTATATGTATTTTTAAATAGCGATATTTTCCCGTGTAACAACGCTTCTTAGAAGGCTACATATGTCAAGAACAAATGTAAAACATCGACACAAAAAAGCCTTGACGATTTCGTGCCATAATAACTAACCTCAATTTCGTTACCGCTACGATACCATCTATATATCGTATACTTTTCTCAACACACATTGAAAATTCAGTTATTATTTATAGAAATAAAAAAGAAAATGAACCAAGTGGAACTTAATCACCAAAACATGACCCGCATCTAGTTCCGTTTGATGTTCACTTCGAAGTTTTTCAGTTGATCTTCTGTTAATTCCAAGGAATCAAGAGACAAACTATCTACATTTGAATCACAAAGCAATGAGTAGGTGTTAACTCGAAATAAATTGCTATCACTCTTAAAGACACCGATTCTGCTTTTGAATGGTCCTTTGGGTTTTCTTATACGAACTGATGTATCTTCGAACCTGACGTTCATTCCGGTCACACCTTTCTTTACGCGCTTCACTTCTGGTTCGCGAGTCTCTTGACACTGAATCGGTTGAATGTTATGAGCATTAGAATTTGAGGTATTACACGCATTTGAAAATCGTCGAAAACCGAACACATCATTTACGTTAAGGAGGTTGTTGTCCTTGTTCTGATTAATTGACTTTTGATAGATGACGAATGGTTCGGTGTTTCGCCTTGCGTCATTCCATTCACACGGGGCATTATCCCAGGACAAGCTCATAGAGCTCGCCTCCGAGTCTATCCCCAGCGAATGGAGGGTACAAAATGTATCTGTCCCACAAAAGCACTTGGTCTCAATTAGTCTCAATGTATTTGGTACAGAATCACAGTTGGAACGCTTGGGAATGTTTTCCTTGGCTTCATCTATACCAATGCTTATATCTTTATCGATATCTATGACAGAATCATTTGAAGATCTGTCATGATCACGATTACTCGGTATCTCATATGCACTCTGACGTCGTAATTTCCTTTTGTTGCTGGTCTTATCTTCGTTGTTAGATTCTCTATGAACAAGAACTGTAGTGATATGTGTATTCGCTGGAGTCATATCCAGCGATTTGTGTTTAGTCAATGGAACCAAATCCCGCTTGTCTGGCGGTGAGTCTTTATAGGCTGGATTGTCAAAGCCATTAATTTCGGGAGGAATATTTAATATTCCCAATACCGGCCCACAGCTTTTTGATTTTACATCGTTTTGACGTTTCTTTGATTGAATTTCTTCTATACTTTGTAACTCAACAAAGCTGCCTTTGTGCCGTATATTTGGCAACGAGGAAGTTTTCATCCAAGAGTCTCTATCTAAGAAGCGTTTGATGGTGGAGCGCTTGGGTTTCGTTGTAGGAATGCGTTCACTTTGACTTTCTTTGCTAGATTTTCGACGCCGTCGTTGAAAGTCTGCGGATAATCTTCTTCCAAACGACAAAATACTACCACTTCTTGATAAAGAAATCGAAAGACGTCCTTTGCTTTTGCGTCTTTCTTGTCGTTTAGGTAATGGCACTTCGATTCCTCTGAAATAATTCTTTCTGAACTCGTCGATTATTTTATCATACAGATTATCCTTTACATCCTTTCTATCGGCGTTCTTTGGTAAAATATTATTGAAATAACGATCCTTTATTTCACAAAACAACACGATAGCCATCATCATAGCGAAGAAGCCAATACCCATAAGAGTGGGCCCTATGTACACCAGCACACGGAGAGGACCCGGCTCTCCGAGAATTCTCGGTACGGCGGCAGGGTCGGTAGAATTATTTCCCGTATTATTGTACGGTTTGTACCAAGGCAACAAGATACCAGGTCTATACCCAATTATCGTCATAATAACACCACCTGCAACGACCATAAACCCGAGTGTCGAGACAATCAGCGTGCGCAAACAATAAGGAGTTCTGCAGATATCGGAGATTTGAAACACATGTTTTGGAACAATGGGTCTTCGGGATGTAGGCTTCTTATTCTTTTGATCGCCGATCGTAACATGGGCGCGCGTGACATACACTGGCATTGCGATATTAAGTGGGCATCGTTTAGCATGATAGAAAGTCGTGAAAGACGGATCTATATTCCATAGATCCGATTATCCCAAGGCAGCAGCTGAAACCACACATTTTAGTCCTCGATATGTCTTGAGCACTCCCTTATGGATGAGGTCGAGAGAGGAAGATCGTGAAAATTTGTGGTTTCGATCCATCTCAATTACGTTTAAATTTACGCTGACGTCAGTCTATTAGTTAGGCTCAATCTGGAATGAAAAAAATAACATAAGCTATATACATACAGTGCAAAGTATATACAATATATGTATATATTGTATATATAGATTTTGTATATAGATTTGATTATTCAGATAGATTGAACGATGGTAAGATTAATTGAAACATGTACAGATGAATGACTTATTTGTTGATTGTTTATTTTGCTGGCCATTTTCGCGAAAGAAAATGGATCAATTGTCCATTATATAGGCATTGAGTTATATCATTCATTTGTAACTAAGTCGAGGACAAATAACATATAAATGTGGGCGCCGATAATAAATGATATTGCCGTCATATGATACTGTTACGGAGCTGCTACCATAGTAACTAAGCTTCATTATCTAACACGCACATTGTATTGGTATCATTTCACATCAATCAAAATATAATAATAATAATAATAACAATAATAATAATAATAATAATAATAATAATAATAATAATAATAATAATAATAATAATAATAATAATAATAATAACAATAATAATAATAATAATAATAATAATAATAATAATAATAATAATAATAATATAATAATAATAATAATAATAAATAAATAAATAAATAAATAAATAAATAAATAAATAATAATAATAGTAATAGTAATAATTTAAAAGCATACAATATTGTATTATAGGAAAATATGACGAAAACTATCAAAGAGTAAATCAATACGAGTTTTTACCATTCAAATATGTATAACAGGACAGAGTGTTATTTGTCCTGGTCATTTAACATTCTACTTCAATAGAGTATAAATGAAAACAACAACACCAACAACATGTTATAACACATGTTAATATAAGGAATACATGAATGTATGATTTTTTATAACTTTGTCTGAGTTTAATACAAATGTATAAAATGTATCTGAAATAGGCTCCTTTCTGCTTGCAATGTAAAATGAGGAGTTCGTGGCACGAAGGTTGTATGTCCGATTCATGGTAAATAAACTGGCCAATCTAAGCATTTATTAAAATGCCAATTACTACTTTTGTATCTCTGCATGCATTGCCATACACTCACTGTATTGTCGCTATACAGAGAGACATGGCATGTATTAGTCTAGTTATAAGCAATCGCCAGATTTCAGTGTTGGGATGTAAACTCTATCACTAGGTTAAATATGAGATAAAACATCGGACTAAAGCATATTATTGAGTCTTATGATGTTTCTATATTTTCTTTAAATAAGAGATAGAAATCTGACTATCTTGCTAAATCTGACTATGAAATAACGCCGTAGACATTAGAGGTGGATGCCCTTTGAAATTAAAGCATTGCTTGCATCTGAAAGTATATATGTGTATATGAGATAAGTCCAAATAATCGTCGATGTTTTTTCTAAAAAAATATTATGATGCAGATGCATTTAAAATAACTCATAAAACAGTCATATAACTTCCATATTACTAGAGATATACGTAATGATGGGTTAAAAATTAATTAAAAGAAAATTGTGCTGAAATGTAATTTTCATTTGGAACCTAAGACACTCATATCACGTCGCATCAGCATACTGTTTGTTGTCATATTTGCACAATAATACCATCAGCTCACTGTTATAAAAATCCACTGTTTAAACAATTCAAAGCCGCCATCTTTCACATGCTCGTTCACATACTATCAGTCATTAAGTAGACTCCACACATTTATTATGCATTTCTATAAAGCAACAGCTAAATGAAATGTACACTGAATCTACAATTCAGACTAAGTAAGAAGTGCAGCCCTACAAACCAGATGGTTGCCTGCTAGTGTGTGAAGCAATCATCCGGATTGCAGGTTGTAGACCCATGTCATGGTAAATGGGTTCTAATTGGATGGTCGTCATTGGCATCACCTGGCAATATTTCCGCAATAAACTCATTCACACAATGTCAGAACATACTCGCATGAAAAAGCTAATTATCAGTGTCACAAAATGACATCTATTAGTCGTACAGAAAGATGACATGGGATAATAACGTTCCATTTTGCAACGAGCTTTTGCTTGCTTACGAACTTTTGTACTATTTCTATCTTTATATTAAGGCTAACATAACAAGAAAACTCGCATGTGAAGACTACGTTAATTCTAAGAAAAGCAACAACAACACAACAACAACAACAAAAGAAAACAACAACAAAAAACCGCCAACAAAAACCAACAACAAAAATACACACACTTCAGCTGCCCAATCACACCACATCTTTTCCAAGACCAGGACACTTTGTCGTCAATAGACCTTCACAATTCCAATGGAACTTATGTTTGTTTCATTGTACATCCCCACGTCCATCAACAGCTGAAGACTGCGTCGGCAACATGTGTCTGCCACATAAATTCTAAATTTGCGCAATACTAGTCTGTGTACTGCATGATAAAAATACCGGCCAAAGTGGATTTATGGCCTCATCGTAACGTAGGCACTTCCAGTGAAAATTTTTATTGCCTTTCAATCAATGATAAATATAATCTGCTGCATGCAGCAAATAAGGGTTCCAAGTAAGGGTTCCAAGTCAGGGTTCCAATCATGTATAGTTGTTCTTATGTACGATGTAAAAGTATATCGGTACCCTCTTAAGGTTCTCTCTTAGGGAAAATGCATGGACTTTATGACGGAAGGTCAAATAAAACGATAATTTTTAACGGAACGTAAACACGTTTAATGTACTAATAATATACTGACATGCATGTTTGTTTGTTTGTTGCTGTTTTTTTTTTTTTTTTTTTTTGTTTTTTTTTTTTTTTTTTTTGGGGGGGGGGGGGGTCGGAGAGGGGGGCGGTTTATCGTCCAACCAACAGTATTTCAGTTATCTGGGGACGGTGACTACTTGAGGCAGATATAGTGCTGCCTTCACTGTGTATAGCATGCCGTGAACACCTGGCATGATACCTTACCCCGTCACATTATCCGGACACCAATCCAACCAGTCGTGGAACTGCCCTTATATTTTCTTGAGCGTTAGCAAGGGAGCTATACCACTACCATTTTTAACGATTAACCGATTGCGCTACAAGGTCCGGTCGACATGCATGTTTATTGAATACTGAAAATAACGAGACTCTGCTCATCCAACTCGTTGATTTTTTCCAGTATCAGCGAACACGAATATTGTTGTCTATTTATAACATAACAAAAAACTGTTTTTGTTGCCTTAGAACCACTTTGGCGTCAATGTTTCTGCTTTATAACTAACTAATGAGTCATCGAAAATAACTCATGCGTTTTGACTTAATGAATACACGTCAATATATGTGATAATAAGAGAATCTAAAATGAATTTTCATTCAATTCTGAACATATTAAACGAGCAGGATGAAACAATACGACATGAGGCTCTGTCGAGTTTCGTATCGTTTCCTCTATCTAGTTTTAACTAGTTTATAATTTTCAGTAGTCGGTGAACACGAATGTTGAAGTTTATTCATCACATAACCAATGAATCAGCTGTTGTTGTTCACTATCTGTGTGGTTTGGTAATTTCGGTAAGCGAAGCGACGTCATAGCGTGAAAAGACGTCAAGTAACTAGCGACTCGATAACTGATATTAGAGTCATAAAAAGGTTATCGAAAATAACCAATGGGTGCTGTCCAATACGCGATAGGTTATGCGACAATTAAAGACCGTAGACTAAGGAACACTACCACAAACAGTTTTCCCTATGTACAAGAAGTTTGTCACTTATTGTACAACTGTTTCTAAACGAGGCTGCACAACTTATGATGTACTTTGCTTGGTTGATGGATTTAATTGCTGATCAAACAAGCAACCCTTTAAAAGAAAGTGAAACAAGTATCGCCTCTTGTCAAAATAGCAGTCTACTTTCGGTATAAATGTGGCCCAGGTTCGCTATCTGACCAAACAGTCAAGCGAGCCAAAAATGTTCTTTTTTGCAAAAGGACATAAAACACATTAATTTTCGTAATCATACGTTGGAAGGGATGTACTTGTATATATTACTGCATGCTACATGTACATTTCCTTTTGAATGTGCAATTGTTATAAACCTGCCAAGGTCTCCGTCTAAGGCACTAAAAGTTGCAGATTTGTTTAGAATGAGTTGAAGAAGAAATGTCGAAAACCACATACAATGTAAAAGCGCTTCTTGGTACAGGTTTCGTTAAGTAGCATGCTTAATTTCGATTGAAAACTATTGTTTCTTTGCGTGAGCCAGATTTATTCCACGTAGCCTCACTAAGAAGGAACGTTGCAGTGAAAAATTTAACGATGTGCTTATACAGAGGATTGAGGACAGATGCGACAGGTGGACAATTTACGTTCGATCAATACATCAGTCGGGTTAGAATCCGCCCACATGTAGGTAGCCTTTTACGACAGCATGCCGTGACAAAGGCACATGTAAGTCATTCTATTTATATATGAACAATACAAACTCCTCATTATTTGCGAACAACATGTAAATATAACAAGACACAATGGTAGACACTGTGCCTCAAATGGTGCAGATTTCTTTTCAGACGGCCCTTAGCCTTAGCTGGCTTATCTGGATCTAAAATATTTTCTTAAGCCTGAATAATTCATAAAATAAAATAGCAGATAAAGTGCTTAAACCAGAAACAGACAGGCTGACACTTAAAGAATGTGAATAATGCGCGTGTCCCTACAATTAATATTTGTTTTTGTTTGTAAAATGCACCGCAGCGACCACTTATGAAAATTATAGCGACGTCCAGCAATTTTGGTGAAGGCATACCCCACAAATAAATGTCTGGGTAGAACCACCGGTGCACAGCAGGTCAGTTGGAAAACTTTCCCACTCGCCCCGAACCCACGCGGTAAAAGGAAAGCGGTCAGAGGTTTTACAAGTTGGCGACTCTACCACTATGCCACGGGCGCCCCTTTGCAATGAATACGCAATACCTCAAGGATTTATGTGTACTATTTGGGTCTGTCTAGGAAGTTATCAGTTTGTTAATCCTTTGTATTTGTTCACCTTTTATTCCAAGTTAAACTTGCTGAAAACATTAATTGATTCAGATAAAACTTACATCGCTTATGTTGTGCTGTGGACATTGTTTGTATTTAGGACACTGCCATCTGGCTTGCTTAAGACACTTCCAACTCGATTCTAAATATTCAATTTTGACATTTTATGTCGCCAATGACATACAAATAATAACTGATTGACACAACTATTACATCGTCACAAAAAGGATTGCAAGATATCATGAAGCCTTGCGTGACATTTCATTGTATCCCCAATTTCCGGAGGCAATCAGGGCAACTGGCGATATTTGAAATGACAGATGCCGATCATTGTTCTTTAGAGTAGTTAGGGCCTTCTCGGATTGCAGGGCTGACACAGGGATTTTCTACAGTAAAAATATGCAACAATATGCGCCACATGCTATTCATTATTGACTAAAATTAGCAACCTTTGCTGTGCAAGGCTCGACTGTCCGTTAATCATAAGTTTTGTTCGCATAATCAATAACATTTAATTTACATTTACAGCATAAAGCAAAGTTATATACCTGTTAACCAATGGCACATGAGAACGAACTGAATCTTTAAACCGGAACTGGTAGCGCAATCGGTAGAGCATCGGCTGCAGGTACGGGAGGCCCCGACCGAGACATATCCTAGTCCTTACAAACAGTAGTGGCATAGCCGCCTTTGCTAACGCTCAAGCAAATATAAGGGTAGTTCCCGTTGTCAGAATAATGTGGCTGGGTGTTCACGGCATATTATACACAGTGAAGGCAGCACTATATATGTTTGTTTATTGTTTATAACCCAATAAACAATAGTTATCTGGAGACGGTGTCCACTTGAAGAAGATATAGTGCTGCCTTCACTGTGTATAGCATGCCGTGAACACCTGGCATGATACCACACCCAGTCACATTATCCTGACACCGGGCCAACCAGTCGTGGAACTACTCTTATATTTGTTTGAGCGTTAGCAAGGGACACCAGCACTATATCTGCTTTCATTTATACAATCCAAACGGACTTAATTAAACATGAGTAACTGATCTTTGCCGACAAACCTGTTAATTGTCTACATAATTGTAGCTCTATCTCTCCTTAATAAAGCCGAACAAACGAAATTACAGATAATAATCCTTAATCAAAATGGATAGGTTATAGCTTCAAACAAGGGCTGTTAATTGGCAAATTGTTTTACATTAGCTTTAGCACATTTCTAAAACTGTGAAGTTCATCAACAAAATTAAAGATAGTATTCGCTAAACAAAATGGATCAGTAGAAGCTTCAAACGTTGGTGGTTAATAAGCATGTTATTATACATACCACCATGCTTTAGCACATTTCAAAAACTGTTAAGCCAAATATACGATACAGCGTGTCACCACCTGTCGATAATCCGTTACACCTGCGTATGCGTGCATGCACACTGACATGACAGCAGAAAGATAACTTAGCAAATTTGCCAAAACATTTAATAAAATGTTTAAAATTTTACATTTTTAAGCGAATATCCGGATACCAAAGTCGATTCGGATATCCGATGATTCGAACGGATATCCGGATATCCGTTGACATTCCTACTATATAAATATTTCAATAGCAATACACCATTATGTACCTGTGAGCTTAACTTTAATGGCCGTGTAGTACGCGACGCTAACGATATTACTCAAGAGTGGGTTTCCTATTTCGCTGATTTGTATAGTGATACAAATCATGAGTTGTATGACCAAAGCTTTCGTCAAGTAGTTGATCAGTTGAAATGTGAAAGTAATATGGTCCCTGATCAGCCTCCATTTTCACTCGAGGAATTGATGGGGTGTATTAGGAGCCTAAATAAAGGTAAAATGTGCGGTTTAGACTCCATCTATAATGAGCTTATTATTAATGGAGGGCATGTACTCTACGAATATATACTTTTATTATTCAATAATATGTTGTCGCAGTCTTATGTACCTAATCAGTTAAAACAAGGTTGCATCGTTACCTTCTTCAAGGGAGGCAATAAACGTAAAGATGATCCGAAGAGCTATCGAGCTATCACTCTTTCTTCATGCCTTCTCAAACTGTATGAGAGCATGCTTTTACTACGATTGAAAGAACATATAAATGCCCCTATACATCCACTACATGGCGGATTTCAGGAGGGAATGGGCTGTAATATGACCAGTTTTCTGTTGCAAGAGTGTATACATTATTGTAAAGAAAACAAGAACAAGTTATATGCATGCTATTTAGATGCCCGTCAAGCTTTTGATAGTGTACGGCATAATGACCTTTTCTGCAAGCTCTATTCAATGGGTATAACAGGTCGTCTCTGGCATGCGATTGTGAATATGCACACTGGAATGACCAGTTGTGTATTGTACAGGGGACGTAAATCTGACTGGTTCCCAATACTTCAATCTACCCGTCAAGGCTCGCGTTGGTCACCATTTCTCTACTTGTGACGTCAGCGAGATCTGGCTTTATAATTATAGGAATTCTTGTCAACTTACTTATTGCAGAACAGTTGCAAACTGGTTACTTATTTATCATGGCAGGGTGGATCATGTCGAAGATGTGGTGCTGAGCTCAACGACACTAATCTTACTGATCATATTCTCACTGTCTGTCCATATTTGTATACACACCGAGCGGTCTGTTTGCAAAGCGAATTCGGAGATCACGTGTTGTCAACCTTTCTCTCATTAGATGAGAGAACAAAAGTGAATGCACTTCTTGGCGGCCAGTGTCCAGCACTGTCTGCTTGTTTAAGCATACCGTATCATTTTTTGATAAATGTTCTATTTCGCCACGTCCATCTCATGTGGTTATCTTACAAATAAGTTCGACGTATCTTGGATTTGGATAACGATGTCTACGCTTTTAGTCCACATCATGAGTTATCAATATATTGTTTACATACTTAGGGCAAATCGTCTTTTCTACATATACACCCTTATTAATATATTATTTATATATCTAAAAGTAAATCGTCTGTCCTGCATATGCACTCTTATTAATTAACGCTCTTCTTGTTTTTCGTTTCGGCAAGTTTGAGCATCTTAGTGTAAGTGCATAAAATGTCATTTATTTAGTTAATTTTACTAATGAGCACTTCACTTTTAGCTCTTGCTTCTACAAGCTCTAAGTAAGTGAAAGCTGCTAACGTTAAATAACTTTACTGGTTCTTTTTAATTATATGTATGCATTTTTTCATCTTTTTTTAAACACACATGTGGGCGTGTTTATGAATGAGTATGCGTATGCGTGCGGATGCGCGCTCAAGTAGGCGCGTGTGTGTGACGCGCGTGTGCGTGTCTGTTTGTATCTGTGTGTGTTTATGTGCGCATGGATGTTGTGTATTGATCCTTTCCAGTGTACACGTGTTATTCATTCTCTAGTTGTTGGTGGTTTTTGTACGCATATTCCTCATCTGAGATGCGGCATGTGGCTGATTCTTAGTAGCTCATATTGTAATTCTATTTGTATATGTTTATATATATTATGTATTGTAATGTAATCTTCTGTTAAAGGAGGAAATAAAGATATATATAGCTCTGCGTAGGAGGACGTGTACTATCAAGTAGGCGTGTTTCTTAACAGCTGAAATTTCGTTGGTAGATATACACATAAGCGCATCAAAAGTCTCAACAGCAGGTGCCCGATTAAGAACTTCACACTTCAAGTAACGTCACGTGGTTACCATGAACAACAGCCATATTGTCTAAGGTTAAAAAATATCCTATGGTGCTGTCGCCTAAAGTCCATACTCTCATCCTACCATTTGCCGTGAAGAGCTTTCTCACACCACTTTTTGCTTTATACAGACAAGTTACAATCAAAGTAAAGTACATACATTCTTGCATTTTGATCGAATAAATTATATTCATACTATTAAAAATATTAAAATAAATGGCAAAACTGAGGAAAATCAGAAAAGAATAAAATGCGTAAATGTATAATTCTTGCAAATGAAACTTATACATCAAATCAGAAGAGCGATGGGTTGGATATGTAAGTTTAAAGAACAGATCGAAACCCAGACAGTGTACGTGTGATGTACAGGGAGTACATACAGGCGTTTGTCTGTTCTATATTTCAATAAAACCATAGGTTGTCCCGTCTGTTCTGCTGCTGTTACCAGGGTCCAAACAGAAGCCTGATTCAACCTGTTTTATCAGAAGATGCCATGATATCACACAAGGGGCCCCGACTGGCAGTGTGTGGCCATCTGTTTGGTTGTAGGTAGTAAATCCAGATCAAACATGAACAAAGATTCCAGACATGCTATATACACATCAATAAAACATTTCAAACGGACGGGCATGAACCTTTCATTACATTTATAAACACAATAAGTAAAACCTGTCACAACAAGTTAATAATATAACTGTCTTTGCTGAAGCTTAAACAGGTCTTCTAAAAAGTAGCAAACATAAACTTGTTGAATTGCTCGTTAAAATCATTCATGTATACACAAACTATATCAACACGATATCAATCGTGCTATCTAGCACGTAGATCCCATGAAGAAAATACAATCCGTGATTTGTTCTGGTGAAAAAGGGTGAAATTAAGGGCCAGGGGACATGTGGTTGACACCAAATACAGAGCAAATTTTAAAGGGACTATATTTTTCCCCATTAACGAAACAATAGTTTATTGTTTTCAAGTTTCTGTAAAATACCTTTGTTCTGTGCCTTTTCGGAGTTTGGTATATGTTGCAATGCTCACAGGACTTTGTTATATATTATTATTTCTTTAGATCATTTAATTTTCTCCTTTTGAGTGTTTAGTTCTTTCGTAAGCATAGGGTATGTCCGGCTACGCGCCTAAATTAAAATGTTACTAAAAAAATAAAAGAAACAAAAACAAAGTAGTTAACTAAAACCAAAAAGAGACCGGAAAGGTTGGCTGTAAAGAGAACAATAAAAGAACGACATAATTCGTTGGCAGAATTAAATGTGAGGGTAAGGTCACAACCAAATGAAGAGGGGCGCCTTTTAAAGAATAAAAATATAAATACAGCTTGAAACATCAGAAAGGATGGAGAGAAGAGTTAAGAAATAAATGGATGGATTTAGGGAGCACGCATACAAGAACGAAAATGAAAAAGGCAAAGGAAAAATAAGCACATGAAAGGAAATCAAAGAACAAAAGAAAAACACAGACAAATAATAAAGACCTACTATCGTGAGCAAAACAGGAAGGGCGTAAAGAATAATAAAAATTATTGAACAATCAACAGAAAGAAATGGAAAGAATGAAATAATAAAGGAAGAAATATTATGTAAAAGAAATGGAAATCGATAAAAAGCAAAATATGAAAGATACTGGAAAGAGTATTAAAACTGCGAGAGGAAGAACTTTGAATACAATTGTGGAATTAGAAAAGGAAACTTAGAGTCAACTGGAAGAAATAAGTACGAAACAAAATATAAAAGACGAAAAGGGCCTATCAGGACTAAAGAAACTAAAGGTAATGGGAGACTAGAAAAAACTATCAAGTACTACCCTAAAAGGCATTGCACTAACGCAAGCAGGACCTATTTGTATGACTTGGCGTGTGGTCAGAAATTTTTTCGACTTGCTCGTCGCGATTGCGTAAGGATGTCATGCTCTAGGGTCACGTTGTTTAAGTCTGATACTAAGATTGTGTCGTTGTCGATGTAAAATACATTATCTGTCTTTATCCTAAACCGATGGTAGTGTGCTTACCTCTTGAAAGCGATTATCAATTAAAAGAATTTAATCAATTAAATCCAACACTGTCTAGTTCCCCCACACGCACATGGACGTTCGGGAAAAGATATTGATCGAGTTAAAGGTCATATTGAGATGATAAGTTCTATTTATTCAGTGTTACAGTTACCACTGCAGTCTCGAAAAACACGTTGTCTGAGCGGAGAGTATCCTTATGTACATAGAAATCTGTGTCAAAGTAAAATGTTCCATACGATTTAAATGTAAAATAATCAAAGTAACTTACTTGCAATATACGTATTATACACGCGCACGTGATTTCCTTTTGCCAAAGCGTGTCATTCCGGGAAATATAGATTTGATCAAACATTACACGGGTCTACTTCTCGGGTTGAGATATGTCTATGTATGTCTATCTATGTGACATGTACTTATTTAGTAATTTACTTATTTTGAATTAAATAAAGGTTTGATAAAAATGAAATAACACTTTATTTTCTTCTTGAGAATTTCAATACATCGACTACCACAATTAAATTAGCCAAATGTAGTGCAAGCAGGTATGCTAAGCTGCTTGAAAGAGCGATGCATGTACTTTGTTAAATATGTAATAGTTCTTTGGTTTGCTAATTCAGTTAAATTGACACACTGTTTCGTAAATCATTTTTATAGCTATTTCTCTAATTTATATAAAACATGTTTTGGAAATGATTACAAACTCTGGTACGGCGTTTAATCCACTCACACTATTGATGTAAGCGTGTTTCTCTTGTTGACAATTTGTGTAAATGCTAAATGCTGCTTCAAGTTCTGTCACTAAGAAGATTTTGAATATGATCAGCAACTACTGTGCTTAATTTATATCGAATTGAAATTGAAGAGAATGGTTTGTCGTTAACGTCTAATTTCAACAAAAAGTTAACGTCTTAGGTTAAAATGACGCCATTTTATCATGCTGTACTCAAATGTGCACCGTAATCTATCAAGGTGTTTTAATATATTTAGCGATTCTATATATTACTTAAATTAGAAGACATTTCTTTTGTAAGTTTCATGCATATCGTAACCATGAAACACAAAGATAACAACGGGAGGCCCCGGGTCCGATCCCGGGCCGTGACATACCAAAGTCGTTAAAAATGATAGTGGTATAGCTCCCTTGCTAACGCTCAAGCAAATATAAGGGTAGTTCCACGACTGGTTGGCCCGGTGTCAGGATAATGTGACTGGGTGTGGTATCATGCCAGGTGTTCACGGCATGCTATACACAGTGAAGGCAGCACTATATCTGCTTCAAGTGGACACCGTCTCCAGATAACTGAAATGCTGTTGGTGGGACGATAAACCCAATAAACAAACAAACAAAGATAACAAAGACAACAAATACAAAAAGGAAGAAAGAAAGATACAGACGAGGTTTTAATGGAAAAGGGATGGGATGGGATTTGCCGGCATTTTTGCCGATACTGTGCAGCGACATTTCTATCATTATAGCACAGGGGCACTTATGAGGTTCCCAGGGACTGAACCCGGCCGGTCCTTTATACTGACACCGACGAGTCAGGCGTAATGCTGCCCACTTAGCCCCGAGCGTTAGGAGGGTAACCACTACAACCAACTTTAAGGTCTTTGGTTTGACCCCCGACCTCCTGATCCGCATGCTGACGCTCTACCAATTGAGCTATTGCGGCCGGCCTTTTAATGGAAAAGAAACAATGACAAAAATATACTAATTCAGAGAGTTAGAGAAAAAGTAGGAGCATGTAAGATTATTAGATTATTGTCTTTGACTTCACGATAACGTTTCTGGGCGGAAAGTTTCTTCATTTCTTGAAATAGACACATGAAAAGCTTGCTTCCAATTGGTCATGCTTGGGAATAAAGTGCTAGTTATATAGAAAATAGACAGTATAATACTTTTATTTAAAACTGTGGCCGTGTAGTACGTTGATACTATCAACGAATATTACTACCTGATTTCAAAAAAGAAAAAGGCCACTTGCTATATAAGAAACCTTTTGCCGACTGACCGTTTCATGGCGGAAACTGCTGGTTTTTCTTTTTGTGTTATGTCTCGCCTCTGTCTCACATTTCCATTTACCCTGTCTGCCTTTGTCTTGAGGTTGCTTAGATTCAAATATCTGTGGTAATTTCGATAGGACTTTCTCTTATTTACATATGGAATAAAATAAGTCATGTAGGAACGAAATTGGAAATAAAAGAATCGAAAACAAATGCTTCCTTACCATGTATGAGGAAATAGTCAAAAGGTAAACTAGCCAAAAGAATATGTAAATGGGGAATGAAACTAACATAAAATACACTGGACAGAAAAAAGAAATATATAAAGGAAATAAACAAAGGAATGGACCACATTAAGAACGAAAAGCAACGATAGATGCAAATGCTGCTCGTTCTTAGTTCAATTCATTCCTTTATTTATTTCCTTTTTTTCTCTCTTCGGCATAATTTCTATTTGTCCCATTCTCCTTTTATCTAATTTCTTTCTTTACATGATCCTTTACAACAATATAGGTCGAATACAATTACCCAGAATAATGAATCATTATAATCGTTTAGTGTTTTGTAACACCAAGAACAATAAAACGTTTGTTAATTATCTGAAAGTCACATGCAGACTAAGTATTTTTAGATGTGGTGATTTATGTTATGCACGAGTCTTAAACAATATCATATTCTGTCTTTTAAAAATCACACGTTTACTCATTAATGTCCAAAAGGAAACGAAGGAACTACAAGCTACACAATATTATTGACATAATTATGGACAGATCGTATTTAAATATTCTCTTATCGTTTATTTGCTCAGTAATATTGCGGCTCCTTCAAAAAAAAACTTATAAACATGCTATATAATTGGCAATTCCATTAATTGAAACTATTATTGGCAGTGTAAGATGTGCTTCAGATTGTAACAGTGTGTAAGTCGTATAACGACCTAGTTTTCTCTGTCTTTTTGTTAAGTAAAGACCTGTGCACTTGCTATACACACCCAACAAGCCGCACGCTCTCTTTGTCACTTGATAAAGGTATACATTTCTTTTCATCTCAGAACAATCTCCAATCTTACACGACACATTACCATAAAATGCTAAAAAAAACAAAAAAGTGAAAGTATATAAACGCTACAATTAAATAGAAGCAAAGTGCACTTGGCATTTTAAACACGAATCGCTACTGGATCAAACCCTCAATATAACGGGCAGCTAATAAAGTGTTTACATTCGCAAGTTTTTGTATGTGTCATTTGTTTAACTGAGAGGCAGCGAGAATAGTGCCATGGCAACACCAAACGACGCCTGCTTCCGGTCTCTTTTCCTGCAAGATACTATAAATCTTTGTACTGTACGGTGCTTTCGATGCTTATCATTCGAGCCCAAGAAAGATGTGTACCATAAGAGCCAAGATTACCAACTTTGGACAAGAGAAACTGAAACTGGTGTATTATCAACCAGGATCTGTGGCAAGAGACAGTCGATTATGTAACAAATAGTGATACAGGTCATCATGACACAGTCCCTACAATATTCATGGTTATTTAAATTGTAAGGTGAAATCAATTTTACTGGAATCTTAATCGTCGTAAACTAGCTGAAATCAAAGCTTTATTTGTTGGTCGACTATGTTCATTCAAACGGCTCGTAACCGACCATTGCTGCGTATGTTTGTTGTCCTATTAACTTTGAACGTTTAGTATACACAAAACCAACATAGACCTGTCGAATTTCATTTTCATTTACATCGGAGTCCTATTAGCAGGCTTATTTGAGATGTATGCATATCCTTATATTTCACTTAATTATCCTATAAGTAAGGTAATAATTGCGATAGAAAGCAGATGCGACTCGTTACTATGTAAATATTTAATGTGAGCTGAATAGGGCAGATCAATACACTGTCTGGATGTATTTTTGCTTTGAAAATAACTGCATTATGACATTGAGCCAGATACCCACTGGCACTGGCATAGGATAAATAGATATGATAAATGATAAATAAACATACGTTCGTCTTTCACATGACACATAAATGAAACAAAATATTATTACAGAATCACACAATAAGCTCTACTAGGACATATTGAAGTTGTAGCTGGAGGATATCTCCGTTTATCTAGAATCGTTGATAGAATGCAGGACTGATGAAAGGTCCTCTCACAGGACTGATTTGTCTAGCATAGGGATGGTGGATTCTGATCAGCTTTCTATTTAATTTGGAACAAATCAAATGTTGGGGTATCAATGACATACTACAGCACTACAGAACACTCATAACCGAGAATATAAGCACATATGTCTCCTGATGCACGCACTTTTTAAACAAATCTACGTATTTACATCTTCAAACATGTGTACTATAAGAGGTTTGTAAGTAACCTGGTTCTTTTATATCTTATAAATTGTAATCCAAAAGTGAAGGTACATAAGGAGAATTTGTTTTATTTAAAGAGTTCTAGTGAAAAATGTACATGTACTACATTTGACTTTTTTTCAAATAGGAGTTAGCTGAAAGGCAAAATTTCTCTTCAAGTTAGGAATTGAATCGATGTAACATTCGCTCGGAGACCAATTGTTCCATCAGAAACTTTTACTAATTAATCACTTCTGAAGGAGCGGGCGAGAGAGAAATGAGACAATGTAGTCAGCGTAGGGCCGAACATTATGCACTCAGTCGGCTCACCGCATGAGGTCGTGCGTATAAGAGGAGAAAAGCATACAAATAAGACTCTTTCTTTTACTTGAATATGATGAGGTGGATAGTCTTTGTTGAAAAACGACGTAAGTGCTTTGCTCAATAACAATGATTGATACGAAACATAGGGTACATGCAAACAGAAAGGATACATCCTTTAGATTAAAATCTTTAGATTGATATGTTTTATCTTATAAACATATTCATTCGTTATATTCTGTTAAATGGTCAGGCAATCATATTGAAAATTTCATAAAACATAGCTGACAGGCAGTGACACAATTAATCATAGATAAACACTCATCTTGCATTCCGTTATAGACTTAACTGCCATTTTGATTTCGCACTTCAAGAATGTATGGCTATCGACGGATTGATGTCTTCGTTAGCAGGTATAAATGCTTAAGGCTGGAAATAGAACAGCCTTTTTACAAAGAAAAGGGATTTGTTATTTTATGTTGTGTCTAATCGGTAAAACACTGGTTAAGTAGAAATAATTGTGTCGTTCGAACAGAATTTCCGTTCGCGGAAGTTTTACTTTGTTATCTTATATACATTTCTACACTGTAAGTAGAACATCATCTTGCTGGTGCTAGAATCTATAGTAAATGCACATGTTACTGCATGTTTGGACTGGATGCAAACAAAAAGTGCGGTTTTAAAGAGATAGGGACATGGTAACTACATAACATATGTCTACAACATCAACACGCATTTGCCGTATATTTTGCGTGTTTTGGAAATTCAAAGTTAAGAGCTAGCGGACCATTTCATTATTCGATCAATCGAATTAATGGGTTAAGCTTGAATTTTATTCACAGGCTGTTCCAGCCACTAAGGTTTGTATGTATGTTTTACTTAGCTTTTCAATCTTCGTAAAAGAAGAGAAAGACATTGCAAGTGGCACAAGCATGTAAATATGTAACAACTTGCGTCATTATTATTGCTTTATAATGAAGTTTGACGTAACGCAGTGGATCAATACCATGAAATGTTGGCCCGTAGGTATCACTATTCGGTTTTGTGGTAAAAAAACAACATAAAAGACACAGTTTGTCTCCTTCAAATGTAGTTTTTACAGGTACACAGGTTAACAATGGGAGTACCATCGTAAGAGATAAATGTCTATCTTTTTATCTGAATGGAAATGTTAAAGCAATGATCTCTTAAATTAATGAACAATGATGATGTGTTTCATTTGTTTGCTTTATTTCACGAATGTTTGATGTAAATATTTATATTTTACACAATGTAAGTAAATTAAACTAATCATATCACATTTCGTCACTCCATTTTATATCTTTTTTTGGATTCAGTGTTATTTTGCTCTGTTTGTATTTATTGCTAGTCACTATGAAACTTACTTACATGAATAAATATATTTAAGGAATTTTGAAATCTACATTTACTGCCTACATGATAAATGACACTGCTATTTAAATCGTAAACAGTCTGCTATCAAAATACGTCAAAATATGTATCGAAAATTCTATGTGAAGTGCTCGTCGCCGTACTAAAATGTGTCTTTTATGTTTAATGCATACTTAGTTTGCTAAGCTTTAGAAACGTTCTTTAGTTTGACTCATTTCCAGACCTTGCTGCCAGTTAGCCTATGTTTTTATCTGCCTTAACATTGTGTTCTTACTTAAAATAGTTATCAGCATTTAAATGCGCATTTAGTGGATTGAACCTTCTAAATATAAGTGGCTTTCCGTCTCAAACAAAGACAATATATACTCGCAAGTATTACAAGGTAGAAATGGAGATGCGAGATCGGCGCACTAAGGCAAATTCTTTCCATGCGATTTAACCCATATGGGAAATATAGAAACTTCTGTCTCACCAGAGTATTAAATTACTAAATATCTAAAAAAGTTATTATAGCCTTCATGTGATTTAAAGACAACCCAAATGTCATTGTCAGAATGTATTAAGAGTTATCTTATTTAGTTATACTATAATTTACAGTCAAGGCATATATTTGCACCCAATGTAACGGTTGTATATTGATATTTATTGTGTTTTTGTGCCGATGCAATTTTTATTACAGGCTTTGATCTTTATACTTCACTCACACATCGTGTGAGTCATGAAAAATATATAGCTGCTTTCTACATAAACATCATTCGGTACACTTTATGTGTGGTTATAACTGCATGCACCTAACATTTATCCATATAGTCCAAAAGCAATAAGATGTTTGTACATTCCTGGTCACTATGTTACAGAGAAAAAACAACAACTTTAAAAAACACTCCCCCCCCCCCAAAAAAAAAGCTTAGTATTGTAACCATTTATATATATTTTCAGCATCATTCGGTGAACCATATTGCAGAAAAGGCGTAACACTATTATTGTATTTATCATTGTTATATTCTAATTAAAAAGGTATTCAAATAGAACATAAATAAGACAGTGTAACAAACTGAAAGCCCAGACGTATTCTTTAAAAGTGAAGGTATTCAAACATTTAACTATCACAATTAAAAAGCAATATTAATGAAAAATTTATTACAATTTATATCGCAGAGTGGATTTTGCGACTTTCAGATTAATGGATATACATGTAACAACCATTTAAACCACTTATCCTGACAGCCTAACGGCGTTATCGTCGATATACGCACCTCTTTCTTTGTCTAATAGACGACTTTATATCCTGGAATGTCTCGCTCTGACAAAAAAAATCACGTGGGCAGTTCTTTTCATAAAATGACAGATCTTTCCACGTGCACAGAAAAAAACTGCGTACGTGATTTCCTCTGTTAAAAGGAATCTTTTGGAGATCGATATATATGTACGTTTGTCAAAAAATATGCATTCTCAAATCATATGGTCGCACACAAATTCCTGCAATCAAACGTATATAAACATTTTATTGGTTTCTCTGAAGGAAAGCAAAAAAAAGCCTAAATATATATGTGTGGTTTAAGAAGACTCAATGTAATATATATCCCTGTAAAATACAACACGCTACAAAACAAGAAATTGACAGCATGTTTATTTAAATAAGACAAAAGAAAACATAGGTCATTATTATATGTTTCTGCTTTCTCGGATTTAACTTTAAATAGCAATTATAAGAGTAAATTTGCCATTAACATTTATGTGAAGGCATACGTCAAAAGACTGTTTATATACTAGTAATTGTCGCATGCTTCAACTTGAACATGATTATGACATTTTACTAAGAAATGTCCACTCCAGGTTAAAGAGACTTGGCCACAGGTTTTAATTGTGCGTGTATTTTGTTGTTCAAAAATAAAATCTATCTTCGTTACGCAACGATAAATAATGGAAAAAAGCGTATTGCGTCTGATTACTAGATTGTGAGTTGTTATAAGGAAAGGAGATTAACGGCGTCGCGACGTTTTGAATCTATTATAGCCGGTTTAAAAATGAATAAACAAGAAAATATTTTGTGCGATGCTGTAGTCGTTGTAATTATTTCTCTTAGGAATGATATTTATTCTGAAAAGCTCATGTAAAATATCTATACCTGTCTGTACTCTATTTAACTATATTTGTTTATGTTTCTAGTCTTCTAAGATGTCTAAAAGAATGTTACCAGAAGAGACGCCGTCATGAAACGGTGTCATGCTACTAACATGCGTGTTACATGTCGACAATGTGTAAGTCGGATACTCGTTTTCGGTAGTTCTGGAATGAAATGACATGTGTAGCGCTCTCTGTGTCGAATGAAGCACGTGCACATGTCTTTCCTACTCGGTCAATATTCTTAACATATTTATTTATTTAATAATACAGATATACAATCTTACTTTAGATTTATTTATTAGAAAGATACAAATCTCTCCACAGTAAACATATACATTTTAGAACAACGAACCGTAAATAAATACCAAGACCAAGAATAACAAACTAAAATGTTTGTTTTCCTGTACTGGAATGTTGTACCAACAATTAATTTTAGTTATGTAGCAAACTATTTTATATGCTATATTATCAAAGCAATTACTTTTGGTCGTAAAGAAAATTATTCCCCAGAGTAAATCAAATCAGCCGAGCCGACATTAACTCACTATCGACATTTTGCAGACTATGTTCATTGTTCCAAATATGTTGAACTAACAGATGATTGTCCCCACGAGCAATGTTATGACAATTACCACAGAAACACGTAATGGCACATTAAAAAGGAACAATTTCTAACATTTTCTGAATATTTTGGAACTACTGTCTGACAGACATGGCCTGTACATGGGTAGAGGCTCTGCACCGTTGTTTGCTGAGTGTTATATACTACACTGAACGAGACTTACTATTGTTTCTTCAAGACAATGATATAACAAAACCTTGAAATTTACAAACAGCTTTGGACATTTTGATCAATACAAAGTCTATTTGTCGAACGGAATTAAAATCGTAAAATATGTAATTAAGACGTCATAAGTAGGACATTTAGGGGGATAGCAAAAACAAACGATCTGCTTTCCATTTGATACATTATGGCTTTAGCCTCTGTGTCTACTTAGTAAAAAAATAGAAAATAAAACAACAACCAACAAACCAAAACAGCAACGACAAAAAAACCGAATAAAAGACAACAACAGCAACATGTCGAAAGTGTATTGACAATAATGTTATTGACGGAAATTGTCGGACTGATAAAACAATTATAAAAAGATCAGTAAGTATGATCTGTTTGTTTGTTCTTTGCATGAGATTGATTTTACTTTCTAATAAAAACTTCTGTTAAAAATAAATAAAATCACGCCAATATGACAGCGTTTCGTGTTTTATTTTATTACAAATGTTCTAAACAGGTATGCGCATATATGCAAAAAGACGGAACTATTATAATCCATTATTCATGTTATTTGTTTTAATATGACATACAGAACTGTGGTTAAACCTATTTGACCATTACACTCCAGGCAGAGTATTTATTGATACTTGATTTATTGATCATGCCGCTTGCCATGAGTCAGTGTACTACATCGCTTGTAACTGACTTTAGGAGTGAAGTATGCACTGCTTTTGACTTAGATGAAGTCTTAACATGTCGTAGAGAATTCATAAAAAGTTTAATTGAATCTTGGAAGTCCCTGTTTTAATTATGTTTCTTCGAACCTGCAGTAGTCCCCTATATAGCTGATAGAACTTTCAATATACATTTGGTCGAAGACGGCGTAAATTATGCGACATTCATGGTAGGGGGACACATATTAGTACTAAGTGTGGTTGCTTGACTTTTGGCTAGAACATTGCTTAACAAAAACGCAGTGGGTGCATTTGGAGACGGGCAAACGGTTGGCAATTGAATCATTGAACTAGTTTTTTAACGAGCGTCTGCGATGATTCTTATACAGAACGACTTGCTTATGTTTACCCTGTAAGGATTGCCTAGTGTTTAAGACTGATGGCACTCGAATGTATTCACGAAACTCTGATTTCTTGGATTTGTTTGTTTAAGACACTACCAAGAATGTTTTCAGTTTCGTATTTTGACATTTAATTTCTCTAATAATATACAAAATGCTGATTGAATGGCACAACTGCTTGAATTGCAGTGTAACACGAAGCTTTGCGTGACATTCCAATGTATGCTTAATTTCCGGAGGCAATATTGGCAACACGAGATGTTTAAAATGACAGACGCGCTGCTTTGTTCTGTGTAATAGTTATGTCCTTCCTCCCATTACAAGGATGCCAAGCGATGTTTCGCAATATGACCAAGAAATATTTGTTGTTTGCTTTTCGACTGATACCAGCAAACTGGCGCGGTTTTTTTTCGACGCACAAAGGTCACACTTTCAAAAGTTTCATGTCAATTTCTTAATGTCCGTTGAAGTAAGTTTTGCCTTACATTATTTAAGCACTGACGTTTGTTTCTAATTTAAACAAAAGTATTTACTCAATCAATGTTTAGTGATCTCTATAATCATAATCAATAACATCGATAACTGGGATGAAATGAAATATGTTCGTGGATTCTTTGCTGTCCATTCGCCTGAAAGATGTGTTCTGACGTCACCTATTATCGAAACTGTCTAAAGTGAAAGTTAAGCGCACTATAACTTTACTGCATTACTCATAGCAACCAGTTTTATATTCGGCCAATCTTTAACAGAAAGGTATGCCTCAAAAATAATTGTAGTTTGGACATAGACGGTATACAGGACTTATTTACTCAGACTGTCGGCAATGTTTAGCAGCCATATAAAACAAACAGAAACCTCTTTAACCCGAGACGTTCTGGTGTTTCAAAAGGCCTAGCTTGGTCATATGTATAAATACTTATAAGCAAGATTAAATACAAACACATACCGAAGTCTTGTTATATACATTGTAACTTCCTTTCTTTCAGCTTTTTACATGACTGGCGAATTTAGAAATAAAAATAAAGTAGCCGGTTATGGTTCTCAAGTGTTTGCGGGGTGTTATAAATATTTAACCTGATTCTAAACACCTTTGGTACAGCGTCACACCAGCAACAACGACTTACATACTTACTCAATTAAATCACACAAATTGTTATGTTTCCATATATGCACAGTTCGTATGTGATTGTAGCACTGTAGTATTAGGTGGAATTTTAGTCCTGATACTCGTCTAGAAATACAACACAGACCCTTTAATAATAACTTTACGGAACAATGTAAATCATGAACATGAGTACCGTACCCTTGTTATAATTATCTCAACACTGGCTGTCACTCTTATCACGAAAGTAACGCAAGGTTGTGATTAGTTCGACCAATAAGTAGTGGTAGCTTTTGAACACTTCAATTTTAAAAGTATGGAAGCAATGTGAACTTCATATTTAAAAAGAACACCTACTTAAAAACAAACACAAATGATAACACGTGGTTTATAATAACTTTTTATCAGTGAGCATATTTGCGTTATATTCGGTTATCCGAGAAGCAGAGAAGGATAGTTACCATGGCAACCAAACGGTTTCTTTTTCCGGCTTTTTTGCCAGCAGAAGACCATAAATCGTTATTGTAGACAGTGCTTTCGATGGCGCCATTCGGTACCGACGAAGGTTTGCTACTTAAAGTGCCAGTGTCATTCACTTTACACAGGCGAAAAATATAATGGTGTTTTATATTCTTCGATTAGGATCCAAAGACAGTATTCACCAATCATTCGTAAAGAGACCTCATTGACATTTTCTGTAAAGATTCGCTTAAAGCTTATTTCGATCCTAAAAGAACCCTTAAAATATCAAAACAATGTTCGTTTGAAAATACTTTTGACGATTATTGAAAAAAATGAAAAGAGCGAATCGTGAAAGATCGTTACTACTAAACAATTTTTCGACTCAATAATTACTCATTTTATGGTATTTTATCGCCATATTTGTTTTCTGTAATCCAACATTATGGCAGTACAATACAATACAAAATAAGTTTAATTTAAAAACTTCATTGTTCAAATGTTGACGTTCTGAATATTAGCAAATAATATCTTAAGAAAAGCACACCTAAGAGACAAAATGTTATAATTTAGCTGTTTTAGGAAGATATTACACTGAAACAACATGATTCAGGATCATGAAGTTTTGAGTTCACGTCCTGACCTAGATATTACATGGTTTAGGGCTTTTGACTCACAAGTAGTAAGTCTTCTTGAGACAGCCGATCAACATTTTAATATTAAGTACAAAAGCTGTTTACTCTATTAATAAACAATACAATAAACATGCATGGTTATTTGTATTGCTTAGCAACATGAGCCTCGTTGGAATCTTGAAACTTGTATTGAAGCAACCATAAAACATGGCAACACTTTCAGCTCCATCTACATGTCTCACGACAAGACCTTTTATTATGAGGGTTTGTGAACAGTTAACCAATGAACACTCTAACTGATCGAATTTCACACAGTTTTAGTTAATTTTGGAAATCTGTTGTCAGACTTATTTCAAATATATAGATTTTACATGTCACTTAATTTCCTAAAATAATTGAGGAAGAAGCAGATGCAACCTGTTCCTACATAAATATTTTATGTTAGCTGCACTACAGAATTATACTATGTCTGGTACCATTTTTGCTTTGACGAATAACTAAGTCAAAAACAGCTATCCAAGTTCCTTTTGCTGATACCACGTATACATATTTCATTTCCGTGCACAGAAAATAATCCCAAGACGAAATCGTTAAACATCTAGAAAAAAATGAGTTAAAGTGGTAGGAAGCCCTGTGTATCTAAGGACCATTGACAGTTTGCAGGCCTGGTGAAAATCCAACGCCACCCCCACCCCTTCTCCCCCCTCCACCTCCCCAACCCCGTCTACAGTACTGATTTCTCTATGCCTAGGGCGGTGGACTTTATGATCAGCTTTCTATTAAATTTGAAATCAATCCCACTGGGTTTATCTGTTTTTATGGTAGCATACTCATAACATCACTTCAGAATATGTTAGACCATTTTTATTTTTTAAAACTTAGCTCTTTGTATTAGTTATAACATATTTGTTCGATTTTCGAGATTGAATTAGTCGGAGAACTTTTGCAATCAAATATTAATATCCTAAATCACATATTTGTTATTAAATTAACGGGAATCAAATGGAATGAGAGAACGGATTTGCTAGCAGTCAAATAATACTTGCTAGGTCATGGAGAATATCACTAAATGAACATTTACATATGGATACAATTGTTCCACTTAAAAGTTTGCTTTCATATCACCGTGAGCAGAACGGGATGGACAGAAGTGTGATAATCTAGGTAGTTCATGGCCGCACCTTACACCCGTACACCCCAAAAGTGGGCTCACCTTATGAGACTGTGCTGGTTGAGGTTCAACGTCCAAGGAAGAAAATCATAAACAAGTTGCAATGTTCAGCCTTATTAAAACACTGACTCTTATACATTATAATAAAACACACACAAGATATGTACACGTCCTATACTGTTAACACACAGGCTATTTAGCCGTCCGTTGTTTTACGTTGCTCCATTAAGTAATGATTGACAGAACCAGTGAAGACAAATCTAGATGTGTTTATGGTCAGGTAAAATATTGTGAAATGATGGGTTATTGGTTTTTAATATTGTTTTGGTGTCAACAAAACATGGACTATAATGCAAACATATTATTTATTATCCAAGCGACATGGTTGTCCTTGGCTAATTACAAACTAGGGATTATGTCAAAGATTTACAAGTACCTAATAATGACAACATAAATCCTTCAGAGCAAGTGTCCAAAACAGCGATAATCAATAATGGAGACACTGTATAAATCTTGTAAGGCCTTTGTTCTTGTAATTTAACTTATAAGTAATGTCTGAAAAATGCAATTGAGTTAAATGAGCCTATCAATTCGACGGGAATCTTATATCAGTACGCAGTGCCTTTAAATACAGCACCTGACAGATACAGGTAAATTCAATTGTAACCAATCTGCACTTAATATATTTCAAAATGTATTTATTATATTTATCTTGACAAAAATATCTCGCAAAATTTAATCGCAAAACCCCCCTCACTAAAAGTTTTGGCCATTCCGTCTTTTACATGAGAAACTTACAAATAACGGTTTCAGCAATGCAAATGATATAAAAAGCTCGTCTCGACAAACGTCATAGAAACGAATGAGACCCTAATTCTTGCGAGTAAACTTTGGAGATAGCATTCCAGTGCATTGATGCATATTAATTCACCAATAACGCACGAGAGAGATCTAGAAACTCGTTCTCGCGAGACTAGTAAATAATCCAATATCCTGCAATTATTATACATCAAAGGAAAGTAAAAAAAGAACCATAATGTCATTCTCAGAACAGATGTAGTATTATCCCTTTAGATGTGTTCTAGTTGAAATATGAAGGTTGTGGACTTCTTGTTAAACGATCCCAGTAAACATGCTACTAATTGACCTTTCAACAAATTACAAATCACTTTCGACCTTCACCTGAAGAGAGTAATACTTTACAGCAAGGTTTAGCATTTCCAAATGCAGCCGATTTATATAATACATATAACATTCTGGTCGAGCAAAAAGAAAAGAAGCTAGTGAGAAAACAGAAAGGTATACTAACTCTTGAATGGTTTGAACGAAGTAAATAGTTTTATATTTCGGCACGTGTATGTATTTACTATTATTGCTTTAAAATATCAACACAAGGCACGGATCTCGGATTATCAGTGCCTTATCACTCTATCGTAACCCTTAACTGACTTGTTACTGTTCAGCCTCTCACTGCGTAGGTTTGAGTCCCTGCAAAACTTTCATGATGGTAAGCATTCCTGCCCTGCGTTGGTTCTATCCAGATATATGTGACTGTAGTCTTCCTCCACCAATAATTTGCTGGACCTCGACAATTTTACCATAATTTGCTCTGTGCGATATAACATAACTAACACAAAATAAAACACACAATCCCCATAAACTAGGCGTTATTATTCTATTATCGTGTCCTATAGTGAGCCTACCGAATCAATGGTGTATTTTTATTGTTGGAGTCAATATTTGCAGATAAAACATCGGTTACATAGACAACAGTTCGAATTTGTTTGCATATATTTATTTACCTGGTCAGCCTAAAGCATTGCCAGTTCGATACATAGTTAGTCAGAATGTACAGTGTGTACAAATAAAGAAATTGAAGAAAGCTTATATACCAACCAAATTATCACTTTCTTTTCTTTCAAAATTACACATTTGTGTACTACAGAATATGGAAGCGAATTGCAATTTTGCTCTGAAAAATACTACCACTAGTAAACATTTTAAACGTTGTCTCTATGAGCCTATCACGTATTTCTTATTGACTTGAGAGACCTTCATAATCCTCGTTAAATATACATGATGTGTAAACGTAAACAGTCGATGGAAGTAAGTAAATAAAGACGTTTCACGGTGATATGACAAATTATGTTATACAACACATGATACCGTGTATGTTTAAACTTATATACGACGAGTATATTGTTTAACAATTAATTGCCATAGGACAAAATCAATACATGTGTCATTCGTTTTTAATGTTGAATGCGTAAAGACGCTCTCACACTGGGCTCCGCGTGTTGATCGCGTGTGCATCGCGAGGAAAAACTGTCAAACGCGAAGTAAACGCGGTAACAAGTGGATGACACGTGAATGAAACGTGGAGGACTCGCGAATAACAAGTGGGCACACGCGCGAAAAAATTCACACGCGCTCGGAGCCAATTTTTATTTTTGAGCTGCACAAAAATTAGGAGCAACGGCCACCGCGTGTGGCACACGTGGTGTAAACGCGGTACAAACGCGGACCAAACGCGATAACACGTGGTACACTCGCGGATCACAAGTGGACGACAAGTGGTCACTCGCGGGCATACGCAAAATTTCTTTGTGTGATTGCGTGTGTAGCGCTTGTAATCCACTTGTGATCCGCGTGTCTACAGCGTTCCTAGCACGTGTGATAGCGTGTGCTCCGCGTGTAAAAGGCTTTCTCAGGGATTATGTCACCAGTCATCCGCGTGCCATTCGCGTGTTTTTGCGATTGAACCACGACTGATTCGCGTGTTGTCCACGTCCCAATCACGTGTGTACCACTAGTTATTTCAGCTATAAAAAGATCGCGTGTGGGCCAGTTTTCATCAGTTCTGATGTAGACGCTACATGGATCCGGCGCATCTGATTATGCTGTTGCATCAACATCAGAACCAGCTACTTCAGGTTCAGCAAGTCCTGAATGCCAGAAGAAGAGTGAGGAGAAGACGAAGAAGAGCCATATGGGTGCGCCAATGGATCATTCGCAGGCCACAGCTGGGGCTGTATGACAGGCTGATGGTGGAGCTGAGAAACGAGGATCCCCGTGCCTTCAAGAACTTTATGAGAATGCCTCCGGTGATGTATGATGAACTGGTGGAAAGGCTGACACCAGCACTGACGAAGGAGACAACCCGTTTGCGAGCTCCCTTGGACCCAGGCTTAAAGGTGGCCATCACCTTGAGGCACCTTGCATCAGGTTCGAAATACATGGAGATGCAGTATGGCTGGCGTGTTCCAAACAACACCATAAGTCTCATTGTTCGTGAAGTTTGTGATGCAATTGTGCATGTATATCGTGAGGAGATGCTGACACCTCCAGAAACTCCCCAACAGTGGCAACAAATTACAGACGATTGGCTGAACAGATGGAATTTCCCTCACGTGGTTGGAGCAATAGACGGCAAACACATAGCATGCAAGGCCCCTCCCAACTCTGGCTCTGAATTCTACAACTACAAGGGGTTTTTCAGCATTATTCTCTTGGCTGTGGTCACCAGTGATTACAAGTTCTTGTGGGTGGACGTGAGTGGCAAGGGGGCCTCATCAGACGCGCATATCTACAATGCCAGTGAGTTGAAAGAAGGCTTGCAGAACGGTGACATTCTTGGATTCCCTCAGCCTTCTCCCCTCCCAGGGGACACAGAAGATCTACCTTACTTCCTGGTGGGTGATGATGCATTTGCATTGAGAACCTATATGATGAAGCCCTTTGGGAACAGACAGCTATCAAGAAAACAAAGAATCTTCAACTACAGATTGTCAAGAGCAAGAAGAGTGGTTGAAAATGCCTTTGGCATTCTTGCCAACAGATTCCAGGTGTTACTAACAACAATGATGCACAAACCAGACACGGTTAGGCTCATTGTCAAGGCTTGTGTGGTCCTCCACAATCTGATGCGCACAAGGTATCCTGTCATGCAAAACGGACTTGTTGACATTGAACGCCCTGATGGAGCCCTGGTGCCTGGTGCATGGCGTCGAGGAAAGAATCTGGATGACACAAGACCTGAGAACCTACCAGGAACCAACAGAGACTACAAATTGGCCAAGGCTCAGAGGAATCTAATAATGGAATGGTGTTCATCCCCTGCTGGGAGTGTTGCATGGCAAGACAACATGCTCCTTGACTAGTTCTTGTGGACGTAACAGTGTGGACAAGTGATTGTGTTTAGGGAGCATTGTGACAGTATGTGTTTAGGGTTGGCTTTCGTTTCAATAAAACTACATGTATTATAAAATAAAATAAATGAAAAAATATTGCAATATACCAAAGTACATTTTAAATGAAAAAAATTTAAAGTAACCTTAGAACGTTTAGTCCTTAACTCACTTTTACTTCTTTTCATTTGAAATGTAAATTTATTTTATTGCAATATTTTCAACATTTTTTATTTTCAAAGTATTGTTGTTTTTCTGTCATTCAATAAACTGGTAAAAATAAAAATGAGAGAATATTGCAATAAAATAAAAGTACATTTCAAATGAAAAGACTAAAAGTAATTTTATTTTATTGCAATATTTTTAACTTTTTTATTTTCAAAGTATTGTTACAATTGTTGTCATTCAATAAAATGTTTATAAATTAAAATGAGAGAATATTGCAATAAAATAAAAAAAAAACACATTTAAAAGAAAAAATAGGGTTCCGCGTAACCTGTGTGTCACCTGCTTAGCAGTTTGTATCAGTGTGACGGACAGACAGACAGACACACGCCGGAGAAGTGATCCCTATATGTCACCGACTGCTAAAGCAGGTGACACAAAATGAAAGTAAGTTTAGCACTTATAGTCCTCAACTAACTTTTATGTTTTTTAATTTGAAATGTTATTTTATTTTAATGCAATATTTAAAAAAAAAAATACTTTCAAAGAATTGTTACATTTCTTGTCAGTCAATAAAATGGTCACAAAATAAAAATGAGAGAATATTGTAATAACAAATATATTTGAAATGACATAGAATAAAAGTTGAATAAATACATAAAATATTTATTCAAATTTTATTTTAAGTTATTTGAAATAATCTATGATTTATTTTTGTTGCAATATTCTCCCACTTTCATTTTATTATAATTTCACAAAGTACAATTTATTCACGAAAAACAATTAGTACCATTTAAACAATTTTATTGTACAAGTATCATGTGTATAACAAGTGAAATTCAAAAAGTCACTACTAGCAATCTTAACACAACAAAATACAACTGTCAGTGTAACATGTGAAATAAAACAAAGTCACTGCTAGCAATCACAACACAACAAAATACAACTGTCAGTGAAACCCTCAAGCATCCTCATCCTCGCTGAAACTGTCACGAGTTCCCCGAGTTCCCTGAGTAGCCACAGACTGAGCGTTACTCTCAACTGATGTTGGTCCCACGGCTGGTGGTGTTGACAAGGGTGGTGGTGCTCCCAAAGCTGCAGATGTCAGAATGGCAGAGTGAGTTGCTGGGGACACTCTCGAGAATGGTGGGGTGTTCATACTGGCTTGTGAAACACGGCCGAAGTTACTATGCTCCATGTTGAACGAGCAATCCTCACCTATGGCAGCACTCAGTGCTCTGGACATCGATTCTGAAGATGCTCTGGGTTGACGAGGAGTACTGAGGTTGGGTTGTTGAAGCTCTTGCTGCTGCCCAGGGTACTGCCGCTGCTGTTGGTATCCTCCCCCTTCTCCCCCTACACCATACTGCCAGGAACTGGGGGCATCATAGTTGGGCTGTGGCTGGAAGTACTGCTGATGCTGAGGGTACTGTTGAGGGTACTGATGGTACTGCCCAAAGGAGGCGGCTGGGTAAGCTGGAGGAGCCGAAGTGGAAGCTGTGGGTCTATCAGCAGAAGTCAACACAGATGATTCACTCGGTTGAGCCTTTATCTGTTTCAGTATATCCGATATGAGCTCTTTGACATTGTTGAAATCTTGAAGACTGCAACACCTGAGAGTCTGGGTGACATAGCTTATGAAGGGTTCACGCTGGCTCTTCTCCCTCTCCTTGTCCTCGAGCATTTTTTCCATCAGCTTTTCGAGGAGTGATTGGTTTGTCTGAAGATTTTTACGAAGTTCTGGCATCCAGCTCTCCTCGTCCTCCCTCCTTCTCCTCTTCCTCTGCTGTGAACTAGAGTAGGCTGATCCGATCTCTGCCGCCCCCCTCTCAAGGTCTTCGAGCACATTGCCTGACTGTCTCTCTGTCTCAGCTGAGTCATCCAAGGATTGCAGAGGGGGTCTGGCTGTAGACGTGGAGGCAGACTCAGCGGCAGAACCAGCAGTGGAGCCAGCAGCAGCAGTACGTCGGATCTGCATGACAGTGTCAGCTTCCTCATCAGGCATGGCAGCTGAAATAAGGTAAACATTTGTTAAGTGTTTTGCATTTACATTTTTCTTAACAATATTAAACGACTGTTCTTAGGGACAATTGAATTTATGAATAATCACTACCCAAAATCGTAATAATAATTATGTTTTAAATTTTACAAGTAGATGTACAAGAATGTTTTTGAAAAATGGAAATGTTTGAAATAATTATCGACATAAGTACTGACCTTTGTAGAAGGAGATATTCTTTAGCACCCACTTGTCCCTGTCGGTGAGAGGCTTGCGCTCCTGGCCACTTGCAACCTTGATCAGCCTGACGTACCAGTCCTTCAAGTGCTTCCACCAGTGCCCGAGGTAGTCAGCCGAGATACCAATTTCTTCTGCTTTAGCTTCCCAGGCTTCTGTCTTTTTCTTGTAGTCACGTGAACTGCGCATCCACAAGTAGCTGCGGTCTCGCATCCCCTCAACTAGATCCTGTTCTGTGTCAGGTGGCAACTTCCACTCCTTCTTGGGGCCTCTGGGCTTTCTCGACTTCTTGACCTTGCCCTTGGCATGACCATCATCCTCTTCCCGCTCCTGTACAGGCTCAATCTGCTCCTGCTCTCTCATCAGAACTTGGGGTGTGGTGTCATGTGACGCAGGTAAGTCAGGGTTCTCCAGTGGCGCAAGCTGTGGCTCAGCTGTGGCGACAGGCATGGTGGCAGTGCTCGTAGAAGGGCCACTCCTGATGACTGGAGTGCTTGCAACAGTTGTACAAACTGAAAAGAGAGAATAAATGTATTTTGAATAAATAGTAAGGAATGTTGAAAAACACACACATATCAAATGAACACTTCAGCATCAATAAAATTGGAATAAATAAATTTGAATACTTTCTGATTGCCACATTAAAGAATATTTAAATGAAATAAATTTTGAATACGTCACGTTATAAGGATTATTTCCAAATAAAAAAATTAAAAACATGTTGCATAAAGTGTACTTACCATCAGGAAAAAGGTCGTCCTCTTCTCCACTTCCATTGGCACCAGGGACACCAGCAGTGGCAGCAGCATGTACTAGAGATGTCACCTTTATGTTCATCTTCTTGGACTGCCTGTCCTTGCTGCCCTTGGGGATCTCGAGGGTGCTGCTCTCCACCTCCTCGGTAGCAGTATCAGGCTCTGACACGTTTGCCTTCGGCCTGGCCCTTGCTTGTCTCTTCTTCATATTGGGCGTGGAGGTGTACTTCTTTGGTTTCGGTGCCATGACGGTGATGTTTACTCAACGAAATAAGAACACCTGGCGCGGCGGCTTTTATACACGCGGGCGGCAAGCAGGGCACAAGTATGTAACTCACACGCGGATAACACGCAGTACACACGTGGGGCAGACGCGGAGCACACACGGTACACACGCGGATCACAAGTGATACACACGCGCTGCGTTTGATCACTTGTGACGCCATTTTCTGACCACAAGCGTTCACACACGGAGGACTCGTGGTGGACACGCGAAGGACACGCGGAGCACACGCGCGCGTGTGGTCCATTTGTCATTCGCGTGTCCAGCACGTTTGAGACAATTTTGTTGATTTTCACCGCGTGTAGAAAAAAATTGCAAATTTACAAAAAAAATCACACGCGATCAACTCGCGGAGCCCAGTGTGAGAGCGTCTTAAGTTTACGAAAATGCTTTTTGTAGCCTGTTTCGTCATGTTGAAATTAATAATAAAAAATAAGCTCACAATTTAGGAATAATTGTCGCTTAGATAAACATTAAATGCTTTGTCTTATTACTGATGACATAATTCCTGGCGACAGACGGAAATGACGGTTTTTATTATTTGCAACTTTGTCTCATCAGAAGTACCATTACAGTTAATGATTATGCATTACAGTTATTGATAATTCGCGATGTTTTAATGGATATTTATAGATTTCGTTTATGTTTTCTAATCCAGTCAATCAATATTTGATATAACAAACAACAGAAACAGAACAAGTATGCTACCACCATGCACCATTCTTCTCTGGTCAATTTTTTCTTGATTCATCAATTGAATTTTATATTACATGAAGAATTTTGTGTAATTCTTATAAATAGAAATACATTTTTCATTTTCCCCCCAAAAAAACTAAGTGGACATGACGTTTAATTATGAAACTACTTTTAATGACTTCATAACATATTTCTAAGTATACGTCTTCGCTTTGGAATATTTTTGTTTCACATAAATCTTTTATTTTCGTTTCCCTTTTACTCCTTGCATTTGAGAAACCCCTTAGGATGTGCAAGGTTTGTCCTCTATAAACCCCTTTTAAGCATCCATTTTGACGACTGCCCGTTCCAATGCGGTAACTGTTGGGTTTGCTCTTTTTAATAACTGACCATAGATTTGTTTTTACTTTCAAGTTTGCTTGCTGCATGTGAATACCATTGTATTGTGCCTTTTCAAATTTGAGTATATATTGCAATGCTCATAGAATCTTGTCATATTCCGTGTTATTGCTGATATGATTGCACGCTTTATACATAATTGTTCTGTCTGTATCACTATTATGACACATAACAGGAACCCGTATTGTACTTGGAAACTACGGTTTTGTTATGTTATGTATGTTACTTTTATGCTTTTGAATGTAATTTGATATTTTCATACCGTATTATTAAATAGCAACATTACGAGCCCAAACATATAATGTATATATGCGATGCGACTTAAACACTGAAAAATAAATGAAAATAATTATTAATTGCAATGATACAATATCATAAAGATATTATTTGCTTTACTACATTGCTGTGCGTTTTTATCATACTCTTGTTATTTTTTTAAATTCTCTAAGAACCTGTTATGTTTCCATTTACACACTGTTCTTTTACTATTTTGTGTAGCATTTTTCAGTGTCTTTGATAGTTTTATGCTCATTTGTAACTTGTTTGAGTAGAAACAGTTTTCAATCTTAGACAAAAGTCAATGAAGTTTTAGAGGGTCCCATTGGATATAGTTTAACCATTGGTTCTAAATAATATAATAAAACTACTATAAAACTGTTCTTGAAAATTTGAATTTTTGAAGAAAATTTGAAGATTGTGTTGCATGATATTGTGAAAGGATTTAACTTCAATATGTGGACATTGCTGGATGTTTTATTACTTGAGGAACCTAACATTAAATTATGTCAAATGAATAGAAAAGAAAAATCTCGAAATATGGTTTATAGATAAAAAGCAAACAGTTATTTGCAATATTTTGGAGCAAAAAGAATACTGGTGATGATGTGATGGCAATGAAAATAATAGTGGTGTTAATAAAGTTGCGAAATTCACTGCTGCTGATGATGTGTTTTCAGTGATGTTTTAATGTTTTTGTCATTGTTGTTATTGTTGTTTTGTTATTGTTTATGATGATGTTAATAATATTTTAATGATATTAATAATAATTTTATAATGCTGCTTCTACTCTTGTTAGATTAATTTGGTGTTCATGATGATGATGGTAATATGTTTATTGGGTTTATCGACCCACCAACAATATTTCAGTTATAGCTCGGAGACGGTCATGTTCGTTATAATAATAATAATAATAATAATAATAATAATAATAATAATAATAATAATAATAATAATAATAATAGTTATATTTAACTCAGTCGATAAAACTTGGTTCATTTCGCGGAATTGGTCGAGTCGACAACCAATTGTTTTGAGATATTAAAGAGGTAGGTTCTAATCCATCCCACCTAAGGAAAGCTTAGATGGACAAATGACGTAATAACGTAATCGGATAGGCAGTCACAATAAATTTGCTGGAATTCAAATTTCTTCTTTTGCTTCTTCTTCTTATTATTTACCATACTTATAGTATGCCATAAACACTTTTACTGATATGAATCTAAACATAAAGCGAAAAGATTTAAACGTTACCAAAATAGTATTTAACATATTTCACAGAGCTTACTTTGTTACTGAAACCACAGAGAAAAAGTTCATTAACAAATGTTCATGTGCAAATCGATAGTACGCTTTAGTTCAGTCTAGAGCGTGTATATTGTGTTTTAAACTGCTTCTTGAATAAAATGGTTTGTTCAGTCTTCGCGTCAATTTTTATTTACGGGTTCTTTACATACCAGTACATGTAGCACTTGTTTATGGCTATATAATATAGATATTGATTCTTTTTCAAAACATTATTTCAAGGGCGTTTAAAGACAATACCTTGCAGAAGTGTGCGTTTTTCATTTTCTTCTTTCCATGTTTATAAAGAAAAGAAATTACATAGCTACGCACATTGAGGGTGACTGTAGTTGTCACAATAATAACCAGTATTAAATCGATCGAGTGAGAAACAACTTTTAGTCGTACGTGCAAACACTGAATCAAAGCAGTTAGAGTGTATTTCTTATGCAGAGCAGCTTTTAATCTTGAAAAGAACCCCCGTAATGCAAGATTATTATAGAAATATTAGACTTTTTACCAATAACAGTTGTAGCAAAGTTTCTGCCATTATTTTGAAATTGATAGCGTGATTAGATATATATCAGAACCAAAGTGAAAAAAACACTTTTATTTATCCGATGTATCAAAATATCGTCATGAAATTGTGTTAGAATAATTTTCAGATGAAAGTCGACAGCAACGTTTTCGCTGTTTCTGACCCTGCTGTTAATGATGATGATGATGCTACTGAGTCGGGAGGATGAAATGCTCTGTAGTGAAATTTTGATACGTACATCACACATACGCCATATTTGGTTAGTAAAGCACCCACACGGTTATAAGACTCACCTACCCTGACAACCGTGTAGTTGAAGAACCCGTGGATATTGTAGAACAAATGACAAAGTGGAGGTAAGCATGAAGATCTGATTAAAATATTAACATTAGGACATAAAGGTATGGTCTACTAGTCGAAGCTCCTATAGGTCTCTTCCATAAGCACTATTCCGTAGTTTCCATTCACCATCTTCACTCGTATCAATCTGATCGAATCTTGATATGAGCCTTTGTACGTCAATTTATCATACAATATGTTAGATATTGCGACCAAACTCACGGTCTCATCTAACTCCAGCTTCATTTTGATATGAATAGGAAAATAAGATAAGAAAAGATTCCTATAAGACTTCCCACAGATATAACAAGGGTAAATGTAAAGTGACGCAAACATAGAGACGAGACACACAATAAGAAAAACCTGCAGTTACCGCCCTTGGAACTGTCAGTAGGCTAAAGGACAGACTGGGGCTCTCAAACCTGGTTAGTGGAGCACTCCAACTGCGACCTATCTGAAGGTCTTTGCTAACAATCAACCAGTTTCAGTAGAAATATGCCATCAAAGTAAGACAACTAAGCAGCAAGAATCTGCATTGGGAGTTAAAGCTGGTAAAAGTATATTATATACAAACAAGATAACTCTTACTATAATCAACCTTCAACATATATACAATATGTACAAGAGATAAAAGTCTCGACAAATCAAAAGTTCCAAACGAAAGATTGAATTGAAATAAAATAGAATCTCAGTAAACCAAAGCCCCCAGCGAAGTCTAAACATTATCTAGACTATGTTCAATGTTCGAACTATGTTATTAAAGAATTAATAGACGTCCCCGGGAGAAATTTTATTTATACAGATAGCCAGTTTGGCATCACAAAATTAAATTGCATCACTTTAGGTCTGCCATTTTTACATTTTTATGCATTTATAATATTTCCATTCATTGAGGAATTTATTAGACGTACAGGATGTTATAAATTACACTGTTTGTTACTTTGATATATGGACCTGTAATTGCCCAGAAAGCTACCCTGTAATTGAATATCAATCGACAGCCTGCCTTACTGTAATTCTTGGGCATTTTAGTTGATACATATTAAATGTAAGTTATACATTGACATGTACATTTTTTGTGTGTTAAACTATCAAATTAATGAAAAGTCGCCTGATAGTTGTTATAACCACAGGGGTCAAAACAGACACATTGGTCATATACCTAATTAACAGTGAAACTAAAGAAACAATTTAGTCGGACATCTGTTGCATATAATAAAGTCAAACTCACAACTGTTATTATAGTCGTATAAGGAAAAGAAGATAATATTTTTAACAACTGACTTTAATCTGATGATATACAAATATATTTTAACTATGATGAAGAGAAACTAATGTGCACATAGTTGAGGTAAATATAGTTATGCTGATGTAAAGACATGTTTTGTATCAATGTTGATGCATTTTTACATGTGACGTAAATACTAAGCCATATTAATACGCCCTCGTCGCATGGGTCGTTTTATTAAATTTATTCTGCATTTTTAATTTTAAGAGTTAAGCAGCCGAGTATGTTGTACAAACTTAACATATTTTAAAAGTCTCTAACATGTGATGTCATATATTTTGTAAATAGAAAAAATGTAAATAGTTATTTATCATGGCTTTATTACCTATGTGTGTTATATTGTTAGTCTTACTTGTGTATATCTGTCTAATCTACACTGGTTGCCTTTGAGAATTGCACTCAGAAGAGCAAGGTAAGTAGATAAAAGCTTTCATTATTGTAACTTATATAATGTAAAGTGTTAAGCCTTGAAGAGTGATACGCGGCGATGTAGGGTTTGCTTGTTGTTGAACTTACTGTGTACCGTTTGATGCGAACATGGTATACAAGAATATGGTTTTCTTTATGAAATATAACTTGTTACAAAGTCGATATATATAATCCAAATAAAGGTCTAGTTTAATTCAATCAATATTGACGGTTAGAACCGACTAGAAGAAGAATATGCCATGAACTTTTATGTAATAACGATTACAATATTTTATTTATTAAACCGTGAGAATTTTGTCATCTTTATTAAAATTCAACATCATATACACATCTTGTTATCTCATAAGTAACGATCTAAGGCAGACTTATTGCCATTCTGTGTAAACTCATGACGTATTAACCAGACCCACGTTTTGTTATTCGTGACTATTTTCCAGCTACGATCCTACTAAATAAAATGGTTTTAACAATGTATGAGTCAGTTAGAAAAGTCACCCTTTGTGTAAACAAAAGTTCATATTTGTTTGCATGTATTTATTTACCCGGGTAACCTTAAGCATAACCAGATCAATATCTATTTGCAGACATTTGGTAAATCTAAAAGAACAGAAAAAGGCATTTACCAAACTAATTATCATTTCCTTTGTCGTTATTTTACAGTTAATCAACATAACATATATAAGGGTTCGATTAAAATATAATAGCACTGTACTATTTCACCAGGTAAACACCAATTAATGTGTATATACATTTCTTTTGTATTTGTATGATGTCCCAATCTTCACGGAGCTAACCTCGTGAGTAACATTATTATTATTATTGTTATTATTGAACGGATTTTTCTGTTATAAGTCACTTTTCCAAAATTAGTCATAGTATCTCGTATAAAAGAAAAAATATCGACGATCGTTATACCGCTTTGTCATTAAAGGCATCAGGATTATTTGCTTAACTATCAAATGTCTTTGTTCTACTGATGTTTGTTTTGGCGGATTAACAATAGCTAGTCCTAGGTGTGTAAATACAACGAGTAAAAATCCCTATGAATAATGAACTTTGAACAAGTTAGCAACACAACACATGCACAGACAACGATAAAACGAACTAGACTAAGGCGTGGGCGATGAACAGACTCAGCTGCTGCATTCTTGAGAAAAAAAGAACAGAAAAAAAATCAAACTTTTTTCTGAGAAGATTACCATATGTCTGTCATAAAAGGTTACCTCCGCACAACAGGTGTTTGAAGGTAAATTGGTAAAATGTTTCCTTCATTATTAAAGCCACGTTATTTCTAAATTAAATCGCACCTGCTGATGGAGAAATAACACATTGGCGTTTATATTCATGAAATGAATGAGCCAAACAGTCTTGTCCTTACTAAACTTTGTCTTTCTCTTGTTACGAATTTTGAACTCATCTCCTGCGGTAAGAAGATGATGCGTTTGTTATAAGAAACGTTTTACAGTCTTACATATACACCTAAACAGTGCACAGTCTTGTGTTCAGGATGCGCAGTAATCTAATCACACACACACACACACACACACACACACACACACACACACACACACACACACACACACACACACACACACACACACACACACACACACACACACACACATATGGCGATACCAACTTGGAGGCTTTATTCTTGACCTAATAATTATAATATACAACGAGGACATTAACCAACGCGATCCACATCTTGTCTCATTTTGGATTATTCCGCAAGATAGAAAGTGTTCTATTTAAATGAATGAAGAAATCAAATATTATCAACTATTTGTTATAAGTGTTATTCACACCTGAAAATTATAAAATGTCCGTTAAGATCAGTTTTCCTGGGGATTTAGAACATTTTCAAAGTGAACAAAATGACTTACCCATTTGATTTTTAACCCATCCTATAATACAGACCCTTCCTGACCTATCACATTAGCAGAATATATTTCACTTGTGCTGATAGTTTTGAAATCGCTTAGCCTGACAGATGTCAGGAATATAAGAAACACTCGCCTCATGTATTGCAAATGAATTCAGCATGTCAACTGTCAAAATGCAGTATTTACACCACGTGGCGTCTATTCATAAAGATTGATTTATCGGTTGAATCACGTGGATACTTGAAGAAGGGAACAGCTAAGTATGCGTCACTGTCATGTAACGCGTATAATAGTTGATTTTGGCTCTAAATAACACTTTTGTTTTTCTGTTTGTTACATGTTGAGACTATTCGAGGCGTGCTAAAAATTATAAGTTGTATGTGCTTATAGGTATGTAGCATTAAACGGATTAAAAGTGTCTTAGGAACCTCTCAGTGCATTCAGAATGACATTACTTCTACAGTTGTGGTTAAATACAATACCAGTACATCGTCATTTACTGAACATGAATTGCCCGATTTATTGAGGCAAAACATTAGTGCACTGATGATTAAACCAATTATGATACAAAAAGCTGAAGGCTATACGATAACAGGATAGGTACGTTTCATTTCGCCTTTTTATTTTTGGCCAGTTTTCTTGACATCATGATTCAACTGTTAAAAACTATAACTTGAGGAATAATCTTTGATCGCGGAAAAATAAATTTAAGATAGCTCCATATTATACTTGCAATATGCCAATATAGTATTAAACTATCAGCTTATGTTTATGTTTGTTTATACGCGAATGTTTTGTTAGTGATATAACCCTGACATCACTCCTTATAGTAAGAAATAAAAATCACACCATTTGCTGATAACTCAAGAAACAAATACACAAAGTAATTAATTACATCGACACATTTGTGGAGCACTTGAACGCATTTCAATCATACAGGCAATATGAAAAATCAATCAGTTAGGTCATATACCTAATATGACATACGCAATGTACAAAAATCGTGAAATCTTAAACAATATGCATCTTTTCTATATATAAAAGATGCTGTTAAAAAGGTCTTGTACGAGGTTTTACCGTTTTTGTTCGTTGTTTCAATATGATGGCACGAAACCGTAAAGTAAGCAAATAAATACATCAAATAATACAAAAATCCAATTTGGAATTCATATTATAAATATGTTATACCTAGCTCATTAACTACAGGAAGTCAACTGCGTACAGTCTTAGTGCTCGCAATGACTTACACAGCATTCATTATTGATGTGCGAAGAAATGGGTAATAGAAACGTATGAAGTTTCTGCATGATAGATGCAATCCATTAGAGCCACTTTGCAGAATAACTTGATTTGACCTATAGATATATGATCTATATCAAGAATTCAAATACTTATGTTAAAGAGGTTTAAAGATGAGGCTGACGATAAGCACGGCAGTGATTTTGATGCTACTGCTGCTGTTGATGATAATAAAGCTTAGGGGAGGAGTGAGAGGAGGTGGAGACAAATAAGACAAGCGGAAAGCGGAAGTAGAAGTAGAAGCAGAAAGGCTCTTGATTTTTTTTATGTGCATCGAAACGAACCGATACTTAATTTGGCCTTTTTGACGCCATTCAAACGTATATTCCAGTTCAAGGGAAATATCGAAATGATACATGATACAATATAATCAGGCTACCCTGCCCTTAGATTTTATAGTGTCTTTATATATACTGTAAGGTACATTGTCTCAGTTCCCTTTCGCCAACTTTAGAAGTATCATTCTTATCATACCATGAGCATTAGTACGTCAGTATATCTTAATCAAACGCCAGATATTGCGGCGAATTTCAGATACATCCAGTCGAGTTCCCACATTACTTTGATAAGGCCAATCTACCACAGCCCCGACAGTAAAAAGCCAGTTCCCACCATCCCTTTCGGATAGCAAGCTTTAACCGCGTTTGAGTAAATAACGTAACACGTGGTACACCGACTTTGACATATGTACTTTTCGTTAAAAGCACACCCTTTTTTCAAATGGGATTCAGGAAAGCGACTTGCCATAAGATACACTATAGTTCATTTATAACTTAATATAACATAACTTGGACAGCTGAGACGTCTGGTCGAGTACGTTTACATTGTTAATCACACATGTAAGATATAGGTTCATATACGAAGGTAGTAGACATGATCTAATCAGCAAAATTTACAATCTTGCAATGAAACCATTGCTACAAAAAATTAAACACATATCATTATTCATTATCCCATTTCAAGAATCAATATATAAAATACACAATCCATATATGTGTATGTGCTATATTACTGCTAAATAAGTGCCTTCTCAGTCTTTTTGTTCTCCATTTCTCATCGTTGCCTTTTTACTTTATCCTTTATTATATATTTTTGCAATGCCTTGTTTGTTATTCTTTAAGTTAGCTGTGTACTTGTTTACATATAACCTTTGTTCTCCTATCATTCAGTATTTTACATGTTAACCACTTGTGCATATTATGCCTGTTCTTGTCAATACTATTTCTATTGTATCTTTGAAAAGATGAAATAAGATGAGAAAGAAAGAAACATAACTCTGACAGATGAGACGTCTAGTCGTTTGAGTTTGCAATGTTAATAAAACAGCTATGGTATATGTTCATATACGACAATATTACACATAACAAAACCCAGATTTGACATGAACCCATTGTTGCATAAAGAAATCATGGGTCATTTTTTTTCTTCCTATTTCTAGACTCAAATTCCGAAATTGACAGTAATAATCGTTCAAGTGATACTTTACTTGAACTTTTGAATACAATTCGAGTCGTCAAATACGTTCAATAAGAAGGGAAAATCAGAATAAAATGCCTTTGCTATCCGGTCTTCTCCCTTTTAATGGCTCTTGTGTGATTGAGTACAATTTTACCAGGCTATACATTTAATATACTTCGAAGATAAAGCATCCATTCTCAGACAAGAGATGGTGTTTATTCTTTCTTTAACTTTTCGCCAATACAACGTTACCAAATGCCAGTCTTGTAATCCAAGTAATAAATGCCGTAGATGGAAAATATCAACACCCATGGACACTCAAAACACACAACCGACAAATCACTTCTTTCTAAAACAGATTTCAATCATACAGCGGCTTTCATTGATGCTATTAATTGCAAAATATATTGAGATGAGCATTCGAGTGATCTTTCATCTTATTAGGAATTATTCATGTCACATAATTGAGTTGTTCATGCTACTTCATGCTGCGGTAGCGTGCACCGGGTATACATGATCATGAAATGGAGTAACCTACTTTGACAGTTGAACTACTACTCGATTTATTTTGTGATTAGTTTATTTGATTCATATCGACAAAGTAATTGATGGTGTATCAAAGTTTCTAATAAATAACACTAAATATGTATATATCTATCATATTTCTGTACTTTGTTTTGTAATTACAAGAAGAATCTAAGGAAATAACAATTGTTTTCTTATTAAAAAAATCAGAGCTATTTAGAGAGACAAAAAAGAACATATTCTCGTGGTACATAACGACACTTACTTAAAGTAAGCTTGTTGGTTAAGCAAGCGACGAGCGACTCTATCAGATTTCTCAAGTACGCTAGCCAGACACATAAAATATATTCGTGATTGAATAGCTGCTTTCACTCATTCGCCAGTTGGCTTGCAACTAAAATCACCCAGTTTGTCTACATCTACGTTGTACGACATTGTTGTCAATCAATGCTCATTATGTTGAAATAAAGTAAAAAGAGAAATAAAATTGGAAAGACAAAGAAAGACAAATCAACGGAAAAGCAATCTTGTACATCATTGTCATTTGAAGCCTCTTTCTAGGTGGCTCTATGATCTTCCAGCTAAGATAGTCAAGCTGCTAGTGTTGCCAAAACGATTTAATGCATACCTAGTTGCACATCTATATATCTTGTTATATGTGTCTGTCCCGTTTACTTTTCCATTAAACGTTTTCGTTTAGGTCCTACGTTATCATCTGAATTTATTCCTCTTTAAATGATAACTGATGTCTGCATAAAGCCGTAGTCATTACTGGTCCGGCATATCAAACATAAAGGTTAGATAAAAAGCAATGGGTCGAAAGCTGTTCCCGCTTACTACGGCTGCCTCTACTGATCGTACGGCATCAACATTATCATCCGCGTCCTGCTGGAGAATAAACATTCAATCCAGCTAATGTCTGACCTCTTATTAGATGTTGGTTAAAGTTGATTAAAATCCGCTTGTAAGCCACATGGTCAAGCTCATTTTCAAAGTCTAAGACCATCAAGTCTATTTGCTGTCTGTCATTGTTTGGCTTGTCTAAGCTTGATGCGGATTCACGTACAGGTGCTAGCAAATGGGGTTTATATCATCGTCAGGAATTCGGTTAGAATTTTGTACCTGTCACGATGGGTCTTGATTTTGCTTGTCTGGATACACAGCAGAGACTGACCGGTCTGTAGTTATAAGCTCATTTTATACATGGCTGTTAACATCGACTATTTGCCAGCAATCTGGTATAGTATCTATATCGAGCGATCTCTTAAAAACCGCTGGTAGAAGTGGAGCAGGTTCATCTGCCGTACTTTTGAGGACTCTAGTTGTATTAATGCCTTGATTGGGGTAACTGCCAGGAGTTCATTAAGGAAACCTGCATCTGTGACCCTTTTGTCCAGCAATATTGGCTATGGGCAGCCCTCTGAGAAGGGACATGGTTTACATTTTTATTAGTCGATTTCGGTTTATATTGCATATCCCATTGCCTTTGCGTGCATTTTGTTTCTTTTAGCGGATCATGGATACCTTATTTTGCTTCGAATATTAATAAATATTAATAAATGACTAACGTTCCTTTTTAATATTTTTCGATGTTTCCTTGAATTCAGAATCTATGATGATTTTAATCTATTGCTAAAATTACTTTCTCTACCGTTAATATAAATATTCATGCCAGAAACCACATGTCATGATACTAAATGCCTATTGTGTGGTATGATTTGAATTAGGTCGATTAGATTTACTTTATTGGTCAAACCAGGACTGAAATGTTCTAAAATAAAACCTTTGCAATTTTAAACAGCGCTGAGAATTATTGGTTGAGTAAATTGGCTTTTGTCTTGTTCGCAGTTTTTATCGGGAAGTGTAAGTCCCCGCTAATCAACTAGTGTCCTCATCAATGTTTTTGGGAATCATATATGATATATGTTTAAAATAATTATAATTAGTGAGTATCTTGAAAATCCGGGAGTCTATAGAAGGGGCAAACATAAATGTCTTATACACTGCCATACTGGACCTATATCTTGAACCATACCATTTCACAAGAGTCACCAGATAATAGATTCATCGCTGACCTGTAATGTTTGGACGAGTAAGAATTCTGCACCACCTGGCTTGCGATCCTTGCAACAGATATAGAAGTATAATGGACAGACCTCAGCTGGCGATACTTAATTCATCCTGAAGTATCATTCTAATGCGCATCCAGCATACAAGGAAAAAATCTCATGTCAGTTCAGGGCATTGAACCCAGAGCCGTCCATAACCGTATTCTCTTGACCAAAATCACTTAAACAATGTAATAAATGCTTTCTTGGTGTTTTGAACGCTTCTCTTCTGCAAGTGAATTTATCATCCGAATATTAAATGAGTTCCTTTTAAAAAATGTCCTGACAGAGCTATGGTTTGAATTTGGAACCGTTCGATTCACAATTTAAAAAAAGTGATATCTTGACCATAAACACTTTACCGATGCTATAAAATCATTCCCGCAAGCTGGCAGCACTGGAAATGCTGTTTGATAATCTCAATTTGTTATCATACAGCCCGAACATCAAATAGCATTCCCATCTAATTTTGTAAATTATAAAAAAATGTACATTTTACAAACAAAAATAAATAAACCAAAATGTCTCGTTATTTGCCATTTTTAATGACAGTTACAGACACACAAAAATAAATCAAAATATACAATAGAACGCCGTTTACCGAATTTGGACCAGTATTTGATTAGGATTCAAAGGTCCGCTTAGCAGACTGTCCCCATGTGCAATATTCAGTGAGCATTCCATATATAGGTGTCAAACTCCAGCGCGTTGCCAATGACAGCTTGCTGTTTTACAATTTGATTTTAGATCTGTTTAACTTAAATATTAAGGAATGTTTTAACGTACAATGCTGCAATGCAAGTGTTAATATTAATATTTATATACAAACACGTGCTTTGTTACCATTTTTAAATTTCGTTAAAACATAATAACTTGTTTAGAATAACATGTAAAGCTTCATTTCGTACATGTCCTTCGCCTTCCTTATTAAAGTCGAGTTGTATTTTAAAGTGTAAGGTTTCACAAAAAAAATATTGCCATTCACACTGAAACACTTAGGACAAAAATAAAGAGAAATTAAACATATTGATTAACTCAAAGCAATTTCCATATGAAGTCATTGTAGTACCAGGCTAAATACACCTTGTTGCCGATTAATATTTATATATATTCTGAAAGACAAGACATTGCCAGACCGTTTTTTAAACAGAAAAGATATTAAAACTTTACCAAGAAGGCAACTATAAAGCAATCATATTTGAGATTTAGAAATATAACAATGACAATGCTTTTTTCCAGAATGAACATTGATACAATGTTTTCTTGCATTTCTGTGCACGGTCTGCGTCTTCTCACTGAAGAAATATGTAACGTTGTAAATATTCTTTATGAGATAAGATTAGCCATCACCCATGGGTGTTCTTGTATTCCCTGTTTTCAAACTCTATACATAACTCTTTAATATGTATAATTATATAGATTTGTGTAGATACATATGGACTTTTGTAATGGAACGTCTATTTATTGTATAAATTAGCACTACGCATCAATACGTAAACATGACAAAATGTCTAACCATTTACACTGACTTCCTGAACACTATTCTCTGACAGCTGTAACATCTAACGAACTTCTCTCTGCCTCTTCAGAGGACAAATTAAAACAAGTTAATGATCGCGAATGGCTGTTTATTGATCCGTGTAATTCAAAGCCATCATGCGTGCTTTTGACATACTTCTACATAAATTAGTTCATCATTCTGAATATTTATTAAATAATCTACAGACCGTTATACGCGGGAGCACTATATTGATCGCCACTTGGACATTACAAAATGACATACCATCTATTTAAAGTTGCTATTTACGGTTTACTTTCAGTGGTATGATATATACGTATTACTTCAGTGTTTGTCTTAGATATGCATAATGTATGAGATTATCAGCAAGATTGGAACTTTTACACACAAAAACATTCAAAAGTGCGGGTTTGGACCCTATAAAACCTATCTAATCAGCCCAATCGGTGATGACCGACTGTCATTTACACGGCCATAAATGTTTTTCTCACTCGTGTAATGTCCCCCTTAGTGTCACTTTGGCATTTCTTTTTAGTTGCACGTTTGTGCCAATGTCTAGTGCTAGGTCTAATAATTATGTAAGTAGAGTTGTCATAGCACTAGATAACATGTGTTAAAAGGAAGTCTTTGTAACTTTATTAGATAAAAACCTAAAAAAGATACGAAATATATGTTTTGTTATAAATCAAGCTAGTAGTTTTGCACCTGGTAATTTCGCACCTGTTACAATTACACGAAAGTGATGCGCATGACAATGCTGAGTTCCTCTCTTCTTATCTATGCCACCTAAATTATTTTACTGAACTGTGTGACATGTTTAAACAAATTCTAAGAGTGCACGTTTGGCTTATATAACCAGTTTAATCTCCTTGAATAAGTTGTTGAACGTTAAATGAATGTTTTTTTTTGTTTCTCCACAATTAAAAAAAGTGTAAAACCCTTAGTAAGAAAAGTGTATTCACATTACCTATTATAACATAATTTTCACTACTACTCTGACACAGTTTGTTAAGTGGTAATTGTAAACCCTTATTGTGCTATATTTTATAAACAACACATACTAATTAAAAGACATTTAAATGAAACGCTCTCCATCAATTGTTGGTTGTTGCAATAGTAACAAATAGGGTTTTCACATAAAATTCCCATAAAATTCCTGCAATACAATTTATGATATTACTCCGTTAATAGTTAGCTGAAAGTCGCTAATGTGTCCACACCTGTGTCTCTCTGATGTGTCCACACCTGTGTCTCTCTGTGCGATGTAATATAAAATAAAAGCAAACAAATTAAAAAATAAGCTTGTAATTGTGTTTTAATTGCCACTATCATCCAGGCAAATATGTAAGCTAACTTCCTAAATCTAATAAATAAATTAAATCTTTTTCTTTGAGTGAAATCTAGCGGCCGTTGCCTGCAGAAATCACACAAATAGCATCTTTAGTTGTGAAAGATTGAGTATTAACAGTGCATATTGTCAATTATTCAAGGCGCCAGAGAGTCGACTCTTAAGCCTGTGTTTGCTTAAATCAAAACGAAGGATATTTTAAGTTTGCATGAGGCATTTCTCCAGGAAGTCCACAATAATGACATTACGATGTCCATATATTATCACTTTTTATTCATGTCGTGTAAATGTCGTGCAAGTTATTGAAATATTACTATGTCTCATACAAATACCAGAATTAATGGTAGATGTGTATATATTCTGTGAAGCTTCGTTTTGATATTTTTACATTATTCTTTATGTCAGTGCAGTTTCCAATTAAAATTGCCTTCTTTTCTGATAACATTTATACAAAACATTTACAGTTATTCCATTGTATTTATACTTTATCTATAGAAATAAAAGTGCAATTTATTTTCATTCATAATTCCACGACAGGCTCTATAAAACAACATGATGTTCCGCAGGCACACAGTTACACATGACGTGGAACATCAATCTACTTTATTTCAAACTTAATAAAGAAAGAATACATATCTATTATTTACAGACGATATTAACAATATTAAGAATCTGGTCAGTGGAACCATTTTTTTCATGTTCCAAAAGGCAATTAAAAGCAAAAACATAAGAATGGCATATATTTAAATTATGTACTCTATTAAGAAAGTCATTTAAAACTGCCTTCTTTCTTACACCTTTATTATTCAACATTCATGATATGGTTTAAAGAAAACGAATACGATCGTTGTTTGTCGTCATAATGCGGGTACTAGTAATTGGTTTTAAATAATGTAATTCTTCTCCGATTGCCCGTTTCATTAGTTGTGATTGTTTCTTAATGAGCAAACATGCAGTGTTGCATGTTGCTTTATTATCTTGATATACAGCTTATTGTCATGATATAAAGCAACTGCTTTGACTTAATTACTGTTCTTCTTTTTAATTGTGGTATTAATTATGTGAAATTCTTACATAATTATGCGTTATGCCGCAACGATGCTGTAATGTACAGGAAGCATGTGCGTTATGCCGCAACGATGCTGTAATGTACAGGAAGCATGTGCGTTATGCCGCAGCGATGCTGTAATGTACAGGAAGAAAAGATTTCTCTGGTCTTTGTGCAATAAAATGAATCAACCTAAAATTCCTAAAACTAATAAGAATATATTGCAAAGTCCTATGCGGATTGCAACATATACTTAAATGTGAAAAGGTACAGGACAAAGGTAGTCATACATGTATGCAAGTCAAAAGTAAAAGCAAGATCAAATCTGTGATGAGTCATTTAACAAAAAGTGCAAACCCGACAGTTGCCGCTTTGGAAAGGTCAGTCGCCATTATGGACCGACTGGGTTTCGCAGAAATTGTGTAAGGTTATAATGGGAATTCCGTAATAACCGTGTATGGAACTTCACGGAAAAAAATAACGCGAAAAAACAAACACAATATTTCAGCAAATTACATCTGCGTAGTATGCCTATAATATCAGACCAACCGTGCATTACAATGAGCTGTGTGTTCTTACAAAGTTTTTTTTTTACCTGAGTTTATTATGTTATATGTCAAGTAAATGAAAGAAAGTAATGAAATTGAGTCCACAGAAGAAATCATCGTTCAAACCTGAGAGACATAATATTTTGAATTTATATAATCTGTATGCTCCTGTAAATGAAACATTCAGTACAAGATGTAGATTAATGTTAGTAACCATTCTAAATTTATGCAAGTTAGAAGTTGTACATGAATTAATAATTGGTAGTCATGAAGCTGAACAAAATTATAGTGAATACGTTGGTTTTTGATGATGAATGTAGTAAAGACCACGACGGAGGTAAAATGATATATACTTAAAATGTGTATTAAAACTATTGACATAAATATTAGCGACGTATGTTGTTTTGGCCCGATCATTTACTTTTTACGCTGTCTTTTTTGCCGACTGACCGTTCCAAGGCGGTAACTGATGGTTTTTCTTTTTGTGTGTTATGTCTCGTCTCTGTGTTTTTTGTCACATTTACATTTACCTTGTCTGCCTTGGTCTGCAGGTAGATAAAATTTAAATATCTGTGAAAATTTTGATAGGACCTTTTCTTATTTACCTATTGTAAATCGTCTTAGGCCTGGCTGCTATACTATTTGCACAATCTCGTCAATTGTCCTATACCTGACACCTATACTGCTTGCATAGTCTTGCAAGCCTTCCTAGATCTGATTGTCATACCGGCATATCTTCTTTTTAAATCGTCCAAGGACTGATTGTTATACTGTTTGCCCAGTCTGATCAATATTACTATACCTGACTGTTATACTGTTTGCCCAGTCTGATCAATATTACTATACCTGATTGTTATACTGTTTGCCCAGTCCTATCAATATTACTATACCTGACTGCTATACTGTTTTCACGTTGTCGTAAATCGTCGTAGACCAGACTACTGTACTCTAAGCTCAGTCTTGTAAATCTTCCGTGGCCTGACTGCTATACTGCTTGCACAATCTCGTAAATCTTCCGTGGTCTGACTGCTATACTGCTTGCACAATCTCGTAAATCTTCCGAGGCCTGGCTCCTATACTGTTTGCACAGTTTCGAAAGCCTTCCAAAGCTTGACTGTCGTATTGGTAGCATAGTCTCTAAAATCTTTGACCTAGCTCTGGGATTATAAATCTATGGGTTTTAGAATGAGATCTTTCATAATCACAATCATTACACAGTATTGTAAATCTTCCTTACTTAACTCATACAAATTATGCCATATCCCAAGCCATCTTTTATATTTTAGATGTTACATTCAAATCTATTATGCATCTCATTTTCCCTAAATGATTCAGCACTATATTAACATTCGTCAACTACAGTAAAGATGACGAAAATTAATTATTTGATTAAATGTTGACTGCAATGTGAAGAGAAAACGAAACTGCTTCTTGTGCTGTCTTTGGTCGATTTAAGGAATCTTCTCGTCGAATTGTTCTGTCAAAATTTATGCTTTTGTTTAAAAGATACTGGAACGTTATATAAAGAACAAAAACGTCAAAAATAGTTGTTTGGGATAAATTGTGAAAGCGAACCAGTTTGGTTATGATGAGTTTTCGAATTTCGAATTAGCCGTTAAACTGACACTACATGTAGCTTTGCATGTAGAGCGTAGATGCATCCGCCTGTTACCTGATAAACTATGTATATGATATTACCTTTTAGTGACAATCTTTTTTATTTCACCGAGTTGTCAGCAAAATGACATCTTCACGAGTGTCGAAGCAACTGAAGAAAATATTTCTTTTGCTGAGCACGTGTTGAAATAAAATCGTGTATCATTTCAGCTATGTTTGTCTTCGATTTATGGCAAAAACAATAATTTTATGTAAACCTATGCAGTGATAACTGATACAAGCTTTGGTCAAAGTGTGATCCTATAAAAGTGTTGAAGTTTATTCATTGTCATGAGTAATTTGAAATACATGAGGCTGGTTAACAGTGTTCTATCGTATGTAGTCCAGCAAGTGTTATTTTCACGGTAAAATATCATTTTATTGATAAAATATTTCACTACTCAGCATAAAATAAATGTTTTTATTCCATGCACGTACATTTTCATTCACCGAATCGAAACACTTAAAATATCATGTTCTTAGATGATGAGTTTCTTTGTCTTTTTAATGTTTATACTTCAATCAAAGTTGGATTGTTTGGATTGTGTGGTACCGACAGTATTAAACAACCAAACTAATTGTTGTATTTCCTATCCGAGCCACGCTGACAGTTTTCTACCCATCTGACCACTTACTTTTGCGATTACATTATATCATCATCCGGGAATTCCGTTCTGACGTCTACATCTTTTAGCAAATACAAGGTGCATCCTATCGTGCATATTTATAGATTAGAAAAGTATACACATTTAAAGCGATTCATCTCACGATATGTGTTGTCTTACAACTAAAGTAGTCATAATCGTCTTTATGAAGGAATGATGCAAAAATTACACCAAACACCGGTAAGTGATAGTCACATATGTTTGATATAGGCAAGGTGTCGGAAAGCAACTTAACAAACCATAGTCTATATAATTTGGACATCTATCAATTCTAACATTGACAAGAGAGGCACATAATAATATTTAGCATTTTATAAGTAAACCAAAACTATTATTAATTAACTAATTAAACCTCAAAACCTATTTCCCAGAGGCATGAAATATATTTTTATAAATTGATACAGTTTAGGCCTTGGCAAAGTCAAATTGCTTTTGTGAAAATCTACACAATCTGTCGTTTTTAACATTGACACCATTCGTTTTCTCTGCTATCTATAATTATCTCTTGCCACACTAAATGCACGCTATACAGACATCACCATGTATATGGTACAATAGTTCATACTCTCTATCGGGTGATAAGTTCAAATTCATAAAGCTTATAACTAAAAGCCATTGAATGTTTGATGACCATGTTCATTATGGCTTTTATATGTATCAAATCATTGAATTGATTGATTTTATGTCACTTAATTTAGGTCCCGGTCACGTTTTCCTTTGCACATATTGTGAACAGATAAGACTGAAACCTTTATTGACAATTGACATTCTTAATTAGGATCAAGTCTAATATCTACAGGCACGTGGTTGTTTACATTAAACAAGAAACAAAATTTGGTAAGTTAAATGCACACAAAAACAACAACATAATAGACATGTCCATTAAATAGTACTCATGGCTTAAACGTGAATTCAAAGTATAAAAACATTAAACATGCTTTCTTAGAAAACCCGAAATGTGACAAGCATTTGGGCGCATGTCGCCACATGTTGGTTTATTTTCATATGGTCTGTTTTCTTCATGGTCTAGATATGAATATGGCATTTTCATTTTTATTTGTATGTAAACGCGTCACAGCCTTATTCAAGAATGTAAATTAATAAATCTGTTTTCTTCATGCAAAGCCATAATCGGACACTCACTGTTGGATTTCTGTCTCTTCATCTCTCCATTCATGCCCTATATAGGTGAGAAAAATTGAGCAGTCTCCGTGCCCTTAACGTGAGATTGTACAACAGGCACAACATCGGGACTTTTGTAATTATGTCAATTGCGGATAAATCCTCGACTTTTTGTAATATATTATTTAAATCTTACATTTTCAAAGTCAAACTATGGCTTTATTTTCACAGAATCCCAAATGAAACGATTAAAACTTGAATGTCGGTAGATATGATCACTACGATTTTATTTGAATCTGTTCGTACTTAGAACGAAACGAATGATAGTACATGCATGCATGATTGTAACCTCATTAGTATTATTTGGATGATAAAAGAAGTTCTTATTTATAGTGTTAAAAATGTTATATCTACATTTGAAGATAAACATGTAAAAGAGGGGGTATTAAATTCCAAAACAGGCTCATATAAATCTAAAAGAAATATTTGCCTTATACCAAGACGCGCATTTTAAAATCATCTTACTGCGATTGCGGGTCACTTCATGACATTGACTAAAACGATATATTCAGATAGCTAATTACTCGCAATTGTAACATCAAACGTTTTATTCTTTCCTTGATTGGGCGAAATAGAGTAAAGAACGCGTTTTAATGATCCCGTATCGTTGTTTATCGACCTGAGTAAACCAAGCCACAAGCCACAAGATTAATAATTTTAATGAGAATAAACCATTTCTTCTTGACTACGTTGATGATTCGGAATATTTTATAGAGGAATCTGCAGATGAATGTCGCCGGAAGAAAAACTACAAAATTCGATCGATCGTTAATTTAAATTACTCTTAAAACACTAATTAGAAATTAATTAAGGATTCAAATGCTGTGGTCATTTGTAATCATAACAATTTCATAACTTATTGCATAACAATAGTTGTATTTAAAACACAAATCTGTCTTTGGGATGTAAACTGATAAGACTGCCTACATTTGCAACAATAACAATGTATATATAACAATATATATATATATATATATATATATATATATATATATATATATATATATATATATATATATATATATACACACACACAGGTCCAACCTGAATTCCATAACGATTCTTGTTGATATTTCACAAGTATTTACTTGCATCCTAAACGCGACTTGGTAATACCAAGGTACCACCATCAATCCTGGTTGATCCAGCATAAAATAACGAATTGAATAATGTTGGTTTGTAAAATTTGTGAGAGTTAATATTTAAGCTTGAAGACAAATTCATTATAAATCTCTATGCAAGTGGGGCGTGAATATTCTTTATTCAAGTTAATTATTATTCTTATTATGGGGCCATTTTAATTGTAAATAAGGGTGATGATCCGTATGTACAATAACATTGCTATTCAATGAAAAAATTGAACATCTATCTACAACTGGATATACAACACGGTTGACTTTGTTTTGTTGGTTCCAGTGGAATTTACTTGTGCCATGTTACATAGCAATCATTGCCACTCGAAATAGCATTTGGTATCAAGCGACATGTTACATTCCCGATCCGCTTACAATCCCTTATCATGCTAAGTTGCTGAGTTATAAAGCAATATCAATTATTATTTTTTCGCTAACAAATGAGCATCAACGTTTGTCGTCCAGGTTAAACAGCAAAGAGATCGTGGTCATACACAACCGCAATATATCTTAGCTAAGTAGATTTCTTGAGATTTAATCCGCACAGGTAGATAGCTTAGTACTGGTTATCTCACTTGTTTGCCTTTCGTAGCCGTTAGTTAACTATGAATAATCAAAACTTCTTGAGTTTTATGTTTTAAGTAGCTCGATATCTTAATCAGCATGTGTCATGATATTGCATGTTTTGAATAGTCAGTTAGATTTTTACACATTTAACATTAGTACATGTAATTACAAATATTGTAACTTAACATCAAATGCATAAATGCATATGTAAATGGCATATCATAATGCTTATTAAATAAAAAGAAATGACTGACATACATTATACAAAGAATGTTTACTTAAATACATGACAAAACTGTTTTATTTTGTGCTTGCTTTTTTACTGTTATGTTAATATAATAATTTGAAACAGAGTACGTTTCTAAGACATGTGTTTTGTTGCGTTGTGCTTTAAAACCATAAGTAAATAAAACATAGTCTTGATCTTAATAAAAAAAAATAAACACACATTATAACGTAATATATATGCCATTAATAATATATTAGCGACGGATGTTTTAAATGAAAAACATATATATATTCACATGAGCACATGAGATGAGATTAATAATTCACGTGTGAAGTAGCGTAAGATGAGAAACTGCGACATTGGACTCGTGACATATTCAAACCAGAAGAGTAAGATTCTAAACAGAATATGTTTTTGATATACAAAGCATCTTTCCGTTATTTTATCAAAACATGTTAGATATAAATGTTTTCTATAAAAAGTATTTCTGTGTAAGAAGTGTTTGAGGATAGCGACGACAAAGACGATGGTTATGTTGATTGTGATGAGTAGGGGAATTGTAAAAAAGAAATTAAGAAAGAGAATATAGATGACGACAATGATGATATCTTCAGCATTGCGGAAGAATCTTTAACTAAAAATGTCCTAGGAGTGGAATCCTCCATGTCATGGAAGATTTGATCAAGCAGCCGATCTTTACTAAACCTATCCCAATGAGGTGCTGATCGGGCCATGAGCTGTAGGCTGCTTAGTACTTTCGTCAATACACATGTAATATCATTTCCAATGATCAGAATGAACAATGAAATATTTTGATACATCTTTTAAAACGAATGACAACTATGTAATTTTTAACGATTCAAACACGAAACATGTATTGCTGGCTGACATCTTACCGTGCCAATCGAAAATAGATTAAAGGCGTCCTTGGTTCTATTAGAGATGCTGGACGATAACTCCTCAGCCCTTCATTGCGTTGGGCCGAGAACTTTCATGTGGAGAAGCATTCCAGTTGATTTGCGGTGCACTGGTGGTTCTACCCAGACCTGAGTTTTTCCTCCACATACAATATCTCGCCATCGTCAATATGACAATGGTTGTGTTGGTGCGATTTAAAAAAAATACCAAACCATGCCAGATCAGATAACCAATATGTAAGCTAATAGCTAATACAACGCTTTTTTGCATGATCTATGTTGCATTATAGAACTATTGATAATATCTAATTTAACTCAGCCTCCCTCCGATAGCGTGCACAGATCGCCTAGGATCGTAACATGACAATTTTGTTTTACAGTCGGCTAAACTATTAATATAGCCCCTTATTGTTCTACAAGTGTTAACGACATAATTTTTTATGCATCTTTTTACATAATACGAGTGTAACTTTTTTCGCAAGACTGTGCATCAGCCATTGTAAAGCTGTGCTAGGCAGCTCTAAATGACAACTGTCTAAACTGGATCTCTTTGCCTAAAACTTGATCAGTTTGTGCTTTACAAAGTTATTTCAGCAGTGTGTGCTGGTTATTATCATATCATTAATTTAAAAGGAAGAGAAATAAAAATTATTGATCTCGTTTCAAGAATATAAGGGGGTGGGGTTGACACTTAGTTTAGATAAGAACCTACTTCTACTCTTCTTGTCATTGTATTTCAACAATGTGTAATATAAACTGTGTATATGGACTTTAGGGTGGCTCTTAAAATGGCGATTTTTCAAAAATCAATATATTTTAAAGTCTTACCCCTCAAATGTGTTCCATTTGATGAGAAAACACTTTGTGGACAGTTTAAACAATATATTTTGATATTTAGAGGTAGCTCAAAGACCTTGAAATTCAGAAAAATAGTAAAAAAATCAACAAAATGTCTATATGTGAAATATATGATTTATTTTCAACTGTACATCACTTTTTGTTCAAACAGTTTACAATACTTTAGTCTGAAAGTTTCCACCAAAAGTTTTAGGGCACATAAGTGTTTGTTTCCTGCTATCCAGATATAATCTCCGGTGTTCCTCAACGACTTGCAGTAGGAACTGCAGGTGAGTTTCATTTCTGGTTGACAGTCCACTATACTCCCGAATCAGAGCAACACCACGCTTAGCTTGATCATATACAAGTCTTAGAGACTCCAGTGCTTCTCTTGCTTGTTTGTAATCGTCTCTATCATGCCACGCATCTGGGTCAATATTGAAAAAGTCATGCGGAATATCCATCATTTGAAACAGTTTCACAGACCTTGGTGTAACAAAGTCCTGTAGGTTGTTGCCTGGGAGTGATTTAAGATCAACTGATACTTTCTTGGCATGGTCATGTTGTTCATCTTGGTCGTCGTCCATTTTTAACGCCTCAATTATACTTCGTTTTGTTGCGGAGCTGACATCACAATAAAAAAACACCAGGCCGACAAGTTCTGGAGACAGGTACCATAAGTGGTTGGATAATTTCAGTGCTGTTGCCTTCAAGATGTTTTGATGAATTGATTTGTACCAAAGAAGTGACTTCACTAATTGTGAGTCATTAAAAGGTGCACATACTGCCTGAGGTGATGAGAACCACGCTTTCAAGTAGACACGAACTACAAACACACACACGTCAAGCAATCCTCGTTCTTCTGCAGGGGTAAGCTTGAACTGAGCCTTTACTTCCAGATTTTGAGACTGTATATAACCTTGGACATCCAACGTGCATGGTGCATGGTGACAGGAATGACACGCCACGTGCATTAGCTGAACCAAGAAACACGATCAAAAGTTTCAGGAATTCTTTATAGTCGCCCCTTGGCAGCTTCTGTTACGTGCTAGCATAATGTATGGTGTTTTGTCGTATGTCTTCCACAAGACTTGCCACATCAGAATTTGCAATGCCTGGTTCATACTTGTTTGTGTCAACAGATGTCCAGTGTTCCTGGAAGCGCTTGAAAAGAGGAACTTCCGACAAAGATGAGCTCCCCATGCACACTTGGAACACTGCTCCTATGATAAGTTTCATAATATGATGCCTACAAGCCAGCGACAAAAGCTCTTTCCCAAGCTTTTGTTCTAGAAGAACAGCAAGTCTACCATTGTTGGAGCTAGTGGTGTCGAAGCACATGACTTGAACCCTATTGCCAATTTCCCAGTCTTCAATTGCCTCAAATACAGCAACAGCCTGGGCTGCACCAGTCCTAGATTCAAGCTAAGCAACTGTCAGTAGTTGTGAAACATTTTTTCCTGTCACTAACACTAGGAGGCGGTCAACCTTATCCTTTTCAGTCAAATCTTTTGTAAGCTTTCCATCACAGTGAACTACAAGAGGAACATAACTCTGAATTTTTTTCCTTTATTTCTGCAGTTCTCTTTTGTCGAAATTTCGATCTGTTTCTTCTTATTGTGGATCTGTTAATAGCAAGTTCATAACATTTTGGCCCAAGCTTTTTGCTTTTTCGGAAATGACCATTGTCTGTTGTATCAGATCTTGAAGAAATAAGCTCAGCTGTTGAACAATTTGCTTGCTGACTATCTTCCCTTTTGCGTCTTCTTGTCGACATTCCTATTTTTCTTTCTTTTTGTTTCCCTTTTCTCCTTATCAGCTAGCGCTTGATATACTCAGACCATTGATCCTCTTCTTCCTTTTTCACGCTGGGCTAGCAAAAAATCCTCATCTTCTTGTAATACTGATGGACTGGTAAGAGCGTTGGCATGAGCACCATCAAAAAGATCATCAAGCTTGGAAAAAAAGTTTGCATCTTTTGCAAGTTGAGTTGGTGAATCGGTTCAACCTTCGTTTTCTTTAAATGTTTCCACTCTTCAAACACTTTCTCAAGCTTAGTTTGACAGTTATTATTATTATTATTATTATTATTATTATTATTATTATTATTATTATTATTATTATTATTTTAAAAAAATCATTATCAAAATATTGTTATCTGTCATTAAATAATCATTATCAAAATATTGTTATCTGAAACTTTTAATATACTATTGTGTTCAACATTCAAGTTAACTTGCCAAAAGAAGGTTGTTTACAAGACATTTAAAAGTAAATTACATTATACTTGCTTGGTAAGCATCAGTTTAGAATCCACATTCCTTTCCTGATCATTAACAAAGCAGCGTTGTGCCATAATTTCAAATCATTTTTAATTTGTTCACACTGATAAACGTTTTTATACTTAAAGCTTACTAAAGATAACTCGTGTATGATCTTTGCTTTCAGTGTTCTGTTGCTATTCCGTTATGAGTCACCACTGGAACTGGTGGTGTTCGTAACTTGATCTCTCTCATTGTCTGTCATCAAACCATCATTAAATAATAATAATGTGTGTTGTTCAAGTTGTAGGAAATGTCAATTCTGCAAGCAGTTTGTAATATAAACAAAATCTAAGCCACTGAAGCTTCACATAATAATATCCTGATTTTTTCAACTAAAAACAAGAAAACCTAAAATTTCAATGTCATTGAGCTACCTCTAAATATTGTTTAATTGTGCTTAAATTTGGCCAGATGTGTTTTTTTACATAATGGAACACAATTAGAGGATAAGAAACTAAAAAATCAAAAGTCGCAAAATAAGGACCACCCTAATGGACTTGTACTGGCATAGTTAATATTCTTTCAGTATCATTTTTATGTTTAACCATTTTATTTGTAAAAGACATTTTCATAGATATCATAATATAAAAAAAAACTTGCAATTTACCTCAGTCAAGATCCCAAAATATAACCTACCTAGCAGGCCAGCCTAATTTGACATTTTGGATTTTGATAGTATTTATCTTTATGCATTTTCCGATCTACTTTTACATAAATTTATAACTAGACATTTTTAACAAATCATCATCACAAATGCAGATCCGGATCAGCCAACTCCTAGCGGGAGGACGTAATCATGCTACGTTTTTAATAAGCAACATACGCCTTAAGCATTTTGCTATGAACTACATGCACTTTCTCATTGCCTACTACTCTAAACCAAAGAGTGCAGATCCTGATCAAACAACTTTCAGCTGAAGATGACTAAGCTGGATCATCTCTGCTTTCATACTACATGTATACATTACGTAATAGAAGGTTACCCAAATATGATACACGTATACAACATCATGTTTAATTTACACATTTTTTTTTCTTCTGCGGTGTAATTTTTAACACTTTAAAATTAAAATAAAGCACTTAATCAACGCTCATATGACTCGACAATAAGTGTGATTTAAGCTCAGATTTTTAGTAGCACTTTGCTTAATGATTAGGCTATTTTTTGAACATTTAGCTGTAATTAAATTGACTTTTGTTGAGCTTCTATTTGTATAAGAAATATCAAGTATTTGCTTACAGTTTTAACGGTTTTGTTCAACCGATGTTTCCTTAGACTAACGAATGGAACAAGCGAAAATCAATATGAGGCATTGATATTAAATTAAATATTATGCAATAGTTCAAACGTGATGTGTACGTTGAGAAAAATGTCTATTGACAGACAGTGTTTCTGTACTGTAAATATATTTAACATCTGACTTGCAAAATGAATAAACTATAATCATAATCAGCGTAGAACTTTTTTAATAATTTAAAATGGAAACTTATATACTTCTTGCATTTTAGGGATGCATTAGCATATGTCATTTTCCATAAGACACATAGTTGTTTTAAAATACTATACATAAAAGGACATTTTTGTTGTTTATTTTACTTCATGCAACAAACAGATACCTTATAGTTGAAAAATGTATGTTGTCAAAACAGAAGATATAATTAAAATCCATGTCATGGAACTGACAATGTATACGGCATGTTTCTTACAGCCTGAAATCGATTAACTGGCGGAAACGTACGTTAAACATCGTAAATTGCAGCCTATCAAAAGTATAACATTTATTTCTATACATGAATCACTGACAATTGTGACATCTAACGACTTCCTCTATCATTGATCGAACAAAAATATCAAAAAGAACATTTATGAGCGCGCTTCCACGAGTATTGATCAGGGTATACCAAAGCTACAATCGGCGCCCATTTATTGGCCTTTATAGATCAGGCTAGATTTGTTAATTATATATATAATCCTCTTAGTTATTTGCTCTCAACTGGATGTTCAACCATTTTATTGATTTGATCAACATTCAGCAGCGGGATTTTTATTTGCATAATACTGATTATTCCGTGCTTTGCAGGTTTAGAATTAATATCAAACTGTCTCCATTTTAAATTCTTGCAGGATAATACAGATGGTTGTCCTTGGGAGTAAATAAAACATTGACAATCGAAATTGAATAAGACATTGACGAATGAAATTAAACAATTTCAAGGGGTATATTATTCTTTATATTTTACTGGGTCACAGAGAACGGCGACTATATTTAACATTAGTTTTCGCAGTGACTATGGGGTGAAGTCAGAGATTCAGGAATCAGTTGTATTTTTCTAACGGCTACTATCATTCTGTTTCAGTAGTAAAAGGAAAACATATTTTTACATTTATTGTGCTCATTATATTTTTTCCTGTTAAAAACTCTTTAACATACGACTTTTGATTCTTAATAAGCCATGGGATTTTACTAACAATCCAGAGAATGGACAAGAAAACGAAAATTTCTTAAAATTTGTACATTATTTAGAAAGTTTGGATGGTCAAGATGGTATCAATGATGGAGTACGGTGTATATGTTTTGTTTACAAAACATCATTACTATCAATATTTAGAATATTGTTGACAATACTGACAAAAAAGCGAATCTAGTTACACCTTTAAACCAATAGATGCCACTGCCGATATATTCGTGTCAGTGGCAGAAAGAAGCGATGTAAAACACTTTCATTGATTTTGGATAGTACATTACATTCAAATGGATCCTCAATGTTGTCTAAGAACAATGGTACAAGAATACAGAAAACTTACCTTCTAATAGTTACGCTAAGGGAAAATAATATAGTGTAAATATTATATATATTTATTCAAGTTTCAGCCTTAACTTATTTCCTTTATTTCAAATTTATATAATGAAACTGTAATGCATTTTGATTATTCTGTAAAACATGTACTCAGGTAAATAATTTTATCTCAATTAATAATGATCAGGCACTAGATATTGCTGCCAGTCTTAGATACATATCGTCTAACTTGAAGATTGCAAATGATAAGACCAATCTACAACAGTCAAACTGGATCAAAAGCAACTTCTATTATCCATTTCTGATTGCATTGTAAAGAACACATGAAGTACAAAGATGAATGGCCATTTACCGCCATTTACCGCCCGCTGTTGAAAATAACAGCTGGCACGCGATAAGGGGTCTGATGCTGGCTACAATACGAACGGCTTGCCCGATGAACCAATTCAGTGCTCTACAAACATGATATTAAAACTTCAGGATCTGTTGTTTCGTCATAAGCATAATTCTTTTTTCCAGATACAAGACAATGTGTATATAGACTAGTTATAATAAGGTTATATTACTTTCTAAATTGGAATGCCTGATTGATAGTGGTAACACTGATACAGCATAAAGACGACGGATGTGTTTAGATAGCATCAAAACTTGGAATCTATCATCAAACACAGCTTACTGTGTTGTATACACATTTTATTTAGTCCCTTTTCACAACTGCTTAAAATGGCTTTCTTCTAAAACAAGATTAATATGACAAATATAACATTAGCCCTTTGGTCGTTTAAGTGAAATCAAGATTGCAAATTATTGAAATTGGCATTATAACGACAAGAAAACACATTTCAGATTGGGATTCCAGACTGTGTATCTGGGGCTCATTACATATAACTGGCATGATACACCGTGCCAGATAAGTACTATAATATCTATTATATTCATCAACATTCAAACTTTACTTCCGTCCACTATACACGAAGCAACTACACTCTGTCAAGAGGTTGTAAAGAGTATGTTTAGAGCCATTACATAGCCATTTGTCTTATACTCATCGTCGATATTAACTAATTCCTAAGCTTGATAAGCAGAATAAACTATCAATCATTTACCAAATAATTAGACATAACCTACATTACATTACTTTGATATCACGTGCTTACTAGATACATGAATTAAATAACTTTCATCAAGTTGAGGTAATGTTTATGTTAAGAGCTATATCAAAAGTTGGTGTTTCGTTAACATTCATTTATTCCTATATTTTTGACAATTAACCAGGAAATTACACAATTCATACATGTGCAATGCATTAACTACATATTGTATGTATATACCGATTATTTCTGTAGTAATGCAATGTTCAATGAGCAAAATCATAAAGGGTGTTAAATTAAGCAGTTAAAATATTCTTATTAATTAATGTAATTAATCAGCATTTTGTTACAAACAAGCATAAATATAACTTTACAAAATATTTCTGTCTCTTCATAGACACAACACAAAACTTGATTAATGGCCATTAAATAATCGACTTCTTTCTAGAACAAGTCTTCTAAAAGTTTTCCAACATTTAACATATTGTTCTTCGAACTCCACAGGGAGACAGTGAGGTGGCAATCGTGATTCATCTTCGAAAACATTCAAGTAAACAAATTGAATCAGTAGCAGTGAGTGTGTCAGGAATTCGTCTTTAAAATTAATTACATTATCACCAAACAGAACATATATTTTGATGAGAACTTCTGCAAGATGTCGTTTTCAAGCAAACATAAATATCAAATTTAGCGAAGTAGTGTTGGGAAAACACAAATGAAAGGGGGTGTTAGTTTATGTGAATTTAAGAAATGAAAACCGTCAAGCAATGGTTAAATTCAAGAGACGATTAAAATAACATGTTACAACTAATATTTAAATGACAAAAAATATGCTAAGTTAATTTTTGGAATGAGTTTTGTCACAAGTAAAAGAAAGTGTATATTGTTTTGTGTAGAATGTTGTAACAAACCAATCATTCGTCCTTTCAAGGTCTTATGTCACCTCTTCAATTTTAATATCCCGGACTAACTTGGAGTATAAACAGTAGAACAGCAAACACGCTCATGTCTATGGAGAGCAAAAATAGCTGGCAGGTTCAAATAATTACTCCAGATATTTATAAATATGCAGTTCATGTTACACATTCTTTATCTTTATCAATGTACGAATTACAAATAAAAACTGATCAGAAGTCTTTGTGATTATGTACCATATTATGAACATAAAACACTACATGAAATAAACATAACAACAAAATATATGAAAGATTTTCATAAGAGATATTCGTAACTTGTGTATTTATTTAGATATGCTTCATTTTGTTCCATTCACACTAGTATATATTCATAGTTATGTTTCTACATATTGAGTTAATTTTGTTTTGTACTTTTATAAAGTAAGAATTTTTACCCAGAAAGTTAAGTGTAGTAACATGTTTGTATATGTTCACATTTTAATGTAATGTAGTGTAGGAATGCCATTTAAGCACAAAATAAAACTCCTCTTTAATATCAGAAATTTAATTATAAGACCGATATGAACATAACATTTCATTTCTATCTTGATTCGACTATATCGTCCAGTTTGTATGGTTCCTTTATTTAGTTATTCCTTCAACAGTTAAAGTTAGCTAGAACATCGTTTTTTTTCTTTTTTATTGAACCAGTCTTAATAGAATGATCCAAAACTCTCTGCTTTAGAGATGACCAATTTCTTTCAGATAAAAAAGTTTCACAAATTAGGAAGATTTTAACCATAATCACACAGAAGCTTTTGTCTTTGAGGTACCCAATGTTGCAGCCACGATTAGTCATCCAAAGCTTCTTGGTCTGTATTTAAGAATGCACTATTGTTGCTAAGCGACACCACTACTATTTGTCTTAAATAACTAGTGATTAGAGGGTACCTCGTTAAATCACCACTAACTCCTACTGTGCTTGCAGAAGGTCTTTACCTGCAAGTGCATGATAATCATATATCTACTTTTCTTTTGCATACAGTCCTAAAACCCTTTCAATCGATTTTTAATACATATTGTTAACCCAATTCTAACCCCATTCTGCGCAATATTTTTTCCAATCTATTCAGTATATTTTAAATCTTGTTGGTCAGTTTGCACATAGCAATACATTTATAATTATTTCATCATAGTGTCAATCAAGGTCAATACTTACTGTTTTTTGTACAATATTTTCAAGATCATGTACAAATTAATTACAAAAGCGGTTACATGAACTTACCTTGCCTCAACTTAAAGCATGATCAAAATAGTAAGATATTTAACATTTACTTAACACATAATTAAACTATCGTAATATCTCTTATGTGACATAAGAATCCCGCCCCTATATATTTACGCATACCTCACTGCTCAAAACTGTATCACAAACAAAACCCACTCGGTCTTTTGTCTAAAATAGGTTAATAGTTTACTACGTGCTGTGCAATGTCACGAAATGGATAAACCGGTTGTAGTAAACAGCCTTTTTGAAACCGTTCAGGAACCGTACATAGTTGCATGTATAGCAATGCTTATTGACTGGCATGTAAATACCTTTGTCATGGGCGTTTGCAAATGTTAATATATGTTAATGCTCATAGGACTTTTTAGATATTCTTATTCATTAATGTTCTTTGGCAAAGAAGATAAAGAAAACGGAAAGTTGCATCTTTTGTCGGTCTGCCTTTTAGCAAACAGGACTGAATATATGTGGTGTTTTTCTGTTAGAGATTTTGTCTATTCTACTGGTGAGTACTGTCTAAATATCTTTGAGACACAGCTTATCCATGGTATTCCTCTGAAATAATACCCATATGAAGTACATTTTATGAGAAGGAATAATTATGCCCGCTGACAACACATCTGGGAAGTCACCGGTGCTTAATACGGCTAACAATAAATCACATTCTATTAAATATTCACTTATTAAATTGTCTTTACCAGCTGTCTTACCTGTTTTAAGTAACTTTACTGCTTTGTTTTTCTTCTAACCAAAATTGGAGAATGTAATTCATTTAATGTATCATTATCTCTATGTTCAAAAGTATTAAGACATAAAAGTTTCTTCTATGTTTTTATTCCTGAAAAAACTCACACCTGCCAAAGGATCTTAAACTTAATCTTAGTACTTACTACCCCCTTCATTTTGTTATATATTTTTCTTCTTAGATTTAACTAATGATTTTTCATGTTTTTTCTGCTGTGTTTAATTTAATTACCATTATGGAATACCTGTAAATATTACCTCATGGCGGCATGGCAGTCATTATCGCAAAAGTCATCATGTTAAATATATATGACTCAAAGAAATTTGTTCATGTATGGCTTCTTTTGGTCTTCTTTTGACAAGAAAGACTCCGATAGGATGCAAAAAGGCTGTCTTTACTTCAGTGTTCATACGTTTTCTGCTCGAAATGTTTATTTAATTCCATATTCAACTCTTTGAGCTGTCAGACAATTGTGAGCCTAACTAGTGACTTAATGTATGTCTGGAAACAACTACTGTATGTTTTTCATCTGTAACAATATATACAACAATGTATGTTTTTCATCTATAACAATATATACAACAATGTATGGTTTTCATCTATAACAATATATACAACAATGTATGGTTTTCATCTGTTTCTTTCTATGTTTTGTATTATGTCAACCTGTTTTTGTTACATGAAAAATTGTCTATACAAGAGAAGATAGGGAAATTAAAGTATTATGAATAAACTACAATCATCTTAACCTTTTTCATTCCGGTTTTGGTTCACGTTTTAAAAGGTGACCGTTCATTTTGCAGCGATCCCAACTACCATGGACATGAAGTATTTATTATTTTCATTAAGCGAAGCTCATGTGGGTTTTACCTAAGTGACTCTACAGAAAAATATAGCATAAAATGCAAAGTAATCAACATTTGATCATTTTAATTCTAGTGTGCGTTTTCCGGTGAGATGAGTTTATTAGAGTACAATTAGGCATTTGGGAATGAGGGACATGATATTAACTGGAGTACTAAAAGCATGTATTGATTAATTTGTACAACTATTGTTACCAGAGATGTTCTAGCTATTTGGACGCTTCAGCAATTATAAAACAACAACTCGTGTCATATTATAAAATGCTAAAATGCATTTAAAGTTATGTCACGTCTCAATCTCAAAGCCCACTCTCAAAACCATATCATTTTTTACAATGCAACTAAACCAACGTGTGTGCTTTCAGCTTAAAAATACCTGTCAACAAACATTTTGAACAAATAATAAAGCTTAAGCTCAAAAGAGACAATGCTACTTGCCTTTCATTTAACCAGAGCTATATATTGAATCGTAGTAAATACTTACCTTGTTTAGAAGTTCGTTTAATGTGGTAAATCCTCAAATCTAGTCAGTCTTTTTTGCGACACACGTATGTTTCCTCTCCTTTAACATAAAGACATTAAGCGCTATCTACATGTATTTCATATCGAGATATATACCCACATAAGAGACTAGGGTCCCTCTTTACACCGTTTAATCCTGCTGTATCCCCACCGGACTAGCTGAACAATGACTTTGTCTAGAGACTGATCGACTGTAATTTCCTCCGCACAGCCTCAGAAAGGTGTCTGAAAACCAATACGGATAATATGGTGTCTAACAACATTTGCCTCAGGAAAATGGAGAAAACAAAGGCAATGAAATTAGATCTATAATATTTGATTATCGTATTGGTTATACTTTTGACTATTAAATAAGTACAGACAATGGTTGTTCTGGAGTATGGCTTACACATATTGTTTGTCCAGCAAGTACTATTGATAAATACTGCTATCGATCTATTTAACTTATTAACTACATGACTAAAGGTGTATCCCTTAACCTGCAAATGAATTAATTATCTACAAATTGGCACTTCTCTTATGGAAAGTATATTTTTTTAAATATTTTTATACAAGTGTATTCGTATTTTTTTATTTCTATTGTTTCATTTCTTTACGTTTTGTACTGAATTGACATTCAATTAAGAAATTGATCATTGATTTTGTCATTCATCAGTTGATGGACCGTGCTGGGCTGATTGTAGTACCGGGTCCAACATGGTTCATAAGCTAATGAACATCAAAAATCAACGTTTCATTCCCTACATTTCATTTAGAATCACTTAGTATTTATTCACTTTAAACAAAAGATAATTACAATATTCGTTTATTTTCTTTTTGTAAGAACAAACCCTGTGACTTATAAAAGTTAGATTCAAGGAATAGCTTATGATGTACGGGATTAGATTCTTTGTTTTGAAGCCAGGTCTATAAAATCCAGAAGCAAAACAAAAAGAAAGTAGTTCCTCATTTATAGTTTTTAAATATCACTATTTCATATTTTTAAAGAAATTATAAAGGTTGAAACCACAATTGTTTGTGATGTGTTTGCTGACAGATGGAAAATAGAATGTTTAACACGTCGGCTGTATGACGTTATTATGTGGTCATGTTTATGTTAATTCATGAAAACAGTGCGCACACCAAGCCAAGCATCAATCAGGAACGAAGTCTACGTCACATTGTATTTCATGGAGACATTGAAGCTTTTATGTATAGTTCATTGCAGCAGCAATCATTAGGAATTAAACATTTCTTAAATTAAGTATAGAACGTAATTGTAACAACAAATACACATATAAAGCACCGGGATGATACACATAGACATATTTACATAAATAAGTTCAACCAGAAAATATGTTTCTTTTTGGACAACAACTGTGGTTATTGCATAAAACATAGAGGACGTTCAGAAGACCATAATAATGTAGATAACTCTTATAAGTGTCTATTAAAGCAATTTCTCTATCTTGTGAGATATGTTTCATTCATGGTGTCGACACTTTGTGTGCATGAAATCCTTTTGTCATATTTTTTGCAGTAATCTGTGTTGTAAAAAGCAATGTTATATACTTATTTTATTTTGGAGTGTGTGTTTTTATACATTTGTACTTCTATTTCCTTTTATAATTTACAAACTGACTTGATACTAAATGTTAGTTTAAACGTAAAATGATTCAACATACTGTCAGGAATTGTTACTAGAACACGATTTAATTATCTTTGGTTTCCACCTTTAAGCAGTGTTACAACAGCAGTAAGTCGATAAGGATATTCCTTGGTGTCTTTCTAGAAACAAACAAAAATAGAATCTGATAAGTAAGGTTCATTTTTCCTTGCAATGGAATTCCTTTTAACCGTAAAAGTATTTGTAAATATGCTGTAATTAAGTTGAAATGGTTTGCATGTGAAATACCTTTGTCCTGTGCCTTTTCGGAGTTTGGTATATAATGCGATGCCGTTAGGGCTTTTCATATATTATCTTATAATTAGCATTGAAAAGGTATTTGAATTGATTTGATTTTGTATTAAACTATCAAATCGCAATAACTTGATAAACGTTGGATGGCTTTGTTAGTAAGTGTATCTTATATGTCGTAAATTTTGTAACTAAGAATACACTAGTAGCGTCGCAATAAATGTCAATGCTGACAACAGGCAAAAGCGTAAACAAAATGATGAATGCTTACTACAATGTTAAGCCGTGATTTAAATATGGATTTATTGCCTGTTTTCAACCGGAAATAATCCTTATAATGTTACATTTAATCGTAACCAATATTAACTGTTTATTTTTACTAACAACATCATGAACTGGTAAATACGTTTCGTAACGTGCTGCAAATAGTAATTAAAATGTAAATAAACGAGAGCAGGGTGATTTGGATATGTGCCTTTTGACTTTGACAGATTTTAGCACAGCAGATTAGAACTGTATGTAAACAATGACGGAAGGATGCACACTGATTCCATATGATAATGCTGCATTAATAGCAGTCAGTCAGTCAATGTATTTCCACACTTTTGAAAATGTGAAACATATAGTGAACTTAAATAGATTGTATACAAAAGAGTACAATGTTACAGTCGCACAAAAAGTTTTTACACAGTGTAATTATTATTGCCAACAAATCCATGGAACAACATATAACTTTTAGTGGTAAACCGTTATTTCTTTTAATAAACATGCACTACTAATGACGGGGCCATGGTTCTTTACAAAAGACGATACTAATTACAAAACCTGCAATTATGTGACATTTGTCAGCAGGATATTGTTTTAATACATAACGTACGAAGTCGTAAATGATTGATCTCCACCTGAGCGTCTGTCGCGTGGGATCAACAATTTGCTTGTGAACACTCAATAGGTTACAATATTTACCAACAATGTTTACCTAATTTAATCAGAACGTTTGTCTCTATAAATTCTTGGATTTTGGGTCAAAGAAAGAATCGAGAACAAAACCAAGTGAATACCCCAGAGGTCACATTTAGGGCTAAATCGTCCTTAAAGTTGGTTAGAAGACTAGTCTGAATGTAAACTTGAATGGTTTTATAATTGGGTCTCACTGAGTAAAACAGGTCACTAGTTCGGTCAAATCCAAGAAAAACGCTGTAAACAACCAAGGAGCCAAATTTAAGGCTAAATTTAGAACTGAGACAAGTGGTGTATAAAAGTAGGTCACTAGGTCAAATCCTAGATGAAATGTTATAAATACCACAGAGGCCATATTTATGGCATATTTTCATCATACTATTTCATACGGTCTTTCCGTGTGCAATCATGGATGAGTTCGTGTGGTCCCAACGTGCGCCAGTGGGTCATATGTTAGAACAACCTTATGTACACGCCAAAGGCTACATTTGTGTCACAATCTTCACCAAAGATTTCTTAAGTATATAACTCGTAAATACTTGATGCCAAATTTGAGCCTGATGAAAGCCCATGTTCTCAGGTGAGCGATTAATGACCATCATGGCCCAGAAGAACCGAACCATCATCCTGCATAAAACCAATTCCGGTCTATACAAAGATTATCTTCTTTATTATCACGCGTTTTCAAAACAGCAATAGTAACTGTAGCACACAGAAACTAAGCCAGTTGAGGAGAATGGCGGACAACTAGCACAAACGATTCACCAATAGCAAAATCATACAGTCTCTTTGCTGGTCTTACATTGTAGTAATACATATTTTCAAAGTAAGCATTCCAAGGCGGTAACTGTCGGGTTTGCTCTTTTCGTTAAATGACTCATCACAAATTTGTTCTTACTTTTCGCTCGGCTTGCATGTGAAATACCTTTGTTCTGTGCCTTTCCGGAGTTTGGTATATGTTGCAATGCTCATAGGACTTTGTCATTATTCTTTACATAATATGGAGTAGCTTTCTTCGCCAATTTTAGAGTTAAAAGAGACAAATGACACAATACCGCACCAAATCCTAACAAATGAAAGATTATTTCAGATATAAAATAAATTCGAAGAAAAAAATACGTTTAATTTTTTAATGTTCATTGTATTATGATTTAAATTAGCCATAAATTACTAGATACATGTTACAGGAGAAGCTCTAAAATAAAAAAAAGTGCAGATCTTGTGCAGCAGTTAATTACTGAAAGTTTCCTACAAAAGGATAAAAATATATATAATGTAACATAATAAAGCGTATACAGTGCATTGGCTGTTGACGCACACATGTGCTAATATATTTGCATTTCCTGTACAGAGAGGCGTCATGGCCTGTAGTATTCAATAAATTATTTATTTAAGTGTATATCTATCTATCTATCTATGCAGTCGTACAGCAGCACTGTTTGCTGATATGTACAAAAAATATCAGCATTTATTGTTGGCATAAAGCAACGTTTGAAGAATTTTGTATATGTACCAAGAACTTGCAATGTTTCCGAGTTGCAATGCTTTTGAATTACACGATGACGTTTTTTTTTAAACAGCGATTTAAAGGCGTATGTTTTGATAGTCACCGTTTCAATTTATGTCTTCATCTGTCCAGGCTATTGTTGATAAGACACTTATATATAGATGATACATACAGAAGGTATTGTATGCTGCCTTATATATCATCCTACTTTCAGATGAATTCTTAGCAAAATGTTTTTCTATTAGAACTTAAAATTCTTATTAAGTTTCCCACTACAGATCCGAGGTTTATCCCAACTTATAAATCCATTATATGTTATTACATTAAGTTATTTCATTGATTGTTAGTCGGCGTGCACCTCTTTTCCACTCTATCACCCTCTATATTACAATGGTCTCTGAAATAATGTTAGTTGTGTTCAACTCCATCAGTATAAGCTGCTAATCATGATTACTACTATCATCATTCTCATAAAATCACTATCATATCATCATTGTAACAAATTATATAACAATCCAACCAGCAATGTTTCAGTCATATGAAGACAATATCAACTTGAAATATATATAGTGGTATATATTGATGCATTCACTGTAACATCATGTCATGCATATATGACATGATACCACAACCAGTCTCATTATCTTAACACTTGGTGTACCAGTCCTGGGATAACCTTTAAAATGCAGATGATATTAATGTATCTATGTATGATAAATATGAAATTGATGTGATGAAAATAACCGTTTCTTCTATGTTTACTGATTCCACATGAATGCGGGGTAGGTGGGTGTGTATTATGTCTATTTTGAGTTTGAACAATATACCATAGCATATCCACAGTCCTCCTCCTCCTCATCTTTTTAATATATCGCCATCATCAACATCGCCATACTCTTTATCTTTTCAGAACAAAATGCTTAGTCAACCAAATAAAAAGACTGCGTCATGAAATCAGATTAAAAAATGTAAAAACCATCAAGAAGAAATACCTTTCACCTGAGAAGACAGTGCGTGCCCGGAGAGCTGTTTTGCACATAGAGAAAGACAATGTATCTATTGAAAAATCTGCGTTTCTTAGCTGGTATTGTTCAAAGGACAAAAGGACAACTCCGTTTACATATTCTCGGCCAGAATAGAAATAAGTGTTGAATAAATAATCTTTTTGTTTGCCCATAGACATACAGATTTGTGACTTGGTTCCTGTCTTGTTTTATGCCAAACAGATTCACTGCTTTATTTATCATTTACAATCCATTAGAATCATACACCCAATATGTTGTGACAAATACGACGTTTCTGGTGCTTTGAGGCGATCCCTAAGTGACGTTTTTCACGTGATCCGCTTTACCTTAAGCGATCCGCTACTACCCAAACTGATGCATATTAAAAATTGAAGCGTTTGCAAAGAAATATACATCCGAGATTAAAATGGTTAGCACTTTTGGAAAGAGGACATTTTTTGCAATGTAAATGCACGTTTAGTATTTTGAAAACACTTGTTTCTAATGCGAATGCAGCGAAAATGTCGTTAGTGATCCGCTACATCCCAAATGACTGTAGCTTCTGAAAGATTATCTTTCGTACTCATTGTCCATGGTTCCTTGAATTTTGGTAGTTTGGTAGTTTGTGTAAAATGTATCTCTTTATTCATGTATTGCCTACTGTTAGATGTCTCATTTTGATAAAAATTCTAATAATTTAATGTATACTGCTTGTTTCAAAAGAGAAATATCCAGGATTAAAGTTGGAAAAAGGACAAATATAAACGAACATTTAAATGTATCAGTGATAAAAACACTGAAGTTAAACATAATACAAAAGATATAGACACTCCATTGTTCTTTTTGTCATAGTACTGACCCTCGCGAAACTTTCTTAGTTTCAAAAAAGGGTTAGCTGTGCAGCCTAGCTCAGATATGTACAAAGTGTTTATAATGACGAGAGACATGTTATTCTTCACTTTCCACAAAGATGTGACAGTAAAAACAGTATGTCGAGTTTAATTTATTTTTACTTGTTATATGGCTCTATGTGTACCTCGCAAATTAATGAAGTTCTTTTTCAGAATAATTGTGATTCTTAGTAGCATAATCGCAACTTAATTATACTTATGCAACAAGGTTCGGCCTCTTTATAAAACTTATCAGAAAATGTTATTGATGATGAGTACTATCCAAGAACTTTTCAGTGTACGCCATGACTCAGGTCTTAGAAGTGGTATATAATTATGTATCAAGAATGTATCACGAGTTTTGACGAGAATTACAACAAATATTACAATTTGAGAACACAAAACAAAGGCATTCAAATAATAACTAAATGTACAGCTGGCAAATACAGTGAGACGAGACATATATGAAATTCAGCAAATTCAACAGTTATCGCCTTGGGACGGTCAGTCGACAAAAGGTGCTTAAACCGTTATACAGACATCTGGACTCGGCATTTCTAAATAAATCATTACATGAACATATTGTTGGAGCCTGTATTTAGTTATGGGTTGAACTACCAAATTCCTTTTTTTCGAGAAAAAATACATTTAACAATCCTAATTGGATTATTTAAATGACGTTATAGATTGCACAGGTAGATTTTAAGACCATACACAGCAAAGGTAACATGTTTTGACTATATATACAAAAAACATGGCAAGGTCTTGAATCATTGCAACGTATGATAACATATCAATGTTAGTCGAAGGGAAATATACGTTACAATGCTGTGAGAAGGTTTAATGTCAACATAGATGGCATAAACGGAAAAAAATTTACAGAACAACAAAATGTTAGTAGGAATATGATCAGCAATTAGACAACAATTCCCTTCCATATGTCAATTGAACATATTTACTTGAGACCCTTGCAGCGTTGCATGTTCTCAAAATTACAAAACCATTAGTATCGTTCGTTTTAAAATTGGAGAATTTCAGTCGGAGTTTAAGATACACAACACAGCAAAGAAGTTATATTTTAATGTAATATAAATTAATCTACGAACGTCATGTAATAGTGTTTCTAATAAAGTAAAATAAATAAAAACGTTATGTAAAATACAAACCTTGAACAGATCTTAAGCATTATAATTAAAATTACTTTTTACCTTTAATGCTACGAATTTCAACACGTTATTTTAAAATTTAGGTTAATAATTTTAACAACTAAAAAGAAAAGTACATTACAATATCACACATTTTAGCAAGACAGGCATGACCATAGCAAGATACTAAATAAGTATATATAACCGACGCATTCCTAGAAATAAGAGCCGATTTGAAGAAATATGTCTGCGCAAAATTCCATTAATTACCAGTATTTGTTAGCAACCAGGGTCCTTCTCATTTTAAATATGTTTTCTATCAATGACAATGTGCTAAGGCACTCATAAGTGTCGAGATATCAAAAAGGGGGATGTTTCTAACTTACGTTCTATTCATTATAGTAATGACCCCGATCTTATATTTTGTAAAGTACTATATAATAAGTCAATGCAGGATCAATTGTAACTGGTTCTTATGCAAAGAAATGAGTATTTTTTCTCCTAGATGTCTTTCACTGGTTTGGCATCAGATATATGAATGTACAGTGTTTAATTAAAGATGGTGATTGTATAGAATGACACTATCAGTTTGTACACACTTGAAACACATGAAAAGGTGTGTGTGTCTCTCCGACTTGACAGGTTATCTAATTTTCTCCAACTCTCCTACTTACTTTAAAGAAGTGCTTGAAACCAATGTTCATCTGACCACTGTTAGGTCCCCATACATTGGATAAGTAGGCTCAGATAAATACTTCGATAATATAATACAATTTTAATATTTTTATCTTACACAGATTGCAAGTTTTGTTTTCTGATTTATTATCTTTATACATGCATATCTATTTGTATATAATGATGGAAAAGATTTATTTAATTGCGAAAGGTGTATAGATTAATGAACGTTACATGGATAATAATATCAAAGAACTAAGTATTCACATGTGAGCTTCATCGTCAGTATGCTGTGTTATTGTTTATTTACACAGCTGCGTTCAGTGAATCTTTTCTTATTTTTGTTGTAAGGGAATATTTATTCTGACGAAAAATTAATTTAAACTGTTTTAACTTTTAATGGAAGCTATTTATATTTAAGCGATTTGTAACTAAAACTTGCATATCATCATAACATTTAATACCATATTCTTAATAATGATTAGTCATATCAATTAGTAAACGTTATATTATAAACAAGAGTTTAAATTTGGAAATACTTATAACAGTTTCATTGGCAGTATGTACTTAATATTTTCTGTGGCGTCATTGTGGTATAAAACAGTGAAACAAGCACGTAGCAAACGTTATATACCTGTCCTTGATGTTCTGAAATAAAAACAACATCAGGATGTCATTATGTTAATATTAATTCCTCACTGTCTGTACTAAGCGTGTTTCTGTTTCTGTATATGTGTATTCTGTATGTCTATGTGTGTATTCTGTATGTGTATATGTGTATTCTGTATGTGTATATGTGTATTCTATAAATGTATATGTGTATTCTATAAATGTATATGTGTATTCTATAAATGTATATGTGTTTTCTGTATGTGAATATGTGTATTCTGTATGTGTATATGTGTATTCTGTATGTGTACATGGGTGTTCTATAAATGCATATGTGTATTCTGTATGTGAATATGTGTATTCTGTATGTGTACATGTGTAGGACTTGAATAACATGACGTATGGGATTTTAGATTAGACAACAAAGAGCACAAGAATAGTCATCGTAAAAGATGCCGAAAGATGCCATAAAACGCATCAGTCATTTTTCTAATAAAATGATCTTGCCTTAAAAGACATGTATGTTTTGTGTTTTGTTATTGTACATGTGTTGTTATGCTGTTATTGTTGTCAAAGAGCAGGCCTATATATACGTGTACTATAGGTTAATATATAATTAGCCAATGAAAAGCCTGCATTGACATTGGGGTCAAACTTCATACGGAACTTAGGTGTGCTCAAACATGGATTCTAATTTCTACTACTTTATTGATATTTTGAGTTGAAAATAGTACGCAGGAAAGAGTACCAGCAAAACTGACAGTGTGAATTATGCAAGTTATGTTAGTAATTCATTCTTCAAAGCAGTGTTTTATCTAAGACAATGCTGCAATAGGCGTAAATCTTAAAGAGGAAGCTCCAAGTAGCCACTACCAAAACTGCAAGACGTTACCTCTCGCTTTAACGAACTTTAAAACGTGTGACATCTCACGGTCAAAAGTTAAAAAATCATGATAGATCATGAACATCATTACGTTTAAATTTATAGCAGTTTATTTAAAAAAACAATCCTTGCCGTTAATTTGTATAAGCCGCTACTTCCATTCCGAAATCCCTCAGTCAGTCGCGGCATGTGTGTGTCCGGAATATTTTTCTTCTTTCGTGAAGCGTTTCCTTTGCAAAGTTAATGCGAACAGACAGAAACTCCGAAGCATCAATAGTGACATATATTCTGCATTGATTAAGATGAATAATGTCTTCCTTCGAACCTTTGCAAATCTCCCAATATGCCAATGGGTTTAAAGGCATTACTATAAATACTACTCAAACGATTCTCTGTAACGCGTGATATTCATAAAAATAAATTGTCATTGGCGCTGTTTGCAATCTCGCAGGAAAAATTACCACAGTTGTAAATGGGTCAAATGATTAAATAAGGTCTTTGAAACACGACAACACTTAGTCTAAAAGTGTTCTGTGCATTAAGCAATATGTTCTTTTTACATGACAGGAACAACTATCCTCGTGAATATAAAAGCTAAAAAGTAATTCTGCTATATATTTGTATCTTATCAACTACATTATAAATACATTACTCTCCTACTAATCACCATGGAATTCATTTTATCTTCACTTCAAAAAGAATAACTAAGGAAACGACAGATTATAAAATGCAATAACTTCTGCTATCGAGTAAACAAGCTAGTGGTAGAACTCTTCATTAACCAATAAAACAATATTGAATACACAGCGTTTACACCCAGCTATTACAAACAGTAGCAACTTGACACTAGATGCTTTCCATTATTCTTAATTGGGTCGCCGAGAACGGCGGTGTCATCACATCTTCAAGGATCGGTCACATTTTCAACGAAAATTACCATTCTCTTTCACTTGTAGGGTTGTGTTTCTTGTCTTTCTTGAAAGAATAATAGCCTAAGCAATGAAAACGTAACAAAAAACCGATTTCACATATACATTGTCAACTTTTTATTTTCATGTTGTATGACAGTACTAATTCGACTGTAATATCTTCAATGCCACATTGATTGTTAAACATTTTTTCGGTATCCGGACACCAGCTATTATCCTACGACGATGTTGCCAAGGCGTATTAATATACCACGAATCCGGCGACTAATCCATTAGGTCATGGCATAGGAAATAAGCTTATGATAATAATGATAATAACTCTTGATACATCGATCCATTTAATGGAAGATGCAATAGATTTACATAGATTACATGACGTGACTTGCATTTTTAATAAAAAAGTTGTTTCCAAAAGATTGCTGTTCAATCGAAATATATGTAGTTGTATGTGATTGCTGGTTATTTGGCAAAACCAACGTTGTGTTTATTGTTGCGTTCATACTGAAAAGAGAGCATGATAGACAATCTGCATTCAGGGTCACTGTTAGTCTATTTTCTTTCAGTGAGTGTTTGCCAAGAGAATGTAAAAGCGGCTGTTCTACCTATGATTTAATGGGTTATGATTGGCGAAGTCTCGTCGAAAACAGCGGTAGAGAAAATGATCGTATTTCTCAGGAAAATGCAATAGTGTGTTTCACAAAATAGGATTTCAAATGAATCACTAAATTTGGAAAAGTTATGTGTTGCTTAGATAATTATGACATTTCATGCCAAGAACGTACTTCACTGATGCGTCTGAGAATATATTAAATATGAGAACAGAGTGGAGCGGTCGTTACCCTGACAGCTCAGTTAAAAAAACAAAAGTCGGTCCATTTGCATATATGCTTTTTCATGTAGTTCGTTTTCGCTGTTTGTTTTATTGTTTTCTTTGTCATCTTAACCTTTACATGCATATATAAAATCCTACTCCAACAGTTTTAAAATTAATACAGGTTACAATTTTTATTGTGTTGTCATATTTTGTGCAAGATTAAAAATGCCAATAGTCCTGTCGCATCCAACTGTATCTGCACACATAATAGGATGACAAACCAGAGCGTTGTCCCCTTAACACATGTGGCTAACATGTCCTGTAACAACTTTTCTGATTATTTCCGTATTAACATTAAACATTGTCAGAGATACAACGAGGATAAATTCATACTAATAATATTAAAAGGCTTTGACATGTAAAGTAAGACATTTGTTCTGTCTTTGTATTCCTGCTCGGTGATTGGTTTTCACTTATATATTGTCCATAATCTGAGTTGCAACATAATAATGTACACAGTACAGTCAACTATTTTTACCAAAAACTACTATTAACAAAAGTGCACGATGGAAGATTATTAGATATAAACCTATTATGAAATGTGGTATACCTAAGCTTTGTTACTTTGGTTCTCCAAATTAGTGATTCGTACTCACATCTGAGCCAACGATCTCTGCCGTTATAAATAACAAAACAAATAACGAGGACACGAGAGGTTGTTTATAATCCTTATGCATGACAAATGTGTTCTATTTGGAAAGCCTTTTTCAGGAGTGGCATGCAGTTTCTTTAAAACACGTACAGTTTTTTTAAAAGTTGGGCATGTTGATTTAGTTAATTTGTATCTGGGATGTGAACAAAGAACAATAATACTGTATTATCCTTTACACTATATATATATATATATTACACTTTTCACTGATAAATGAATAAATAAACACATGACAAAGGAGCTTTAAGACACCGGTTTTGCCTCCAAATTGCACATTTATTCTTCGTAAAACTGTATACATACGCTTTTGACAATTCGTCTAGGCATGTACTTACAACAGGTTCACTTCTATACACTGCAAAAAAGTACTTACAAGAAAAAGTTGATGCAAAGCACCAAAGTCGCCGGGAAATAATTCAAAAATAGCATGTTGTAAACAGAGCATTCAACATGCAGTTGCATATATGTGCCTTGATAATCTTATACCTTGGACCAACATTTACATTATTAATATGCGTGGGTATTAGCTTGTATACCAATCGCGCATTGTCAGACAATTTCGGCATTTCTGTATTAAATGCGCGTAAAATCTAGGAAAAAAGCATGTCAACAATCTGGTAAAGGCAATGTGAATCGATCGAAAAAAATCTAAAATATATAAAAATGAGTTCTGAGTTATGAATAATTCGTTATAAAATGGAAAACAGAGATGTTATACATTGTTGTAAATTGGTGTATGCTATCACATCTATAACGCCAAATTTTCGGTCTGTTCAGGGCCGGCCGACTGATAACGAAAAGCACACTAAAACACATCTTCTTAACTTAGATGCATATCTTTCAAGCAGTCTAACAAGGTCGATATAAGCTTAACTTGTTCTTTGTTAAGCAGTATCATATATGCAAACATAGTACAAGCAGTACTTCTGATTCTGCATAATGTATCCGATTTGGAAAAGATAATTATATACTTGTGAGAAATCATACATGGTACTATTAAACTGAATAAATTAAAATCCAGTCACAAATAAATACAAGAAAGTTTATTAATAGCGCTCATTGACAATGTGGCAAGACTTGAGGACTCCTAATACTTCACAATGTGTATTTAGATTTAAAATCTAAAGCATTTCATTTGAAGTGAAGCATATTTTGGCGTCATGGTAAGTAATTATTATTATTCGGTCTGGACGTTGTTTCATTGCAGCTGAAACGCGAAATTGGATCAGAGTGGGCCAGCACGATAACCATCTAAATGTAAATGGAGCATTAGTTTTTTTAAACAGCAATCAATTGTATGCAACCATTGATTTAATAGATTATTCATGTTTCAGGGATATAACTGTTGGGTTTCTATTATGCACCCGAGATTCTTTTGGTATCAAATGTCATTTTCAACAAAGGATATTTGTTACAGAATATGAGGTTTAATTGTGCAGTCAATCAATATCCATCTTTTTAAATATGAAACTTTTTAATGAATATTTTAAGAAGGTTTGCAAACATTTCCTCTTTCACTTCATCCACTTTACTGAATACGAGAAAAGAACTCACTTAAATTCCACATACATGCCTTAACTTAAGGCTGAGACCTCATTTTAAATGCCTTTAATTACGGATAAGACAGAACCAACTAATTTGCCTTGGCCCTTAGAAGAGGTCAAAAATAATTATTAATGTAAACTTTCGCAAAAATGGATAATTGACTTACTAATTTATAAAAATATAATGTTTAATTTATAAATGGTCTACTAAAATATGTATCTATAACGTACTGTTGTATTTAGCTTAAATGATAGCTCTGATTGCTCTCTGATGGTTAAGTTCCTACAACTAGAACCCTACGATTGGTAAGAACCTGACGTGCGTCCGTGTCTGAGTGGTGGAGTCACAAACTGGTAAAGGTAAAGGTCTGGTTTACAGTCTTCTTCGCCGATGGCACATTCAGTCGACTTCGCAGTCTTATCGCCTGGGCATTGGGATATTCGTAAATCCCATATTGAGCAGCCGAGATCTATGGCGCTAGAAAGTCATTTGCCCGAATAACCCTCGCAGGTACCCGTTTATACACCTGGGTAGTGTAGAACAATTCGCGGTTAATTCCTGCTTAAGGACCTAATCGACGTTCGAACCCCGGACTCCGTGCTCCGGAGTCGTGTGTCATACCACTAGACTATCCCGCTTCTCAATACCACGTGGTTTACGTAACCCAATTGTAGCGAAAGCTTCGTGCAAGGAAAACACCCGCTGTCCGGTGGTTCAGGAAACAATAAAAGCTTAACCTCGCTATAATAACCATAATTGAAAAGCGATCATGTACTAAAGAACGTATGTTACGACTATTAAAAGAAGCATTCATTTAACTGTATTTGATAATATTCCAAATGTTAATTTTTAAATATCGTAAGCACATCTGTTTGTTTCAATCGTATAAATGCTAAAAAGTCATGGGGATAATTTTATATAATTTTACTCATCACATTATTATCTGTACTTATTCTCATTGTTTATATTTTTCACACACACACACACACACACACACACATATATATATATATATTGTACATAACTGTATAACTGTTTATTAGATTGTTAGCATCTGTCCTGTCATAAGTAGTAATTGGCCGATTTATATCCAGACACTATTATTTATTATTGCCATATACATTGCGTGTGTGTATGCTTTTACGCCGATGTCGCAAATGGCAGGTCGTATTGCAATACCATTGAACCAATGAGTAATTCCTCGGGTCACGACATAGTAAATTATTTATGCTCGAAATACTTTACAGCCCTAAAATAAGAGATGTATTTGTTTTTGTTCACATTTATCCTTACTTCCAAGACTGGTTTTGCATGTCATAATCAGTACATTTGAAAATATTTAATATAATACAGTATACTATTTTAATAAGACCTTACGTATACTCATTGTAAACCACAGAGACATATGCAAAAGTCATGTTATCTCGAACGATATACGTGTAGAGACCCATCTTATATTTGATGATTATTAATGCTTTGTCAACATTGAAATTATTTCTTCATTATTGTGTTTATGCTGACTAGTACGCTTGCAGTACCAAAGCTATATTGGTTAATGGACGGTAGACGTTGGTTTTTGTGGATTGACCAGGAGAATGTAATACAGGTACCCTATAAATTATATAAATTATGAATTAACGAGCAGTAGCCCCTTCTCGTGGAAAGCATCGTAAGAAAAATGAGCAAATTACGCCAAACAACCACTGTAAACATTACAATAACATAATATAAAGTATAACCAGAATAAGTTGCCGCAAAGCACCAATGTAGCCAGAAACAATATATGAAAAAGCTACGCAATTTAATTATCACTACGATAAACAGCCGGTTCATAACAAGAGTTACGAACGATATTTTTTGTAGGATGATGACTTAGCATAATGTTAGATGCGCGGAAAATACAGCACGCCGCAAATTATGGATCCCAGAAGACATATTATACAGATATAAATATATAAAAGGGTTTGTGCAGAGGGGTGTAATCATATAATAATAAGTTCAGTTCGTTCGTCCAAATAGAAAACAAAAGTTGTTATTGTGCGATACGTGCCCATTCTTTTCTTTTCACGCGTGTGTGTGTGGAGTGTGTGTGTGTGTGTGTGTGGGGGGGGGGAAGGTAGGAGGATGGTGTGTGAAAATTGCAATAAACTGAAAGAAAACAATATACATACTATACATTATGCAATAAGAAATGCTTAGCTATCAATATGACACTGAAGACATTACGGACGAATAAGTGCAGTCATGCAACATAAAAATACGAATCAACAATTAATATGACTTAATTTATTTTTTATCTTACGTTTCTTTTCGTTCAAGTGATGGATGACATAAAACAGTGCACCATTATATACATGTAACAATGTATTTCTTCTACTGCTAAAATATATTGATAACAATCGTTGTAATAAAATGTGACGCGCCCCCATAGACATTTCCAAAACCAATTATAGATATAAGGCATCATTTACGACAACCAAATTATGATATTGTAGATATGGTTCACCAAAGTTCGACAAGTTATTCGTTGATGTGTGAATTATGTTGTTTTGTCTAACTGAATCTCGCTTTTGCGGAAGGACCTTTCATTGCGATAATGGTTAGTATTCTGACAAAACTTTCTAATATATCCTTTGATCGATTTCAATAAAAGTGCCACTTGTGATATCACATTCTATTGTATTATGAACAATCGGATGGTAACAGAGCATCGGGTTTTAACCAATGTTGAGGCAGATATATTATGTTGCAAATTATTTCCTTTGCATCCTGTATTTCTAAAATCAATATCAGAATAATCACGATACTAAATTTCTTGCCATAAAGTTTGCCATAAAGCAATTTGTGTATCCTATTCCTATATAAATTAAAACAGATCAATCCCGTGGAAATGTACTTAAAAACTTTGATATATTTATATTACACTTTTTGTTAATTTTCGTTTTATAATTCAGATTGTGTCGTATCTGATTTCTCGTGTCATATATATATATGAGGTATAAGCAATATCTTAAAACTGAATCGCAATTAATAGTCGAGCAAGTGCGCTTTAAATTTTGTTTTTTAAGTTTTATTTTGGCCTGGAAGACTGAATAATCCTTTTACTGCCTACAAGCTATAGGTAGATCTAGATATCGATTGTTGGGATGGCTCAGATCCCATTGGAATTGAAAAGCAAGAATTTGCTCAATCATATTTAAAAATAGTTATCAGTTTATGTCGTACAGCCTCGGGTAAGTTGTAAGCCGCCGATGAACTCTCCGTTGATAGGACAGTCTCTTAACCTATGGGCTTGGTGTGCATCATGTTATTTCATTTATCACGATTGTTTGTTTAATTTGACGTACATTGGACCATGATTCTTGAATTCCATCTGACTATGTACTGGCTGATTACACTCATCATCTGAAGGTGTGTTGTTTTATTACTGTCTATCGTTTCACGTAGCTTTCCTAGAAGTTTTACTACATGTACTCTTCTGACCCCTGACCTGAATACAAATTAGACAAGTTTGTTATAAAAACGTCGCTTCATCTTTCTTATGTCGTCATTACTAAGTTAACAATATATGTCACCACTTGAACAGATTTTTATTTATTTTATATTTATGTTTTGTGTCCATTGCCTGTATATTGTATAAAATAAGACTTATGTAAACACCATTCGGAGCACTCCAGTCAGTTTGCGGATCTACCGTTCCAAGTATAACTGCTGGATTTTTCTCTATCTTCCTGTAATGTCTAGTCTCGACTAGTTGTCATGTCATTATATATCTAACTCGCATATGTAAACCGTTTTTCAAAGGGCAAAGAATATGAATTTTATCACACATTAACAACTTAGTGATACTACAACATTGCGGTAGCGATTTTTAACCTGTAATTACTACCAACCTTTTATTATACTATAAGCTTTCAGTTTATATCTCTGTCGGAGTTTATTATTGCCTTCTTTCATTTATTTTATTGGAACAGGGCATGGTTTGTTTATGAAAAAATATGTGGACATTATTGTTCAATGACGTCATAACTTATTCCAAAAAACGTCAGCGCTTGGACATGTTTTATTCAAATAGATCGGTTTTCTTTTCATCCTGCAAGTGCAAGATCAGAGCTCTAAAAACTGGTTTAGGCACCCCAGTCGGTCCCGTTAGCCGACTGACCATTCCAAGGCGGTAACTGTCGGGTTTGCTCTTTTTGTTAAATCACGGATTTTGTTTTTAATTTTACATTGTGAATATTACTGTCATGTGCATTTTCAAATTGTGGTATATGTTGCAATGCTCATACAACTTCATCATATATTCTCATTCAAGCACTTCGCCAAATGCAGTCACTGTTTGCTTGTTTAGTAATGGTAGCATATAATCAAATGCAATCTTTCACGTCAACATACATCATTTATTTATGCAATGGAAAACAGCAGTGCCTTCTTACTTTGAAAACATCTTTCATTAACAACCACCGTTCATGTGTCCTTTATCTAATGGAATTGCCTTGATGTTTATATCATTATTTTTCAAATAAAATAAGATGCTTTAAAGAATATATTGATTTCAGCAACCACGCTCATGAATCATTCCTTGACATGTTCTAACCTGTCAGGAAAATGTTTCTTTATTAATCAGCCATTTGTTTTCTCTTTCTTAACTGTGTATCGTGACATCTCTTTTTTTGTCTTTAATTGACCGAGTAGATTGTATTATGGTGTCATAAACCTTCGCATGCAGTCTTTCCTTCTCATATACTATACGAAAGCTCATAAAACTTGATATTTGCTATCCTGGCGTTCTTTTATAGTTTTAATATGAGCACATTAATATTTCCTTTAACACATTCAAGGCATATCAAATTTTAGTATGTTCTTGTGATATGAATTGGAAACTGTCAGAGAAGTTAATGTGGATAGTAAATGTTAACGTTTGGGTTTCTTAAGACGGTATTTGCACATCTGTTACAGTTTTGTACATACATGATTCAACTAGAATAAACCTTCTCAAACTATCAACTATTAACCTTAGTAAGCATGCATCACAAATCCACAAGCTGTATATTCAAAATATTCCATTTATTTAACATATCATACAATTTGTATTAAATCGTTTAAATAATATTTTAATTAGCATAATGAATACACATGACTACTGTGTCATTACGACTATTAATTAATTATAAGGACGTACAAAATATTATTAATGACCTGAACAGCCCGATACTGCCGAACATGTTTCTGAGGACTGACGCTGTCCTTAGAAATTTCTTTAATGACCACCCGTAAAAATGGCGCTAAGCTCCGTTTGTCTTAGTGCAGAATGCAAGCGTAAATTCTGGAATTGTACGTTTTATTCGTCACATCCACTAGATTGAGCGTGCTTACAACGGGGATAAAAACGGTATTTGCGAGCTGTAATTTCGATCCTTTTAAGCAATCGCTTTATTTTTTGAAATATACACCGAAGAAAACAGTAAGGAAAAGTGTATATTATTTGTTTTCTTTTTTCTCAACGATACGAAAAAAATATCATTTAAAACAATCAAAAGGAAACATGTCATGTTTTTCGTGAATGGTTTACTGCATACATATTAATTTTATAGCGGTATATGTTTAAAATAATAAAGGAGACATTTTATATAAAATTTAAACCAGTTAAGACAAGAGAATGAATACGCATATATTGACAATTTTCAATGTTAAGGCTGCCAATAATCAAACCAATTTGGTGGTGGGGGATGGAACTGAAAATGTAAGTGATGTTTACTTATATAAATTTTACGAGTACTAAAACGCGGTAAAATATTATTTTATTTGTTTAAGACAACCCAATAAAAGACAAACGATGCATTCTTTTTTTATGAAAACAAGTCATATACAGGGTTCGTAGTAAAAGTGTTACCAAACGCGTGCAACACGAAACACACACGCTGAAGGCACTCTAGTGACAAGCAGTATGAACGCGAATGCACAAGCATGATTTGAATTTATTGGCATGCTTTCGCTCATTACACCATTCGAAGTATACCGCTTTTATGCATATTGGATTGCTCAGATTTTATAGTTTAAAACAATATGTTTCGCTTCTAAATGTTTCGTCCATCAGATTTTCCTTTCACGCAGCACATTCGCAAAAGATTTGAAGTTTTTCTATCTATTTTATCCAAACAAATGGTGTTTCATTTAAAACAAAAATCCATTACGTCTCAGTTCGTGATTGGAAAATCATAACTTTTATGCAGGAAATGTCGTCTTTTTTTTCTTAATTAAATGTAAATGCCGAATTACGAGCTTGAGTTCCGTGGATAATTCAATGCGTGAAAATAGTAGTCGACTTATGTATTCATTGCTACTAATATAACTCCTGACTACAAAAACAAAAATCGTTTATGCAAAGCATCAAAGGCGACGCAAAAACTGAAACAGGTAAACAGGTTAAAGCAATATGGAAGCAAGTAATACAGACATACTTGGAAAGGTTTTATTTAAAGGTTTTGAATTTTAGTATACTATAAAAATACCTCGAGAAAAGGTATGCATAACGTATAGGCCTATTCCTGAGACCATAGACTGGTTTAAAACAAAATGAAAGCAAAACCCGACACCATCAGAGATTTTCCAAGAGGTTATATATATGTAGAAAAAAGGTGCAAAAATTATTATAATTAACAATGAAACTAAAGTTTACAATCAGAAATTGCACATGTGCAGGAGCCTCGCATTAGAGACAAATAATTATTGTTCAAATAGTATTTTTCTGGAACATTATGTATATGTATTATAGTATACAAAGTACAATATTTAATATTTCCTTAACTTAACCTACTTTTCACATTTAAAGTGAAATGGATGAAGACAAACTGAGATTCTCATTAAAGATAGAACGATCTAGTATGTCTTTAATCCCGATGAAACAAATATTGTAACAAAGCAATGTTACTACCTTAGAATGTGTTTCTGTGGTTTATAATTACTCACTGAGCTGACATTAAGAATGCAACTTAACAAAAGTTGCTGTCACGTGGAAGGTAGTATGTCATTCAATAGAGAAAAAGATAACTAAAAAATAATTAGTCCAAGAAGGATATTACTTTCTAGTAAATCTGGGTGTAAGGACATAAAAATGAGTCCGAACATATTCTGTTGTTTTGCAAAATGTTCGTGATATAAAAGTCTTGACAAGGAAAAAATCTCATTCAGGTCTACGGTTTGAACCCAGAACTCTCCGATCCCGAGTCCATTAACTTAACCTCTTGACCAAATACACTTCAACTATGTTATAAATGCTTTCATGGTGTGTCTCAAACGTTTCTTTAATGATCATACAAATCTTTAGCAATATTTTTTAACCTGTCTTAACGGGTCTAAGGTTTGAATTCGGAACTATCTGATCCTGAGTCTATAACCTTTACCTCTTGACCAAGAGCACTTCAAGCATATTATAAATGCTTTCTTGGTGTGTTGAACCTTTCTCTTATGCAAGTGAAGTAAAGATACGAATCTTTAATAAGATCCTTTTGAAAACTTATCGTGACGGAGCTAAGGATTGAATTTAAAACCCTCCTTAGTCTTAAAATACAATCTTAAACTCTCGACCACAAACGCTTCAGAGATGCTATAAAAGCATAAAAGTTTAGATTGCGGGACCTTACAGAAATCGGTAATGCATCTTTCAATGTTGCATTTAAGTCAGATTTTACCTTGCATACTTAATATACCGTTAGGAACACATATTTTCTGGCTATGGAACGTTTCATTGCTAATATGAAAAATAAATGAAATAAAAATATAGAACGCCGTTTACTGAATAAGGACCCTATTTTATCAGGGTTTAAAGGGGCGATAAGATTAAATGTGCACCGGAAGTAATAACCCGGACGGTTTTCTTGTTCTTGTTGATGATAATATCTTTATGTGACTGTATTTGCTATAACTAAAATAATCTCGTACAATTTGGTGCAAAACAAGGTTGAGACATTGTAGAATGATAAAAATGCAAAACAACTGCTCTCCTATGCTCAACAATGGACTGATCCATTTAGACTGGTACTGATCATTGCATTATAAATGTGCGGCTATACTATGAAAAAATAACGGTGTACGAATTCAGGAGAGGAAATCCGTCATCTCGACATATAACATTTCTTCGAAGAGGCCTTGTTATTAGATAATACATTTGTCTTTCTCACACTGTATATTTTCGGCGTTTCCAAACAAACCGTTTGCTGTTAATTTCCTTCCTATGTTGTGACATTTACTATAGAGTAAAGAACAAAGTCATTTAGTGGCCGGAACCTAAAAAGTACGCAAAATCTTTCCCCAGGTGCAAATTTCAGTGAGCGTTCCATTTAATAAAGCCGTCCACTGGTAACCGCGTCTCAATGACGCGTCAAAAGGTCACGTGACCGTTCACTTTACAGATAAAAAACAACATTCTGACCTTAGTAACGAGTAAGATTTGTACTGACGTTCCCAATACGCTTTGCAAAAACCGCACGGAATCTTAAAAATAGTATTAAATGGCTACGTAAAATAGTAATTTTAATAAAAAAAGTTTATTTTTCAATTGCACATGCTAACATTCTATAAGTTTAATCGTAATAACTTTTTTTAATATGATGAACATCTGGATTCAGCCTTTAAGTTTGAACCTTAAGTAAAATAGAGATATATAAAATAACCTCGATGCGGCGAGAACGTTTATGTGGCGTAGTCTTCCACCTGACGTGCGGTTTGCCAGTCGTTCTACCCAGGGATATGTCTGGCGGATTTCTCCACCAAAAATAGCTGGACGTCGCCAATATGATTATAAATGAGTCGATGTTTAAAATACACAGATATAAGATCAAACTTTGTGTATGTTTTAGTTAGTTGTTACCAGTAAACATAGACAAAGAATTTTAAATTACATTTAGATCAAGGTTGTGCTTTACAGGAATAAGAAAAGGCAGGCGCCCTCTAATAGATAAAAAGGCCGCCCGACGAATAAGTTTCAGGCAACATCGACGGAAAATTGAACACAATCACTTGGCATCGAGATAAAGGATTAGATTGACATGCAACACAAAATACGCTCGTGTGTAGCTTTGCGCTTTGTGCTAGTGAATTATTGGATTATTTGTGGTGCTGCCATGCGAATGGAATCTTATTCTGCCTCCCTTAAGAATTTCAATAAAATTGTGTTAAAATTTTTGAATTAAGGTCACCGATGCTTTCCATGTTAACCGGTTACAGAAAAAGTCAAATTTTGATCACAAACAAAAGTCAATACGGAATTATTACTAGATCATTTTTTCCTGTTTACCACCTATACTCATAAAACGAAGACGGAAGTAGTTCGTTATATGTATTACAGTATGGAAACAAGATTATTTAGGTGTCTTTCCTCAATATACACACACACACACACACACACACACACACACACACACACACACACACACACACACACACACAACACACACACACACACACACACACACCACACACACACCACACACACACACACACACACACACACACACACCACACACACACACACACACACACACACCACACACACACACACACACACACACACACACACACACACACACACACACACACACACACACACACACACACACACACACACACAACTTCTTGAAGGAAGGCTAAATATTATGTAACAAAATTTCCCTCGCTTTTTATATAAAATTATACACTGGTTTTTAATATGACTTTCAACATTCAATTAGATGAACAATTATTATTCGATTTCATTTTTATAACAATGTTTTATTTATGTTCTCTGTAATGTAATTGGTCGGCTACTTGGTTCAACATGGTGAACATGACAATAAACACATAAACAACAGACAAAAACATATCTATATCTTTATATTTTTTAATGGAATACGCATCCTTTAGACAGTGTGACAACAATATGAATAACAAATTATCGTCCTGACCTGTTCTATGTAAGCAGTATCCTACATACACACATGTGTAAACAGCAAGAGTGCTTACAATTCTAGATTTTTTTAAGAAAATGTCAATTTCAATACTTTTGCCTTGGTAAAATTAAGCTACATACATTTTAAGACCCGGTCCCGTACAAATACATATTAATTAAATCAGAAGCACTCATTGCCACTTCAGACACGTAATATACATATATTTCTAAGCCCTTTCCCATATTGGTTCAAACATTAACTCAAACGACCGTCCGTTAACTTGGATTAAATCCTAAGCAAAAGCAACAACGCTTTTAACAAATATTACAAACATTGTTGCCACTTTTATTATTGAAATGCTTTGATAATTAAAATATATTTTAAAATAGCCTAATATTTTAATTAAAAAGTGCTTTAAATATAGGTAAATATTTTACTTAAATGACTTATGTATATCTCATTTACAAACATTTAACATCATCAACATCACAGAATATTTTATCGGCGAATACGGCAGTTTTAAACAAGGCCAACCATGGTTTTTGCACATGCTGGTCACTATTAACAGCCGAAATGAACTAGACACATTTAGTTGTCCAGGTGTACGTACGGCCGAAACTGCTTGTTGTGTACAGAGGCCTATTAGAGAAACATTTGACATCCGATATTGATTTACCTTTAACTGTTATTATAAAGGGTTTGTACCTCACAAACCACCAATAACTTGTTATAGCTTCTCTAGAAAGTAACGGTGCTTAATTAAACCAAGCCATAAAAAAGTATCCATAGATCAACTATGAAAAACGACCCCACGTGAGGACAACCACATACCAAATACATATTACAGTTAATCTTGCAACAACTGATACAGATTTCGCAGTTACAAATTCCTACAATTGAGCCACCATTGTCAAATCGAATAAATGTTGAAACAATATCTTTTAAAGTTATTGGTAACGGAAATGATGCAATGTAGAACAGCTTTTAAAGCTTCAATTGGGATTCTAACTACTATGAAAAATACATAATTAAAACCTGCATAGCAGAGCGTAAAGACTAATAACAGGTTTCACAAAGAAAAACTGAATAATTAACTTACTAATTATAATAAATATTTGGTTATTAATTAAGAAGGAGTTTATTTTCAACCCACTCCTTTTAAGTTACAAATATATGGCGATTGATTCCTGGAAATCGCTACTTGTTTCAATTATGTTGACATTTTCACTACTTGATGTAACTGTTTCTCTGTTAATGGAGTCATGTGCTCTGTCAATGTCTCACACTTCAAACTGTTTTACTTGGAAAATGAAGTCTGCACTTCTTTCATCCCTATTATTTGTGTTTGTACCCACCATCTATTATTTAACAAACTCACAGAACTAAAATATATATAGAAAGCACGGAATATCCTAACATGCTGCTAACAGTACTAAGAGATAATAAATGTATTTCATATACACACTATATATACGATATACTCACTAATAACTATCTCACTATGATTTTAAAGTATAGTAGTGTCATAACAACAAAAAAGTTCAGATACCTAGACGATACAGTTTTCGTATTAGTCTTTATTACTGTATGAGCAAGGTAAAGCCAGACAGAAGTCATAAAAATCTTACTGAATCCATGTACGTAGACACACACCCCGACCACCCACCCAACCCCGTAAAACACACAAAAGAACACAAACAAACAAAACACAGACATTTTCAGACCTTAATATTTGCTTAACATAATAATATAATAACATCATACATATGACAAGGTCCTGTGAGTATGACAGCATATTAAAATTAACATGTCACGTGCAATAGGTGACCAAAGTGTCCTGCTTTGAAATAAAAAAATAACTTTATCTGTGTTTATGTTAAAAATTAATTAAGCAGTTTGAATTTTATTGTTATATGATTCTTGTAATAATGCAATGTATTGCTAGGTCTACAGTTGGGTTTTAACAAAAAATAATCGGTAGATTTCTTATTATTTTTTGTGTGTAAAAACGCTTGAACTATCATTCAATAAGGAAAATACACCTCTTATACATGTATGTCAATGTATCCGCAGACATTAGACCCTGATACCATATTTATTGCTACGAATTTGTGACAAGGTCCAAAACATACTATACGTATAAAAACTATATACTAACACCCCAAATGTACACAAATGCCAGTTAAGTAAAAGGGTCAAAACACTAAGACAAGACATTGTACAAAAATAGAGAATGCAAATATGACAAGTCCTATGAGTATTGCAACATATATGACAATATCAAATTAATTCGAGGCACATGACAAATATATATAATCATGACAGTCAAGTGTAAAAGTTACAATAAAACTGTGACGATACATTATATGTAATTGAGAAAAGCCAACAGTTACCGTCTTAGAAAAGTTACCGCAATGAAACAGTCAGGTGGCAAAATGACGTTCTTAAGACCTTCTTAAAAAGGTTTACAGAGATCTAACCTCGTACTTAAAAGTGTTGTTTTTCTCAAAGTTAAACAGTGCAAAGAAAACCGATCAATGTCCAACAAGAGAAACATATAAATCTGAGAGTTCCATCGAAATAATGACACCATAAAATAAAAACAGTAGTTACGTCATTCGTATTATAAAAAATAATGTTTTGTATTATTTTTATGTTTTGTATTATATTAAACTCTTGAAAAAGGCACTTTGCCGAGAATTGGAGTGTGAGCGTTTCTAGAACAAATATAATTAATACATTTCTCTCTGGAACGGTTTACAACATTGTGTTTTGTTTAACGTCCTTATTTTTACGTTCATGCTAAACCCTTGATTGGTAGAATTAGGAAAAAATAATATAGAAATTTCATCAAAATGCTGAAGTCGCCAAATGTCTGAGCATCGTCCTAAATCACTGTACCAATTCGGTGTGTAAAATCAAAGCAGTTCAAATTTCCTTGCTTGATTTTAACATTTCAAATGTTGATATGGTCATGTGACATGTCACGACATGCATCGCATGGCCTAGTCAATACACGTCTAGGGGTTCGATGCTAGAGAAGTGTGGTTTTCTTACAATGAATGTATTTTGTCTCTGGAAAACTTGTGTGTGTGTGGGGGGGGGGGGGGGGTGCGTGCGCGTAAATATTTTCTTTGTGCACTCTGACATACGATATAGTTTGGTTAATCAAGGGTTGACATTGTTTTCCTAGTGTGTGTCTACCGAAGCTGTCCTTCCTGTGATTAATGAGGCATTAATGGCGAGATCTCATTGGAAACAGAGAAAGAAATATTAGCAAATTCCGCTGAAAAAATCCAGAGGAAAAGTAATTAAAGCAATATACACGAAATTTGTTGTTCACCAACGCAAGAAAGATTACATGGAAATTATTTTGTAATACTACCTTAGTATATTTGTACCTATGCCATTAGCTAAAAAGGTTTGTTAAAACAAATAAAAAGTATCGTTTTAAGCAGATCTTCCCTATAGGATAAATCGGTTTATGTAAACAGTTTAGAAACCGTCCAAAGCTGGCATAATTGAAATACGAGAATATAACACAGTGACATAGTTACCGGACCTTCTTCCACCCGCATGAAAAAACCCAGGGTCCACCGATTTGCCGACTTACTGTTCCAATCAAATAACTGTTTTATGCTTTTAACTTTTTTGAGATTATTTCTTTCCTTAAAATATCATTAATAACTAAAACGTACATATATACTAGAACCCTATAGAAGGTCGATGTTAGAATTAATTTGGACTTTCTAAAAAATGCAAAAAGTGTCAATTGTGCCGTCCTATTAATTTCTAAATGGCTATACTGGAACTTGATGCTTATTAACAATAGTTGGAACTAAATTGTTTACTGACATCTTATCCTGTAACCTTTGATCCTGCACAATTATAAACCAATATTGCAAGTCAAGCCACTGAATTATTTATACTAGCATTTCAGGTGGCTAAGTTCCAGTGGAATAATCCATCATGTGTCTGGTAGAAACGAACGATATGTCTAAGTGACCATTTAGTTACGTTTTCGAGCATTATTTATCTCCGAGCAAGGAAGTGTTTTAAAAAAAGGTATATAAAACATAATCAAATAGATAAATATCTACATTGGAATCATTCAGTTTAAATCATGAATGTTTTTGAAACACTAACTGGTACGGATATTTAACCGAGGAGCGGAATAGTCCATTGGTTTGGCGCTTGACTCCGGATCATTACGTCCTTGGCTCGAACCCCGGTCAGGTCGCCGCTAATTTCCATGAGCAAGAAATTTACCTTTACCATTCCACCCAGATGTATAAATGGGTACCTGCGAGGGTTAATCGGGTCAGTAATATGACTTCCCAGAGCCCGTGTTGGCTGGAAAAGTACGGTATTGACGAATACACCCAATTACCACGGGGTAACCTGTAAAGTCAGCTAAACGAGCAGTAGCTTAAAAGTAGATCATAACTTGGTATTACCTAACTTGGTAGTACCTAACTTGGTAGTACCTAACTTGGTAGTACCTATCGTGAGAACTCACTTGAATTTAGTATAAAACAAGGTTTTATTTCTAGTAAACGGAGTGCATATTAATACAATTTAGTCAAGACAAACAACCATTATAAAAGATGAAAATATGTAAAGACAAAGACCGACTTTGATAAAGATATATTTCATACTTTTTAATGAAACAGTTGTTTCAAAAGAGAATGTTTAATCATGCCTGTGACATGAATAAATATTCAAGAACATAAAGCATTCATTGTTCCTCTTTAAAGCAGTCAATGTTAGTGGTTAATGAAATTATACAACCATCGTCAAATGTTGTGCAAAGCTTACTACATGCACATCTACATGCGCAGCAAGATATTGTCGCTGTTGATAAAAGTGCAAGACAGTTAAACTCAAGTTTCCATTTCGAAATATATTTATATGTATTTTCCTGTTTCTTTATCGTATTGGTGTCGTACTGGTATGGGTAGATGTATACATGTACGTTATTTATCTATTTTACATGTACTTTATTTATCCATTTATACCGACTAACCGCTCATGGGATACTCCCATAAAGCAATTAAACAAATACTATTTAGTCTTTGTTACACGGCCCAGTCTATAGCCAGACACATTCTATTATTGCCATATAGAGTACGTGTGTATAAGCTTTTACTAGACCGTGATGTACCATTTCTCAGGCGAATCATTTGTCGTGTCACGCCAGATGAAAATGTACCTAATAATCCGATAGCTTGAACTAAATGACAATATTAATTAGTGACAGAGGGATTTTGACTATGAATTAAGTATCGAAAATCAATGTGAATAACTACATTTTACTGTACATACAACATAAAAAAATCTTTAAAGAAATACAACAATCCTGAAAATTAATGTTAGAACATATTGCATGTCATTAGGTGATATCAAACTTTCCTCAAAAGACTTCCTTACACTTTACACAAGTGTAAATTAGTTTTAGAAGTCCATACAATAAACTCTTGTTTCATAAATATTAAATGTATATTACTAAGAATACTATACGTGAATCGCTAGGGTGTGTAAATTCAAAGAATAAACAAATATTACTGCCAACATTGTGTTTATATATCTTCTATTTTACAGTTAATTACACCAAAATGACGGTAAATAAAATATTATAAGATAATTTAATAAACCTAATTAATAGGACATCATCAGAGGAGATGTCAGTAGAAACAGCGGGAGAATAAACGAGTTTAAATCTAGTACAAACTCGCAATAACATGAAACACAACAGGGTGAATCATCGAATTGTTCGTGTTGCTGCTGTCTGACTTGTTTTGCATCTAAACAGTTTAAAAAGACTTTTTTTTCTTTACAAGCTTTTAAAGGCGCTCAAATAGTACAATAAAATATGCTAACTGCCACCGGTTTTATCTCTGGTACTTTAAAACACGGCGTAAACAAAGTATTTTGCTTCTTAACAAATGTAAAAACCTGCATTATTATATGACAATTGATATTCTGTTCATCCTGCATAACCATTATACAGCGACAGAAATAGCTTGCTTTGTGATTTACAATGCACGAATAAGTCGATCCTGGTGTCTTCTTTCCAATTAAATGTATTTTGCCAGGCCTCTGGCTAGCATGCGCTAAAAAGTAATGATACGATAAACCATACCTATTTTTACGGTTTCAATTGTACATTGGATATTTAGAACGATATTTCAAGAGACAAAAATAAAAATATCGTGGAATTAACCACAAGCAATGTGTACTCTTTTATGCTCTGTTTAATTTGCAAGCTACAATGTTAAGTGTTGCATTTATATTGCTTTAAAGGCGGTATCCGACAGTTTGACTATATCAAATGCATATAATAATATCGAACCACTGCCTTGGGGAATTTGAGCATATTATTTATAATCCCAAACTTTAGCTTAATACATACGATTTTGAACACTTACTGAATTGTTAGACAGAATTTATCGTGATAAACATCGCTATACTTTCCAACTGTATAAAAGCTCGAAAGTAGTCTCTGCTAAAAACGTTTCGACGTCAGAGCGGAGTACCCGGATGACTATATAACGTGATCTCAAAAGTAAGTGGTCACGTGGTTTTCTAAGTTTAAAAATAGCTATCTCTGCAGCGTGGCTAGGATAGAAAATACTTGTTTGCAATGATGTTTGGTGATTTATGCTTGACTGTTCCATCAGATCTAAGACATCAATGAACTTCACTTTGAAGGATCTTTTCAGACAACAATTACTTATTTGGTTAATTCAGAAAAAGAAATTTTAGTCCAAACTATCGGATGCCACCTTTAACAGGTATAACTTACATTGATCCGTGTTAACGTCGTGCTTATTGTTTCAAATAAGAAAATATAAGACAAAGTCCTATGAGCATTGCAACATATACAAAAATTGAAAAGACACAGGACCAAGGTATCCACATGCCCGCCAATTGTTAAATGTGAGAACAAATCTGTGATGAGTCTTTTAACAATAAGAGCAAACCCGACAGCTTCCGCCTTGGAACAGTCAGTCGGCAATACGGACCGACTGGGGTGCCTAAACCGGTTTTACAGAGATCTAACCTCGCACTTCCTGACGAATGTGTGTTTAAGCTCCTGTAATATAATTATTGAAGCACTAAAGCATGTATTACTTGAATCATCTTCACAGTCTCACAGTCATTTCTTTGAGACATATTGAATATGATTATACAGAGTAGACTGAATAAACACCATTGTTTGCATAAAAGGGTACTCTCCTTACAGAGCGTCTTTCAAAGCATGCGTAATGGTTTTCGTCCAAACAGTGTGTGTTTCTACTGGTTGCTTTACTTCGCATCGATGCCATTGGTGTCATTATTGCGACGTCCTGCTATCAAAGGTAGATGAATGTCCCTGTCAAATGTCCGATCAAGCTACCGACGCACCGTAAGTCAGCTGTAGGTCACATGGATGACCTCCTATATGAAACTCCATGCCCCTAACGTGACTCAAACTCACGCGGCGATTGCCTTGGAGTCAGGCGATTGACAAACCGGCGACTGTACTGTCTATCCATTTTGACTAATGGACTTATCTAAAGCAGCACCCGACAAGGTGCACTATGCAAACTTACTTAAAGTTCAAGGTAGGCTGTCATATTTGGTAAACATAAAACGGTCTGGTTTTGAGCATCGGACATGACAAGATTAAGAAACGCATTTTATATACATCAAAGAATGCAGCGATAATATACATTGAAATTGTGGCAAAACTACGAAAATATTATTTAAAAGACAACTTACCGTCATGCTAAACATTGTGAATGAACATTCTCACAGGACTTTGCCATATTTTTGTTTCCATTTTAATATAACGTTTTATGTCATCTTCTTTCAAACAACAATAATTTAAAGAAATGTACCATTTAATAATTTCGAAGCATCTATTTTTCTAAACTTGCGTATCCGTTACACAACAGTGCCGTACTAATTAAATTTATATGCCATTCCGAAACTCAGTCGTTAAGCCATATGATTGCAAAGTTATGACACATAATAGGTTATATATTAAAGCAACCTTTATACTAAAATCAATATATCACAAGTCATAACTATAATTTCGAAGTAAAAGAAGCAGTTCGTAAAGTATTTGCTAGCGGTATTATTGTAGGTTTCACATTGCTAGGCACTGTAACAAACCTAATAGGTCATACACATTCAGGTATATTGAATATGTTGGTAGTGATACACATTTTTCTTCGTACTATGACTACTATATGCCCAGTATCATGTTTCGCATTTTGTGGCATTTAAGGCATTTTGCTCGATCTTAATCGTTGATGATGTAGAGTTTTACGCTGACATTTTGTGACTTAATACGACAGGATTAGAATTACATGATTAGTATAGATTGATATGTTCAATGTTGTGATAATAATATTAATAAAACATGACAGTTATTACTGAAGAAGGATTGTATTTACTAGGCCAGTTTGTGCGTTTCATAGTTTGTTATCCTTTGCAATTAATATGTTTAAACATATTGTTTGAACAAACAGACTATGATTAGTCACATCCAGTAATAGCTGGTTATTTAACTAGCGATATCATAATCACGATGTGGTTACAATAACACAAGATACAGTGCAAAACAAGAGACGTGTTCGTTAACTGTTAGTGGACATTGTTGGCCCATTGCGTGTAAACTAGAACAAAATAATAGCATGTGTACTCTCTATGATTAATGGGTCATCACGGGGGAGGATATCTCAACGAGAAACAACGACAGGGAGATAAGTATATTCCGATGAACATATAATGTAAAATAGCAATAATGTGTTACACGAGCTATGTGACTCACCATAGATGGTTATGTATTGCTCGAGGGATTTTGTTACTTTACTTCAGGAATGAACAGCTTTTCGCCTGGAAAACTTACACAACGACAACTCAATTTTTAAATGTTATCCTCCAACACCTTTGATACTTAAGCAGTTTCTATTCGAACATATGTATATCTAAAATGTGCAACAACATCTTACCCATGTTCTGAAGTGTGTGCATACATACTGCATAAACTTATACTTTAATTTAGTTAAAGGTTTTTATATGTCAAGCACGAGCATTGAGCCGTGCAATGTTTACATAATTTGGACTAGTCCAAGAAAAATAGGTGGAACCATGTATTACTGATAATAAATCTTTCTAGCAATGTTTGGTGTCAAGTTTGAGAAGTATATTCGGCTAATGTGGTCATATTGGTCGTGGGTGCGAGTACCCTAAACACACCTTTTACTCTTCGTGCGATTTTTATATATTTATAGCTACATCTATATGTTTTATTATATCACAAAGGTTAACAAAACAGATTTCATTGAACAAATTAGCGTTAGCTTCAATCAACGATACTAGGCCTTATCGACAGTAAAATGAAAACAAATGTCATATAACTTTATTTTATTATATTAGAATTGTCCGGCAACACATATCAGCCGCAGAATGAGAAAAATACGTTGACCACGTCATCGCAACATAAAACCCCTTACTAGTCATGGGACAAGGCAGCAGATGAGATGCCTGACCAGTTTGTCATCTCACTAGCGGATGATTCCAGCTAGGATAAGGCAGGATCTACTACAGACACAGCTGACTCTGAGACAGATATAGACAGCAACGGCGATTTGTAAAATGGTGACTTGAAAAAAAAATAAGTTAAAATAAAATAACAGTAAAATATGTATATAAAAAGTAAACGAAATATACCAACAAAACAAACTTTCAATTTTAAATATAACCTTTTCACACATAAAAATAATTTTAAAAAATGTTGTAGTCGGACTCGTACATCCATAAAAATGATACAAAATAGCCTCATGCTACACCACTAGATCACACTAGAAAGCTGGATATGTCATCCCACAGTACAGGTCATTTATGCAGTGCGTTGGTTTTAAACTCAGTCAAGCATGAAGAAATCGTTTATGTTTCTGCTTTACGTATCTCAGCGACCTGATAGACTGTCCCAAAGATGATAGCTTAGAGGTCATTGTTAACCTATAACATTATATATATCGTGTCGTAGCATTTAATTGTTCCTGGACAGGGATTAGTATGATAGAATGAGCGGGTTCTTCCTAACAAATATTAAACCTGAAATTTCCAGCGATAAATAATTTCCTGATCAGACTGTATTTCATGAAATAATGTCGGAAAAGCAACGTTCCATGATTTATTGTCATAATGAGGAGATCGTCTTATTTTCAGTAAAAACAATGTATTCATGCCTCCGGTGGAAAAATAAGTAAGACGCTATGAAATGTTAAAGAAGCAATCTAGTCTTGTCTGGGTAATATGTTCAAAATGTTTTGTTAATGCTTGATTTTATATGATGATCCAAATGTTTAGGACATACTACTGGACGTATGTTGAACTACTAACTTTGGTAAAAGACACGGTATCCACTTAAGGCAGATATACTCTTGCATTCACTGTTGTATAACTTCCCGGGAACAATCTAGCATGATAGCATCCCAAGACAAATTTTCCTAACATCGTACCTACCAGTTGTGGAAATAGAACTTTAGTTAATTGAGCTTTTGCAAAGGAATTATACCACTACTATTTTAACAATTTAAGTATGAGGCTGCCGTTTTAACCCGGAGGTCTTCCATAACTGGAGCTGACGCCCAAACGATTTCACTGACAGAACCAATATACTACTGCGACCAACGTAGTAAAAATAAGTTACGCTGCAGTCTACTTTGTAAGAAAAATAATAATTTAAAACTAAGGTCTACATCAAGGAAAATGCGGAATGCAAACTTGTTTTAAAAAATAACGACCAATCCATTATGGTAACCGGATTCTCGACCATTCAGCTGTATATGATTGCAGGGAGGCGTGGCCGAGGGAGGAGTCACCGTACTGTTTCCCTGATTTCTCGACCTCTTACCGCGCGGGCTGGAGTCCCAGTCTAGGGAAAGTCTCCCAGGAGATTAGCTGTGTGCCGGTGGTTCAAGCAAGATATTTGTTTGGTGTCTTCCTTCTCCAAAATAGATTTTCGTCGCTATAATGACCATGATTTAGTCGCCGCAATGAACTTGAGTAAAGGTATTTGATTGAACGAAATAAAAGATTATACAAATATGAATGTATGTTTTAGTTTTTGAGATACATCGCAGGTACCAAGTATGGTCATTCTATCGACTTCCAGCTGTTATGGTGGAGGAAGATCCCCAGACAAATGTCTGGGTAGAACCACCGGCGCACCGTAGGTCAGGTGGAAGATCTACCCACATTAAGAAGGGACCAGAAGGGACTCGAATCCACGCAGTCAGAGGAGATACAAGTCGATGACTCTGGAAGAAACCCATAGATTCAATCCTTCGGCCCTTACCAGGAACTCGAACTCGGACGGTAAAAGGTTGAGCCGAAGAGAAGTAACAACTGTTTACTCGGTAACGTCATCCGTGTTCCGACCGATTAAATTGAAAACAATACGTTTCATTTTATTTTTGTTCTGATGGCTTCTTTACACTTGTACATTGTTCGGATGATGTCTTCCCTGTTAACATCCCTTAGTAGCACAACAGATACGATTAGGTATTTCTAGAATTGTACTTCATATGTCTCTTTAACATGTCATTTGACGACCTATGAGTGCATTTTAAAATGAAGGACAAAGGAATAGACTGTGCAGCTAAAACCAATATGTTTTTGTTTTTCAGTACATTGAACATGAATGAGAAGTATAGTAATACAATGAATGGTATGTCTATGATCGTTATAATAATGTTTCATATAAGATAAAAGATTGCAGTTGCAAATATCATTTTACTTGTATCATTATATGATAGTACGTACAGCAAGGGACCGACAATGTTTGTCTTAGTGGAACAGGTTTTCTTTTCCACCGATTTTGTCAAAGGTATCTCATATTGTTTTATTGTAGCAACGACCTATTTGGGTCACATCATTAGAAATGAGATTTAGCTTACATAGCTAATTGAATGGTCATGAAACCCAGTGGTCGTTATTCGACATAATCCCTCTTAGCCGGTGCATAGTTCAGCCGTTATATACATATAATCAACATAAACGGAAGATTTTATTTCTGTAATTAGATTTATTACCGCATAAGTCGTTTACTTTGCCGACTGGACTCTAGAAGGCGGTATATGTAGTTTTTTTCCCTATGTGTGTTATGTCATGTCTCATTGTTTTTTGTTTGTTTTGTTTTGTTGTTGTTAGAGTGTGTGTGTTTGTTGTTTTGTTTGTGTGTTGTTGTTGTTGTTTGTAATTTTAGTTTATTGAACAATGTTTAGACAAAAAAGAAGAAAATCACATTTTACTGGCTTTCTATACGTTAACAGAGCTCATTCTTAATGCTTTAACCAAACAATCAATAACATAAATCTATCTTTATAAATTGAAAAATTGAAAAAGTGCAATATCCAGTTACGAAAACTCACTAACATAAAGTAAGGGGTAGTCGTGTATCGCGAAAACTGACTGCCAACATCCAATATTTAGGCAAACAAGGAAAAAAATTAGTCAATAAATATTTAGTTGTTCATAGTTAACAATTACACCAGAATAACATAAAAAGAAAGGACAATGCCTTTTCGTGGAATTGTATTTTCTATGCCAATACAGTGAAATTTGCATTATTCTTGAAGCACACATCCATCGCAAGAGCCTTTAAATGACTTCAAACCCCATTAACATGAATAATTCCTCGAAACGCTGTCGCCTGTGAATTCTAGATAGTGTTAAAATGTTGCTGTGTTTACCATGGTCATAATAAAAGGTAATGCTTTGTCTTCAACAATCACAACTCATAGTACGTAAGAAATGAGAACATAGTTGTGAAACTCAGCACATAAAAAGTCTTAAAAAATCATTCATGAACAATCTTTCTTCTTCTTGTTGGCGTAATTGTTTTATTGCCATATTTAGTGTTGTTCACTTTGACTATACGCTTTTTTCTGTTCTAGTTTTACTTGTTGATTCGTTTTGGCTACATAGCATTTGTTCATAAAATGCCTTCATAAAATGACACAAATGACAACGCTGTAATTTGTGAGAATGATACATTAACAAAAAAGGTATTTATTAATTGATATAGTTGACATATAAACTTTCCTTTTTCCGTCTTTGGTTTGTGTTGTCTGTTTTAAAGACCGAAACCACGTCGGTATGTAGCTTTTGTCTGAATATTGTAAATTACGTTTAAAGAAGCAAAAACATAAAAGTATACATAGTTGTAATAAGAAAAGGGCTCAATATCTGATCATCTAAAATGGCGTAAAATTGTGACCAGATATGGTAATGTTTTCTATTTACAAAGTAGTCAAGGACAACGGAAAGAAACTAAATCTGGAAACAACCCATTCTCAACACATTCTCGGCAAGAACAAAATCTGTCCAATGAATTGACAATGTAAACATATTGAAATACAGACAAAATATCGAAGTAGTATATTTCAACAGATTTAGAGACGCAGCTACAGAGAACATACCTCTATAACAGTCAATAATCCATTTCAGCTATCCAATATTTCACACAGGATTTAAGAGCAAAACGTTCTTAACGTATAACGATCGCGCAATGCTGGCAAGAACTAACGGTGTAGGCTTTAGGTTAAAAGAACGATTGACAGTCGTGCGCGCTGAGGCCTCACCGCAACTAGCTGCTATCGATATTCCGCTTGCCGTGAACTGTGTTGTTGAGAAGGAATTCCCTTGATTAACAAGCTCGAATATGTTGTTACGGAAACACGCTTTGTGCACGAAGGATATCTTTTATGGTGTGTTTTATCAGAATGATCAAATTTGATAGCGCTGTACCAAGGTGATTTAGTCTAATTATGCAACAGCCACAAGGTTTCATTGAATTATGTAAGCAGCAGATTTTATGGACAACATACAAAGACTCGGAAAAAAAGAACAGGAAACAAAACCTCACATCTAATCTTTAAAACATCATTTTGATATTTCCATTAATGGGGGACTAATTATCAGTAAATAAATATTTAATAATAATAAATAACTAATACATTGTAATTCATATACGAATTTTTAAAAGCATATACAAATGGGCGACAATAAAACCATTTTACACACAATATATTAACATGAGGATATTACCAGAACGTAGTAAATCTGTATTAAAAGGGGCTTGGTTATAATACCTTGATGTATGTATACACAAACAGCAACTAGGGGATTATAAATTATACTGGAGCTTTATGATAAAGGCTGTGCATTTCATAGAAGCTATTGCTTGCATTATTTGCAAATGTGACAGACTTGGGTGCTTATTTTGAATCGACTAAGATAATATAAGGCTGATCTGCACATCAAAATACTATACATATATATAATCTTTAAATAGTAACATTTGATAAGTCAGCGATAAGTTTGTTTAAGATTCAGGATTAAGGACTGAACGACCAATACTTTTTAAGATTGTATGTAGGCATTAATATGTTCTGCCCCAACGGTCCCACACGTGATGTGTAATCTAATGTCCTGTTAAACGTATTATTATTTTCTATCAAAAACCCTCTTCAATTAACTGCATACTGGTCATATTCTAAGTCAAACCTATTCTTTAGTTATAAAAATATGTAATTATCAAACAGAAACACGGTTTGCAGAATACTTTTGCTTTACTTTAACTGAGTAAATAGCACCAATCAATCACAAATTTTGACATGATTCATACGACAATTTGAAAACTAATCAAATAATAATGCCAGACAGACAGACAGACAGACAGACAGACAGACAGACAGACAGAATGGTTTATTGGACATAAACTTACACAGTTTCTAGTTTAACACAAAGAATAATCATAAAGAAAAAGGTGACATTACGATATGAAATCGCACACGTACCACACACACACACACCATCTAACGCCTTCACACACGCACACACAACTCACACACAACCGCACACACACATTAACACACACACACACACACACACACACACACACACACACGCGCGCGCGCGCACAAAGCAACACATGTATACTGAGGAGGCTGGTTCTCCTAGAATAACATTACAGAAAATGTATAAAAAAATACCAAGTTATAGTCTATTTTGAGCGCTTGTTCACTGGCCGACTTTATAGTATTACCTACTCTTCATTGCTTTGACCTTGACCTGAATAATCCTCGATGGTACTCATTTACGCACCTGAGCAGAGTGGAACAGTTCGAAGTAAGTTGCTTGATCAAGGATATAAGCAGCGACCTGACAAATGTTTGAACACGGGACTCTGTAATTCATAGTCCTGCGTGGAATTGAAAAACATATTGTCCAAAGTTCCAGTGAAGGTCAGTATACACGGGTGGTCTGGCTGTCATATTAAAACACCAATTTAATCGGGCGAAGAAGCGATTTTTTCGTCAGAAATGTTAACAATTCCCTTATGTTCTGCACTGAACAAGAGATAATGAGATTTGACAAATAAATGTCCTTTAGTAATAAATGTTTTAACATTATGTTATGTTCAATTATGTCGTAATTCCCTCTTATTCGCTTCTCTAATTGCTTCATCTAAAATTATTATAAGGGTACCGGCATTCAAACAAAGTAAATGGTCACTCCTTATTTCGAATCTTGTATTTTCAAAGCGCCCATGTAAATATTTTAGATATTTCTTTTGTCTTTACACTTTCCATTTATCTTCTGTTAGGAAATTGTCTTGTGTTTTGTTAAATATTTTATAAATGATTCTTATAATGATGCAGTGTAACAGATATACAAATAAAACGGAAGATGTTAAACATAGAGTAACGTATGAAAATTATTTTCTAAATGGTTTGTATTTAAAATAAAAATATTACTTATTTGACACAGGATAGGTGAACATAATGACATGGGCGTATTGATAGTTGTTTAACACAACCACAACCATTGGAACACGCATTCAAGCATGCGCCATATGTTAATTGTCATCATTCAGTTATTATGTTAGCATTAAGCCAATAGACAGTATTTTGATGGCATACTGATGTAGGATAACAAACACCGTGTTGACACATAGTTGTCTCAAAATGTCTGTAAATTCATCAGAAAGGAATTTCACGATTAACACAACAACTTTTACTATTCAAATAGTTTATATCTGTTGATGTCTTTCAAAAAAGTTCTTGCAATCACATTTTCATTGATCTTCTAAGTACTTGTTGTCCATAATGTAAATATGTCTGTTTAGAATAAAATCTTGAGCACAATTATACTGAAATTATACATTGGGCAAAGATGGTTAATTTTATATATTTCATATTCCGATTGGAAAAAATATCTTTACAGAATGGTGTCAAGTCATCGCGAATTTCGTGTTGCTATGATACTAGTGCAGCTAGTATTGGAATCTTGATATTCGTGTTTTTCGATAAGCACTTTTGACCTGTTTTATCACTTTTACGCGAACACTTTTTCAAGCCAGAAAATCTTATCATTAATCTCATCCGTAATAAGTGCCCCTAGATTCCAGTCACGGTCTGATTTAGTTTCACCGTATCACAATCAGATCCATTTGCTTTCCGACAGCAATTGGCAATCGGTTTTAACTGAATCGAACGCGTAACAAAGCGTTAAACCAGATGTTGTAACACTTCACTTAACACACAATGAATTGTGTAAGCAGCCATTATACATGTATGTACTTATTAGCTGGAATACATATTTTGAGTGCAATGGAAAATCAACCATAAATTATAGTGCATATGATATTATGTTTACCAGCAGAAAAGTTCGTAAATGTGTTTAAAACATGACATGAACAAGTCACTTCATACTTAAATACTATAAAACTTCCATCCACACTCATGCTAGGTCAATTAGCACTATTTAAGAATATTTTGTGCCTTATAACTGGTATATTATTATAAGCCCTGATCTGAAGCTTCTGGAGCCTATGTAAGCATGTGGAACAAATAATAACTTTGGTGCATACGGACATTATGTCTACCTGCCAAAGGACCATAACAGTTTTGTTTTAATTAACATGCCACTTTAAACATAAATACCCCAACCTACAATCCAGGCCTGTGATGAACACATTTGTTGAATACTATTTAACAACTAAATATATATTATAAACATATATCCAATCATTCACAATTCTTTTATGCATATAACAGCAACATATTTTACACCTAATTGTCGAAACACCACTGTTAGTGTATTCTATTTAAATAGTCACTGCTTTCTGTACTTTGTTTCTGCATTCATACTGCTTCATGATTGCTTTACTTTTCTTCTTCCTGAAACGTTGCTGCAAATGATAATAACACAAAAATGCGAAACGAAATCAGAATAATAGTGAAAAGAACAAGTAGGTTTCTATTATCAATATACCCAGTGTATATCATATCTGGTGGAAATGTAGATCCAATTACCAAAAGCTTCAAACGATCGAGACAATTATACACAACATAAGCGGCAGTGCTTAAAGTATGATGTTTGCAAATATAGTGCTTCCAAAACCATAAGCAAATGCAGTGTTTATGAATTTCTTTGCTATGATAGATAACACCAATTACTTATTAAGGACAGACTTGTGATATGTGTCAAGACAGAAGTCGTTTGACCAAAGCAAACTGTCAAACTCGGACTTAGAAACTCCTTTGGTTTTTCGCAGGATTGCATGTAATTAGTTGTAAATACCCGGTCTCTCAAGAAACGAAAAATAATAAGAGTTGATGTTTTAATATGTTCAAGAGTAAAAACATTAAATTCAAAATATCGGTAAAACTGTTTACTCACTATCTTATTTTCTTTTTTATACAAGCAAGAAAGGCAATAGGATCAATAAATTTGTTGAAAACCCATTTGGACATTTTCCAATCCACTAATATTTTATTTAACTGATAAACCAGTTTAACGTTATGGTTCGAAATCGTGGGCTATAAATTTTCGGCTACAATTGAATCTGTACACGTCGAATTTTATAAAAAGAATCTAACTGTAATTGCCTCGACATGCATAGCTATGGTAGTGGTGGTTTTAATGATTTCTACACTTTAATGTCTAATCAAAGCTATGAGCCAATTAAAAGATGTTAATTTACACAAGCTACCAGATAAAGGAGAATATAAAAAGCCAAATAAAATAGCACATACTAACTCTCATTGGCACAGATGGTAGAGATGGATTGCTAATCAAGATCTCTAGGGTACGGTTCCTGCAAAGGACAAGATTTTTAATGTTTACATCGATTACAGTTTATCCTTTACTTTCTTTTCTTAAGGGCTAGCTTCTATAAGCCTTCGAAAGGTACCGAAAATCACGTTTCCTTAAATAATTTTAAAACCATAAACTGTTCGAAAATGTCATGAAAAAAAGGAAGGCAATGTGTCTGTGATGGTTGTTATGGCTTTAAAAATAAGATTTTATAGCAATATAATAGAGAAACAGAACTAATCAGACAATCTTATGGACAGTACTGATACTTTTACAAACATATCTCCACACGACATATGATATTCCCTTGGGTGTCCAAGAGATGAATTATTTCAAGGGTATTCCTCATTTAATAAATAAGAAGAAAAAATTGATTGGCAAGTAAGTGTGTGTTTTTCTTTGTTAGGTATTTACCTTCATATAACTGTATGTTTCGTATTATTGCCACAGTATTCCTTTTACACACCAGCTAATTACTGTTACTTGGTGTACTACGGTTAAGTTATAGGCTGTTTTTTGTGATTGCGTATAAAATAATCCCTGCATAATGTGGGTTTGAGCTTAAGGTTATACAGAAAAGGAATCAATCAAACGATAAGATATGAGATACCAACCCTCAGGATGACCTATTTTAACCCAAACTCGCCAAGGCTGGTTTTCGTCAAAACAGTTCCCCATGGTTGTGATCTTACGACTTCACAATCATATGATAGATTCTATTTATTAGAAATGCCAGCTGCATTAACCTCTACATGTGACAAGAGCTATTGCATTATAGCCAAGTCTACCCGATTTTATCAGCAAAATATTAAACATTTTAATAAGGCTCTATGTATTTTGGGATATTACCAAATGTAGTGTTTTATATTTATTTAAACTAATTTGGGTAAATGAGGCAATGTTTCCAATTTAGCGAATGTATTTTAGTATTATGCTCCCATTTCATCATTAACCGACTTCAGCGTATCTTTCAAAATGGTATTTCCTGGCTGTTAATGTCTGGAAAAAAAGTGGAAATAACTTGCATTAAAAGTTCTGTTAAGGGCGTATTAGGACGAGGATACGAAGTTTGTTTGATACCTTTACGGATGACAAACATTTGTCCTAAGTACCTTACAGGTTTATACGTGGAATCTAAAAATGTGCATAATTTCTTATGTTAAAACACAATAAAAACCAAACACGTTATCGTGCTAAAATAGCTCTTAAGGGACTAAAATGTTTAGGGGTTTTGACGTGCGCCTGCAGTTACAGGGACTTTACAATTTTACGAAGAGCTTTGTGATTTGAACTGATAGTAGTTATATCAATTTTAACTGGATGTTAGCAAACTGACTGCTCGCTTTTTTTAATAAGACGTTTCTATTTAAGTTACTATTACTTTACACTAATGAAAGATTAAGTACATATGCTGAACGAGTGTGTTAGCAATTATGGTTTTATTTTTTCGCTTTGTACATTAAACAAGGTAATACACATGTCACATGTTTTATATTCAACATATCTTCAAATGAAGGTATTAAAGAAAATGTTAATACAAGCAATCATATAATTAAACACAATAGTAGATGTTAAACAACTGGAAGAGATTCAATGACCAAGGTATTGTATTACTAACACGGATTATTGAACTCGAGTATGGGTTAGTTATATTGACTTAGACATGTGCATGTAATCTATGTTGTCATTTAATTCATCCTATAAGGATTGTTACGTGTATTTTCATTTGATGGACATTGGACTTTGGTTCCTCAATTACATCTCCTCATGAACAGAATGCTACAACCATTTACTCTTCTCTAGTCATTTTTTTCTTGATTCAAAAAGTTAATTTCATTAACTATTAATGTTTTTGTAAGTCTTCTAATCAAAATAATACCTATCTCTCTTCTAAACACAATGTGGATATTATTTTTCAATGACGTCACTACTTTTGTCATAACTTGTCAAACAAAACGTCAGCGCTTGGACACTTATTCAAATGGATCGATTTTCTTTTCATTGCTTGCATTCGAGAAACCCACCAGGAAGTGCGAGGTTAGAGCTCTGTAAAACCGGTTTAAGCACCCCAGTCGGTCCATGTTGCCGACTGACCGTTCCAAGGCGGTAACTGTCGGGTTTGCTCTTATTGTTAAATGACTCATCACGGATTTGTTTTCACTTTTACATTTGGCGTGCTTGTGAATACATTGGTCCTGTGTCTTTTCAATTTTTGTATATGTTGCAATGCTCGTAGGACTTTCTCTTATATATTTTTATTATATTTCAACGTTGGTGAAGCTTTAATGAATACACAATTTATCAAGTGTATTAAGAATGAACAGTATTGTAAACCCTTTTGAGCCAAAGATTATATTTTTACTAACACAATCGCCAAAATACACAAAGTACAATGAGCATTGCAATATATACTAGAATTTGAAAAGACGCAAGACAAAGGTATTCACATGCAAGCCAAATGTAAAAGTGAGAACAAATCCGTGACGACTCTTTAAATAAAGCAAACCCAGTAGTTACCGCCTTGGAACAAAGTCAGTGAAATTAAATACCGTTTGAATAGGCAAATAAGAAAAGGTCCTATAATAGGTAAATAAGAAAAGGTCCTATCAAAATTTTCACAGATATTTAAATTTTATCTACCTGCAGACCAAGGCAGACAAGGTAAATGTAAATGTGACAAAAAACACAGAGACGAGACATAACACACAAAAAGAAAAACCATCAGTTACCGCCTTGGAACGGTCAGTCGGCAAAATGGCCAACTGGGGTGCTTAAACCTGGCTTGTGGAGCGCTCCAACCTCGCACTTCCTGACGGTTTTTCTATCAAACAAACATTGTAAATAAAAGTATCCCGTCAAAGTGACACAACTAACAATAAGCACCTGCATCGGGAGTTAAAACAGATATAATGAACATATGTACAGTATTTACAGTAGATAAAAGCCTCGGCAACCAAAAAATTCCAAATGAGAGAGTAGTTTAAAATAAAATAAAGCAGTACAAGCGCTGATATATTATAAGAACCATATAACGACGTCATAAATGCCATGACGTCATATGCCAAAAGTGTCAAAAGTGAAATGTAAACAATATGGAAGAAACAATAGAATTTTAGAAAATCAACAAAATAAAACGTAGTATTGTTTAGAGTTAATCGTTTAAAAAACATATTATAAACGCCGAGGATTTATCCGCAGTTGACATATTATATATGATAAAGATTAAAAAAAATCCCGATGTTATACCTACTGTGCAATCTCACGTAAAGGGTATGGAGACTGCTCAAGTTGTTCCACCTATATAGGGCACGACTGGAGAGATGAAGAGACAAGAAATCCAACAGTGACTGTCCAATTATGGCTTTAAGTCACTGTTTTCATATAGTCTCAACGACCTGTCCGGTCATCGTGTAATTTAAAAGCAATGCAAGTTCTTGACTGTAAAAGGGTCAATTGCAAGCAATGCAGTACATCGAAGTATTCCCGGGTTGTAACCGTCTGCAATACATTTTCTGATAAGTTTTGTAAAGTGGTCAGAAAAGTTATTGAGACCCTTGATCTTCTTTAACTTGTATAAAACATTTCCATAAAATGCAGGATGGCTTATGCCTTTCTGCATAAGTGTTTTCATACTGCTATTATACTTAGAAGCAATAAAATCATTGCGGTGAAAGAATTTTGAAAACGCCTTTCTTAATTTATGAAAACGAAAGCCTTGCTGTAACAGTTTAGAAGAAATAAACAGGTTTCTAGCATTGAAATCTTCTACTTTAGTACAAACTCGTGCAAACCTTGTAAGTTGTGATATGTAAATACCATAGGAGGTAGCACGAGGTGAATCACCATCAAGGTATGGATAATTCACAATACTAAAGTTGAAATCATCTCTCTTGTCATAGATTTTAGTAGAGACGTTGTCATTGGAAATATTGATCTCAATGTCTAGAAATGCTGCATTTAAATGTCAGTTATTTGCTTTATTAAGGGTAAGTTCTGAAGGGTAAATCAGATGGATCATTTCAGAAAAGAAAGGATTATCTATAGTTAGAATATCGTCAAGATAGCGTGACGTTAAATTGAAAGCCTCTATAATGTGGCTTTGGTTTGAAGGGGATAAAGTTAACATGAAATCACGTTCAAAGCAGTATAAAAACAAATCTGCAATTAATGGTGCACAGTTGGTTCCCATAGGGATACCAATTACTTGTCTAAATAAAGTGTCACCGCATTTTATGTAAATATTGTCTAATAGAAAACGTAAAGCTTCACAAACATCCGTGCAAGTCCACATAGTAAACTTTTCTAAGAATGTGTTGGTAAAAAAAGCATTACTTTCATGACATGCAATATATAGACGTTGCTCTCGAGCAAATGTTTTCTCAATAAGAGCAATCAATTTGGTCTTAATTAAATCATGAGGTAAAGAAGTGTACAGCGTAGAGAAATCGTAAGTATTAACTGCAGAGCAATGAAAGTTTAAAGTACGAAACTTGTCTAAGACTTCTGAAGAATTTTTAATAGACCAAAAAATGTTAATTCCTGAATTTTCATACACTTTTTCACAATATTTAACAACGTGATTGCGAACGGCTGTAAGGCAAGACGTAAGTAGTTTAGATATGTGAGTGAATTACTTCAGATATTTATAGACTAAGGCAGACAGCGTAGATGTGAAAGTGACAAAACACAGAAACGAGACATAACGTACAAAAGGAAAACCCCGCAATGACCACTTTGGAACGGTCTGTCGGTAAAAGGACCGACTGGTGTGCTCTAAGCTGGTTTGTGGAGAGCTCCAACCTCGCACTTCTTGGTGGTTTTTCTCCAAAGGAAGAACACATATTAAACATATAACCACAATATTTGAGTTTTACATTATGTACAAATTAAGTAATACATAAAGACAGGACAAACACATGTTCTGAGAACATGCAATTGGACCAAGTAGGAAGCTTAAACCTGGTTTGTGGAGCGCTTCAAACTCGCACTTCCTGAAAGGGTTTCTTACAAACAAAAAGTTTAAATAATAAAAATATCTCATCACAGTGAGACAGTAGCCAGCACCTACATCAGGAGTTAAAGAAAATAACACGCATTATAATCAACTGTCATCATATTTACAGTAAGTGCAGGAGATAAAAGCCTCGACAACTTTAGAGTTCCAAACGAGAGAGTGGTTTGAAATAAAACAGTCCAAGAGATGACTTATAATAAGAACAATATAGAGATAATAGATAATGAAATCCAAATGTTTTGTAATGTGTTTGCCATCTGAGCCGCTTTGATATTTATCATGTCTAGCCGTGTCTTGAGCCAGTATTTGTAAGTAGGCCAAAAGTTAGGTTATACTGTTTCACCGTAATAAACCCTGACATGGAAAATAAATAATTAACAAGAAATTAATATATAGCTATCAAACAATACAGTTAGAATCTGTAGAACTGATTCTCAAATAACCTTCGTAATTGACAGTTCTTAACATTGGCTATTTGGAATTAAAATGTCTGAAGACATTTATTAGTTAATTTACTGAGCTTTAATATTTGCGAATTAACAATACATTTAAAGTGATTTACCTAGTGCAATATCTTATGTTTTATTTTCTACCCCTTCACTCTGCTTGCAAGAATTAGTACTAAGGTTAAAGAATCCCACCTCAGAAACCAGCATAATCCAAATGGCATTTATATTTCATTAAATAAGAAGGTAATTTACGAAATTGTTCGCCAAAATATGTAACTTACAGCTATAACGACAGTGTAAAATACAGAAATGCAAATTAGCATAAGCAATACATCATATAACGAAAGAAAGATTGTAAATAAGACCATTCACTCGGTGATCTCAACAAGGTTTCTTGTCAACTTAAATAACCTTCTTTATTCTACCTAGAAATACATCACCGTTTTACCTTGCCTTCAATCGACTTTTATGCTTTATGTTTTGTGTTTGGTATTGTCATTGCTTTAAATGCAATACTAACTCCATTGTAACAACGCAACCATTAGAAAACTACTCAAAACAAGAACTTTATGTACAGAGATTGGCGAAAACTAGCGATTGACTTAAGGTTGGTGTTCGAAAGTTTATATCAAATTCAAGTAACAATATCTTACCACTGCTAGAAAACAAACTGAACCTCGCGTAAGATATTGCTCGAGACGAATAACAGCGACTGGAAATTTTCCACTAACAGGTGTTTTTTTACTATCCGGTTCGTGTTCTTTCAAAATCGACTCGAACATTTATACAACATCTCGCATTTGTTTCATATGCTCATAACCTTATTAAAGTTACCAAAGGTATCACTCATCGCTTCCGTAATTAACTGTTCGAGAATCAAGTTACGGTCTATTAGAATGTTTGTTGTGTCTTTTTCATTTTTATTTACGCTAAAACAGCTTATATCTATATTTTTAGCAAACGATGGACAGGTAGGTAATAGTTTTAAACTAAGACACATAAATTGGTCTGTGGGATGCACTGCACGACTCTCATGCACGTGGAAAGTGGTACTGTATAGTAAAGCCAAATATACTTAACATAAAAGTGTTGATTGTGACTAGAAATGTCATTGTTGATTGTTACTAGGCATGTCTTAACAAAAGATTAAGTTCGGCCAACAAAAGTAAAATACGTCTACTTACAGTGCCTACAATAAATGTGTATAAAACATTGCATGTGACATTAGTCATGTGCTTTTACTTACAATGAATGTGTATAAAAACAGTGCATGTGACATTAGGCCTGTACTTTTACCTACAATGAATGTGTATAAAACAGTGCATGTGACATTAGGTCTGTACTTTTACCTACAATGAATGTGTATAAAACAATGTATGTGACATTAAGCCTGTACTTTTACCTACATTGAATGTGTAAAAAACAGTGCATGTGACATTAGGCCTGTACTTTTACCTACAATGAATGTGTATAAAACAATGCATGTGACATTAGGTTTGTGCTTTTACTTACAATGAATGTGTATAAAACAGTGCATGCGACATTAGGCCTGTACTTTTACTTACAATGAATGTGTATAAAACAGTGCATGTGACATTAGTCCTGTGCTTTTACCTACAATGAATGTTTATAAAACAGTGTAAGAGACATTTGTAATACAACCCCGCCTTTAGATGAACCAGTCTGTATTACATGAAGTCCAAAGATTCCACACATTATGATGTAATCAATCGTAAAATATATTTATAACATATATTTTCACTACTACGGTTGTCACTTTATTTTTAATGCAGTAAAGTTGTAAATCGCGACATAACGTTTAAACTTCTTATTATTGACAATTCCGACATTAATCAAAGTAAGTTTAATCTCAGCACCAGAGCTAAAAGTCGTTTACCTTCTTATACCAACACAGAACGTTGTATTGATTGATGCCGCTTTGATTGATGCTATGTTTGAAATCTATTTTTGTCTATAAGGGATTTTCCAGTGTAATATGTAATGAAAGATACCCATTTGACAGACAAACGGACTAACGGACACAAACTTGAGACATTTTCCAAGTCAAGATCGTCTTACAGGGTGATTTGGTGTCAGGATATCGTTTAGAAATGTAGTTTTATGTTATATCCATTATTTGTCTTAAAGCATTGCTGTAAACAAATGAAGATAAAAGAACATTTCAACTTGTCTAACAATGAAAAGGTTTCGAACAGCACTTACTTGTATAATTGTGTAGATGTATATAGTCACTGAGCTGGCTATTTATTATTTCTTCCAAGATGAAAAACAGTAAAACACTACTGAAAACAATAATAATACAGTAGCAGCTTAAACAATCTCTTTGTATATAATAACTTACATGTCAGAAAAATTTCCTTGGGAATAAGGAATACAGTTATGACATCCCGCTAAGTTCATAAAAAGTAAAAGGAACCGTCTCTAACGAGAAACAAGCCCATGACTGCACTTCCATAATGGTTCAAAATGCCGACATTTGTTTGCATGGTAGTTAGATGTAATAGTATGCCTTAATTGTAATTATAATAGGGTGTATTCTTTCAAGGTCAAATAAAACGATTATAGTTTTGGCATTTTTGTTCCCTTTAGAGTAAAAATATAGGAAGACATATTTTCACCATATTTTAAGCTTTCTATATTCAAAGCTGACATGATATAAATGTAGTGAAGTAATAGACTGACAAATAAATCTAGCAGGTCACGTAGGACGCAGGTCACGTGGGCCGAAGGGTCAAAATTAACGTCATCACAAGGGACAAAAGCGTGTTCGGATTGACACGGACCTGTATATCTGCTCACTTTTAAACCTCCAAAATCATCGCAAAACATTGGGTTACAAAAGTAAGAGTTAACACACTGTTTTTCTTACCTAATGACAAGAAAATGGAATTTTCAACAAAAAAAATCATTTTATTTGACCTTTAACCAGCTTAAAAATGGTAAAGCATTATCGCTTCTACATGAAATGGTCGAAATACTTAAATATACGTTTATGATAAAAGTAAAAATTGTATTGTCTATTGTTGAGGAAATTCATTGCAAAACTGTCAAAGGTTTAAGTATGTAGATGAAATAGGCATTTGTGCTGTAACATTGATTGCGTAATGCGTTTTTAAGTTTTGCTTTGGCTTGTCATAACAGAACAGAAGCAGTAAAAACCCATAGAGAATAATTTTATACGAAGACACTCTCGTGTCTCAATAGACTCGCACATGGTTTAAGAGTCATAAATCGGAACTAACGAGTTCTTAGAGAATATGCGAGACGTGCACCGTATATAGAAATTGCCAGTGATCGCATCGAGTATATGAGATTGCCTTTCAACCTTACTACAATTGGCGCGAGCATTTATGGCAGGGCGTTGCAACCTTCGAGGAAAACATTTCAAGACTTAATGCGACTGAGGCAACCGGCCTATGTTTGCCACAAGCTAGCAAACCCATTTTATATGACTGCATCCATTGGGGAAATAGTGTAACTTCTAAAAAGAGAAACTCTTCAATCAATAATTTACGGAAAATGTTGATCACCACTTTTATTTATTGTTAGGTACTTTGTGTATCTGATTGCATAGCAAATTTATCTTTACAACATATATTTGGTTAGTTCAACAATACATTACAATATAGTGTATCATTTTACAAATTCAATATAATAGTGTGAAAGGCGGACTGACAAGGGGCGTTTAACGAGGACCAATATATCACTAAGATAACCTTCATGAAAGGCCATTTCTGCTATGTAGTTTATGTTGTACAGCTATTTTCGGAACACGTCTGGTATTTCCTAGGAGATTCGTTAAATTGATATTATGACGTCACAGGTGGAACATTGCGAGTAAAACTATTGTGGATTCTGTAGATTTACTGAAAGAAGCGACATTTGCCAAGTATCAGGATCGCGTTACGTCAGTATTATCATACTGATTACCTATGAGATGTTTCATATGATTAAACTGGCATCAAAAGAAGTGGTAGACTATCTATATGATAGCCAAATGAGACTGGGTGAATGGAAACTGCTCCCAGTGGCTAAGACTGGATATGAATGAGCAGATGTGTATCACGGGGGATATTATTATTCATCAATCTCCATTCAGGAAAGACCTATTTTTCGATAAATCGCTGGGGATATTGTAATCCACCGCTCTCAATACAGAAAATACCTATTTTGACGCTAGTACTTTTTTGTTGCAATGTCCATTTCGTAATCACACTCATAAATGGTGCCTACACAAAAAAAAATGTATGTTCTTATTTTAAATCAGTCTACAGTCATCTGCCGTAAGCAATGTTATGTACCATTTTCATATTTAATTACTCAAGGGTCAACCAGTTTGTACATCATTAAGGGCTTTGGCATAAATAGACAAGCCAAATGATAAGAAGCAGACACAATCTAACTTGAATTTACGGAAAATAAACTACGATTTACTGGTAAGAAATGCTTAGAAAATAATATCACACAATTTGTTCACTGTAAATGTGGCATGTTTTATTGCTAGTGAAAGGGTGGAAAATTGCGATCATACTATATTGAGCATTATTGCGTATCATACTTAACTTAGTTTTATTGCGTATCATACTAAATTGAGTATTATTGCGTATTATACTAAACTGAGTATTATTGCGTAATCCAAAACATTAATTATATTTTACTCTTTAGACTGGATAAAAGCTAACTTCTTATCGATCAATGGCGATGTTGAGAAATCTGTGTATACCATAAATGACTGAAAAGAACAACTGTCTAAACTGAAAATATAACATCACTTCCAGTTGATTGCATTTGATTATTCAATTTATGCCTGGTGCAGTACTTTTGTCACGAACATGTGTATTTGCGGTTAATTGTATTCATGGTTGTGTAAGCTAAACATTAAATATAATCTAACAATAGTTTAAAATATGAGAAGAATTTATGAAGCAGACACAGTTGCTTTCACAGGTTAAGATTGCAATACAATCTAGTATAAAAGTGAAAAAATACAGTTCAAAGGAGATATTGCACATATTACATAATCTATAGATGTGTTTATGGGACGTTCAAAATCGAATTACCACTAGAACTCTATGTAATGACAAAAATCTATTGACTAAATCAGACTGTCCAATCAAGACACTGACCGGCAGGCATAACATCCAATCAGTCCAATGACTTAGCAGAATCTCTTGGTTCCGTAAGGGTGGGGTAGTGTCACGGGATATATCGGGTGAGACATTATGTCTGATAACTTGTTATCCATTTAAATGCAATCTGATGCAGTAATTTTGTCAATAAGTACCTGAAATACACAACAACGTAAATACTTAAGTTATATTTCTGTACAATACATGGACAAGTGATTCATTTTCGCCTAAAAAAGTGAATGTTTACATTTTATGAAAGAGTTATGACTTTTCCTCTAGGTGTCTCATCGGATCGAAGCAAGATAAGCAAACGAGTATTTTTTGAGACCAAAAACATTTAATCTTGTATTCAATGTTTCAATATATTTTATGATGTATAAATAATTCATCTGTTTGTTCTTTCTCTTTAAAATATTTAATGTGCGACAAGAGTTATTAAAGGTCTTACACAGGTTTATTTATTCCAACCATGTGTCTGCTGGAAAAGAATGACATAATCCGCCAAGACCCGGTCAGGAGATTATGGAATTCATCTGTCTGACGTGACCTGATAACAAAGATTGCCAGTGTATACATCTTGGACAAAGCTTTAGGTGGGATTGTCACAATAGCTCATGCGAAGGGGAAGTCTAATTGGGTGTGGTAACATGACAAATAGCACATTATTTTTTTTTTAGTGATCACCGTCTAGTCTTACGTGAAGATTGGGGGAGGATGAATAAAATAAGGATAATAATGCGAACTATGTATTAAGAAAGCCTCATCAGTTCCCATGTTCGATTGTGAAGGACCTTCCACCAATGTTTGAAATACGAACATGAGTACAAGCTGTGCATGTAAGTAAGACATATAGGATTCGGAAATCGGTACTATTGTAGTAAAAGTTATATTTCTTTTTAAGCACTGTAAACACTCGTGAACGTTTGTAATAAATGAAATAATATCATTCAAACAAATGTAGCAAATTTCATTAGCAAAAGCACTAGCAATATCTTCTTTGGTCTCATTCAAACAACCTACTAAGCATCGTTGAACATGTCTGTGTTTTTCTCTGTGTGTCTCTCTATCTCTGTGCCTCTGTCTGTCTGTCTGTCTGTTTGTCTCTCTCTCTTTGTCTCTCTCTGTCTCCGTGTCTTTGTGTGTATCACTCTCTGTCTCTGTGTCTCTGTGTGTGTCTCTCTCTATCTCTGTGTCTCTGTGTGTGTCTCTCTCTGTCTCTGTGTCTCTGTGTGTGTCTCTCTCTGTCTCTGTGTCTCTGTGTGTGTCTCTCTCTGTCTCTGTGTGTGTCTCTCTCTGTCTCTGAGTCTTTGTGTGTGTCTCTCTATGTCTCTGAGTCTCTTTGTGTGTGTCTCTCTCTGTCTCTGAGACTCTGTGTGTATCACTCTGTCTCTGTGTCTCTGTGTGTATCACTCTCTGTCTCTGTGTCTCTGTGTGTATCACTCTCTGTGTCTGTGTCTCTGTGTGTGTCTCTCTCTGTCTCTGTGTCTATGTGTGTATCACTCTCTGTCTCTGTGTCTCTGTGTGTGTCTCTCTCTGTCTCTGTGTCTCTGTGTGTGTCTCTCTCTGTCTCTGTGTCTCTGTGTGTGTCACTCTCTGTCTCTGAGTCTTTGTGTGTGTCTCTCTCTGTCTCTGTGTCTCTGTGTGTGTCTCTCTCTGTCTCTGAGTCTCTTTGTGTGTGTCTCTCTGTCTCTGTGTGTGTGTGTCTCTCTGTCTCTGTGTGTGTGTCTCTCTCTGTCTGTTTCTGTATCTCTATGTGTGTCTCCAGCAATGCAGCACTCCAAAAATTCGCAGACTGTTATCATCATCAATGAATTTTCGGATAAGTTTTCTTATTTTCCTTCAGTAAGTGTTATTGGGCCGTATATTTTTTATCGCTTGAATCGTATTTTTATAGTCAGCCAATTGTCTCTTGGGGAGTCGAAATGTCGAGATACACTTATTTCTTGCGTGGGTCAATAATATCAATAATGTCAGATCAGTTGTTTCATTGTAAGGCCGTTTCCTTTGGGTAGCCAGTAAATTAACTATTTTGCTATATAAGTCAAAACAATTTATTGCTGCCACTATTCACGGGGTTTAAGATAAAAGTATGAACGAGCAAGTGTGTCTGTGCTGAAACAATTGCTTTATCAATCTAGTTTTATCTGCAGTGTCTATAGTGTACGTTTTATTATAGTTGGCGTTGTTGCATTATGCGTTCACCTTGACATGTATCGCAATAAAAAAAAATATAAACATTTTATTGCAATTCTGACTATGTATGGGTGGGATGTCTCAGTGATCCCTTATCTCGATGATAAGAAAACCTTATTTATCATCTTGACACATTTATCCTAGCTATAAAGTTTAAAATAGTGCACCTGATCATATTGATCTCTTATTGACCTAACAAGTACAATGTAACAATCGTTTTCTTGGAAAGATACATAATTACGTCACTATTTTCTTTTAAATGGCGTCATAGCCTCAACCTTAGAATGTCATCACATGGACTGTTTTGTCCCAAACTACTCGGTTTTATTTTTACTTCTTGCATTTGAGAAAACCCTTAGACGGTGCAAGGATAGTGCTCTGTAAAACCGCTTTAAATAACCCAGTCGATCCTTTTTTGCCGACTGACCGTTCTAAGGCAATAGCTGTAGTTTGTCTTCCATTTTAATTACTATCCCTTCGCCGTTAAGTTGTAGATTTTACATTTAACTGTCATGTAATGCCGTCCTGTGTCTTATCAAATTTTTCATATATTTTAAAATACTCATAGGATATTGTAATATTATCTTATTTAAAAAGTTGTGCTCTTTTACTCTGTAAGGATATAAAGTGAAATTACAACGACGTCTCTGCATTGGTCTATAGATCATATAAAGAGGATATAGTTTAATATTGTGTCGTTTAACTAGACTATTCATTTTCGCTTGGTTCATTTGTTACTTGCATTTGCTTCCTTTGGTGTATTTGCTAGTATAATTGTTTAATTCTTTTTAATATTCATTAAAAAAAAGTTCCTACATCACACCCTTCTGGTTATGATTAAAGTGCCTTTCGAAATTGAATTATTGTTATTAGAAATATTTTGGAAAAATATTTTTTTCAAAAGCAGAAACGCGAGGAGTTTTGAACATTTTGATTATATGTTTATAACTCCACTTATGTCTTCTCGATCACTTTGATGCTATGGTAACCCACATACTATACACACAGCTCAGCCCTTAACATCACAAATAAAAAACCTGTTATGCATTAAATCATTTGAATAGCATTGATAAAAATTGCGGTAAACATCATCCTGACTTTCAATTATATGTCAACGTAGTGACATCGCATAATGACGCTATTTACGTGTTCCATTGTTGAAAACATACCGGGTGATGTTTCTGATAATAAATCGTGATATTATTAAAGACCAAACACGCGAAATTTTAATTATTTTAAAGTTAAGTAGTTTAAAAATGCAGCTTTGAAGAAGATTCGGGAAATGCGTTGGTTTGTTTGAAGGGAAAGAGTACTGCCAATTATGAGTGGTATAAACAATAAAGGCAACATCGGATTTCTACTTACTATAAAGCCAGCTTTTATAGGCATGCTAAACAAACGGCTTGCTAAGGACATTTTCTGTTCGGAATTCTCGCAGAAAACTGTGGTATATGTCTCGAAAAATCATCACTGAACAATTGATAATTATTAGTTCAAGTTATTAGTTAAAGCGGTGGTTATGGGGCTTAAACTAAGAATCAACTTGAGAAAACTGAGGAGGCAAAGGTACAGTATTACGAGAAGAATTGACGCCAACGTCGTTAAAACTGTTAGAGTGTCAACGACGTTAGAATGGGTATTTGGATAGTTGTATATACGATAATGTTGCTGTTTTTGAAATTTGCCCATGAATTAATGGAGGGACACACTCAGGGTCGTTTAATCATTTGTGATGCTGGTATTCAAAAAATAATTACTTAATTGACGGTTCTGGAACTTGTATAAATATAAAGTAATCACAAAACCGTCTGTAATCATTACATTGCTAGCAAATACATGACATGAATCAAACATACATAGTAATTTATTACTTGCACCTGACACAAACACATCATGTAATAATGACAATGAACATGAATAGAAGAGACGAGAAGACATCTTCTGATTATTACAATACATATACACTATTTATACCCTTCAATCTTGAACTTACACTAGACAAATTAAACTTTACTTTTCTCAAATTATGTTGAACGAGCAGTTACCGGGTAAACCAGTGTTAACGGGAATTTAAAGTAGCTCTAACGAAACTAATCCTTATCGAAATAATTTCAGCGTTAAGCGGATCAAACTCTTAATCCATCATATAATCCATGCATATGTGTTTTAAAACCGCCACTTCTATGTGCAGTTTTTGCTTCGTATCCAGTAGAAAACCAAAATGAACACATGTCAATTCTGTTAGGAAGTCATTTATCTAAGTATTGAGGGAGTGCAGTTTGTGTGACTTTAATTATTTACCACCAATGTGCATATGGATTGAAACGCTATCATAGAGCTATTGAGGGAGCGCAGTTTGTGTGACTTTAATTATTTACCACCAATGTGCATAAGGATTGAAACGCTATCATGGAGCTATTGAGGGAGCGCAGTTTGTGTGAATTTAATTATTTACCACCAATGTGCATATGGATTGATGTTTATCAATGCTATTCAGATGATTTAATGCATAACAGGTTTTTCATTTGTGATGTTAAGGGCTGAGCTGTGTGTATAGTATGTGGGTTACCATAGCATCAAAGTGATCGAGAACACATAAGTGGAGTTATAAACATATTATCAACATGTTCAAAACTCCTCGCGTTTCTGCTTTTGAAAAAAGTATTTTTCCAAAATATTTCCAATAACAATAATTCAATTTCGAAAGGCACTTTAATCATAACCAGAAGGGTGTGATGTAGGAACTTTTTTTAATGAATATTAAAAAGAATTAAACGATTATACTAGCAAATACACCAAAGGAAGCAAATGCAAGTAACAAATGAACCAAGCGAAAATGAATAGTCTAGTTAAACAACAACAATATTAAACTATATCCTCTTTATATGATCTATAGACCAATGCAGAGAAGTCGTTGTGATTTCACTGTATATCCTTACAGAGTAAAAGAGCACAACTTTTTAAATAAGATAATATTACAATATCCTATGAGTATTTTAAAATATATGAAAAATTTGATAAGACACAGGACGGGATTACATGACAGTTAAATGTAAAATCTACAACTTAACGGCGAAGGGATAGTAATTAAAATGGAAGACAAACTACAGCTATTGCCTTAGAACGGTCAGTCGGCAGAAAAGGATCGACTGGGTTATTTAAAGCGGTTTTACAGAGCACTATCCTTGCACTGTCTAAGGGTTTTCTCAAATGCAAGAAGTAAAAATAAAGCCGAGTAGTTTGGGACAAAACAGTCCATGTGATGACATTCTAAGGTTGAGGCTATGACGCCATTTAAAAGAAAATAGTGACGTAATTATGTATCTTTCCAAGAAAACGATTGTTACATTGTACTTGTTAGGTCAATAAGAGATCAATATGATCAGGTGCACCATTTTAAACTTTATACCTAGGATAAATGTGTCAAGATGATAAATAAGGTTTTCTTATCATCGAGATAAGGGATCACTGAGACATTCCACCCATACATAGTCAGAATTGCAATAAAATGTTCATAATTTTTATTTTTACTTTTATTGCGAAACATGTCAAGGTCAACGCATAATGCAATAACGCCAACTATAATCAAACGTACACTATAGACACTGCAGATAAAACTAGATTGATAAAGCAATTGTTTCAGCGCAGACAAACTTGCTTGTTCATACTTTTATCTTTAACCCCGTGAATAGTGGCAGCAATAAATTGTTTTGACATATCGCAAAATAGCCAATTTACTGCCTACCCAAAGGAAACGGCCTTACAATAAAACAACTGATCTGACATTATTGATATTATTGACCCACGCAAGAAATAAGTGTATCTCGACATTTCGACTCCCCAAGAGACAATTGGCTGACTATAAAAATACGATTCAAGCGATAAAAAATATAAGGCCCCAATAACACTTACTGAAGGAAAATAAGAAAACTTATCCGAAAATTCATTGATGATGATAGCAGTCTGCGAATTTTTGGAGTGCTGCATTGCTGGAGACACACATAGAGATACAGAGACAGAGAGAGAGACACACAGAGAGACATAGAGAGAGACACACACACAGAGACAATGTGACAGAGAGACACACACAGACACACACAGAGACAGGGAGAGACACACATAGAGACAAAGAGACAGAGAGAGACACACACAGAGAGACACAGAGACAGAGAGACACACACAGAGACACAGAGACAGAGAGAGACACACACAGAGACACAGAGACAGACAGAGATACACACAAAGACACGAAGACAGTGAGAAAGAGAGAGATAGGGAGACAGACAGACAGACAGAGGCACAGAGATAGAGAGACACACAGAGAAAAACACAGACAAGTTCAACGATGCTTATTAGGTTGTTTGAATGAGACCAAAGAAGATATTGCTAGTGCTTTTGCTAATGAACTTTGCTACATTCTTTTGAATGATATTATTTCATTTATTACACACGTTCACGAATGTTTACAGTGCTTAAAAAGAAATATACCTTTACTACAATAGTACCGATTTCCGAATTCTATATGTCATACTTACATGCACAGCTTAAAGTCCTTACTCATGTTCGTATACCAACCATTGGTGGAAGGTCCTTCACAATCGAACATGGGAACTGATGAGGCTTTCTTAATACATAGTTCGCATTATTATCCTTATTTTATTCATCCTCCCCCAATCTTCACGAGAGACTAGACGGTGATCACTAAAAAAAATAATGTGCTATTTGTCATGTTACCACACCCAATTAGACTTCCCCTTCGCATGAGCTATTGTGACAATCCCACCTAAAGTCTTGACCAAGATGTATACACTGGCAATCTTTGTTATCAGGTCACGTCAGACAGATGAATTCCATAATCTCATTCCTGACCGGGTCTTGGCGGATTATGTCATTCTTTTCCAGCAGACACATGGTTGGAATAAATAAACCCGTGTAAGACTTTTAATAACTCTTGTCGCACATTTTATATTTTAAAGAGAAAGAACAAACAGATGAATCATTTATACGTCATAAAATATATTAAAACATTGAATACAAGATAAGATTTTTTTTGGTCTCAAAAAATACTCGTTTGCTTATCTTGCATCGATCCGATGAGACACCTAGAGGAAAAGTCATAACTCTTTCATAAATGGCAAACATTCACTTTTTTAGGCGAAAGAAACTCACTTGTCCATGTATTGAACAGAAATAGGTATTTACGTCGTTGTGTATTTCAGGTACTTATTGACAAAATCACTGCATCAGATTGCATTTAAATGGATAACAAATTATCAGACACCCGATAGATCCCGTGACACTACCCCACCCTTACGGAACCAAGCGATTCTGATAAGTCATTGGATTGACTTGATGGTATGCCTGCCAGTCAGTGTCTTGATTGGACAGTCTGATTTAGTCAATAGATTTTTGTCATTACATAGAGTTCCCTGAAAGTAGTTATTCGATTTTGAACGTTCCATAAACACATCCATTGATTATGTAATATGTGCAATGTCTCCTTTGAATTGTATTTTTTCACTTTTATACTAGATTGTATTGCAATCTCTATCTGTGAAAGCAACTGTGTCTTCTCATATTTTAAACTATTGTTAGATTATATTTAATGTTTAGCTTACACAACCATGAATACAATTAACGCAAATACACATTTCGTGAGAAAAGTACTGCAGCGAAAAAATAAATTGAATAATCAAATGCAATCAACTGGAAGTTATGTTATATTTTCAGTTAAGACAGTTATTCTTTTCAGTCATTTATGGTATACTCGGATTTCTCAACATCGCCATTGATCGTTAAGAAGTTTGCTTTTTTCCAGTCTAAAGAGTAAAATATAACTAATCTTTTGGAATACGCAATAATACTAAGTTTAGTGTAATACGCAATAATACTCAGTTTAGTATGATACGCAATAAAACTAAGTTTAGTATGATACGCAATAATGCTCAATATAGTATGATCGCAATTGTCCACCCTTTCACTAGCAATAAACCATGCCACATTTACAGTGAACAAATCGTGTGATATTATTTTCTAAGCTTTTCTTACCAGTAAATCGATTGTGTCTGCTTCTTATCATTTGGCTTGTCTATTTATGCCAAAGCCTTTAATGATGTACAAACTGGTTGACCCTTGAGTAATTAAATATGAAAATGGTACATAAACATTGCTTACGGCAGATGACTGTAGTCTGATTTAAAATAAGAACATACAATTCTTTCTGTGTAGGCACCATTTATAAGCGCGATTACGAAATGGACATTGCAACAAAAAAGTACTAGCGTCAAAATAGGTATTTTCTGAATTGAGAGCGGTGGATTACAATATCCCCAGCGATTTATCGAAAATAGGTCTTTCCTGAATGGAGATTGATGAATAATAATATCCCCCGTTATACATATCTGCTCATTCATATCAAGTCTTAGCCACTGGGAGCAGTTTCCATTCACCCAGTCTCATTTGGCTATCATATAGATAGTCTACCACTTCTTTTGATGCCAGATTAATCATATAAAACATCTCACAGGTAATCAGTATGATAATACTGACGCAACGCGATCCTGATACTTGGCATATGTCGCTTCTTTTAATAAATGCACAGAATCCACAATAGTTTTCTCGCAATGTTCCACGTGTGACGTCATAATATCAATTTAACAAATCTCATAGGAAATACCAGACTTGTTCCTAAAATAGCTGTACAACATAAACTACATAGCAGAAATGGCCTTTCATGAAGGTTTTCATGATATATAGGCCCTCGTTAAACGCCCCTTGTTAGTCCGCCTTTCACACAATTGTATTGACTTTGTAAAATTTATTGTAATGTATTGTTGAACTAACCAAATATATGTTAACATTATATATAAACATAAATTTGCTATGCAATCAGATACACAAAGTACCTAACAATATATAAGTGTAGTGATCAACATTTTCCGTAAATTATTGATTGAAGAGTTTCTCTATTTAGAAGTTACACTCTTTCCTCTATTGATGCAGTCATATAAAATGGGTTTGCTAGCTTGTGGCAAACATGTTGGCTCCACATTTCTCTTGGTCTCTTCCTCTCTACATCGTTAGCATAGACCATTGCGAATGTATTTAACGGTTCAAAATTTTCACACAATTATGCGACCGATAAACACGAATTTATGTGTCCTCTTTCGTCAAAATATTGCTGCCTTTGTATGAACTTTCTCTTATCTCGGTATCCCGGGTCGACAGGGAGTCGCAAGTAACTGTCAATGCAATTGCTTTAAATATTAGACGCCCCTGAATATAGGTCCATGTGATTCCAATAGTTTCACGCATGCTGCTAGCAGTTGCAGTTTATAGGCCGGTTGCCTTAGTCGCATTAAGTCTTGAAATGTTTTCCTCGAAGGTTGCAACGCCTTGCCATAAATGCTCGCGCCAATTGTAGTTAGGTTGAAAGGCAATCGCATAAACTCGATCACTGGCAATTTCTATATACGGTAGCACGTCTCGCATATTCTCTAAGAACTCGCTAGTTCCGATTTATGACTCTTAAACCATGTGCGAGTCTATTGAGACACGAGAGTGTATTCGTATAAAATTATTCTCTTTGTTTTTTACTGCTTCTGTTCTCTGTTATGACAAGCCAAAGAAAAAAGTAAAAACGCATTACGCAATCAATGTTACAGCACAAATGCCTATTCAATCCTTATACTTAAACCTCTGACTGTTTTGCAATAACATTCCGCAACAATAAACAATAAAGATTTTACTTTTATCATAAACGTATATTTAGGTATTTCGACCATTTCATGTAAAAGCGATAGTGCTTTATCATATTTAAGCTGGTTAAAGGTCAAATAAAATGAAAATTATTTTGTTGAAAATTCCATTTTCTTGTCATTAGGTAAGAAAAACAGTGTGCTAACTCTTACTTTTGTAACCCAATATTTTGCGATGATTTTGAAGGTTTAAAAGTGAGCAGATATACTGGTCCGCGTAAATCCGAACACGCTTTTGTCCCTTGTGATGACGTGAATTTTGACCCTTCGGCCCACGTGACCTGCGGCCAACGTGACCTGCTAGATTTATTTGTCAGTCCATTACTGCACTACATTTATATCATGTCAGCTTTGAATATAGGCTGCGATGTTTTTTAGCACTTTATGTGATTACATGTATGTATTATTTAATAATAATTAAAGATTAAAATATGGTGAAAATATGTCTTCTTATATTTTTACTCTTAAGGGAACAAAAATGCCAAAACTATAATCGTTTTATTTGACCTTGAAAGAATACACCCTATTATAATTCCAATTAAGGCATAATATTACATCTTACTAGCATGCAAACAAATGTCGGCATTTTGAACCATTATGGAAGTGCAGTCATGGGCTTGTTTCTCGTTAGAGACGATTCCTTTTACTTTTAATAAACTTAGCGGGATGTCATAGCTGAATTCCTTATTCCCAAGGAATTTTTCTGACATGTAAGTTATTATATAGAAAGAGATTGTTTAAGCTGCTACTGTATTGTTATTGTTTTCGGTAGTGTTTTACTTGTTTTTCATCTTGGAAGAAATAATAAATAGCCAGCTCCGTGACTATATACATCTACACAATTATAAAAGTAAATGCTGTTCAAAACCTTTTCATTGTTAGACAAGTTGAAATGTTCTTTTATCTTCATTTGTTCACAGCAATGCTTTCAGACAAATAATGGATATAACATAAAACTACATTTCTAAACGATATCCTGACACCAAATCACCCTGTAAGACGATCTTGACTTGGAAAATGTCTCAAGTTTGTGTCCGTTAGTCCGTTTGTCTGTCAAATGGGTATCTTTCAATTACATATTACACCGGAAAATCCCTTATAGACAAAAATAGATTTCAAACATAGCATCAATCAAAGCGGCATCAATCAATACAACGTTCTGTGTTGGTATAAGAAGGTGAACGACTTTTAGCTCTGGTGCTGAGATTAAACTTGCTTTGACTAATGTCGGAATTGTCAATAATATGAAGTTACATTATATATAATGATGTTTAAACGTTATGTCGCGACTTACTATTGTTGTCTTAAAAATAAAGTGGCAACCGTAGTAGTGAAAATATATGTTATAAATATATGTTACGATTGATTACATCATAATGTTCTGACTGGTTCATCTAAAGGCGGGGTTGTATTACAAAGTTGCTTGTTGTATTGTCCAGAATAATGTCTCATACACTGTTTTATACACATTCATTATAAGTAAAAGCACAGGCCTAATGTCACATGAACTGTTTTGTACACATTCATTGTAAGTAAAAGCACAGGCCTAATGTCACATAAACTGTTCTGAACACATTCATTATAAGTAAAAACACAGGCCTAATGTCAAATGCACTGTTTTGTACACATTTATTGTAAGTAAAAACACAGGCCTAATGTCACATGCACTGTTTTATACACATTCATTATAAGTAAAAACACAGGCCTAATGGCACATGCACTGTTTAGTACACATTTAGTGTAAGTAAAAACACAGGCCTAATGTCACATGCACTGTTTTGTACACATTTAGTGTAAGTAAAAACACAGGCCTAATGTCACATGCACTGTTTTGTACACATTTATTGTAAGTAAAAACACAGGCCTAATGTCACATGCACTGTTTTGTACACATTTATTGTAAGTAAAAACACAGGCCTAATGTCACATGCACTGTTTTGTACACATTCATTATAAGTAAAAGCACAGGCCTAATGTCACATGCAATGTTTTGTACACATTCATTATAAGTAAAAACACAGGCCTAATGTCACATGCACTGTTTTGTACACATTTAGTGTAAGTAAAAACACAGGCCTAATGTCACATGCACTGTTTTGTACACATTCATTGTAAGTAAAAGCACAGGCCTAATGTCACATAAACTGTTCTGAACACATTCATTGTAAGTAAAAACACAGGCCTAATGTCACATGCACTGTTTTGTACACATTCATTATAAGTAAAAACACAGGCCTAATGTCACATGCACTGTTTTGTACACATTCATTATAAGTAAAAACACAGGCCTAATGTCACATGCAATGTTTTGTACACATTTAGTGTAAGTAAAAGCACAGGACTAATGTCACATGCAATGTTTTGTACACATCTATTGCAGGCACTATAAGTAGACGTATTTTACTTTTGTTGGATAAACTTAATCTTTTGTTAAGACATGCCTAGTAACAATCAACAATGACATTTCTAGTCACAATCAACACTTTTATGTTGAGTATATTTGGCTTTACTATACAGTACCACCTTCCACGTGCATGAGAGTCGTGCAGTGCATCCCACAGACCAATTTATGTGTCTTAGTTAAAAACTATTACCTACCTGTCCATCGTTTGCTAAAAATATAGATATAAGCTGTTTTAGCGTAAATAAAACTAAAAAAAGACACAATAAACATTCTAATAGACCGTGACATGAATCTCGAACAGTTAATTACGGAAGCGATGAGTGATACCTTTGCTAACATTAATAAGGTTATGAGCATATGAAACAAATGCGAGATGTTGTATAAATGTTCGAGTCGATTTTGATAGAACACGAACCGGATAGTAAACATACACCTGTTAGTGGAAAATTTCCAGTCGCTGTTATTCGTCTTGAGCAGTTTCTTACGCGAAGTTCACTAATTATCTTTAGAAAAATCGGTAGGTGTTAATATGAAGGAAAAGCTAAAACGGGATACAAATGTCAATACAGTTTGTTTTCTAGCAGTAGTTAGATATTGTTGCTTGTATTTGATATAAACTTTCGAACACCAACCTTAAGTGGTGGTCTAATGAGTGGTCAATCGCTAGTTTTCGTCAATCTCTGTACATAAGGTTCTTGTTTTGAGTAGTTTTCTAATGGTTGAGGTGTTACAATGGAGTTAGTATTGCATTTAAAGCAATGACAACACCAAACACAAAACATAAAGCATAAAAGTCGATTGAAGCCAAGGTAAATCGGTGACGTATTTCTAAGTTCTTTGTAGAATAAAGAAGGTTATTTAAGTTGACAAGAAACTTTGTTGAGATCACTGAGTGAATGGTCTTATTTACAATCTTTCTTTCGTTATATGATGTATTGCTTATGTCTATTTGCATTTCTGTATTTTACACTGTCGTTGTAGTTGTAAGTTACGTATTTTGGCAAACAATTACCTTCTTATTTAATGAAATATAAATGCCATTTGGATTATGCTGGTTTCTGAGAGGTGGGATTTTTTTTAACCTTAGTACTAATTCTTGCAAGCAGAGTGAACGGGTAGAAAATAAAAACATAGGATATTGCACTAGGAATATCACTTTAAATGTATTGTTAATTCGCAAATATTAAAGCTTAGTAAATTTACTAATTAATGTCTTTAAACATTTTAATTCCAAATAGTCAATGTTAAGAACTGTTGATTACGAAGGTTTTTTGAGAATCAGTTCTACAGATTCTGACTGTATTGTTTGATAGCTAAATATCATTTTCCTGTTAATTATTTATTTTCCATGTCAGGGTTTATTACGGCGAAACAGTATAACATAACGTTTTACCTACTTACAGATGCTGACTCAAGACACGGTTAGACCTGATGAATATCAAAGCGGCTCAGATGGCAAACACATAACAAAACATTTGGATTTCATTATCTATTATCTCTATATTGTTCTTATTATACGTCATCGCTTGGACTGTTTTATTTCAAACCACTCTCTCGTTTGGAACTCTTAAGTTGCCGAGGCTTTTATCTTCTGCACTTACTGTAAATATGATGACAGTTGATTGTAATACGTGTTTCTTCTTTAACTCTTGATGTCGGTGCTGGCTGCTGTCTCACTGTGATGGGATATTTTTATTATTTACACTTTTTGTTTGTAAGAAACCCTTTCAGGAAGTGCGAGTTTGAAGCGCTTCACAAACTAAGTTTAAGCATCCTAGTTGGTCCTATTGCCTGTTCCAAGACAGTAATTGACTTTTTTCTCAGAACATGTGTTTGTCCTATCTTTGTGTATAACTTAATTTGTAAAACATGTAAAAATCAAATATTGTGGTTCTATGTTTAATATGTGTTCTTTCTTTGGAGAAAAACCACAAAGAAATGTGATGTTGGAGCGCTCCACAAACCAGCTAAAAGCACACCAGTCGGTCCTTTTACCGACAGACCGTTCCAAAGTGGTCATTGCGGGGTTTTCCTTTTGTACGTTATGTCTCGTTTCTGTGTTTTGTCACTTTAACATCTACGCTGTCTGCCTTAGTCTATAAATATCTGAAGTAATTCCTATAGGACCTTTTCTTATTTGCCTATTCAAATGATATTTAATTCACTGACTTTGTTCCAAGGCGGTAATTATTGGGTTTGCTTTATTTTAACAGTCGTCACGGATTTGTTCTCACTTTTACATCTGGCTTGCATGTCAATACCTTTATCCTGCGTCTTTTCAAATTCTAGTATATATTTCAATGCCCATAGTACTTTTTGTATTTTGGCGATTGTGTTAGTAAAAATATAATCTTTGGTTCAAAAGGGTTTACAATACTGTTCATTCTTAATACACTTGATAAATTGCTTGTATTCAATAATGCTTCACCAACGTTGAAATATAATAAGAATATATTAGACTAAGTCCTATGAGCATTGCAACATATACAAAAATTGAAAAGACACAGGACCAAGGTATTCACATTCACGCCAAATGTAAAAGTGAAAACAAATCCGTGATGAGTCATTTAACAATAAGAGCAAACCCGACAGTTACCGCCTTGGAACTTTCTGTCGGCAATATGGACCGACTGGTGTGCTTAAACCGGTTTTACAGAGCTCTAACCTCGCACTTCCTGATGGGTTTCTCGAATTCAAGCAATGAAAAGAAAACCGATCCATTTTAATAAGCGTCCAAGCGCTAACGTTTTGTTTGACAAGTAGTGACGTCATTGAAAAAAAAATGTCCACATAGTGTTTAGAAGAGAGATAGTATTTATTTCGATTAGAAGACCTAAAAAACGTTAAAATGTTTAACTTGCAGTTGTTTAATTAGGAGTGGAGCAATTACATCTACATGTATATATTCAGCCAGAAATTGCAAAGTGTCTGTTATTAAGACATCGCTGGAATCATCCTATAGAACTATCAATTTTATCCTGTAGGCAAGCTAACACGTGAACCATACATACATAATCATTAATTGACGTGCAAATTCAATTTTGCACATTTTAATTACATTACTGATTTAACGAAATTGTGTTCTTGCACCAAGATATGTTTAAAACACCCAAAACAATGATTAAGCAATGCGTTTTGATTAAACATTGTTTAAATTAAGGCACATTGCAGAAAGAAATAAGTAAATATAGACAGTACCTTGGATGCAAGTCGTTTTACAGGAAATAGAATATAACTTTTCTTAATTGCGTTTATATATCCGTACATGTCACTATGTCTGCGGATACAACAGACTACTGAATAAAAACAAGTTTGGGATAAAGTAAAATTAGTCGCAGTACTGAACATGTATGCTTTCTGCGTAGATGAATGTGGAATATAACCAAAGAAGCGTTAAATGCCGAATAGAAAAACAAAAAGCAGTTTTAGTGTGCTTAAAATCTGAAACAATTCTGTTTATACTGTCTATAAAATATCATCGTGTCTAACACTCTTCATAAAACATTATCAGAGCAATGCTTCTGTTGACGTCAGCAGTAAGGCTTGCTTGACACAGTCCTTGACAAAAATAGAAACAAAAGCAATACTAGCTGCTTCTTTAAATAGACTTTCCGTTTTAGAAACCAAGCAATGCGGCAATGTGCACCAGCAACATTGTACGAACTTCATTATGCCGCTACACGACGCATGATGATTTAATGATTGTTTTTAAAGAAGGTCATGAGTAGTTATAAGGGTTTTTTTGTGTGTGTGTATATTTCCGCAATATAAGTAAGAAGTATATATTAAACTCACAGTCCTGGAGCTTCAATCTTTGCGATAGGACATTGCAAACCTGAACTAATTAAACGTCTAATTACTTTGTCTTTACCCTTTTGTCACATTTTATCCAGAATGAGACACATTACTTATGTTTGGACTTTTTGTATTCAAATAGATCATTTTTCGTTTCATTGCTTGCATTTGAGAAACCCATCAGGAAGTGCGAGGTTAGAGCTTTGTAAAACCGGTTTAAGCACCCCAGTCGGTCCATATTGCCGACTGACCGTTCCAAGGCAGTAACTGTCGGGTTTGTTCTTTTAGTTAAATGACTCTTAACAAATTTGTTCTTACTTTTCACTTGGCTTGCACGTGAAATACCTTTGTCTTGTGCCTTTTCACAGTTTGATATATGTTGCAATGCTCATAGGTCATATATTCTTATTTATAATAATTTGTTCAGATAAAAGTTTATGTAAAATACTTTTGTATAATGCCAACCAAGATATTCAAAATCAAATCAGTATTAACTGCTTAAAACAAAATGTATCGAAGTGATCTTAACTGAAAAGCTTTTTGCCGCCATATTTTCAGAGTAAACAGATTACAACAAACTATCTGTTCTTATTCTTACAAATTAAATTCGTTTTGGAGTAAGTTTCATTACCAAGGTGCGGAGTAAGATGAATGACATCGTTCGATTTACTCTGATCAAGAAAAAAACACCTTTATCTATTTGGTGTATTAAATTCTAGGAAAGTGTTTGTTGAATTGTCAATCATAGTTGTTGTTAGGAAATGAACGTATGAAAGACCTCTCATCTTGATAAGAGTTCAATTTAAATAATGTTGTTTTTTCTGTATTGTATGAGATTGGTAAACATTGAAACATAAATATAGTCAACTCTAAATTTAATGTTAAGGACTTTGTTTGGGTATCTCCGATTACTGGAATAATGTTATTATTATTAATATTAATAATATTATTATTATTATTATTATTATTATTATTATTATTATTATTATTATTATTATTATTATTATTATTATTATTATCATCATCATTTTTAGTAGTAGTAGTAGTAGTAGTAGTAGTAGTAGTAGTAGTAGTAGTAGTATATTTTTATTATTATTATTATTATTATTATTATTATTTATAAATATTAGTATTATTACATAATTCTAATGGATATGTCTTATTATTTCTTTTAAAGTGATATCCGACATCTTGCCTATATCAAATACATATTGTAATATCTTACCTTTGTTTATGTATATTGGGGTATAAAGTCTCAATCACTTCGTGAATTATTCCTAATAACTGACGATATTAAAACTTTCTCAAGTGTAAAACAGTACTTATCAGAAAATAAATCGCTATACATGGTCATTATTTCCAAATATCTAAATAACAGGATGGTTATTTCTGCTATAACTAGATATTGACGTGAGGAAGAATTACTCGGACGATGATATAACGGTATCTCAAAAGAAGGTAGTCGGGGGCATTTCTTAGTTAAAAAACAGCTATGTGTTCAGTGCGGCTCTGATAGGAAATACGTGTTTGTAATGTGGCTCTGATAGGAAATACGTGTTTGTAATGTGGCTCTGATAGGAAATACATGTTTGTAATGTGGCTCTGGTAGGAAATACGTGTTTGTAATGTGGCTCTGGTAGGAAATACATTTTTGTAATGTGGCTCTGGTAGGAAATACATGTTTGTAATGTGGCTCTGGCAGGAAAATACATGTTTAAAATGTGGTTCTGGTAGAAAATACATGTTTGTAATGTGGCTTTGGCAGGAAAATACATGTTTAAAATATGTGGCTCTGGTAGAAAATACATGTTTGTAATGTAGCTCTGATAAGAAATACGTCTTTGTAATGTGGCTCTTGTAGGAAATACATATGGAATACTACGTCAGCATGCGATCCGCCTAACCGGATTGTTTGAGTTGGCTGTGTGATACCCGGATTGCGCGAGAGTCGAAGCCTCGAGCACAATCCGGGTTTTTGCACAGCCACCGAGAACAATCCGGCTCGGCGGATCGCACGCTAACGTAGTAGTCCTTTTATTATATACCTTTAATAAACAATGAACACTTTTTTCTCGACCATAAATACATTTTTCAGTTGGAACTATTTTTACCGCGGATAACCTTACCGAGGTAAGTTTTTTCCATTACACATCTCGCAGAAATCTGGCATATATTGCGTTAAATCTACACACTTTGTTTCGTAAGTTTGAAGAATTATACCACCAACAAACAATTATTGGTCATGTTTAAAGGTAACAAAAAGTGTTTAACAGGAAAACAACTGGAAATAACTGGAAATTACCGATCTGTGTTATTTATAGAAAAAGGAGTCCATAATATTATGCTCTTTCAGTTTACACAAGCAACAAGTAAAATACAAGGAGTTTTATCAAGTACGGAGAGTGGAATACAACTGTATGTATTCAACAAGTAAATACAAACTAATTTTAAAGATAAACATTCATAGGTATATAATAAATGTTTGTAATGTGGCTCTGGTAGGAAATACATGTTTGTAATGTGGCTCTGGTAGGAAATACATGTTTGTAATGTGGCTCTGGTAGGAAATACATGTTTGTAATGTGGCTCTGGTAGGAAAAACATGTTTGTAATGTGGCTCTGGTAGGAAATACTTGTTTGTAATCTGGCTCTGGTAGGAAAACATGTTTGTAATGTGGCTCTGGTAGGAAAAACATGTTTGTAATGTGGCTCTGGTAGGAAAAACATGTTTGTAATCTGGCTCTGGTAGGAAATACATGTTTGTAATCAGGCTCTGGTAGGAAATACATGTTTGTAATCTGGCTCTTGTAGGAAAAACATGTTTGTGATGACGAGTGTGGTGCTAAACTCCACTTTTCACACAGACGAAATTATTTAGAAACATTTAGCTAAACTTGTTAGGTAACTATAATTTAAACGTTTTTGTTTTTTTTCGAGAGAGAGAAAAACAAATCTTATTAAACTATCAGATAAATCCTATAAGATTAATTCTTGTTATTATTACGTTTATAAAAAGGTTTTCAACTTTTATACGTGTGAGTCTCCCTAGTTATTAAATTAATTATATTTAGATTTAATTTTAGTCTGATCCTTCCTGTTAAACAGTTAAACGAGTTATTTTTTACCTGTCTTAATTCCATAATTTTGAATTAAAGAAATGTATGGGATGTCTACCTTGAAAAGAATATCATAGACCTTGTACACAAGAACTGTGCTAATTATGACTGTTGTTTTATTTCACAAGACATTAACTTTCATGTTAATGTCCTTCACAAAAGTTTAAATATGGCAACATCATAATATCCGTACATTTACTAAATGTCAAATATCTTATCACAAGTGATAAAGTACGATGTAATCTAAGTAGTAAGAGTAATGACCCATTATAAAAATAACTAGAAATACGTGAATAAAAAGTGAACAGATATCGTCATACTAAAATTGTAAAACATTATACTGGAACGAAGTAATATAAATTTACGACATTTTTCTTAATGTTCGTAATTCAGACTTTCATGTCAGTAGACGACATATTCCCTTTCTCCGTTGATAAAATAACGTTGGCAACAATACCATACAGGTTTAAACAGGATTCCAATACTTTAGATATGGCACTTGTAAGTAACTTGGCATTGAGTTAAGTTAACAAATAGTTACACAAGTATCAGGTTTCCTGTCGTTATAAATTACTGTTGACCAAACACACCGACGATTCAAAATATGCTATTATTACGACTATTTATTATCAAGCCTGATAAACCATTTCAACTAAGCTGATCTTGCTTTTTATTGATTATATCTTTTAACATGCACTTGTCCACACTTTTACAAATCTGCTAGACCAAAGTTGCAATAGTCACGATACGTGTAATCAGCACAATCTCACTACAATGAATCAGCGTCTTATTTTTCAAAGGGAGTGTGACGTCATCATCTTCATACTACGGAAGCACAGTCTGTCATCATATACGTCATTGAAAATAAAGAAAAGAAATACATTAACGGCATCTTCTTATTCAACAAATATATAACGAGAAAAATTACCGGACATGGTTTCTGCAAAGTTTACAGTCCGTTTGATTGCATGTCTGCACATAGAAATGAAATTCAAATAAGTACAAATTAAGCAGCAAGATGAAACAATACACACACAAAATGCCTGTAAACGAAATTAAAATTTGACGCATTAACTATATGATTAATAAACATTGCCTCTCCTTAAAGCATTTGCATATTGTTCTAATCAGTAAAATAATTTTATGAACGAGACAAACTATGCCAGAAAAAAACAAAAGGATCTCATTTTAACTTGCGTTGTCGGTGTGTAATAAATAATTCAGCAATAAAAACAATGAAGATGGAGCAAACATATATTTTTCTTAAAGTCATGATAGTTTGTCTAAATGAAGGCGGAAAAGCTTGGTCTCCAGTTATATCTTTAACTATGGTTAAAATAAAAATCGTATTTTGTTTGCTACATTGTGTACCTGTCTAAATAACTAGCACAAGTTATTCTACCATAAGTACTTTTCTTTTACCTGCTATGTTTTGACTGTGTGATTCTGTATACAGACCTATTTCTAAGACTACAAACGATCCATACTAAATCAGCGCTTTGTATTTTATCAGTGTAAATTGATTTCTGAAGATCCTTATACATTTATTGAATTGTTTATTGTACTGTGTTTATTTTATTGTTGATTGTATTGTTGATTGTATTGTTGATTTATTGTTCATTGTATTGTGTTTATTGTATTGTTTATGTATTGTGTTTATTGTATTGTTTATTGTATTGTTTATTGTATTGTTTATTGTATTGTTTATTGTATTGTTTATTTATTGTGTTTATTGCATTGTTTATTGTATTGTTTATTTATTGTGTTTATTGCATTGTTTATTGTATTGTTTATTTATTGTGTTTATTGCATTGTTTATTGTATTGTTTATTTATTGTGTTTATTGTATTGTTTATTGTATTGTTTATGTATTGTGTTTATTGTATTGTTTATTGTATTTTTATTGTATTGTTTATTGAAGTGTGTTAATTGTATTGTGTTAATTGTATTGTTTATTGTATGTTTATTGTATTGTGTTGATTGTATTGTTTATTGTATTATTGATTTATTGTTTATTGTATTGTTTATTTATTGTTTATTGTATTGTTTATTGTATTGTTTATTGTTAATTGCTTATTGTATTGGGTTAATTGTATTATTTGTTGTTTTGTTTATTGTATTGTTCATTGTATTGTGTTTATTGTATTTTTATTATATTGTTTATTGTTAATTGCTTATTGTATTGCGTTAATTGTATTATTTATTGTATTGTTTATTGTATTGTTCTTTATATTGTGTTTATTGTATTATTTATTGTGTTGTTTATTGTATTCGTTCAAGGTTTTGTGTTTATTGTATTGTTTATGTATTGTGTTTATTGTATTTTATTGTATTGTTTGTTGTATTGTTTATTGTATTGTTTATTGTTTTAGTTATTGTATTGCGTTGATTGTATTGTGTTTATTTATTGGGTTAATTGTTTTGTTTATTGCATTGTTTATTGTATTGTGTTGAATGTATTGTGTTTATTGTATTGTGTTTATTGTATTGTTACTGTATTGTATTGTTATTGGATTGTTTACGGTATAGTTTATTGTATTGTTTATGACATTGTTTATGGCATTGTTTATTTTTTTGTTTATTGTTTTTTGTTTATCGTATTATTTGTTGTTTTGTGTTTATTGTATTGTTATTTGTTGTTGTTGTTTTTTTGCATTGTTTATTTCATTGTTTATTGTATTGTGTTAATTGTTTTGTGTTCTTTCGACGTTTGTTAAATATTCTTTTCATACGTATTCTAAATGTCAAGTCGATACGGCTTTTAACGTTTATTATATTATATCTATTTTAAGTGTACCAGGAAGATAGAACAGAGAAATTATAAATCAGTGGCTTCGCAGCCAATTACTCCACCGCAATTTAACTGTGCAGATGATAAATTATGCATTACGTCCATGTACTCAGTCAGAGATGCATTGTGTCTCTTACTGAAACATCGCGGAAACCATCCGAGGAAACCATTACTTTGGATCTGGCACACACTAGCTGACGAGGAAAACATCATGAAATAATGGCCTTTAATTGACGTGTAATTCAATTTTAGTGTTTAATTTTGTAGGCTAATTAGAGAAATTGTTTAAGTGTGTTCTAAGATATTAAGAGTAGCAAAAACCTTAATTGCACCATCCATGCGTTTGAGACATTTACATTGCTTGCATTATGACCATTGTCTGAAGAAATCTATATATTGTATGTTTATGTCAACATACAAATAATACAAAAAAAATGCAAAAGTGGTTGAAAAAAAGGGATTTTGTCAAAACTTCGAAAGTCTGAAGGAAGAGTATTAGAACATATAGTCGATATGATTAAGCTTAAATCATTTAAACCTTTTGAATCATTTTACATTCTTAATTTATTATAATTTCCTAGTTTAATTCATAAATAACTTTTATAAAAATTGTTGCCGCAAAAAAGTACTTTTTCCTTATTATTTTTATTCCAAAAACTGTTGGTCAAACGTTAAAACGTTTATTTAATTTTGCAAACTATTGCAATTAAAGTTTTTATTGCAGAAACGGTTGCTACATATATAACGATCCAACATCAAAATCACATTAACCACACCAACCTTTGGGAATTTTTTTACATAAATGACCGAAGATATTCAACCACCCTCGTTAAATAAATTTATTCTGCTCTTCTTAGTGCCATCACTTTATCATAAAAATACACTTTGACCAAATGATGATGTAGCAATTTCTACTGGTTTTCAAATGAAAAGGTAAACATAACTTACGAAACATAAATGTTCATGCCAGTTCAATACACTGCAAAAACTCGATTTCAGATGCATACTTTAGCCGAATAAAAGGACACGATGTCGAGTTGAAATCATTAGCATAAAAATATGCACATATTAACATGTGACATAACCGAGAAAACGGTATAGAATAATGCAATAATTTGAACCAATGTTCGTACAATGTGAAACTCTACCTTCTATAAAGATGTCAGAATGATAATTAGAATTGTGCACACTGCATGAAACATTATCAGAAAACTTCTTTCTTTGACGTCAGAATTGTTTAACAGAGCCGTTAACGAAAATAGACACAAAAGAAATAGTGGCTGATTTTTAAAATAGATTTTCTTTTTCCAGAAGATAGACAATGTAAACAACATTTTTTGCAAACTTTATAATGGGACTGAAAGGCAATTGTTGATAAAATAATGGCGTTATCCTGGTTTTAAAAGCTGTTCACTAGTTGATAGACCTATTCTTGTTTCATAATGTTAACACAGTCAAAATGTTATAAAAGCTTACATTGTTTAATGTTAACAGTTTAAGTGGTTGTTGTATTCAACACTCAATAATTGGAATTATTATCTTGCCGATAAAATCTTGTAAATCTGACTTACGTCCCCATCTTATAACATTGTTCTGGCAGCTTACCGCAGAAGTATTCTAAAATCTTTCTAGAAATAAACACATTAAATATTTATATATTAATCGATTATTTTAAAAAATGTTAATTATTTCTTAGAATATAAGGTTACAACCTGCAACTTGTTTCATTCTTTACTTCTGTTGGAATAACGTACTGATTAGCAGCCAATTACGTAAATATTTGTAAGTCATTTTAACCTGGAAGCCATTAGCTACCATAATTTGAAAGTAGTTGTGTTTCAACAAACTAAAACTCTATAGTGTATACCATTATTACAAAATATTTTGTTTAGATGTAATTTATATGTCTAAATGTATTTTTTTTTGGAGTGGCATAAATGAAATCGTTGAAGCCGTTCACGACTAGACAGTCCATCATCTCTCTAACCTTAGTGCATTCAGTTCCTGCAAACTGGTTGTTGCAAAGCATTGTTGTTGGAATAAAAGATTCATCGCTCTGATGAATTCTTTATTAATTATTTTTTTATTTGAATATGCAATTCATGAATATAATTAAATAATATTTGAAGGCAAAGCAAGAAAGAAAAACTATTCAAATATTAGCTCGATTTATGTAAATAGTAGCTTTTCTGATGCATTTTAAGTAGCTTTATGAATTCATTAATTTCAAATTAAAGAATGAAAACATTTTTTTCTAATTTTTACCATGGTGCACATTTACTTCTATTATAATATTTATTGTCATTTTCAGATGATTTTATTTTGTGTGGATATTCTACATAGTAAAACAAATGACAAAAATCACAACATTCTAGCATTTACTATATACTTAATACCTATGCACAGGGTATATAGCACAATGCAATTCAAGAAGTATGGATATGGTCCCCTGATAAACGAAAAGAGGAAATGCTTGCCAGAGAGCATGTGTGTGAGAGAGGGTGTGTGATATAATATCTGGCTAAGACATAATCTTAAATAAAGTTCCGGTTTGAACTTTAACATACTGAACATGAATGCATAAACCATATGGTGTAATTTATAGTTCATTCACAATGCTGATATTTATATTTGAACGGAAAGAAAATGAATTGTTATAGTTTACATTTATTTTAAATAGCCTGCTCGGACCTGCAGTGAAATATATCTTAAGCTTCAACAATTGTAGCATGTCGGTGTCTTTCCTATAAATGTTAGATGCATACTCCCCTAGACTGTAATGTATATTCAAAGTGTAATTGGTAAAGGGATGCACTAGATGGGGAAACCATACGTCTCTCAATTAGAAGGCACGGTCGATGTCTAATCAATTATTTAAAAGCCAATGTAAATAAACGAATGACTTACATGTGGGCCTTACGTTTAGAATTAGCCATTAGATTTCAGTTAAAGTTGCTTAGTGCATGCTCATTTAAGATACATATATACACTAAAATAGTTTGTTGTAAAAATTGGTGTGGACTTTCAGCCGAACTTCCAGCCAGTTTGGACCCCTAGAAGACTTCCATTCATTATTTAAATGTTCCATAACACAGATTGCGGATAAAGCACTTCGAGTGTCTATTTTACTTATTTTCTGAGGTCGTAACTAGGTGAATTTGGGCGATCGTCTTGAAGCCGATTTTTAGTCTAAATCCTATCTAGCTGGATATTTCACAAACATAACCCAGTCATTCTTCATTTTGTAACTATAAACAGGATTGTCACAGATAATGAGCAATGTTTTGCATTGAATAAATTGTTTACTATCTTTTGAAGAAAACACAATTGCAGAACATACTACATACATATTTTCGCCTTTGAACTCAATTAAAGGAAGTACGTTTATAATTCCTTCTAAGAAAACTGTATCGGTGTTCCGTCTATGTTAACTTAATTGTATAACCTTTCTACCTCATAAATCTAGATAAAAGTGCCAAAAAGATATATTACTTCCTTACAATGCTTTCATATGAGATTCAAATAGAGCAGAAGACGAAGGGCGACTTACCGGGGATGTTTGTAGTCCTTAGAAGTCGAAATGCGACGATAAAGATGACGTGTAGAAATGTATAATCTTCATCGGTGCAGCTTTATTCTCAAGCAGCAAACTCACTCTTTTGCACCAATTAAACGTACTTCAATAAACTGCTCGTTCAAATGCGAAAATATGTAGTATGTTCTGCACATGTGTTTTCTTCAAAAGATAGCAATTAATTTATTCAATGCAATATAATTAAGGAGTGGTGTCTCCTGTTTCAGCTACATTCATTTTATTGACTGAATATTGGTGAATTTTATGGCAAGTTTTAACATGTCGAGTGATAGTGTTATTAGCCATTCGTTATACTAGTATCAGTGTCCATGCTGATTTAACAAGGGGATTTCCAATCAGCGGATTGGCTTCTAATTACTGTACAGTGCAAATGTTTAATTATGCATGGAGCAATAATATCTATGTACTTGGCCAGGGAAAGCATTTTGACTATCAGTGAGACGTCACGGAATCCTGTAAATCATGGTCTTGGTCTGGCAATACAGCTTAAAATAATTATTATTTAATATCAACTTGTAAATATATTCATTTTAATAAAGAACGTCATATAGGCATTGCAATATATACCAATGTTTGAAAAGACTCAGGACAGATGTATTCACATGCAAGCAAAATGTAAATGTAAGAACAAGTCTGTGACGAGTCATTAAACAAAAAAGAAAACCCAACAGTTACCGCTTTAGAACGTTCAGTCGGCATAAGAAACCGACTGAGTGCTTAAACCGGTTTTACAGAGCTGTAACCTCGAACTTCCAGAGACGGCATCAACATTCTTTGTCAAAATACATCGTATAAATTACCACATCATTATGAAGTTTTGTTTGTTGCCTAAGATGTCTAGGGTTTGTAGACAGTCTACCATAGACAAATATTGGTGCTGAGTGATACAATTTCTCAATCACTGACCTTTTGCATTTGGGTTGCTTTGCAGTACTTACTACATGCAAAAACAATAAATATATCAACACCTGTCAAATTAAACCATACGAGCTAGTGATATTACAGATCCCATTTAAAGGAAAGGTAAGTTTCTCGGAAAAACACGCTCTGCTTACTCATAATTATTACTCATGACTAAGAAGTCATAATATAGTGAGTCAACTATTGCACATTCCAGTAAGCGGATTTTCACTCTGTTGCCTATGTAAAAAATCAATCAAATTAAAAATGGCGATTAACCCGCAGTACAATGCACCTGAAGTACCTTAAATATATTCGCCATCTCGTGTGTGACTCACATATTTTACATTTATCATATCTTTTTATGAGGAAAAGGTAAATGTGGAAAGTTCGAATATGTGCAGTTGAACCATAGCAGGGATACTATCATAGTTCTTACAAAATAACATCGCTGCCCACTGTAAATTGTACCATAATTGCCTCCTATTACGTAAGATGCATTGCTTAATACGGCAGAGAAAACAATACGTGTTTCTTAAAACAGATATTCCTTTTTAGAAGTCAATATCAGCTGTAGTTAGGAACATGAATTTGCAAATTATTCGCTTATGGGGTTCAGAAACGTGCGTAGAAGGATATTTTTGTATTTTCCTGTGTGATGACATGCAGGCAACCCTTGACAGGATGCCACAATATTCTGACCATGAGGTTACTCATATTGACACTGGTCAGTTTGTTTTCGGAAGCATTTTTATTTCGATAAAATGTATTTGATGCATCATAAAAGATAAAACATTTCAAAGAAAATGTAAAATCTGTGTTTATTTTTTATTTATTTTATTTAATTTATACATTGTTGATTGACTTGAAGGTAATGTCATCATGACGACCGATAAATATGCAAATGAGGTGTGATTCGCTCCACAAGTTTGGAAATCTAACACATGCAATTGTCAGAATATTCTGACCATGAGTTTACTCATATTGACGCTGGTCAGTTTGTTTTCGGAAGCAATTTTATTTCGATAAAATGTATTTAATGCATCATAAAAGATCAATCATTTCAAAGAAAAAGTAAAATCTGTGTATATTTTTTATTTATTTTATTTAATTTATACATTGTTGATTGATTTGAAGGTAATGTCATCATGACGACCAACAAATATGCAAATAAGGTGTAATTCGCTCCACAAGTTTGGAAATCTAACACATGCAATTGTCAGAAATGCGCAGAGTTTGATCTCACTTTCAAGTTACACTCTTCAATTTCATATAATAACAATACGTTTCATTTTATCTAAACACAATCTTCTAAAAATCCAGAAACTATCAATTTATTATCTAATACAGATTATATTCCGAGTGTCTTTAAAAGGATTTATAAACATACTTTTTCTGATTAATTCATAATTATACAGCATAATGAAATGACCATTCAGTACAGTAATGTTGGGCCACATCTTTTACACGGTCATTTTACAGCTCTTTATACAATGTCTTTGCCCATCTGTTGTTGTTGTGTAGTTTTAATGTTTGTATCTCAGTCTATTCTAAGATTAATGTCTAAAATACAGCTGAATCCCATTATGTCGCTGGGACATTGAAACGGATTTGGCTGAAATTCCTTTTGATACATCATAATAAATGCTTTGTCGATTTATAGTTCTACGGTGTTTTGTGAGACGTACCTTACCTTGGAAATAGAGATTGAAGCAGAAGAAAGTGGAACGCTGTACTCCGTTACATAAGCTATGGAAGCTTGCGCTTTGTTTCAATTTTTTATGACAACATCATAGAGTAGTATCGGGATAGAAACAAATTATTCAAGTTTGATATGAAGGTATTCGCATGTAAAATTTACAAAAGAAACTTTAACGAGATAATGCTTATAGTAAAGCAAATCCATCAGTTCCAGCATTACAACGATAAATATGTATAAGGGACGATTGTAATGCTTCAACCGGTTATACTAGCCTTGCATTACCTGAGTAATTTATAAAATACAAGCAGTAAAGAATATCTATTCGAAAAAAACACAGCCCAAGCGAAATTATAAACGAATGTAATTTTCCATCAAGAAAGACATGCACGCAAAGGAGGTGAAAGTGGTTCTTATCTTCATGATTACAAACGTTGCACATGGTATAATTCATAAGGAATTAAGTAGTTCAAATATTATCTCCACGTTTATAAACAATATCTACAAGTCACATTGTCGGCACTAAGCCACGTGATCAATCTTCCGTTATAACAATACATCTGTCTATAAGGATATTTTAAATGAATGAATTTCTCGGTGAGGACAGAAAATAGTCACTTAGCAAGTGTGAGCAATTGGTAATTTCTCGTCTTAATTAGCCATTTCGAAATGGCGACAATGAGATCGGTCCAGTCAGTTTTCGAACAATAATTATTAAATATTGTCAGTTTAAAGTTCAATGTAATATAGGGGTGGGAAGTCTAAAAATGTGTTTTTCCAATTAGCACCGTCCCATTGTTTATTGGCCCTCAATAGTGTCATATAACTGCTACCCCAATGTGTTGACTGGTATACCAGATGTCCTTGTAAATTGTTTTAATCCGTGTTTGGAGGGGTGTGTTACGTGTAGGATGTGTTATTTCTCTTGCACGAAGTTGCAAAAAAGACATATCGTTAGATAATTTTGAACGTTGAATTAATAAATATATTTGTAATTACCGGACCTGGTAGCGCAATCGGCTCCAGATACGGGAGGCCCCGGGTTCAAACCAACCATACCAACGTCATAAAACTGGTAGTGGTATAGCTCTCTTGCTAACGCCCAAGCTCCACGACAGGTTAGCCCGGTGTCAGGATATTGTGACTGGGTGTGGTATCATGCCATGAGTTCACGGCATGCTTGACACAGTTAAGACAGCACTATATCTGCTTCAAGTCAATACCGTCTCTAGATAACTGAAATACTGTTGGTCGGACGATAAAGCCAACAAAGAAACAAACATTTGTTATTATCGCCAATGTGTAACTGTACGTCATGAAAGTTAAAAAGTTGAAAATAAGACCGTTGCCAAGAAGGACCACTTTTACATGTGTGGATCTCCACCTTCACTTAAAAACACTAATTTTTACACGTGTACATGAAATAGAGAGACAAACAGTAAGCATGAAGCCCCGATTGTTTGATGCATTACTGAAATCTTAAAATTAAAGTATGCATTAAAACAGAAAAGAATTTATCAGAAAATATGTCCATTCGGGGTTTTTTAAGCAATAATACCAGAGCAGTTAGTGTGCATACACTGCTCAAGTTTCCATTACAATAATCACAAATTACATCACTTTCTTATAAGTACCAAAAATCAAGCGTTGATATTAGCGGGGCTATGTAGCGTAAGTTAGTCACCCCTTAAACCTTACTGCCAATCTACAACCACCACTTTCTCCAAAGTCACAAGCGACCTTTTTCAAAAGAGGCGATTTCTATTTGATCACGTGCCACGGCGTACAGTAAACGAGAACTTACGAGGCAGTATTTTCAAATTAACTTCTTAAGCTGTTTACAATTTATCCTAAACAATATCCAACATCCAAATGTGAAAGTCTTAAATTCATTATGTGGTTAAAAGTCCATGCAATTACATCATATTATAAAACAATAAGTATAAAAACAATAAGTATGTAATCGTATATATTTTTTGATAAAATAGGTAAAAAGGTGTATGTTGGACCATAAGTAGAGATTAAACATATTTAACGCTGTAATAAATAGAATCAATATATTGGTAATATTCTTTAACAGAGAATTTTCATTTTTATAGATATTTAATGATGAATAGAAACAAACTTCCAAAGTAACATTTATAATTTATTGACAATTAACTTTCTATGATTGTGCTATTTTTATCACACTTTCTTTTTAATACCTTTTAGACTGTCTAATTCAGATAATATATTAGATGTAATTAGATTAGATTTTAAATCTCAAAAGAAATGTTAATGTCGAAGGACTGCGAACTAAAATGGGGAAAAAGAACTTCAAAGAAATTTCAAAGAATATGGATGGAGCAAAGTTCCATGTCTGTATGACTTTAAAGTAATGGCAGCGACTAGAAACTTTCACGTGGCCCGAGTCAGATCCTATCCTGTTCGATCAGGACAGCCTGAATTCGTTTGCTATACTGATAACCCTTTTATATCGGCCAAAAATATTGCATCACTTATCGCTTTGGTAAATAACTGTTTACAGTCACGGTCTTGTGGAACTTTTCATTGAGGCTTCAATGTTATTTGCCGCTGAGAGATATTGGCCACCGGCTTCTTCATAATTGACAGAGAGTCAAGACCAGTTGGTTTCTACATATCATTTAGTATAATAAATGAAGGGTGGTGGCGGTCGTAAAAAATCTCCCCGTGCATGTAATCTATGTTGTCATTTAATTCATCCTTTAAGGATTGTTACGAGTATTTCCTTTGATGGACATTGAACTTTGGTTCTTCAATTCCATCTTCACATGAACAGGATGCTACAACCATTTATTCGTCTCTGGTCATGTTTGTTCATGATTCAGAAAGTTAATTTTATTTGTGGTCAACAATTTTTGTGTTGTTTTTCAAATCGAAATAATACCATATTCCTTTTCTGAACACTATGGGAAAATTATTTTTCGATGACGTCACTTCTTTCGTCATAACGTATAGAAAATATCAGCGCTTGGACATTTTGTATTCAAATAGATCGTTTTTCTTTCCGTTGCTTGCATTTGAGAAACTCGTCAGGAAGTGCGAGGTTAGAGCTCTGTAAAACTGGTTTAAGCACCCCAGTCGGTCGATATTGCCGACTGACCGTTCCAAGGCGGTAACTGTCGGGTTTGCTCTTTTCCTTAAATGATTCATCACAAATTTGTTCTTACTTTTCGCTTGGCTTGCATGTAAAATACCTTTGTTCTGTGCCTTTTCAGAGTTTGGTATATGTTGCAATACTCATAGGACTTTGTCATATATTCTTATTGTACATACTCTGAGTAAAAGCTTAAAGTCTGAAACATTTTGATTGACCTTTAAGATGAACTGCGCGACTCTCACACCCGGAGAAAGTAGTAGCAACTTAGTAGTGGATCTGACTTGGCACGCTTTAAACTTTATTTTATAGTCGCGCAAACCTAATGGATTCGATGTATACGATTTTCCCCACAATGGATATCTAGATCGTAATCGATAAATAGTCCCTTGCCTGCTGTTTTAAAGCCTTAGGTCAAACCCATTCGTTTTATGATGATAAAATATACAGAAGTAAATTGCTTGAAACATTGGCTGAACGTAATTCGCGTAACCATGTAGATAGCAATATAGACTTTCATTTGCTTTTGAAGTATTCGATCACTTTTAAAAGTGTAAGAACAAAGCTTAAGTTGTTGATCTATTCAAATTATTTCTCCAACAGGTACATATACATATATTATATTGTTTGATTCTGCTATTGCTCAACTGTTTAAATACTATTGTCCACATGTATTTATTGTTTAACAAATGTATACCTGACTCATTTCAACGGACTGAAACATCTAGTCTTTTATAACCATTTACATTTTATCAAATGTGACTAAAATTACATACTTGATTGCGGCGACATGCAGTAAAACAAAAACAAATATGTATTGTTTCGATGATAGGACAACACTTGCTACTCACATTGTACCATTTTAACATCACATTTAAGAATGTAGTTTCCTGCAAAGGCGAATGAAGACAATTGTAAATAATACCAATCTCAGCACCAGAGCTTAAACGGATCAAGTGTTTCCTGCCAAGTATATTCGTTCCCAATTCTCATATCAAAACAGAACGTTGTATTGATTGTTGCTGCTGTGATTGATGCGATGTTCGAAATCCAATTACGTCTATAAGGGATCCTCCAGTGAGATATGTAATGAAAGAAACCCATTTGACAGACTAGTAAACCGCGGACTAGCAGACAAGAACTTGAATACTGCCCGAGACCCTTTCCAAGTCCAGATGTTATTATAGAGTGAAATGGTGTCAGGATCTATTATTAGACAGACATATATTGTTTCATCTGACTTGCTTGAAAACGGCAGGACATGAATAAAAACAAAATGATAACGTTTAAATCGCGTCTGAAAAAAGACTTTTATACAGCACTTACTTTTATTTTTCAAATATATAATAATATATTGGGTAATGTCAAACTACAGACAAATGTATAAACAATGGTTATCTTTTAACTTTATTTTAACCCAAAGTGGTTAACCAAAGTGGTAATACATTTTTATAAATGCCGTTAACTGTTTGGTTACTTAAACGAAATATTTAATTTTAACCAAAAGTAAATTTCACAAAAGTACCACCACCCCCACCCCCACCCCCCCCCACCCACCCCACACACACACACCCCACACCCACACCCAACCCCGTTTTTCTTATTAAAGAGCGATTATTGTTATTTTTGTTTTAATTTACTGACTAAAATGATTACATTTGGAAGCAGTAAAATAAACCACAACCAAAACGTTTGTGTTTAGTAAATTTTAAATACACTGGTTATAGATTTAATGAGTGTTTGCCAAAGTTTATGATATGTGTATTTTCCAGTCGTCCATTCCTTTATTCGAAAACTTGCATGTGTATCTTTACCATGGGAAATAACTCATTTTACGTGTTCCTGTTTTCTGTTATGACAGTTAAGTAGAAAAAAGACAATAGGAGACCTGTAACTTTATAATAATGAACAAGCCAAATCAATAATTCACGAAACATATTGTTCAACACACCATAATATCTAATGTTAGGTTCGACCGGTTTATGAATGCAGGGCGTGTTAATATGTACGACATATATTTGACTTAATTTGACAATAAATAATTAAACAGTGTGCTGCTGTAGGAATTGAGGGGCAAAATGAGATATATTCTATATTTAAAACTGAATGTTTTGTTTACTTTACTGACAGTGTACCACGAGAAACTATTTTGAACATGTTCCAGTATATTTTGAACTGAATTAACTGGAAACATAATTGAGATGTCCGAGGCAATAGCCATTAAATTGACATTACAAGAAGTGTCATTGATGTGAAGCATCAAAGGCGACGCCAAAACTGAAACATGTAAAACAGGTTAACGCAATATGAGAGCAAGTAACAAAAACATATTTAAAAAGGTTTTATTTGAAAGTTTTCAGTATACTATAAATCTCCAGAAAAAAATGTGTATAATGGTAATTCCTGAGACCATACAATGATTTAAAGCAAAATAAAAAGCAAAACCGACACGAGTTGTCAAAATTATTACAATTAACTATAAAACTTAAGAGTACACGCAGAAAATGCATACCTGCAGCAGCCTCGCATTACATTAAGTATTATTGCTCAGATAGTATTTTCCAGGAACATGACATTTTTTTATTTCTCAGTATTTTATTGTTTATTTTCAAAGTTGTTTTGTATGGAACCATTTTGTATCTGGATTATTTATACACAGATCAATGTTTATTCTTTCCTAAACTTAACATATTTCACACATTTAAAGTGAAATAGATGAAGACAAATTCATAGAAACAGCAAAAACAGAACGATCTGGTATGTTCTAAATCCCGATGAAACTAATGTTTAAACAAACTATGGCATAACGTAAGTTTGTGCTTCTGTGGTATATAATTACATACTGAACTGACGATAAGAATACAACTTAATAAAAGTTGCAGTCACGTGAAAGATAGTATGTCATTTAAGGACATTATAGGACAGAAATACAACAAATTATCAAATGACTTATTATTTAAAGCAATCTTCTAATAGTATTCAAGAGAGATACTGCTTTTTAGATAATCTGGGTTAAGGAAGTTATAATTAGTTTGAACGTATTCTATTGTGTGTTGTTTGTTTTTTGTTCTTTTATTTTTGCAAAATGGTCGTGTGATAAAAGTCTTGGGCAATGAACAAAATCTCGTGTCAACCTCTTGACCAAGAACACATCGACCACGTTATAAATGTTTTCTTGGTGTGTTAAACGCTCCATTAATGACCATCTGAAGATCTTTTTGAAAACTTGTTATAACGGGCCTTTGGTTTGAATTCGGAACCACCTTATCCCGATTCCATAACCTAACCCTCTCGATCAAGAATACTTCAAGCATATTATTAATGCTTTCTTGGTGTGTTGCACTTTTCTCTTATGCTAGGTCATGAGTTTGATGTTTAGTAATGATAAATAATATGGCTTTGTGTGATACATCACAAAATTTCATCAGATTTTACTCGATGACGAGTAGAATGTTTCTAGCTGTGGCTTCTCGACAATGACGTAGATCAGGCCTATCGACTTGTTATAGGATTGTATGTCGATTCGAGGAAATTGTATATTGATAATATAGCAAAACAGCCAGATTCGTACCAGCATAAACAGTCATATCGAGGACGGTTGAAATTGCTTTTCTGTTGCTCATATTTTACTAATATATAGAACTTTCCCAACATGACGATATCCCTTAAAGAGTTCTGTACAATATAAAACTGTGAATAAACATTAACTGCAAGATATGACCTTTACGAAGAATCAAAAGTAAGTTGTTCTGTATTATTATCCTACTCTTTCCTGAATGCATGTGCTTATAATTATGTTGTCATTAACAGAAATAGATGTAGACTCATATTTTAATGAAGGCCAACTGAATGGCAAATAGGCTCCCGGTGGCTGAGAAAGGACACGGGCGTAAAAGTAGTATCGCTAGGGGTGTTGACATCCAAAGTTGATCTAACGATGACTAACATAGTTTATTCTTATAAAGAATGTATGGTTCCCTGTGTAAGTATTATTAGAAAGTTGCCTGAACTGGAATATTTATTTATTATCTGTTTGTTTATTTGATTGTTTGTTTGTTGATAAGTTTATTTTATTATTTATTTATTTATTTATTTATTTATTATTTCTTTGTTTATTTGTTTATTTATTACCTATTTATCAGTCCTTTTGACAAAAACATTGCAAACTCCTTTTAAAATAACCATTTAAGATGTGCATATGTACAAAATTACTATGTATTTTTACCACCACCACCCCACTCCCCCTCCCCCCCCTCTCTCTCTCTCTCTCTCTCTCTCTCTCTCTCTCTCTCTCTCTCTCTCCCTCTTTCCTGCTCTCTCCCTTTCGCTCTCTCTCGCTCTCTCTCTCTCTCTCTCTCTCTCTCTCTCACACACACACACACACAATTGACACTTGATATTATAGAAGAAATTTTCCTTTCGGCAACAAATCTGATTTGTGTTTGAGTTAGCATTTTGTTTATTCCATTTGGGCTATTTTATGTGGAATTCATGCTTTTTAATCTTTCATCTAAATTTGTTCATTAAAATGTAAAGTGTGCGATTAGAGAGTTTATCAACAAATCAAGAAATGGTTGATTTATTCCAATCATGCGTCTGCTGGGGAAATACTTTATCTGCTTGTAACGGATTGAAAGACTTTTAAATTAATCTGCTCTACGTGACCTGCTGACAAATCAAGTGTGTAGAGCATGGAACAAACCATGCAAAGTGTCATAATAATACAAAACTACTTGAAAATCAACCAGATATTATTTATTGTCCTTATATACTTTTCATAGCATTCAAAGAGGTTGAAAAGGGCGTTTTCTTAGCAGTCAAGGTCTTTAGTTATTATTATGTTATAATTAGTTATTTAGTTATTTGCTGAAATTATTAACCTGATTTAGATGCATTTCATTAACATGTTAAATACACAAACATATTTTGTTGGTATAAAACTTCATGACACTCATACCAATCAACAAATCTCTTAAAGTAATTAGTTGAATTTAAAGATTTCCTTTCATAAGGTGTCTCTTAATATCATAAGAGTCATCCTACTGTAGGCTTAGCCGCGATTAAACTTTTCTCTGAAAATAGTTACTTACAAATGTCTTGCATCAGAGTACGAAGTTTGTTCGATCGCATCCTTAATGATTGAGTGACTTTCTAAATCAAAGTGCTGCTGTCCAAAGTTTTCTAGAGAGGAATGTAATTAGATACATCCATTTACCAAAACTCTCCTGCCAAACTAGGGCACGGAGTTGGAGACACGATATGGCAGGTCCTTTTCAAATGTTATTCGAATGTTTATGAGGATAACAGTTTCAGTGTATGTAATGGATGTATAGCCTTCGTAAAAATTGTCTTTCTTTTCTCGGGGTAAGACATCAAAGTTATAATCAAGAATATATGACAAAGTCCTATGAGCATTTCAACATATATCAAACTCCGAAAAGGCACAAAACAAAGGTATTTCACATGCAAAACAGTTAAGTACACCGTTATCATCATCAAAGACTTTCCTGTTATGTTATGTTAAAGACGTCGAAACATTTTGTGAGAATATATCTTAAATGGCATTGTGATATATCCATAATCAGTAATTTACCTCCGGGTTACTTGGGATGTCGATATCCATTTATTTCTAGCATTTCAATAATGTAAGATCAGTTTTTTCTTGCAAGACCATTTCCACGGGGTGAGCAGTACATTGGCAGCTAAACAATTTGACACTATCACAATTTATCAAGCGAAAATAACGTCTCACGTGCAAGTGAGATAGATAAAACCCAGTGTTGTGGTAATTGTAAATGCAATACTATGCGATACCTTCAACAAAACTGTGCATTTCAAAATGTAAATAATGAAATGATTATGTTTGATTTTGTGCCTGTTTAGCGTACGAATGAAAAGTTCTTTCGATATTTATTCAAAAAACAAAAGCGATATCAATGTTCTGAGAGAAGTCCAACATATACTATGTTATCAACTGGCAGAAACAGGTTACTAACATGCAAATTAAATGTACTAGTTACAAAGAAACACCGAGACGTCAGATTAAATAAAAAGAGTTAAATCAACAATTACTGTCTTACAATGGCCAGACTAAACAAAACCACAACATTGCATTTCCTGAAAGACAATCTTCATTATTATTAAAATACTCTAAGGCAGGAGGAAACGGCCTTGGAACGGGGAGTGGGTGGACCGACCGGGGATTAAACCAGGTTTATGAAGCTCCAACATCCTACTTTATGAAACGTATTCTCTGTGACAAACAGTGGAAATAAAATTATTATAATATTGTTCGCAATACTTAGAGTTCACTGCCATATTTTGTTCCTAAAGAGGATTTCGCTTCTAGTGTTTTAAAGTGACAGAGTTTAGAGTTATTTTTTAAAAAAGACATATATATCACGTGATTTGTTTCACAAAGAATTCAGACACTAAGCCACGAAGGAAATCAACTCTTAGCAGAATATAAAGGCACAAAAAGGAAAAAACACGAAACATTCAAACCAACGAGACAAAGTACTTTGAAGCGTATAAGGCTTTACCAACGGGTGGCATGTTATATCATAAAGGCAGACAGATCCCCGAAGATTTACCATTTTTACTGTCTCGCGTTCACGCTAAGAGAGACTGCTCGAGTTGGCTCACCTATATAGAACACAACTTAGGAAATAAAAGAGACAATATTTTAACAATGACTATCCAATAAACACACCTTAAGTCGTATTATGCCACCTCAATGATCCGTATATTTATATTGCAGTGTGTGGCTGTAAAAGGACAATGCAGTGCACCGAAAAGGTTTCCAAGTACACAAGAAGAATCTTCAATAAGAATATATGACAAAGTCCTTAGGATCATGGCAACATATACCAAACTCCGAAAAGGCACAGAACAAAGGTTTTTCACATGCAAGCCAAGCGAACAGTAAGAACAAATTTGTGATGAGTCATTTGACGAAAAGAGCAAACCCGACAGTTACCGCCTTGGAACAGTCAGTCGACAATATCAACCGACAGGTGTGCTTAAAGTATTTACATTTTTAAAGAGACCAGAAAAGTTACTAAAACGCTTGATTTTGTTTAGAAAAGTGCATCCATTAAACACAGGATTGCTTATGTATTGATGCCGAAAGATGTTCCTATTGTTATATACTTAGAAATCATTACGGCGAACACATTTTGTAAACGCTCTTCCAATACTTCTCTAGCTATAGCCATATTCTGGCATTGAAATCCTAAATGTTGTAGCAGTTTTGTGTAATCCTGGTTAGCTGAGAAATATCCACCCCACCCCCTGTATGATGTACCACGAGGTGATTCACTATTTAGGTATCTATAATGTACATACTTAAGTTTTAATCGCCTAATTACTTATGTACTTCAGTACAGACTAACAACGTTTTGTTAACAATTATGCTGCACAAAAGGTTGACACTACCATTTTACTTCAATATATTATAGGCCTTACAAATCAGTGGCTTCGCTGCCAATTACTCCACCGCAATTTAACTGTGCAGATGATAAATTATTCATGGAGCAGTTACGTCCATGTACTCAGCCAGGGATTGTATTGTCTCTGTTATTGAAATATCACGGGAATCATCCTAGGAAACTTTGACTTTGATCTGGCAGACGAGCAGACAAGGAAGAAAAATCATATAATGGCCAATTACCAGCTTTAGTTATTAAAGGATATTCGAGATTTAAAACTATCCTGCTCTAAGATATAGAACAGCAAAAGTACAATGCAACCATGAGAGCAAGCGTTAGATTGAAACATTCTTACTCTATAAAGAAACGTGTAATGGCAATTTTAATATTATATTATGCTTATTACTAAATATGCTCTACATAATGACATGCATATTCTTCGCCATCACGTGTTTGCTTTATTCCTGAAAAAGACATTTCTAGAAGTGAATGTATTCTATTTTGTGAATATAGTCCTGTCTTGAATCATTTCTTTGACCATGCCTAATAAAGATTGGACTGTGCTACTACTTAAAGTCAATAAAATTAGATTGCATATACATTGCATATACACTCTTCTTTCTTTGATGATGGCACTCAGTTTTTAAAAAAAGAAACAAAGACATTTATACACCATGCGTTTAGCTAACCGATATTTCAGAAACTAACTAATGTTGAACTTTTTGTTATTTCTTGCTTGCTTGTATATTTTGCCGTTAATAGCATATTATTTTTATTTATTTTATTTATTTATTTTTATTTTATTTATTTAGTTAGTTATTTATCAATTTATTATTATTATTATTATTATTATTATTATTATTATTATTATTATTTATTTGTTTGTTTGTTTGTTTGTTTGTTTGTTTGTTTGTTTGTTTGTTTGTTTGTTTGTTTGTTTGTTTGTTTGTTTGTTTGTTTATTTATTTATATTATTTATTTATTTATTTATTTATTTATTTATTTATTTATTTATTTATTTATTTATTTATTTATTTATTTATTCCATGTCTTCACCTTGTATTTCGTTTTGATAAGGAAAGACTGATGGACAGGTAAAATATATGTAAGGCGTATTTCTGATGTCTTCTTCTTCCTTTTGTTGATATAAGGTTGAATAAGCTTTGGACATAATTCAAATTATTATTACTGCTTTGATTGATATTATTATTATTATTATTATTATTATTATTATTATTATTATTATTATTATTATTATTATTATTATTATTATAGATCCTTTATTAATTAAATCATTTATATTATATCGATCTATTAATTCTAGCATATAGTACTATAAATGAAGTCATATGAACCATGTCTTACATTTTTGTAAATCACTTATTAATATATTTGAAATTGTAAAATGTTCCGCAATATTATGTTAAATGCTATTTACCTATTTATCTATTGCTTAAACATGTACTGCCGCTTTGAATAAACTTTGAAACTTTGAACTTCTTGATATTAATTATTGAGTATGTGATGAGAATATGACCTAATGACAATATCACAAAATGTCCAATTATTCTAAAATAAAAGATAGGTTTAGCAAATATAAGTTTTTTATTGTCCTTGAGCACAACACAAAATCCGGGATTTCTGCATGTAGCAGCATGAAATCGCAAGGAGATCTTTCAATAAAGAAAGGAAATTAAAATACAATAATTTGTTCTGATGTGGTTTTATATGGAACATTGCGTCTCTTAAGATGTCAGGCTGATGATAAAAGCTGTAAACATTGCGGGGAATAAAATCCGTACTCTGCGTTACCTGTTGTCAGTAGTATATTTTGACAGCTTGTTAGTTTAAAACCTTAAGAGCCGCGTGAACTATTTTTAAAGTTACTAATGCATCTGTCTGTTATTGTAAATTATATTTATAAAAAATAATAGAAACAACCAATTATTTTACATACAATTATTTACTTCATTACACATACAAATGCAGAAAAAAACACATCTAGTTTAAAGTTTACCTGTACTTGTTAAAATATAATGTATCAAAACAATCTAAACATAAAACCAATTGTAATTATTATTCTAAAGAAAATGTTTTCAACGAATTGTAACGTTTTCTGTCCATTGTTCAACAAATTAATTTGCTTTTGGGTAATGCCTGTATATTACTACAACTTAACATATAACAAAATAATACACATTACACAATTGTATTCACTGTCATTTTAATGCCTAAAACATCGTTAATATTGTTGTAAAATACCATTTTGAATGACACAAGAGTTTTTTCAATACAAATCCTTCAGCACATGTTTAATCATACCGATGATACCTGCGTCTATTACATGCTGCAGAGCGTACCAAATTCTAAGCGTGCTCAGTAGCCTGTTTATTTATATTTTTAAATCTTCTGGTGCGACTTAGCCTTATGAAATATTGACATATCATTCCCAATTCCCATAATGTTTTAAGACGTTTAATCCCACTTGAGTGCTGTGTTAAGTACTGTGTCACCGGTTACCCTCGTACAATACATCAACGAATGCATACTAAATACACAAGAGCAATGCTTTATGTTATATTATCGGATTGTTGTGAAACCGTATCTTTATAAATCAAAGACATTCTTTTATGAAACAAAGGCACGAGGTGCTACAATATTTTACTTTTTAAATCAGAATGTAAAAACACGGCGAACCAGGAGTGCATCATTTACCTTTTCAATTGCATATATAATGAAAGTATTTTAAATTCAAGGCATTTCATGACTGAAAATATTACAACGGGTTTTTTCCTAAACTATTAGAAATTACATTCCAAAGTAAAAATTATGTTCTGCACTTTGTTTTTGTCTTTTGCCATTCACATTTAATGGCGTTGATATGGATTTGTTATTTAAGTCGATCCAAACTTAAATTATACAACTTAAAAATATGTTTATTTGTAATGTTAAATCAACATGCATTTCGCAACATATAAATTGGCCCGTTCTCATTGGCTAATGTGGAAACATTTACAGCTAATATCAATATCAGCTGTTGAATAGTACACACGCAATGTAGATAATAAATAATGAAAGATCAGTACATACACACAATGTATTAGAACTGAACAATTTAGCCGTAATTGCGTAGTGTTGTGGTATGTTCTCTATCATGTAAATATGGTTTAGTTTATTTGTATTGTCCATTCCATTGTGTATACATTCAGCTTTATCAGCTCGTGCACATAACACAAGTTGAAATTAATTCTAACCCTGAAGATGAGCAGTAAAAGGCCAGCTTATATATTATCCCAAGTCCCCATATGTTATCTCCGCTGTGTTATCTGTACACTCAAACTATTCGCGTAATGTTCTTTATAACTCAACTACTTCCCCAGCCCTCACATGAATTCAGATTATTAGCATTATAGCAAATGTCAAACTATTTTCGAGAAGGAAGACCCTCGTCAAATGTAGAACCACCGACGCACTGTAAGATCGCAGGAAGTCCTTTCAAGTCCTTCGCAAAGAACTGGACTCGGAGTCACGTGGTAGGTGTCTTAGCAGTCAGAGAAGTAACAAGTCGGCGACTGTGCCACAATCGGTTCTTGTATTTTTGATACGATTATGAAAACTGCGCTTAACTATGTCAGTTTATACAACGGATTCAACTTGATAACATATTGAACATATACGGTACTACTAGCGCATATGTCTATATATTAAATATTGTAAATACTAGTTGTAGGAATACTTGACCTACTTTGGTTTGGTATTTCTATTTCCATATCAAGTTTGAAAGTATGTAACAGTGATACTCAATATTGTTATTGTTATAACTTTTGTCCAGATCCATTATCTTTTGTACTGTGTATGTTATTATGTATTGTCGCATGTGTCGAACGACCTTCTGGCTCAAATTTAAATCATCTTTTGTACTGTGTATGTTATTATGTATTGTCGCATGTGTCGAACGACCTTCTGGCTCAAATTTAAATCATCTTTTGTACTGTGTATGTTATTATGTATTGTCGCATGTGTCGAACGACCTTCTGGCTCAAATTAAATCATCTTTTGTACTGTGTATGTTATTATGTATTGTCGCATGTGTCGAACAACCTTCTGGCTCAAATTAAATCATCTTTTGTACTGTGTATGTTATTATGTATTGTCGCATGTGTCGAACGACCTTCTGGCTCAAATTAAATCATCTTTTGTACTGTGTATGTTATTATGTATTGTCGCATGTGTCGAACAACCTTCTGGCTAAAATTAAATCATCTTTTGTACTGTGTATGTTATTATGTATTGTCGCATGTGTCGAACGACCTTCTGGCTAAAATTAAATCATCTTTTGTACTGTGTATGTTATTATGTATTGTCGCATGTGTCGAACGACCTTCTGGCTAAAATTAAATCATCTTTTCAGACTTTCCAAACGTTCCACTATATAAACTATTTGTTTATATCAGGCACTGTATACCTATGTATGGTGCTTTTTAAAAAGTGTCATGTGCAATTTTTATACGACGTTGTCATATTTTATATTGAGATCGTCGATATCGGTATCAATGTAAATATGTTTTACACAATTTAAATGTTATAAAATTAAAAAAATGAAATCATTTCTCCGATGTTATGGTATGAACATTTCTTAAGAGAGTAGAAAACAAAATGTCCACTTCAGCTATTCCCAAGATAAAAGATATATTGTTTAAAGGACGTTAACTTCAACAAGCAAATAATCAATGACATGACATATTACGACCAGGTGAGTGCTGAAACATTGAAAATACATCAATGTCAGCTGATTTGTCAGACAATATCACAATATGACATTTTGTCCGATGTTAATTTCAACAAATGTGCACAGTTAAGCCATTAATTTACTTTTAGTCCATGTTTTCCGTTTCATAAGCCTACAGAAATAATCAATCAGTCGGTTAATCCCCGGTTATAACGCATCGAGAGAGAATGGTCTATTAAATGTCATTTTGAAATTAACAGTGTACAGTGTTCATATTATCTGTGAACAGGTTGTGTTCATTATACCATTAAGAATGGCATAAGTCTTGTTTAAACGTTGCGTAAAGTAGACAGGAACATCATTCATTTAATTAAATTGTTGTTTAATACGACTATTTTCGATTCAGAACACATTAAATATGGCCTTTCAACACTCTTCAGAACTGAAAATATAAAAAGAACATCATTGTTGTAGTTTTTTTTAATAAATAATACATCTTTTAACGGCGTGTACGCAGGAAATAAATTATAATAAGAAAATATATCTCGTTTTGTTACTTTTCAAGAATAAATTCGCGTTAGAAAATAAATACTAGTCAGGTATATTAAGGTGCTATCTGCTAAAGTGATTTTAGATAAATAACAGACAGTAAACCGTTCTGAAGTTCCAAATATAGCTTCTCTTATTTATCGCAAGATGTGTATTGAAACTGCTAGAACACAAGACATAAAAAAACCATCTTCCTCGTCTAATATATTGTTTCACTAACACCATGAATGAATTCTAAATCTAAGTGATCATTAATTATATTGTTACATTGTCTTACAGAAAGGCAAACACACCCTAGCTCGAGTATTTGGGCCAAATCAAGTAGAATCAAGTGTTTTAATAAAATTTGTTGTACCACAATTACTACATAAACAATAAAAAATTATCTATACACATATTATCTATAAAACAATGTAGAGGTATCTCTATTCCAGTACGGTAACTGTTTTACCTCTTGTGTATGTATGATGTCCATGCTCGGTAGATTTTTGTCATTTTAACCTTCAACTTTCATGGTTGTACTTCTTTCATCGTACGGTTATTTTAATACATAAAATCTCAGTTTAGTGTGACAAATGTTCATGTTTCGAACTTAGATAAAATAATTACAAAAGCAAGATGTATCAAAAGTCACATAACAAATTTTAACAAGTAGCAATTAATATTCTATTAGTGTGCGAGATCATTTTACATTATATTTTCTATGGACATTTCCGTTGAAACCTGAGCAAGTAAAAATGGTTTTATAGCATTCTGTCACGAATAATTTATCTAATGCTTTCACTGAGCAGTAGTTCCTTTCATTCACTGTACTCAATAATCAGAAAATAAATGTAATAAAATGAAAACTACTTCAATCACTAGCCGCTGGGAAAACTTTTTTCCAAAGAATCCATTTTTATTGAATTAGGATGTTTCCAATGTTTGATCAAATAAGATACTTTGATTCGCGGATGATACGTGTCTGGGGCCACTTAAGCATTCTTTTACAGAAAATAGTCAACCACATTATATTATTAAATCCATCATATTCAAGGGAAAGTGAAGTAGCTTATATTATACAAGATATTTAACATTCTAATTTTCTTAGTTTAGTAGCAACTCGTGTTTGTCAACACCCTGTCTGTTCGTGATTCTTAGCACTCATTGGTATACTTAAGGGAAAAAAAAGGTTCCTGCACCTGCAATGGTCGACTGTTGCTTGTCACAACTTTAAACTAAAACAAAATCATTTGGTTTTAATCTTGAGTAACTTCTATGTGAAAATATTCAGATATTTCTATGTGTAAATCTTCAGTCACTTCTGTGTGTTAATCTTCAGTCAGTTATATGTGTTAATCCTCAGTTACTTCTATGTGTTAATCTTTAGCCACTTTTATGTGTTAATATTAAGTCATTTCTATGTATTAATCCACAGTTATTTATATGCGTTAATCTTCTGCCACTTCTTTGTGTCTTTCCTCAGTTACTTATATGTGTTAATCTAAAGTAACTTCTATGTGTTAAATTTCAGCCACTTCCATGTATTATTCTTAAGTCGCTTCTATGTGTTAATCTTCAGTCTCTTTTGTGTGTTAATCTGCAGCCACTTCTTTGTGTTAATCCTCAGTTATTTCTATGTGGTAACCTTCAGTTACTTATATGTGTAAATCTTCTGTTACTTCTATGTGTAAATATTAAGTTATTTTTATATGTTAATCTTCATTTATTTCTATGTGTTAATCTTTAGCCACTTCTATGTCTTAATATTTAGTTACTTCTATGTGTTAATCTTCAGTTACTTCTATGTGTTAATCTTCAGTTACTTCTATGTGTTAATCTTCAGTTACTTCTATGTGTTAATCTTCAGTTACTTCTATGTGTTAATATTTAGTTACTTATAAGTGTAAATCTTCTGTTACTTATATGTGTTAATCTTCGGATACTTCTATGTTTAGTCCTCAGTTACTAATATGTGTTAATTATTAGCTTCTTCTATGTGCTAATCTTCAGTTTCTTATATGTATTACGCTTCGGTCACTTCTTATCTTAAGCTTTAGACACTTCTATCTTAAGCTTTAGACACTTCTATGTATTTACTCTCAGTTACTTATATGTGTTAATCTTCAGTTACTTATATGTGTTAGTCTTCAGCCACTTCTATGTGTACATCTTCTGTTACTTCTATGTGTTTTTTTTTTCAGTTATTTCTTTGTGTTAATCTTCTGTTACTTATATGTGTTAATCCTCAGTTACTTATATGTGTACATCTTCTGTTACTTTAATGTGTTAATCGTCGGTTATTTATATGTTTTAATCCTCAGTTACTTATATGTGTTAATCTTCAGTTACTTATATGTGTTAATCTTCAGTTACTTATATTCGCTAATCTTCAGTTATTTCTATGTGTTAATCCTTAATTACTAATATGTGTTAATCTTCAGTTATTTCTATGTGTTAATCTTCATTTACTTCTTTATGTTAGTCTTCCGCTACTTTTATGTGTTAATCTTCATTTATGTCTATGTGTTAGTCCTTAGTTACTTCTATGTGTTAGTCTTCAGTTACTTATATGTGTTAATCTCATCACTTATATGTGAACTTCGCAGCAAACATTATTATGACAATTGATAGTGTGAGCACCTCGTGTAAAGTAACATCCCGCTGTCAAAGAAAAAAAAATATTCGCCAGTGTTGCATGTTTGGCTTTCGCTGTACAGCTAATGTTAGTTAATACAATTGACACATAATGCATTTTTTCTACAAATCAACCCCTTTATTTTATGTTTTTATGTATATGGACTTAAAGTGATATTAAAGTCAGTATATGTTTGTCAATGTTCATGATTATTACTTCAAAAATATTTTGGGGAAGAAGAAATTATATCCATCAGTATATCGATTTTAAGTTATTATGTTTATTATTGTTAATTAATAAGCAAACAAGAAAGATGCTGTAACTAAATATTTATATAAATGTTTCATAAATATTAGCTTATATGTGTACACATAGAAAAAAAACTGTTTCTAGAAGTTAAACAATTGTCTAAGTTATATACACTGTTTAAAGTTCATGTCATTTGTTAGGTGTTGGACTCACTTTAGAGTTCTTGGGATATTAAAAATATAAAATGATAAATCCGACCAACTTCCATTTCCTGAAAAGCTACATAACTGTGTAGGGGGTAAATTATGCATATGGCACATGTCTTAAATGTCTATAAACTACTGTCTCTGTACTTAGCCGGGATAAAATTCTGTCTGTTAGTTAAACATTACAGTTATAACTCCATGCAATCATTGCCGCATCAGGTGTGCTTTAAAGGTTATATAATACTAGGCTTGTTTCTAATCCTAGAAAATGTCTACAGATTGGATCATAATGAACAATCATATGTAAGCGACTATAATAGTCCCACAATTTTAATCCTAATAAACGACATAAAACATGAACGAGTGACTTTAACGGTCGAAACTTTAACAGAAATAGCCATTCATGTGGATTTAATTGATTATTAGTCATAGAATAGTAAATGATTGTGTTGTTGTTGTTGTTCTTGTTGTTGTTGTTGTTGTTGTTCGTGATTAATTTTCCTTTATAACTTCTTAAATCCTTTAAAAAATCACAATGTCACAAAAGAGAGTACATTTTATATAAAAATGTCATGGGCTTTACACCTCGTGTTCGTCAGTCTAAAATGTCATTGCGCTCTAAACCTAGCGTTCGTCAGTCTAAAATATCATGGCTCTACACCTAGAGTTCGTCAGTCTCAAATATCATGGCTCTACACCTAGTGTTCGTCAGTCTAAAATGTCATTGCGCTCTACTCCTAGTGTTCGTCAGTTTCAAGTATCATGAGCTCTACTCCAAGTGTTCGTCAGTCTAAAATATCATGGGCTCTACTCCTAGTGTTCGTCAGTTTAAAATATCATGGCTCTACACCTAGTGTTCGTCAGTCTAAAATATCATGAGCTCTACCCCTAGTGTTCGTCAGTCTAAGATATTATGGTTCTACAACTAGTGTTCGTCAGTCTCAAATATCATGGCTCTACACCTAGTGTTCGTCAGTCTCAAATATCATGGCTCTACACCTAGTGTTCGTCAGTCTAAAATGTCATTGCGCTCTACTCCTAGTGTTCGTCAGTCTCAAGTATCATGAGCTCTACTCCTAGTGTTCGTCAGTCTAAAATATCATGGGCTCTACTCCTAGTGTTCGTCAGTCTAAAATATCATGGTTTTACTCCTAGTGTTAGTCAGTCTAAAATATCGGGGGCCCTACTCCTAGTGATCGTCAGTCTAAAATATCATGAACTCTACTCCTAGTGTTCGTCAGTCTAAAATATCATGAACTCTACTCCTAGTGTTCGTCAGTATAAAATAGCATGGGCTCTACTCCTAGTGTTCGTCAGTATAAAATATCATGGGCTCTACTCCTAGTGTTCGTCAGTCTAAAATATCATGGCTCTACTTCTAATGTTCGTCAGTATAAAATATCATGGGCTCTACTCCTAGTGTTCGTCAGTCTAAAATATCATGAACTCTACTCCTTAGTGTTCGTCAGTCTAAAATATCATGGCTCTACTTCTAATGTTCGTCAGGCTTAAATATCATGGCTCTACCTCTAGTGTTCGTCAGTCTTAAATATCATTGGATTTACCCCTAGTGTTCGTCAGTCTAAAATATCATGGGCTCTACGCCTAGTGTTCGTCAGTCTAAAATATCATGGGCTCTACCCCTAGTGTTCGACAGTCTAAAAAATCATGGGCTCTACTCCTAGTGTTCGTCAGTATAAAATGTCATGGGTTCTACTCCTAGTGTTCGTCAGGCTAAAATGTCAAGGGCTATACTCCTAGTGTTCGTCAGACTAAAATATCATGAGCTCTACACCTAGTGTTTGTCGGTCTTAAATATCATGGACTATACTCCTAGTGTTCGTCAGGCTTAAATATCATGAGCTCTACTCCTAGTGTTTGTCGGTCTTAAATATCATGGACTATACTCCTAGTGTTCGTCAGGCTAAAATATCATGGGCTCTACTCCTAGTGTTCGTCAAGCTAAAATATCATGGTTCTACACCTAGTGTTCGTCAGTCTAAAATATCATGGGCTCTACTCCTAGTGTTCATCAGTCTAAACTATCATGGGCTCTACTCCTAGTGTTCATCAGTCTAAAATATCATGGTTCTACACCTAGTGTTCATCAGTCTAAAATATTACGGTTCTACACCTAGTGTTCATCAGTCTTACATATTATGGGCTCTACTCCTAGTGTTCATCAGTCTAAAATATCATGGTTCTACACCTAGTGTTCATCAGTCTAAAATATTATGGGCTCTACTCCTAGAGTTCGTCAGTCTAAAATATTATGGGCTCTACTCCTAGTGTTTATCAGTCTAAAATATCATGGTTCTACACCTAGTATTCATCAGTCTAAAATATCATGGTTCTACACCTAGTGTTCATCAGTCTAAAATATTATGGGCTCTACAACTAGTGTTCATCAGTCTAAAATATCATGGTTCTACACCTAGTGTTCATCAGTCTAAAATATTATGGGCTCTACACCTAGTGTTCATCAGTCTAAAATATTATGGGCTCTACTCCTAGTGTTCGTCAGTCTAAAATATTATGGGATATATTCCTTGTTCTCGTCAGTCTAAAATCTTATGGGCTCTACTCCTAGTGTTCGTCAGTCTAAAATATTATGGGCTCTACACCTAGTGTTCATCAGTCTAAAATGTTATGGACTCTACACCTAATGTTCATCAGTCTAAAACATTATGGTTCTACACCTAGTGTTCATCAGTCTTACATATTATGGGCTCTACTCCTAGTGTTCGTCAGTCTAAAATATTATGGGCTCTACTCCTAGTGTTCGTCAGTCTAAAATATCATGGTTCTACTCCTAGAGTTCGTCAATCTAAAATATTATGGGCTCTACTCCTAGTGTTCGTCAGTCTAAGATATCATGAACTCTACTCCTAGTGTTCGTCAGTCAAAAATATCATGGTTCCACAACTGGTGTTCGTCAGTCTAAAATGTCATGGGCTCTACTCCTAGTGTTCGTCAGTCTAAGATATCATGAACTCTACTCCTAGTGTTCGTCAGTGTAAAATATCATGGGCTCTACTCCTAGTGTTCGTCAGTCTAAAATGTCATGGCTCTACTCCTAGAGTTCGTCAGTCAAAAATATCATGAGCTCTATACCTAGTGTTCATCAGTCTAAAATATCATGGGCTCTACTCCTAGTGTTCGTCAGTCTAAGATATCATGAACTCTACTCCTAGTGTTCGTCAGTCAAAAATATCATCGGATCTGTACCTAGTGTTCGTCAGTCAAAAATGTCATGGGCTCTATACTTAGTGTTCGTCAGTCAAAAATGTCATGGGCTCTATACCTAGTGTTCGTCAGTCAAAAATATCATGGCTCTACGCCTAGTGTTCGTCAGTCAAAAATATCATGGGCTCTATACCTAGTGTTCGTCAGTCAAAAATGTCATGGGCTCTACTACTAGTGTTCGTCAGTCTAAGATATCATGAACTCTACTCCTAGTGTTCGTCAGTCTAAAATATTATGGGCTCTACTCCTAGAGTTCGTCAGTCTAAAATATCATGGTTCTACACCTAGTGTTCATCAGTCTAAAATATTATGGGCTCTACTCCTAGAGTTCGTCAGTCTAAAATATCATGCTTCTACACCTAGTGTTCATCAGTCTAAAATATTATGGGCTCTACTCCTAGTGTTCATCAGTCTAAAATATCATGGGTCTACACCTAGTGTTCATCAGTCTAAAATATTATGGGCTCTACTCCTAGTGTTCATCAGTCTAAAATATTATGGGCTCTACTTCCTAGATGTTCAGTCAGTCTAAAATATTATGGGCTCTACTCCTATTGATTATCAGTCTAAAATATTATGGGATCTACTCCTAGAGTTCGTCAGTCTAAAATATTATGGTTCTACACCTAGTGTTCATCAGTCTAAAATATTATGGGCTCTACTCCTAGTAGTCATCAGTCTAAAATATCATGGTTCTACACCTAGTGTTCATCAGTCTAAAATATTATGGGCTCTACTCCTAGAGTTCGTCATTCTAAAATATTATGGGCTCTACTCCTAGTGTTCATCTGTCTAAAATATCATGGCTCTACACCTAGTGTTCATCAGTCTAAAATATTATGGTTCTACACCTAGTCTTCATCAGTCTTACATATTATGGGCTCTACTCCTAGTGTTCATCAGTCTAAAATATCATGGTTCTACACCTAGTGTTCATCAGTCTAAAATATCATGGTTCTACACCTAGTGTTCATCAGTCTAAAATATTATGGGCTCTACACCTAGTGTTCATCAGTCTAAAATATCATGCTTCTACACCTAGTGTTCATCAGTCTAAAATATTATGGGCTCTACACCTAGTGTTCATCAGTCTAAAATATTATGGGCTCTACTCCTAGTGTTCGTCAGTCTAAAATATTATGGGCTATATTCCTTGTTCTCGTCAGTCTAAAATATTATGGGCTCTACTCCTAGTGTTCGTCAGTCTAAAATATTATGGGCTCTACACCTAGAGTTCATCAGTCTAAAATATTATGGGCTCTACTCCTAGAGTTCGTCAGCCTAAAATATTATGGTTCTACACCTAGTGTTCATCAGTCTAAAATATTATGGGCTCTACTCCTAGTGTTCATCAGTCTAAAATATCATGGTTCTACACCTAGTGTTCATCAGTCTAAAATATTATGGGCTCTACTCCTACAGTTCGTCAGTCTAAAATATTATGGGCTCTACTCCTAGTGTTCATCAGTCTAAAATATCATGGTTCTACACCTAGTGTTCATCAGTCTAAAATATTATGGTTCTACACCTAGTGTTCATCAGTCTTACATATTATGGGCTCTACTCCTAGTGTTCATCAGTCTAAAATATCATGGTTCTACACCTAGTGTTCATCAGTCTAAAATATTATGGGCTCTACTCCTAGAGTTCGTCAGTCTAAAATATTATGGGCTCTACTCCTAGTGTTCATCAGTCTAAAATATCATGGTTCTACACCTAGTATTCATCAGTCTAAAATATCATGGTTCTACACCTAGTGTTCATCAGTCTAAAATATTATGGGCTCTACACCTAGTGTTCATCAGTCTAAAATATCATGGTTCTACACCTAGTGTTCATCAGTCTAAAATATTATGGGCTCTACACCTAGTGTTCATCAATCTAAAATATTATGGGCTCTACTCCTAGTGTTCGTCAGTCTAAAATATTATGGGCTATATTCCTTGTTCTCGTCAGTCTAAAATATTATGGGCTCTACTCCTAGTGTTCGTCAGTCTAAAATATTATGGGCTCTACAACTAGTGTTCATCAGTCTAAAATGTTATGGGCTCTACACCTAGTGTTCATCAGTCTAAAATATTATGGGCTCTACTCCTAGTGTTCGTCAGTCTAAAATATTATGGGCTCTACTCCTAGAGTTCGTCAGTCTAAGATATCATGGGCTCAACTCCTAGTGTTCGTCAGTCTAAAATATTATGGGCTCTACACCTAGTGTTGATCAGTCTAAAATATCATGGGCTCTACTCCTAGAGTTCGTCAGTCTAAGATATCATGGGCTCTACACCTAGTGTTCATCAGTCTAAAATATCATGATTCTACACCTAGTGTTCCTCAGTCTAAGATATCATGGGCTCTACTCCTAGAGTTCGTCAGTCTAAGATATCATGGGCTCTACTCGTAGTGTTCGTCAGTCTACAATGTCATGGGTTCGACTCCTAGTGTTCGACAGTCTAAAATATCATGGGTTTTACACCTAGTGTTCATCAGTCTAAAATATCATGGGCGTTACTCCTAGTGTTCTTCTGTGTAAAATGTCATGGGCTCTACTCCTAGTGTTCATCAGTCTAAAAAGTCATGGGCTCTACTCCTAGTGTTCGTCAGTCTAAAATGTCATGGGTTCTACTCCTAGTGTTCGTCAGTCTAAAATATCATGGTTTTACTCCTAGTGTTCGTCAGTCTAAAATATCATGGTTCTACTCCTTGTGTTCGTCAGTCTAAGATATCATGGTTCTACAACTAGAGTTCGTCAGTCTAAAATATCATGGTTCCACAACTAGTGTTCGTCAGTCTAAAATGTCATGGGCTCTACTCCTAGTGTTCGTCAGTCTAAGATATCATGAACTCTACTCCTAGTGTTCGTCAGTCTAAAATATCATGGGCTCTACTCCTAGTGTTCGTCAGTCTAAAATGTCATGGCTCTACTCCTAGAGTTCTTCAGTCAAAAATATCATGAGCTCTATACCTAGTGTTCATCAGTCTAAAATATCATTGGCTCTACTCCTAGTGTTCGTCAGTCTAAGATATCATGAACTCTACTCCTAGTGTTCGTCAGTCAAAAATATCATCGGATCTGTACCTAGTGTTCGTCAGTCAAAAATGTCATGGGCTCTATACTTAGTGTTCGTCAGTCAAAAATGTCATGGGCTCTATACCTAGTGTTCATCAGTCAAAAATATCATGGCTCTACTCCTAGTGTTCGTCAGTCAAAAATATCATGGGCTCTATACCTAGTGTTCGTCAGTCAAAAATGTCATGGGCTCTACTACTAGTGTTCGTCAGTCTAAGATATCATGAACTCTACTCCTAGTGTTCGTCAGTCTAAAATATTATGGGCTCTACTCCTAGAGTTCGTCAGTCTAAAATATCATGGTTCTACACCTAGTGTTCATCAGTCTAAAATATTACGGGCTCTACTCCTAGAGTTCGTCAGTCTAAAATATCATGGTTCTACACCTAGTGTTCATCAGTCTAAAATATTATGGGCTCTACTCCTAGTGTTCATCAGTCTAAAATATCATGGTTCTACACCTAGTGTTCATCAGTCTAAAATATTATGGGCTCTACACCTAGTGTTCATCAGTCTAAAATATCATGGTTCTACACCTAGTGTTCATCAGTCTAAAATATTATGGGCTCTACACCTAGTGTTCATCAGTCTAAAATATTATGGGCTCTACTCCTAGTGTTCGTCAGTCTAAAATATTATGGGCTATATTCCTTGTTCTCGTCAGTCTAAAATATTATGGGCTCTACTCCTAGTGTTCGTCAGTCTAAAATATTATGGGCTCTACACCTAGTGTTCATCAGTCTAAAATGTTATGGGCTCTACACCTAGTGTTCATCAGTCTAAAATATTATGGGCTCTACTCCTAGTGTTCGTCAGTCTAAAATATTATGGGCTCTACTCCTAGAGTTCGTCAGTCTAAGATATCATGGGCTCAACTCCTAGTGTTCGTCAGTCTAAAATATTATGGGCTCTACACCTAGTGTTGATCAGTCTAAAATATCATGGGCTCTACTCCTAGAGTTCGTCAGTCTAAGATATCATGGGCTCTACACCTAGTGTTCATCAGTCTAAAATATCATGATTCTACACCTAGTGTTCGTCAGTCTAAGATATCATGGGCTCTACTCCTAGAGTTCGTCAGTCTAAGATATCATGGGCTCTACTCCTAGTGTTCGTCAGTCTACAATGTCATGGGTTCGACTCCTAGTGTTCGACAGTCTAAAATATCATGGGTTTTACACCTAGTGTTCATCAGTCTAAAATATCATGGGCGTTACTCCTAGTGTTCTTCTGTGTAAAAAGTTATGGGCTCTACTCCTAGTGTTCGTCAGTCTAAAATGTCATGGGTTCTACTCCTAGTGTTCGTCAGTCTAAAATATCATGGTTTTACTCCTAGTGTTCGTCAGTCTAAAATATCATGGTTCTACTCCTTGTGTTCGTCAGTCTAAGATATCATGGTTCTACAACTAGAGTTCGTCAGTCTAAAATATCATGGTTCCACAACTAGTGTTCGTCAGTCTAAAATGTCATGGGCTCTACTCCTAGTGTTCGTCAGTCTAAGATATCATGAACTCTACTCCTAGTGTTCGTCAGTCTAAAATATCATGGGCTCTACTCCTAGTGTTCGTCAGTCTAAAATGTCATGGCTCTACTCCTAGAGTTCTTCAGTCAAAAATATCATGAGCTCTATACCTAGTGTTCATCAGTCTAAAATATCATTGGCTCTACTCCTAGTGTTCGTCAGTCTAAGATATCATGAACTCTACTCCTAGTGTTCGTCAGTCAAAAATATCATCGGATCTGTACCTAGTGTTCGTCAGTCAAAAATGTCATGGGCTCTATACTTAGTGTTCGTCAGTCAAAAATGTCATGGGCTCTATACCTAGTGTTCGTCAGTCAAAAATATCATGGCTCTACTCCTAGTGTTCGTCAGTCAAAAATATCATGGGCTCTATACCTAGTGTTCGTCAGTCAAAAATGTCATGGGCTCTACTACTAGTGTTCGTCAGTCTAAGATATCATGAACTCTACTCCTAGTGTTCGTCAGTCTAAAATATTATGGGCTCTACTCCTAGAGTTCGTCAGTCTAAAATATCATGGTTCTACACCTAGTGTTCATCAGTCTAAAATATTACGGGCTCTACTCCTAGAGTTCGTCAGTCTAAAATATCATGGTTCTACACCTAGTGTTCATCAGTCTAAAATATTATGGGCTCTACTCCTAGTGTTCATCAGTCTAAAATATCATGGTTCTACACCTAGTGTTCATCAGTCTAAAATATTATGGGCTCTACACCTAGTGTTCATCAGTCTAAAATATCATGGTTCTACACCTAGTGTTCATCAGTCTAAAATATTATGGGCTCTACACCTAGTGTTCATCAGTCTAAAATATTATGGGCTCTACTCCTAGTGTTCGTCAGACTAAAATATTATGAACTCTACTCCTATTGATTATCAGTCTAAAATATTATGGGATCTACTCCTAGAGTTCGTCAGTCTAAAATATCATGGTTCTACACCTAGTGTTCATCAGTCTAAAATATTATGGGCTCTACTCCTAGAGTTCGTCAGTCTAAAATATTATGGGCTCTACTCCTAGTGTTCATCAGTCTAAAATATTATGGCTCTACACCTAGTGTTCATCAGTCTAAAATATTATGGTTCTACACCTAGTGTTCATCAGTCTTACATATTATAGGCTCTACTCCTAGAGTTCATCAGTCTAAAATATCGTGGTTCTACACCTAGTGTTCATCAGTCTAAAATATCATGGTTCTACACCTAGTATTCATCAGTCTAAAATATTATGGTTCTACACCTAGTGTTCATCAGTCTAAAATATCATGCTTCTACACCTAGTGTTCATCAGTCTAAAATATTATGGGCTCTACACCTAGTGTTCATCAGTCTAAAAAATTATGGGCTCTACTCCTAGTGTTCGTCAGTCTAAAATATTATGGGCTATATTCCTTGTTCTCGTCAGTCTAAAATATTATGGGCTCTACTCGTAGTGTTCGTCAGTCTAAAATATTATGGGCTCTACACCTAGTGTTCATCAGTCTAAAATGTTATGGGCTCTACACCTAGTGTTCATCAGTCTAAAATATTATGGGCTCTACTCCTAGTGTTCGTCAGTCTAAAATATTATGGGCTCTACTCCTAGAGTTCGTCAGTCTAAGATATCATGGGCTCTACACCTAGTGTTCATCAGTCTAAAATATCATGATTCTACACCTAGTGTTCGTCAGTCTAAGATATCATGGGCTCTACTCCTAGTGTTCGTCAGTCTAAGATATCATGGGCTCTACTCCTAGTGTTCGTCAGTCTAAAATGTCATGGGTTCTACTCCTATTGTTCGACAGTCTAAAATATCATGGGCTTTACACCTAGTGTTCGTCAGTCTAAAATATCATGGGCGTTACTCCTAGTGTTCGTCAGTCTAAAATGTCATGGGCTATACTCCTAGAGTTCATCAGTCTAAAAGTCATGGGCTCTACTCCTAGAGTTCGTCAGTCTAAAATATCATGGTTCTACACCTAGTGTTCATCAGTCTAAAATATTATGGGCTCTACTCCTAGTGTTCATCAGTCTAAAATATCATGGTTCTACACCTAGTGTTCATCAGTCTAAAATATTATGGGCTCTACTCCTACAGTTCGTCAGTCTAAAATATCATGGTTCTACACCTAGTGTTCATCAGTCTAAAATATCATGGGCTCTACTCCCAGTGTTCATCAGTCTAAAATATTATGGGCTCTACTCGTAGAGTTCGTCAGTCTAAAATATCATGAACTCTACTCCTATTGATTATCAGTCTAAAATATTATGGGATCTACTCCTAGAGTTCGTCAGTCTAAAATATTATGGTTCTACACCTAGTGTTCGTCAGTCTTAAATATTATGGGCTCTACTCCTAGTGTTCATCAGTCTAAAATATCATGGTTCCACACCTAGTGTTCATCAGTCTAAAATATTATGGGCTCTACTCCTAGAGTTCGTCAGTCTAAAATATTATGGGCTCTACTCCTAGTGTTCATCAGTCTAAAATATCATGGCTCTACACCTAGTGTTCATCAGTCTAAAATATTATGGTTCTACACCTAGTGTTCATCAGTCTTACATATTATGGGCTCTACTCCTAGTGTTCATCAGTATAAAATATCATGGTTCTACACCTAGTGTTCATCAGTCTAAAATATCATGGTTCTACACCTAGTGTTCATCAGTCTAAAATATTATGGGCTCTACACCTAGTGTTCATCAGTCTAAAATATCATGCTTCTACACCTAGTGTTCATCAGTCTAAAATATTATGGGCTCTACACCTAGTGTTCATCAGTCTAAAATATTATGGGCTCTACTCCTAGTGTTCGTCAGTCTAAAATATTATGGGCTATATTCCTTGTTCTCGTCAGTCAAAAATATTATGGGCTCTACTCCTAGTGTTCGTCAGTCTAAAATATTATGGTCTCTACACCTAGTGTTCATCAGTCTAAAATGTTATGGGCTCTACACCTAGTGTTCATCAGTCTAAAATATTATGGGCTCTACTCCTAGTGTTCGTCAGTCTAAAATATTATGGGCTCTACTCCTAGAGTTCGTCAGTCTAAGATATCATGGGCTCAACTCCTAGTGTTCGTCAGTCTAAAATATTATGGGCTCTACACCTAGTGTTTATCAGTCTAAAATATTATGGGCTCTACACCTAGTGTCCATCAGTCTAAAATATCATGGGTTCTACTCCTAGAGTTCGTCAGTCTAAGATATCATGGGCTCTACACCTAGTGTTCATCAGTCTAAAATATCATGATTCTACACCTAGTGTTCGTCAGTCTAAAATATCATGGGCTCTACTCCTAGTGTTCGTCAGTCTAAGATATCATGGGCTCTACTCCTAGTGTTCGTCAGTCTAAAATGTCATGGGTTCTACTCCTAGTGTTCGACAGTCTAAAATATCATGGGCTTTACAATTAGTGTTCATCAGTCTAAAATATCATGGGCGTTACCCCTAGTGTTCGTCAGTCTAAAATGTCATGGGCTCTACTCCTAGAGTTCATCAGTCTAAAAAGGCATGGGCTCTACTCCTAGTGTTCGTCAGTCTAAAATGTCATGGGTTCTACTCCTAGTATTCGTCATTCTAAAATATCATGGTTTTACTCCTAGTGTTCGTCAGTCTAAAATATCATGGTTCTACTCCTAGTGTTCGTTAGTCTAAGATATAATGGTTCCACAACTAGTGTTCGTCAGTCTAAGATATCATGGTTCTACTCCTAGTGTTCGTCAAACTAAAATGTCATGGGCTCTACTCCTAGTGTTCGTCAGTCTAAGATATCATGAACTCTACTCCTAGTGTTCGTCAGTCTAAAATATCATGGGCTCTACTCCTAGTGTTCGTCAGTCTAAAATGTCATGGCTCTACTCCTAGAGTTCGTCAGTCAAAAATATCATGAGCTCTATACCTAGTGTTCATCAGTCTAAAATATCATGGGCTCTACTCCTAGTGTTCGTCAGTCTAAGATATCATGAACTCTACTCCTAGTGTTCGTCAGTCAAAAATATCATCGGATCTGTACCTAGTGTTCGTCAGTCAAAAATGTCATGGGCTCTATACTTAGTGTTCGTCAGTCAAAAATATCATGGCTCTACTCCTAGTGTTCGTCAGTCAAAAATATCATGGCTCTACTCCTAGTGTTCGTCAGTCAAAAATATCATGGGGTCTATACCTAGTGTTCGTCAGTCAAAAATGTCATGGGCTCTACTACTAGTGTTCGTCAGTCTAAGATATCATGAACTCTACTCCTAGTGTTCATCAGTCTAAAATATTATGGGCTCTACTCCTAGAGTTCGTCAGTCTAAAATATCATGGTTCTACACCTAGCGTTCATCAGTCTAAAATATTATGGGCTCTACTCCTAGAGTTCGTCAGTCTAAAATATCATGGTTCTACACCTAGTGTTCATCAGTCTAAAATATTATGGGCTCTACTCCTAGTGTTCATCAGTCTAAAATATCATGGTTCTACACCTAGTGTTCATCAGTCTAAAATATTATGGGCTCTACTCCTACAGTTCGTCAGTCTAAAATATCATGGTTCTACACCTAGTGTTCATCAGTCTAAAATATCATGGGCTCTACTCCCAGTGTTCATCAGTCTAAAATATTATGGGCTCGACTCCTAGAGCTCGTCAGTCTAAAATATCATGAACTCTACTCCTATTGATTATCAGTCTACAATATTATGGGATCTACTCCTAGAGTTCGTCAGTCTAAAATATTATGGTTCTACACATAGTGTTCATCAGTCTAAAATATTATGGGCTCTACTCCTAGTGTTCATCAGTCTAAAATATCATGGTTCTACACCTAGTGTTCATCAGTCTTAAATATTTTGGGCTCTACTCCTAGAGTTTGTCAGTCTAAAATATTATGGGCTCTACTCCTAGTGTTCATCAGTCTAAAATATCATGGTTCTAAACCTAGTGTTCATCAGTCTAAAATATTATGGTTCTACACCTAGTGTTCATCAGTCTAAAATATCATGGTTCTACACCTAGTGTTCATCAGTCTAAAATATTATGGGCTCTACACCTAGTGTCCATCCGTCTAAAATATCATGGTTCTACACCTAGTGTTCATCAGTCTAAAATATTATGGGCTCTACACCTAGTGTTCATCAGTCTAAAATATTATGGGCTCTACTCCTAGTGTTCGTCAGTCTAAAATATTATGGGCTATATTCCTTGTTCTCGTCAGTCTAAAATATAATGGGCTCTACTCCTAGTGTTCGTCAGTCTAAAATATTATGGGCTCTACACCTAGTGTTCATCAGTCTAAAATGTTATGGGCTCTACTCCTAGTGTTCATCAGTCTAAAATATTATGGGCTCTACTACTAGTGTTCGTCAGTCTAAAATATTATGGGCTCTACTCCTAGAGTTCGTCAGTCTAAGATATCATGGGCTCAACTCCTAGTGTTCGTCAGTCTAAAATATTATGGGCTCTCCACCTAGTGTTTATCAGTCTAAAATATTATGGGCTCTACTCCTAGTGTTCATCAGTCTAAAATATCATGGTTCTACACCTAGTGTTCATCAGTCTAAAATATTATGGGCTCTACTCCTACAGTTCGTCAGTCTAAAATATCATGGTTCTACACCTAGTGTTCATCAGTCTAAAATATCATGGGCTCTACTCCCAGTGTTCATCAGTCTAAAATATTATGGGCTCTACTCCTAGAGTTCGTCAGTCTAAAATATCATGAACTCTACTCCTATTGATTATCAGTCTAAAATATTATGGGATCTACTCCTAGAGTTCGTCAGTCTAAAATATTATGGTTCTACACCTAGTGTTCGTCAGTCTAAAATATTATGGGCTCTACTCCTAGTGTTCATCATTCTAAAATACCATGGTTCCACACCTAGTGTTCATCAGTCTAAAATATTATGGGCTCTACTCCTAGAGTTCGTCAGTCTAAAATATTATGGGCTCTACTCCTAGTGTTCATCAGTCTAAAATATCATGGCTCTACACCTAGTGTTCATCAGTCTAAAATATTATGGTTCTACACCTAGTGTTCATCAGTCTTACATATTATGGGCTCTAGTCCTAGTGTTCATCAGTATAAAATATCATGGTTCTACACCTAGTGTTCATCAGTCTAAAATATCATGGTTCTACACCTAGTGTTCATCAGTCTAAAATATTATGGGCTCTACACCTAGTGTTCATCAGTCTAAAATATCATGCTTCTACACCTAGTGTTCATCAGTCTAAAATATTATGGGCTCTACACCTAGTGTTCATCAGTCTAAAATATTATGGGCTCTACTCCTAGTGTTCGTCAGTCTAAAATATTATGGGCTATATTCCTTGTTCTCGTCAGTCTAAAATATTATGGGCTCTACTCCTAGTGTTCGTCAGTCTAAAATATTATGGGCTCTACACCTAATGTTCATCAGTCTAAAATGTTATGGGCTCTACACCTAGTCTTCATCAGTCTAAAATATTATGGGCTCTACTCCTAGTGTTCGTCAGTCTAAAATATTATGGGCTCTACTCCTAGAATTCGTCAGTCTAAGATATCATGGGCTCAACTCCTAGTGTTCGTCAGTCTAAAATATTATGGGCTCTACACCTAGTGTTTATCAGTCTAAAATATCATGGGCTCTACTCCTAGAGTTCGTCAGTCTAAGATATCATGGCCTCTACACCTAGTGTTCATCAGTCTAAAATATCATGATTCTACACCTAGTGTTCGTCAGTCTAAGATATCATGGGCTCTAATCCTAGTGTTTGTCAGTCTAAGATATCATGGGCTCTACTCCTAGTGTTCGTCAGTCTAAGATATCATGGGCTCTACTCCTAGTGTTCGTCAGTCTAAAATGTCATGGGTTCGACTCCTAGTGTTCGACAGTCTAAAATATCATGGGCTTTACACCTAGTGTTCATCAGTCTAAAATATCATGGGCGTTACTCCTAGTGTTCGTCAGTCTAAAATGTCATGGGCTCTACTCCTAGTGTTCATCAGTCTAAAAAGTCATGGGCTCTACTCCTAGTGTTCGTCAGTCTAAAATGTCATGGGTTCTACTCCTAGTGTTCGTCAGTCTAAAATATCATGGTTTTACTCCTAGTGTTCGTCAGTCTAAAATATCATGGTTCTACTCCTTGTGTTCGTCAGTCTAAGATATCATGGTTCTACAACTAGTGTTCGTCAGTCTAAAATATCATGGTTCTACTCCTAGTGTTCGTCAGTCTAAAATGTCATGGGCTCTACTCCTAGTGTTCGTCAGTCTAAGAAATCATGAACTCTACTCCTAGTGTTCGTCAGTCTAAAATATCATGGGCTCTACTCCTAGTGTTCGTCAGTCTAAAATGTCATGGCTCTACTCCTAGAGTTCGTCAGTCAAAAATATCATGAGCTCTATACCTAGTGTTCATCAGTCTAAAATATCATGGGCTCTACTCCTAGTGTTCGTCCGTCTAAGATATCATGAACTCTACTCCTAGTGTTCGTCAGTCAAAAATATCATCGGATCTGTACCTAGTGTTCGTCAGTCAAAAATGTCATGTGTTCTATACCTAGTGTTCGTCAGTCAAAAATGTCATGGGCTCTATACCTAGTGTTCGTCAGTCAAAAATATCATGGCTCTACTCCTAGTGTTCGTCAGTCAAAAATATTATGGGCTCTATACCTAGTGTTCGTCAGTCAAAAATGTCATGGGCTCTACTACTAGTGTTCGTCAGTCTAAGATATCATGAACTCTACTCCTAGTGTTCGTCAGTCTAAAATATTATGGTTCTAAACCTAGTGTTCATCAGTCTAAAATATTATGGTTCTACACCTAGTGTTCATCAGTCTAAAATATCATGGTTCTACACCTAGTGTTCATCAGTCTAAAATATTATGGGCTCTACACCTAGTGTCCATCCGTCTAAAATATCATGGTTCTACACCTAGTGTTCATCAGTCTAAAATATTATGGGCTCTACACCTAGTGTTCATCAGTCTAAAATATTATGGGCTCTACTCCTAGTGTTCGTCAGTCTAAAATATTATGGGCTATATTCCTTGTTCTCGTCAGTCTAAAATATAATGGGCTCTACTCCTAGTGTTCGTCAGTCTAAAATATCATGGTTCTACACCTAGTGTTCATCAGTCTAAAATATTATGGGCTCTAAGCCTAGTGTTCATCAGTCTAAAATATCATGGTTCTACACCTAGTGTTCATCAGTCTAAAATATTATGGGCTCTACTCCTAGAGTTCGTCAGTCTAAAATATCATGGTTCTACACCTAGTGTTCATCAGTCTAAAATATCATGGGCTCTACTCCTAGTGTTAATCAGTCTAAAATATTATGGGCTCTACTCCTAGAGTTCGTCAGTCTAAAATATCATGAACTCTACTCCTATTGATTATCAGTCTAAAATATTATGGGCTCTACTCCTAGTGTTCATCAGTCTAAAATATCATGGTTCTACACCTAGTGTTCATCAGTCTAAAATATTATGGGCTCTACTCCTAGAGTTCGTCAGTCTAAAATATTATGGGCTCTACTCCTAGTGTTCATCAGTCTAAAATATCATGGTTCTACACCTAGTGTTCATCAGTCTAAAATATTATGGGCTCTACTCCTAGAGTTCGTCAGTCTAAAATATTATGGGCTCTACTCCTAGTGTTCATCAGTCTAAAATATCATGGCTCTACTCCTAGTGTTCATCAGTCTAAAATATTATGGGCTCTACACCTAGTGTTCATCAGTCTAAAATATTACGGGCTCTACTCCTAGTGTTCGTCAGTCTAAAATAGTATGGGCTATATTCCTTGTTCTCGTCAGTCTAAAATATTATGGGCTCTACTCCTAGTGTTCGTCAGTCTAAAATATCATGGGCTCTACACCTAGTGTTCATCAGTCTAAAATATTATGGGCTCTACACCTAGTGTTCATCAGTCTAAAATATTATGGGCTCTACTCCTAGTGTTCGTCAGTCTAAAATATTATGGGCTCTACTCCTTGAGTTCGTCAGACTAAGATATCATGGGCTCTACTCCTAGTGTTCGTAAGTCTAAAATATTATTGGCTCTACACCTAGTGTTCATCAGTCTAAAATATTATGGGCTCTACACCTAGTGTTCATCAGTGTAAAATATCATGGGCTCTACTCCTAGAGTTCGTCAGTCTAAGATGTCATGGGCTCTACACCTAGTGTTTATCAGTCTAAAATATCATGGTTCTACACCTAGTGTTCGTCAGTCTAAAATATCATGGGCTCTACTCATAGTGTTCGTCAGTCTAAGATATCATGGGCTCTACTCCTAGTGTTCGTCAGTCTAAAATGTCATGGGTTCTACTCCTAGTGTTCGTCAGGCTAAAATGTCAAGGGCTATACTCCTAGTGTTCGTCAGACTAAAATATCATGAGCTCTACACCTAGTGTTTGTCGGTCTTAAATATCATGGACTATACTCCTAGTGTTCGTCAGGCTAAAATATCATGGGCTCTACTCCTAGTCTTCGTCAATCTAAATATCATGGTTCTACACCTAGTGTTCGGCAGTCTAAAATATCATGGGCTCTACTCTTAGTGTTCATCAGTCTAAATTATCATGGGCTCTACTCCTAGTGTTCATCAGACTAAAATATCATGGTTCTACACCTAGTGTTCATCAGTCTAAAATATTATGGTTCTACACCTAGTGTTCATCAGTCTTACATATTATGGGCTCTACTCCTAGTGTTCATCAGTCTAAAATATCATGGTTCTACACCTAGTGTTCATCAGTCTAAAATATTATGGGCTCTACTCCTAGAGTTCGTCAGTCTAAAATATTATGGGCTCTACTCCTAGTGTTCATCAGTCTAAAATATCATGGTTCTACACCTAGTATTCATCAGTCTAAAATTTCATGGTTCTACACCTAGTGTTCATCAGTCTAAAATATTATGGGCTCTACACCTAGTGTTCATCAGCTAAAATATCATGGTTCTACACCTAGTGTTCATCAGTCTAAAATATTATGGGCTCTACACCTAGTGTTCATCAGTCTAAAATATTATGGGCTCTACTCCTAGTGTTCGTCAGTCTAAAATATTATGGGCTATATTCCTAGTTCTCGTCAGTCTAAGATATTATGGGCTCTACTCCTAGTGTTCGTCAGTCTAAAATATTATTGGCTCTACACCTAGTGTTCATCAGTCTAAAATATTATGGGCTCTACACCTAGTGTTCATCAGTCTAAAATATTATGGGCTCTACTCCTAGTGTTCCTCAGTCTAAAATATTATGGGCTCTACACCTTGAGTTCGTCAGACTAAGATATCATGGGCTCTACTCCTAGTGTTCGTCAGTCTAAAATATTATGGGCTCTACACCTAGTGTTCATCAGTCTAAAATATTATGGGCTCTACACCTAGTGTTCATCAGTGTAAAATATCAATGGCTCTACTCCTAGAGTTCGTCAGTCTAAGATATCATGGGCTCTACACCTAACGTTCATCAGTCTAAAATATCATGGTTCTACACCTAGTTTTCGTCAGTCTAAGATATCATGGGCTCTACTCCTAGTGTTCGTCAGTCTAAGATATCATGGGCTCTACTCCTAGTGTTCGTCAGTCTAAAATGTCATGGGTTCTACTCCTAGTGTTCGACAGTCTAAAATATCATGGGCTTTACACCTAGTGTTCATCCGTCTAAAATATCATGGGCTCTACTCCTAGTGTTCGTCAGTCTAAAATGCCATGGGCTCTACTCCTAGTGTTCATCAGTCTAAAATGTCATGGGCTCTACTCCTAGTGTTCGTCAGTCTAAAATGTCATGGGTTCTACTCCTAGTGTTCGTCAGTCTAAGATATCATGAACTCTACTCCTAGTGTTCGTCAGTCTAAAATATCATGGTTCTACCCCTAGTGTTCGTCAGTCTAAAATATCATGAACTCTACTCCTAGTGTTCGTCAGTCTAAAATGTCATGGTTCTACTCCTAGAGTTCGTCAGTCAAAAATATCATGGGCTCTATACCTAGTGTTCATCCGTCTAAAATGTCATGGGCTCAACTCCTAGTGTTCGTCAGTCTAAGATATCATGAACTCTACTCCTAGTGTTCGTCAGTCAAAAAATATCATGGGCTCTACTCCTAGCGTTCGTCAGTCTAAAATATCATGGGATCTATACTTAGTGTTCGTCAGTCAAAAATATCATGGGATCTATACCTAGTGTTCGTCAGTCAAAAATGTCATGGGCTCTATACCTAGTGTTCGTCAGTCAAAAATGTCATGGGCTCTATACCTAGTGTTCGTCAGTCAAAAATATCATGGCTCTACTCCTAGTGTTCCTCAGTCAAAAATAACATGGGCTCTATACCTAGTGTTCGTCAGTCAAAAATGTCATGGGCTCTACTCCTAATGTTCGTCAGTCTAAGATATCATGAACTCTACGCCTAGTGTTCGTTTGTCAAAAATATCATGGGCTGTACTCCTAGTGTTCGTCAGTCTAAAATATTATGGGCTATATTCCTTGTTCTCGTCAGTCTAAAATATCACTGGCTATATTCCTTGTTCTCGTCGGTCTAAAATATCACTGGCTATATTCCTTGTCCTCGTCAGTCTAAAATGTTATGGGCTCTAAACCTAGTGTTCGTCAGTCTAAAATTTTATGGGCTATATTCCTTGTTTTCGTCAGTCTAAAATATCATGGGCTATATTCTTTGTTCTCGTCAGTCTAAAACATTATGGGCTCTACACCTAGTGTTCGTCAGTCTAAATTATCATGGGCTATATTCCTTGTTCTCGTCAGTCTAAAATATCATGGGATATATTCCTTGTTCTCGTCAGTCTAAAATATTATGGGCTCTACACCTAGTGTTCGTCAGTCTAAAATGTCATGGTTCTACTCCTATAGTTCGTCAGTCAAAAATATCATGGGCTCTATACCTAGTGTTCGTCAGTCTAAAATATCATGGGCTCTATACCTAGTGTTCGTCAGTCTAAAATATCACGGGCTCTATACCTAGTGTTTGTCAGTCTAAAATGTCATTGCGCTCTACTCCTAGTGTTCGTCAGTCTAAAATATCATGGCTCTACACCAAGAGTTCGTCAGTCTAAAATATCATGGACTCTACTCCTATTGTTCGTCTGTCTAAAATATCATGGCTCTACACCTACTGTTATTCAGTCTAAAATATTATGGGCTCTACTCTTAGTGTTTGTCAGTCTAATGTTTGAATTTAAACAACATCTGAGGTTTTGAGTTGATAGAAAATTGACAGACGGTCTACTCAGAATAAATAAAGAATGCTGACATAAAAACATAACAATTTATTTTTAAATATATACATTTTGGGAGGATTTTAATTGCTAAATGCTTCATTTTGTGCTTAAATAGATGTTACCTTCCTTTTTAATCCACCTTCTTGAATTACTATTTAGAGAATACGGTATTGTGTTTTACTTAAAAGTACAATTTTGCAATATTATCAATGTATCACAAAATATCCAAAATAAAACTAAATATCCGGTTTCTCTTCGATTTTCCATTTACCATAGCAACATTCAGCTATCTTCCTAGTCTTTTTTTACCAATTTTAGCTCAGGCCCAAGATTATGTTGTTGTCCATAAAGATATGTCCTTGTTTTATTTCATCACATTATTCACTATAGTAGATGTGGCTTTGTCCTTTTGTATAATAAACCCATGGTATCTTATGGAGGAATAGCAGCCGCTTAGTCAATTTCTAGAACACTGCCTATTTTGTCATGTAAGTCTGTAATTATCATGTTATTCGATAACGCATTGTGAAACAGATTATTTCAATTCAAAAGAACAGTAACGTTGCATATAGACTTTCAATAAAAATGCATAGTTTCCCGGGCGGGGAGATAAAAAAGATGACCGGCCTGCAATTCCTTAGACGGTAGTACATATTGTAATCGGTGTTATTTGAGAGGCTAAATGTTCCCATGTTACATATCGGAAGAAGGATTAAAGGTGTCTGAAAACGAAAGTTTGCACCGAGTCACTAGAATCACGACTTGTAATTTACAACGTTAGTATTTTGGTTGTACCTGCGACTGTATAGGATTAGCCCCTGACCTCCTTTTCCTGCCTGTTTTATCGTAGTTTTTTCCGCATTTTCGAGTTTTACTTATTTTTGTTAATTTCACAAAGAAACAATATTCCGACATTTACTGGAAAATTTACATCGAATATATATAACCGATTTTAAATATTTTAAGTTAAGTGAAATGATATGGACATACTGATGCTGCGAACAATGAAACTGATTGAGTAAGCAAAATATTGGTGTTTTTTCAATTTAAAGGTTTTTGTCAAAACAAAAAGGACAGTACCTGAAAAAGTCTTTTGTAAGCAGGATAGGATAAAAAATAAGTAATGGTTGAACAGTGTGATAGAACATACCATAACCTGAAAATTATCATTGCACGTTGATCAGATATCTAAAAGATCAACTGGAGACGAGAAAATAATAAAATTAATCCATTCAGGATTGCTAAGTGCATTTTCAATTGAAGAAAATTGGACTTAAATTCCATATACACATGCTAAAATCATTTTCACTGTTGGTGTTTATGTTTTTGTTGTTGTTGCTGCTGTTGTTGTTTTGTAAGTTTGATATACAGCATACATCATCAGTAGGACTGTTTTTTTGTTTCAAACAGATATTTGTTTTTTTTATTGCTTGTTTATCAGTAACACCCCCCCCCCCCCCCCCCCCCCCCCAGGAAGTGTGATGTTCGAACTGTGTAAAGCGATTTACACACCCCAGTCGGCTCTTATACCGAGTGAGCGATCCTAAGCAGAAACTGTCAGGTTTGCTTTTAACTTTTACATTGAACGTCTTGTTAATACCTTTATCTTGTGCCTTTTCAATTGTAATATATGAAATACGCATATTATCTTCGTATTCACACTCGTTATCAATCAATAGCAGAGCAAGGAATATAAAAAATAAACTTAAATAGAACTACAACCGATGTAGCAGCGAACTCAGAGAAGGTGTCTATATGTATTATAAGAATATATAAGACAAAGTCCTATGAGCATTGCAGCATAAACAAAAAATGAGAATACACAGGATCAAGGTATCCACATGCAAGCCAAATGTAAATTTGAGAACAAATCCGTGACGAGCCACTTAACAATAAGAGCAAACCCGACAGCTACCGTCCTGGAACGGTCAGTCGGCAACATGGACCGATTGGGGTGCTTAAACCGGTTTTACAGAGCTCGCACTTCCTGGTGGGTTTCTCGAATGCAAGCAATGATAAGAAAACTGATCTATTTGAATAAGTGTCTAAGCGCTGACGTTTTGTTTGACAAGTTATGAGGAAAAGCAGTGACGTCATTGAAAAATAATGTCCACATAGTGTTAAGAAGAGGGATAGGTATTAGAATACCGAGTACTATATATGTCATATGCAATTATGTGGTACTCCAATTAACGTTAATCAATCAATAACAGTGGGTGTTACATCAAATTCACAACAGCTTGCACTCGTCATAACGTGATAATAAACGATATAAAATCAATTTCAATGCACAACTTATATTTACAGCACACACACACGCACGCACGCACGCACGCTCGTACGCGCGTGCGCACACAAACACACACACACACACTCACACAAATATATATATTTATTTATATCACGATAAAGTTGAACTGTTGTATAGCACGATAATTAATGCCGTAAAATCAAAAGAGCAAATCAAAACGTAAAACAACAACAACAACAACACGAGTAAATGGCTCCAATGTACATAAGATAGCGTTATAAAACAACAAACGTATTCACTTCTTGTTAAAATGAGAAGAGGAACCTAATGAAAAATCCAGTGCCTAGATAGAAAAAGGGGAGACAATTCGTTGTCAAAGTTAAATGATGCCCATAAATATTTGTTTGTTATATAACACATATTTCAACAGGTTCACTGAATTTGATCTCTGGCTACTGACATGAACATGTCTTTAAAGAATCTGTGACTGTTTAAACTGTTTTATATTTATAATACGCAAGCCAACTTGAGATAATGTTGCCCATGCTGTTTCAAAAGATAGTATGTGGATTCACGGGAGAGTTGTAAAATTGAGCTTAGCTTTATGGTCTTCTGGTTGTGTTAAACTTAACACGTTCATAATTCGATAAAGAGTTGAATGGACGCCAAGAAGCATACATAAGAATAGATAAGCATATATTTACATATATCAACGCCAACGGTATATGGTACAACAAAAGATAAGCAATTTCATTTAGAACATCATTAAAAGGCAAGTGTATATATATGTAAGTAAAAGCATTATCTTAAAAAAACAATCGCAATAGCTGTCCTACTACAAGCTATTCTTTCTATTCATGAGTTCAATAATTCATTTATGGTGGAAGAGTGTTTATAAGAAAACATTTTAGTTTACTGCAAAATCCAGCTCAAACAATATCGATTACATGACAATACGATCGTACATGTAGTTTGTTACAAGATGTTTTAAAAAAAGAGTTAAATAAGAGAACCATTCGCAGTTTGTGTTATATAAGCTTGACTTCGAAACAAAAGATAAACAATAATACATTTTATTTCGAAATGTGCGTCATCGTCAATTCATTATATGTGTAAGGAAAATTAACTTATTACACAAACTATGTTTAAAAAGAATAACAATTATAATAACATAATTTATTTACAAGAACAATAATCTTTATCAAACTTAACCTCCAGATTGATCATACACCAAAATGTGAAAAACTACACACAACTTGCTAGTACATTAGTAAACTGTTGTACAGGAGCTTAAAATGTTTTTGCTTACATTTCAAATAAAAATAGTAAATGAACACTAACTTTAATTTGTGGTCACGACGCAGAACTAGTGAAACTTTGATAATTTACACTTAACGGTATTGTGTTTAGACATTTGTCTCTGTTAAGTCAGCTTTTTGAACTTTACATCGCCTGATTTTATTTTTTTTTATTGTAAACACAAGATTAAAATGAGCCATTGTAAAAAGCTGAGGGTTCGCAAAACTCCCCGCAGTGGGTTGACAAAGTCTTTGGTAGTTAGATTACAATGTAAACAATAACAATGTCAACGAATTTATATTACCGGTATTACAAATAAAACCGTTCAGAGTTATTAAGCAAAACAAGTACGGTTATTTCGGTGAAATGGGTACACCCCATTTAAAGGTATTGTTAAACATCGACAACACCGATTACCTTACATAATATTAAGTTACCCAGGTTCCGATCGTATGATTAGCGGAATTTCATTTCCGAAAACAAAAGAGTTTCAAGGAACTTTAGGCCTTTCCTCTGCCATGCAAGCCATAGTACACGATTTCCGTTTAGGTTGGACTGTAAACATTCGTTAAACCACCAACCGGATTCAAATACAGCAGCACAGCTGTTTTCTGTATCCATGTCATTATCCATATCTGGTGTAGAGAACTTCATCTGATTGTGATAAGTCAGTGAGTCTGCTACAGTTCCGCTATATCCTGAAATGTACAGTTCATACTTTGCAGACTCCGCTGCAATACTGAAGTTTCTGTATGTGGCATATTTAGACGCGCCATTTGAGTCACGCATGTCAATACGGAGTTCCTTACAGCATTGACTTGTCAGTTGACTGAGAAGATCATTCCCGAGCCAAAACTCAGCTTCAATGTTGCCGAAGCCAGATTTATAATCCTGCCAGGACCGAAAGAAGTTCTCCATCATGTCACTTCTTCTCTGAAATACAATCCAACCACCTCCTGCGGTCTCTTGGTCACAATATACACGAACCGGAGACTGTTTGTCGCTTGGATATATCCAATATACACCACTTTTACTTCCCCCATTTAGAAGAACATCGACACAGGATGAGGCTTTTGTTTTTCCTTTATTTGCTGGCGCAGGAAATTGCTCTATTGTTTTCTGGAGAACAGCAAATTTTTGGTCGAGGCCTTCAATTTGGTTTGCGAGACCCAGCAGCACCGACGCCACTGTTCGTTTCAAGTGTTCGAAAAAAACATCCTCTGAAATTGTTGCTATTTGATCTGGGTTCTTTATTTGAAAAAATCCCTGGGAAAGTGACGTCAGTTCAGCAATGGATCGTTTTACCTTCAACAACGATTTCTTTTCCACTTGCAAACCATTGCTGATGACGATCAATTTCGTTCCAAGGTTTTCCAAGGTTTCATTTATGTATCGAACATAAAAGTCACTTACATCCGACTCTCCATTTAATTTGCCTTTCATCGTATTGTCGAGTGTAGATTTTATTTCATTTATTCTATTAATCACTTTATCGATATCATTTTCCCTGCTTAATCTTTCCATTTCGAAGCCAGATTTTACGATCCTTTCAAGACGTTCTAGACTTGTCATCGGAAAGCTTGCTGTCACCGTTGCCACTGTTAGCACTATCAACAGGTACCCGGAGGAAACCATTTTCCCTCTGATCCGATTCAAACAAGGCTCTTTACCTATGCCGGTCTGGAGTGGTTATGTTGTCAAAACCCATCTTATAATGCTGCTGTTTGTACAAAAATAACCCAGCTGAGATACAAAACATATGCGCATGATCGCAACAGATGCCAAAACACGACCAGATAGCATAAATATTTATCTTGTTTACAACAACTATTCTTAAAGGAAAAAACAAATTGATATAACAGCGAAGATAAACTAAAGTTTCTTCAGTGCGGATGTGTTTCATCACTTCATTTCGCAATAACTCTTTTCATGGTTACTATAAGAACATGCTACAAATGTTTGGTATTTAATATATATGTATAGTCATCTCAAGATAACTCGATTAAACTCAGCTTGCATATACAAAATGTGAGTATACGAAGACAAATATAATCAGGCTTAACAAATGCATGTGGCATCGGCGGGTAAATATTGTTTTAATGTGGTTCTTTGTAAGCTATGCATAATAATTAAAAATCGTTTTACATTAACAGACACATTCTAGAATAAAAAGAAGATACTTCTAAAATTAAAACAATCCTGCACCCTGCGCATTTAGTAAAATGGAGATAAAAAGGTGGAACAATAGGCAATTTCTTTAATAAAGTTAAATTAATTGTATACATGTTAAAGAAAGAGAAAAGCATAAACAGATAAACAGTGTATGTGTCTACAATTAAGTCATGGTACCTTGGTAGTTAAAATACTACTATTCATTATGTCTTTTACAGTTTGCAAGATATACAAACCTAGTTAATCTTTTTTAGTTAATCCTGATTGGTTGCATTTCATCAGTTGTTTGAATTTAACAATACTTGGCCAAGAGCAAAAATAGTTTGGTGATATACTAATTCTTAATTCTCTGTAAAAGGGACAGGCTGAAACAAAATGGTATTCGTTTTCAATAACATTCATTTAACAATATATACATTTACTATCCTGTTTATCAATGTTTCTGAATCTACCTTCTATTTCAAGTTTATGGGAAGTACATCTTAATTTAGATAAGGCTACTCGATGTAGAGGGTTTTCAACAAACATAAGATATTTTTCAAATTTAAAATTATTCTTACATATGCAGTATGTTTCTAGCTTACTAAAATCATTAAATTGAGTAATTAATTGAGTTAAGCTTATATTATTGCTGGTGTAAGAATCATTAAAAAAGATAGCCTATCCCAAGGTTATCAACAATATCTTTAACACTTAATGTCCATTTCAAAATAAAATTACCACCATTATCTGTTTGGTGAGACGGTTTTTATTGCAATGAGATAAGATTTTTATAGCTTAATCCAATACTAAATAATAGGATTTCTACGCGTGAAAACTAAAGGCAATCTACCCAGTTCTCCATACACTGAAGCACTGGAAGTTTGTTGCTTACAGATAATAAATCAACCTTTTCTTATTTACCTTTTAGAAATTTAAGATGGATACGGTCAATGTAAGGGACTTTGTGAAAACCCCAAACTTCACATCTGTAGCACAATATTGGAAGAATCATTGAATCAAACAATTTAAGTTTATCTTGAACATGTTATGATATTACATTGATTAAGGAAAGTAACGAAAACAATGCTTTAAGAGATCTTTCAGATTAACGCTTCTTTGACATATAAAAAGAATAGTTAGCCTTTAATGTAACTCCTAAATAAGTAAACTCATTCGTACTTTTAATTTGCTTGCCATTATAAGTAATATTTATGTTTCTTCTAGTGATAAAATTGCCAAAAACTACTTTAGCTGATTTTTAAACATTTACTTCTATACCCCAAGTATTACAATAATTCTCAAGGGCATTACCTGACTTTGTAAACCATTAGCTGTACTAGAAAATAATACATTCATCTGCAAAAAGTAGCATAAACAAATTAATTTCATCAAGTGATATTGTGTCAAGAACTTTGTCTTCATTGTTAGAAATAAATTAAATAATATAGTCAAACATCAGAAAAAGTAACGGAGATAAAGTTTCATCCTGATTAACTCCAGTAGAACTATCAAAAAATCAGAGCATTTACCATTCAAGCGTACACACGTTTTAACACTAAGAATACATAGATTGCAAAAACTGTAGTTTTGAAGAACATCCATTTCTTATTAATTTTATAAATATACCATTCCTATAGACCAGATCGAAAGCTTTTTTTAAAATCAACAACACAACAATATAACTTACCATTTTTATTATTAACCACTTTGTCAATAATGCCGTTTAAAACAAAAATACAATCCACAGTACCCAGGTTCTGCCTAAAACCATATTGAAAATCATTTAAAATGTTATAAGCTTCAATCCAATCAGACAATCGTTTTTTAATAATATTTGATAATAACTTAGAGAAAATTCTTGTAAGCGCAATACCTCTGTAATTATTTAAGTCTGAAAGCAAAACTTTCTTTCAAACAGGAACAATATTTCCTTAAGTCTAACTTGCCGGATATACACCAGCTGTGAAAATATAATTTAACAGTTTACATATTAATGGCGAAATGAAATCAATGCAATCAAGAATTAACTCTGGTATTAGATTATCATAGCCACCACTGTTACCTCTTTTTAATGAAAGAATTGCCTTTTTGACTTCATGTATTTCAAACACCTTATCTAGGGATTCAACATAATATGAAAAATTAATTTATTCTTCTTCAACAGTATCATTTTTAAACATATTTTCGGTGGAAAATAAATCCTTAAAATGATTATCATTAACATATCATTCAAAAGAAGCTGATTCTGATTACAATCTTGCTTATTTTTAAATCCTTTAATCTCATTCCAGAATCGTCTAGGGTTAGAAGAAGCTAAATCATGTAAATAGCACTTTTGTATTATATTATATTCTGTTTTAGATTTATTTATTTATAATTTTACGGTATTACTTACGCTTTGCTTTAACATTACACAAATCAACATCTGCTTAAGACTTTCTATATTTATTACAAGCGGCTGTAAATTCTCTTTTCGCTATAACGCATTCTTTATTAAACCATTTATTTTTATTTTTACGACTTTTATTCATTTTTGAAGCATTACTACGATATGGAATTTTACCATGCACGTGACATGCAATATTATACAATGTTTTCAGAAATAAAATCTACACCCTCGTCTAGTTCTCTGTATCAACAGCATCGGGCTTTTCGCCACATCTGGCATTTAAATCCCCAATTAATGCAATTAAACCTTAGGCTACTAGCTGGGGGTATATAACAAAGGCATGTAAATAGATTTTGTGACGTATTTATAAATTGTTCAGAAACTTTAAGCCATATAAAACCTGTTGAGTCTACTTTCTCTATCGTTAACACTTTACTTGGACAATGTCTGTAAAATAAACAAACACCACCATCTCCACGCTTAGTTCTAGGGTTCAAGCTTTCAGTCCTCGGTACCGAAATCTTATCAAAACTTTTCATTTTAAGTCATCACCAGTTTTCTCCCAAGTTTCGGAGCAAAATACAAAATCAAAGCCTCTTACAAACGACTGGAAATCATTTTCTAGGGAAATTTTGTTGTTTTATTCAATATTTCTATTAAAATTATTTACCATGGCCCACACTGCAAACACATATTTATAAATCTTATATCAAATACATCTGTTAATATTATAAATAATTTAAGGAAATATATTCATCATGCTAATTTGTTAAGAATAACTTAATAATGGCAGTATTGTTACATATTATTACATTGATATATTCTACCATTAGTCCTCTGAAAATAATCCATGTCGATTGTGCTGAGATGTATTATATTGTATTGCTTTGAACATGTATATGTTTTATGCAATAAAAGTGATGTATTATATTGTAATACACACGATCTTATGGGTTGGTTTAATGAGAATTCTGGGGAAAAGGCGCCAATGAGAATTCTAGGTAAAAGTGACTCTTATAGACTCTTTTACATGTGTGTGTGTGCGTTAAGTGTAAGTTAAATACAAAGATGATTGTTGGCGATAGCGAATGGTGAGTTACCTTTGTTTCCTATGTTAAGTACACCATTTCTAGATTTGCATTTATACAATTGCTTGCCATATGCCTACGGTGAACGGCGAGGGTTAACAAAACCATTCATCGTCATTTATACAATAACTTGTTCAGCCCATGTGCTAAGCTTTATTAGGGTTACACGCGTGAAGTGTGATTTCACATTGCGCGGTATGTTTCTGTTTATAGATGTGCGTCAATTGATGCACTAAACTGTACGTGTATAATTTTATCAAAGAGTATATAACATGGTATTTGCCATGCAGTATCGTAAAACAAAACTATTACAACAACAAAAGCATTATAATTTAATTACAACAAAAGGAAATAGTCTGTATATAATGGTTGCACCGTTGAAATGCGTCCGTAATAAACAATGATGCATAATATACCAGCGGACTTTCAGGCATTTAACCAGAATGCTCGTTTGATTTAAGAAGTGGTAAGATAGCTTTAGAAATTTACTGCAACCTGAAACAAAAAGCCCCGCGCACCGAGGACAACAGAAACTAACCGAAACTAAGTTTTGACACAATTTTGGACTTACCTCTTGTCAGATTGCATGACCGACAGCATGCGATGAGTGCGATTCGAAAGATAGAATTATTGATATCATGGACACAGTTGGATGATGCGGGGATACTGGGTACACTGTTGTTACCATGTGTTATGGCAATGTGAAGCAGGGATACTGGGTACACTGCTGTTACCGTGTGTAATGGCAATGTGATGCAGGGGATACTGCGTACACTGCTGTTATTGTGTGTTGTGGCAATGTGAAGCAGGGATACTGGGTACACTGCTGTTACCGTGTGTAGTGGCAAAGTGAAGCAGGGATACTGCGTACACTGTTCTTACCATGTGTTGTGGCAATGTGAAGCAGGGATACTGGGTACACTGCTGTTACCGTGTGTTGTGGCAATGGGATGCAGGGGATACTGGGTTCATTGCAGTTACCGTGTGTTGTGGCAATGTGATGCGGGGATACTGCGTACACTGCTGTTACCGTGTGTAATGGCAATGTGATGCAGGGATACTGCGTACACTGCTGTTACCGTGTGTTGTGGCAAAGTGATGCAGGGGATACTGGGTACACTGCTGTTACCGTGTGTAGTGGCAATGTGATGCAGGGGATACTGGGTACACTGTTGTTACCGTGTGTTGTGGCAATGTGATGCAGGGGATACTGGGTACACAGTTGTTACCATGTGTTGTGGCAATGAGAAGCAGGGATACTGGGTACACTGCTGTTACCGTGTGTTGTGGCAATGGGATGCAGTGGATACTGGGTACATTGCTGTTACCGTGTGTTGTGGCAATGTGATGCGGGGATACTGCGTACACTGCTGTTACCGTGTGTAATGGCAATGTGATGCAGGGATACTGCGTACACTGCTGTTACCGTGTGTTGTGGCAAAGTGATGCAGGGGATACTGGGTACATTGCTGTTACCGTGTGTAGTGGCAATGTGAAGCGGGGATACTGCGTACACTGTTGTTACCATGTGTTGTGGCAATGTGAAGCAGGGATACTGGGTACACTGCTGTTACCGTGTGTTGTGGCAATGGGATGCAGGGGATACTGGATACATTGCTGTTACCGTGTGTTGTGGCAATGTGATGCAGGGGATACTGGGTACACTGCTGCTACCGTGTGTTGTGGCAATGTGAAGCAGGGGATACTGGGTACACTGTTGTTACCGTGTGTAATGGCAATGGGATGCAGGGATACTGGGAACACTGCTGTTACCGTGTGTAATGGCAATGTGATGCAGGGATACTGGATACACTGCTGTTACCGTGTGTTGTTGCAATGTCACGCAGGGGATACTGGGTACACTGCTGTTACCGAGTGTTGTGGCAATGTGAAGCAGGGGATACTGGGTACACTGCTGTTACCGTGTGTTGTGGCAATGTGAAGCAGGGATACTGGGTACACTGCTGTTACCGTGTGTTGTAGCAATGTGAAGCAGGGATACTGGGTACACTGCTGTTACCGTGTGTTGTGGCAATGTGAAGCAGGGGATACTGAGTACACTGCTGTTACCGTGTGTTGTGGCAATGTGAAGCAGGGATACTGGGTACACTGCTGTTACCGTGTGTTGTGGCAATGTGAAGCAGGGATACTGGGTACACTGCTGTTACCGTGTGTTGTGGCAATGTGAAGCAGGGGATACTGGGTACACTGCTGTTACCGTGTGTAATGGCAATGGGATGCAGGGATACTGGGTACACTGTTGTTACCATGTGTTGTGGCAATGTGAAGCGGGGATACTGCGTACACTGTTGTTACCATGTGTTGTGGCAATGTGAAGCAGGGATACTGGGTACACTGCTGTTACCGTGTGTTGTGGCAATGGGATGCAGGGGATACTGGGTACATTGCTGTTACCGTGTGTACTGGCAATGTGATGCAGGGATACTGGCTACACTGCTGTTACCGTGTGTAGTGGCAATGTGATGCAGGGATACTTGGTACACTGCTGCTACCGTGTGTTGTGGCAATGTGATGCAGGGATACTGGGTACACTGCTGCTACCGTGTGTTGTGGCAATGTGAAGCAGTGATACTGGGTACACTGCTGTTACCGTGTGTAGTGGCAATGGGATGCAGGGGATACTGGGTACACTGCTGTTACCGTGTGTAGTGGCAATGGGATGCAGGGATACTGGGTACACTGCTGTTGCCGTGTGTAGTGGCAATGGGATGCAGGGGATACTGCGTACACTGCTGTTACCGTGTGTTGTGGCAATGTGATGCAGGGATACTGGGTACACTGCTGCTACCGTGTGTTGTGGCAATGTGAAGCAGGGATACTGGGTACACTGCTGTTACCGTGTGTAATGGCAATGTGATGCAGGGGATACTGGGTACACTGCTGTTACCGTGTGTAATGGCAATGTGATGCAGGGATACTGGGTACACTGCTGTTACCATGTGTAGTGGCAATGGGATGCAGGGATACTGGGTACACTGCTGTTACCGTGTGTAATGGCAATGTGATGCAGGGGATACTTGATACACTGCTGCTACCGTGTGTTGTGGCAATAGGATGCAGGGAATACTGGGTACACTGTTGTTACCGTGTGTAGTGGCAATGTGATGCAGGGATACTGTGTACACTGCTGTTACCTTGTGTAGTGGCAATAGGATGCAGGGATACTGGGTACACTGCTGTTACCGTGTGTAGTGGCAATGTGATGCAAGGATACTGGGTACACTGCTGTTACCGTGTGTAGTGGCAATGTGAAGCAGGGGATACTGGGTACACTGCTGTTACCGTGTGTTGTGGCAATGTGATGCAGGGGATACTGGGTACACTGCTGTTACCGTGTGTAGTGGCAATGTGATGCAGGGATACTGGGTACACTGCTGTTACCGTGTGTAGTGGCAATGTGATGCAGGGATACTGGGTACACTGCTGTTACCATGTGTAGTGGCAATAGGATGCAGGGATACTGGGTACACTGCTGTTACCGTGTGTAGTGGCAATGTGATGCAGGGATACTGGGTACACTGCTGTTACCGTGTGTAGTGGCAATGTGAAGCAGGGGATACTGGGTACACTGCTGTTACCGTGTGTTGTGGCAATGTGATGCAGGGGATACTGGGTACACTGCTGTTACCGTGTGTAATGGCAATGGGATGCAGGGATACTGGGTACACTGCTGTTACCGTGTGTAGTGGCAATGTGATGCAGGGATACTGGGTACACTGCTGTTACCGTGTGTAGTGGCAATGTGATGCAGGGATACTGGGTACACTGTTGTTACCGTGTGTAATGGCAATGTGATGCAGGGATACTGGGTACACTGCTGTTACCGTGTGTAATGGCAATGTGATGCAGGGATACTGGGTACACTGCTGTTACCGTGTGTTGTGGCAAAGTGATGCAGGGGATACTGGGTACTTTGCTGCTACCATGTGTTGTGGCAATGTGATGCAGGGGATACTGGGTACACTGCTGTTACCGTGTGTAGTGGCAATGGGATGCAGGGATACTGGGTACACTGCTGTTACCGTGTGTAGTGGCAATGGGATGCAGGGGATACTGCGTACACTGCTGTTACCGTGTGTTGTGGCAATGTGATGCAGGGATACTGGGTACACTGCTGCTACCGTGTGTTGTGGCAATGTGATGCAGGGATACTGGGTACACTGCTGTTACCGTGTGTAATGGCAATGTGATGCAGGGGATACTGGGTACACTGCTGTTACCGTGTGTAATGGCAATGTGATGCAGGGATACTGGGTACACTGCTGTTACCGTGTGTAGTGGCAATGTGATGCAGGGATACTGGGTACACTGCTGTTACCGTGTGTAGTGGCAATGTGATGCAGGGATACTGGGTACACTGCTGTTACCGTGTGTAGTGGCAATGTGATGCAGGGATACTGGGTACACTGTTGTTACCGTGTGTAATGGCAATGTGATGCAGGGATACTGGGTACACTGCTGTTACCGTGTGTAATGGCAATGTGATGCAGGGATACTGGGTACACTGCTGTTACCGTGTGTTGTGGCAAAGTGATGCAGGGGATACTGGGTACTTTGCTGCTACCATGTGTTGTGGCAATGTGATGCAGGGGATACTGGGTACACTGCTGTTACCGTGTGTAGTGGCAATGGGATGCAGGGATACTGGGTACACTGCTGTTACCGTGTGTAGTGGCAATGGGATGCAGGGGATACTGCGTACACTGCTGTTACCGTGTGTTGTGGCAATGTGATGCAGGGATACTGGGTACACTGCTGCTACCGTGTGTTGTGGCAATGTGATGCAGGGATACTGGGTACACTGCTGTTACCGTGTGTAATGGCAATGTGATGCAGGGGATACTGGGTACACTGCTGTTACCGTGTGTAATGGCAATGTGATGCAGGGATACTGGGTACACTGCTGTTACCAAGTGTAGTGGCAATGGGATGCAGGGATACTGGGTACACTGCTGTTACCGTGTGTAATGGCAATGTGATGCAGGGATACTTGATACACTGCTGCTACCGTGTGTTGTGGCAATAGGATGCAGGGAATACTGGGTACACTGTTGTTACCGTGTGTAATGGCAATGTGATGCAGGGATACTGGGTACACTGCTGTTACCGTGTGTAATGGCAATGTGATGCAGGGATACTGGGTACACTGTTGTTACCGTGTGTAGTGGCAATGGGATGCAGGGATACTGGGTACACTGCTGTTACCGTGTGTAGTGGCAATGTGATGCAGGGATACTGGGTACACTGCTGTTACCGTGTGTAGTGGCAATGTGATGCAGGGATACTGGGTACACTGTTGTTACCGTGTGTAATGGCAATGTGATGCAGGGATACTGGGTACACTGCTGTTACCGTGTGTAATGGCAATGTGATGCAGGGATACTGGGTACACTGCTGTTACCGTGTGTTGTGGCAATGGGATGCAGGGGATACTGGGTACACTGCTGCTACCATGTGTTGTGGCAATGTGATGCAGGGGATACTGGGTACACTGCTGTTACCGTGTGTTGTGGCAATGGGATGCAGGGATACTGGGTACACTGCTGTTACCGTGTGTTGTGGCAATGTCATGCAGGAGATACTGGGTACACTGCTGTTACCGAGTGTTGTGGCAAAGATGTCACACATATGTATATGTATTGTTTGTCATTATAAAGGTAAGGGCTATAAAGCTAGTCGGAAATTCTGTTTACTTCTTAAATATTTATTTTTAATTTGGTATTTACATTCAAATAAGACGTTCATTTTTTATGACAAATGAAGTTACCATTAACTTATACTGTTAGATTTATTTTATAATCAAACATAAATTAAAAAAGTACATGTGGATTTAAAGAAGGAATTGAGTTTTAAAAGATATCTTTTAAACAAGTTTCAACATATTCTACAGTGAAGAATAAATAAATGTTAAGCATTTTTCAAATCGTTTGGACTTCTACCTGGCAAAACCGGTAAAATATTTTTTAAAAGACAAAAACAACAGCAGAATATAGAGATTTGTAACAAGTGGCAGCAAAAGTATTATGTTAATTATAATACAATATTTGTTTAGTCGCGATTTACAGTTACATCATCTCTGCCTTAGAACTTAAGAATTTGACTGGACTTGGGAATTTAAATCAGTACCACTTTCAACTCTCATATTAAGTGGTGGAACTTAAACCCTGTTATTTTAATAAACTTTTTTTTGCAAATGTGCCAGTCGTTTAGATAGCATGGCTATTTGGAAAGGAAAGGTGGCGGCTAAAACACCAGGGTCGTAAATCAGCCACTTAGGCGGCAACACAATTTAATCCCAGCCTAATAGATAAACTGGCATATCAGCGTCTGAGACTTCAATGGCTGTGTGATACTTTATCTATGTCTAGATGCAGATTGCACAAAACGAAACGATAAGCTCAAAATAAAATGTTGTTTCACTTTGACGGGATATTTTTATTTACACTGTTTGTTTGATAGGGAAACCTTCAGGAAGTGCGAGGTTGGAGCGCTCCACAAACCAGGTTTAAGCACCCCAGTCGGTCCCTTTACCGACTGACCGTTCCAATGCGGTAACAGATGTTTGTTTTTTCTTTTTGTGAGTTATGTCTCGGCTCTGTGTTTTTGTCAAATTTATATTTGTCCTGTTTGCCTTTGTCTAGAGGTAGATTAAATTTAAAAATCTGTGGAAAGTTTGATAGGAACTTTCCTTATTTACCTATTCATAAATGTTACGCACTAAATATAAAAATATGACAATGGCTTGTGTTGAATTCAATAACAAGTTGCAAGGATCTGGATAATGTGAAATCAATGGAACACGTAAATCTATATATTCAGTACAAAAGAATATATATGCCCTATCATTTTGCAGCAGAGCGTCAATAACAACGTGTTTTAAAAAATATTTCTATTAAAGGCATCTGTCGATTCTTAAATAATGTCATAACCTGAAATAAATGGATAAGCCAGTTTATAAATGCTCTTGCACAATAGACTTGGACAAATGCTTGGGTATGGATTAGCCTAACCAATAAAGTTGATATTTAATATATTTGCGAGCAGCACGTCCATTTAGAATTATTGCAGCGACCGATTTCAAGTGGAAAAATATTAGAAGTTCATAGTCAAAATTATAGTTTATATGTTACAACTTGCATGAATTTTTCCTATTTTTCTATTTATTTAAGAGCGACGCATTGTACCTTCTAATTATGACCAGCACATTCACGCTTCAAGACAGTCTTTAATTATTTTGGTGATGAAATGTCCAAACCAATAGCACGCATAAATAACTGACGTTTCAGTTATAAGTATATGCTAGCGCCTATACTGCAGTTTGAACACACGATTTTGTTTTCTTTCTATTTAAGACATCACTGACCTGTAGTGTTTAAAAAAAGTAAAATAACATACATCAATGTGGCAGTGTGCCGATGTATCAAGTTTCCTAGATGAATGCTTCACAATAGATCGTGCACCTCCTAGGCAGCTTCGCTAATCAGTGAGAATGCATCTAACTAAAACCGCTAAGACATGTGGCGTGCAAATGCGATCTCATTTTGAACAATTATTGAATGTAATCCTTCTAGGTGCTAAAAGAATGTCAATGGGTATGAAACTTTGAACTGGCACTTGACAAAGATATAACCCTCAAGCTAAGTCTAAAAGAGTGAAAACACCGACACCAGATGTTTCACAGATATAGTAAACAAAAATATAAAAAGGTTTTATTGGAATTACCACTTATACATGTATTAAACATTGAACCTTCGTAAGCAAAAACACAAACACCCAAGATAAAAGTAAAAAGTGACAAAACACTGACAATTATCGCCAAGGGACCGGTCAGTCGGCAGAAGAGCCGACGGGGTTATTTAAATTTATTTCTGGCTCCAAACTTGCACTTCCTGACAGTTAACTACACAACAGGTAAACTAAACAGAAATCAAAGAACATTAAGACTTAATTTACATTTTTCACTGAGGAAGTAAAATACAAATCACAGATCGAACAATTATAATAACATTAAGGGGTTTGTCAATCGATAAAGAGAAAACCCAGTGTGCATAAGATGTGTCGCTGTTGTTGTTATTGTTGTTTAAGTTTATTCCTCGCACTTTAGGTTTATAAATTCATTGTCAAGATGAACAGTGCAAATAAAAAATCCTATTGAAAATGGAACACCTAGCAGTAAGCTACTGCATCGGGAGAGAAAACAAATCAAAGAATAATTTCTTATAAACAACAGAAAATGCAATTTACTATATAAAATAATTACAATATGTAAAAGCGTTTGCAATTAAACAGTTCTTAAATAGAGATCCCTTTGGAAAAACTCTTTCCTTGCAACAACGTATAATTGGATCAAGTTATGACGTCATTTGAAAAAGAAGTGAGGTCGTTTTAAAACAAATGCATAGTTTTAACATTGATGAAATTACGAAATGTAAATATAAAATAAAGAAAATGACAATAGATTTTAAAGGGGCGAAGTGAAGCAAATGGTTATCGCTTTGGAACTATATGTTAGCAAAAGGATAGTCTGGTTGCTTAAACCGGCTTATGGACCTCAAATTCCATACTTATTATGGCTTTCCTCAGAGAAACCCAGTGTAAATTTAACAAATGCCCCATGTGAGCCAATTAACAATTGACCAGTAGACAGACAATCTTCTCTGCTACGCTCACTAGAATAATTTTAATCCGCTAAGCCAATCAAAATACATAATCGATACACAACTTTTTTGTTGTTGTTTACATCCGGGCTTCTTTCTTAGACAACTTTGGCAGACGATAACGGTGCAAAAAGTAAGACGTATTTTGTAATTCGACCGATATCCAAGCCATTTGCAATTTTGCAGTAGACCTGATAAATTATCTCAATTGTTTACCAAATGTACCGAAGTCTAAAAGATAAGTAGTTTAATTTAATTAAGATAATAAAATTAAAATACGAAGGAAATGATAAAAAAAAATTCAGTCCAAAATGGCAATAGAAGGCAGTCTAATCAAATTATGATAAAATAACAAACATTTCCGGATGTAACTAAATATATAGTTAACATTTGCCTTATTATTGCGATGTACTTCGACTGAAAAGACGATATCTTGATGCAAGAGACCTGGCCCACCTAATTGGGCACATGATTATTATGTAGAAGAAATGGTACTTCGAGACAATAATATTTAAAGGAAATTAACATGGCTTATTAAATGTCATATGTATATTATTCAACAATATATCATATATGTTTTGAGACATTTTTCATTAACAACTTTAACCGTTTTGACATGAAACGTGGAGAAATGGTACAGGCACAAAGTAAAACTGTTTCTTTTTTACCGTAGAGGTAAAGGTCTGGTCTTACTCTACATTCATGGTATACTCAGTCTCATTCTCTCACCAGAGGGCGTGCTACACAAGTTTCGCTTACACCTCTGTCAACGCCCGGTGTACAAGATTCTTGTACAAAATATAAACAATGAATAAAATGCTCGTGAGATTATTTTGATCTCTATATATTTTACTTAAAATGAAAATGGGTATTTTTATTTTTTTAGAACAATGTCTAAGATATATTTTAACCCAAATTTTCGGGTAACTATTTTGCGGAGGTAAAAATTAAAAATAAGATCACTATCACGTGTATGAGAACTACTTTTCCCGGCGTTGACAGAGGTGTAAGCGAAACTTGTGTAGCACGCCCTCTGGTGAGAGAATGACTCAGTCTAAGTAAGGGGTTTACCCCCCTTGTCATTGGGTATATTTTTAAATCTTATATGAGCAGAGGCGGATCCAGAAAACTTTGGTGGATGTATAAAACGGTATCGTTTAGACATAAATACTGTCTTCCTACTGTTTTAACTCCAACATTCACTATTTTACTAACGTCTACATGCAAAGTTTAACCCTAATGTGCTTGTGTGTGTGTGCGTGCGTGCGTGCGTGCGTGCGTGCGTGCGTGCGTGCGTGTGTGTGTGTGTGTGTGTGTAGCTTTATGTATATTATATGACACAATAGCATAAGCGACCTATGTTCGAACATCAGACCCTGTAATAGAGTCATGCGTTCTTCCACTTTACTTTTAGAAGGATTCACTTGTACAATGACGAAAGTGTTTAACTTCTAGTTTCCTTTGCACTGCGGAAACACTAAGGCCAGAGGCTATGTTTAATACCCTAATATAGATTAATATTCCAGGCTTAAGATTAAAGGAAAAATATATAACTGAATGTTTGTATTAGAAATACATATAGGACAACTACACTTGTTAGCATATTTGTTTCCTCAATGCAGCTGAAATCATTGATTTGGGGCTCCTTGATATAATGAACGTGTAATTATGCTATTATAAGCCAGTTGCTTTCATTGAAAGATCTATGTCTATTATGTATTCAAACATAAATGAGTGCATGCACATTCATAGTCAACAGTTACCCATTTTCCTGTTCAGTCTTTCAACCCAGTTTTGTCATACTCAACTCACTGTCATTAGTGTGATATAAAATATAATGCAAGCAATTTTAAATTACCTGATGTACGGTCGAAGGTGCAACATTAAATAAATTCATATCTTACTTGGAATTTTTCCAGATAAACCAGTTAAATTCGATACGAGGTTGTGTTGAAATCTCCTTGTCTTGAGCTGCAACTTTTGCCCGTTCTTTTTAGTGAGTGTACCTGCGTGCGTGCGTGTGTGCATGTGTGTGTGTGTTTTCATAATTTCAGAAAGATGGAAATTCGTGGTATTTTATTTTAAAACAGAAATCATTGTGAAAGATTAAGATCAGGAAGTCACTGTCACTTAACATTGTTTAAAACAGAAAAGAAAAACAATATAAGAGATAAAATATTTGACAACAAAAACAAATCAAAGCAAATCAAAGTAACAACAAATGTCACACTTGCCTCGTTCATGTTTGAATCAATATCTAATTGTTTTTATCTGGAATAGTTTCTTATACTGATTATTGTTGCTGAACTTGTAGCAGCCAATTGTGGGGTCAATCACCGGAAATCAAAATGATGACACTTCATTGCATTGCAAAATCTAAGAGAGGCCGCGTGAATTGCTTCTATGGTTAAATATTTGAAACATTCTTTAAATCAAACGGTTAACTCGATAATAAATTCAAATATAACACTTTTCCCGCAAATGAATGGTATACGGTAGGGTAAACACAATGCACAAATATCGTAAAATACATTGTGAGACAGAAAGCTTTTAGTCCACTTCCGTTGAAAAGTTCAGTCTTTGTTATGCTACACTAAAGATGCCGGATTGTTATGCAAACAGCAAATAACTAGAACTGGAGTTTTGTCTTTCAGAAATGTACGTGTTTTTGTCTATTTCAGCTTTAACAAAGTGTAATTGGCATAAAAATATCTGTCTTAAAATCGTACGTTCTGTAAACTTACATTATCAAAGGTTTTGTATGAACGAGTATGCCAAAATACCTTAAGCAAAGTTGAACTTCAGTGTCGATGTTGTTATACACAAAATGTATACATATAATTTTGATTTGTTTGATTGTTTAAATTTCCTTTAAGGGATTGAGGGACTTTGTGTTTCTTTCAAAATAGCATTTTTACTTTGACCAAATGTGAGTCATTTCTGTTTTGACATGAGGTGGGTTAACTGTCCGGGGTTGTAGCTGGTTGTAGCAAGGCAATAGGAACAATCGACTTTATTCTTCGACCTATTATTAACTGTGCTGGAGAAAAACATCACTAGAGACGTGTATTTCTGTACTCCAGCAGCAATACGTATAGATCTTGCTTTGTTTCATTGGCTTTTATAAGTATTTTCTTGGCAATACCTACACCCTTTTCGCCATGCCATTCGATCTGCTATAATATGGAGATGACGTCACGTGGTCAAATCCCTATTTATTTGCAAAGTTCGGGAATTCTGCGGATGCGAATTGTGGACCGTTGTCACTGATATAAGTGTCAACTACTAGCGTGACATATGAACACGAAGTTTCTTATGACTTTTGACGATCGCGTATCCGGTAGCCAGTCTATTTCAAAGAATCTGCTGTAATAGTCAATTGTCAGCAAGTAGTCCTTTCCTTCTTGAGAAAATACATCTGTACCTATTTACTCAATTGGTCTTTCCGGAAACGGATGATTGATCATAGGCTCATTTGCATTTGATTTCCTATAATTCAGGCAGGTACCACACTGTAGAACGTGATTTGTTATTTCTTTTACCATGCCTGGCCAAAACAAGTTATCTTTCGTGCGCTCGATTATTTTGTTTACACCCATGTGGCATGTGTGAACTTTCCCTAACATTTCGTCGCGGAGCGTTTTGGGAATAACGATCTTTTGAATTCTATATATCAGATCGTTCTCATAGCAGATCGTTCTCATGGCTCAATTCGTCTCGCTTGGTTCCAGAATTCTAGAATTTCCAGAATTCTAGAATAGTTTGCGGACAGTCTGACCTACTTTCAGGTCAACTCTCAACTAATGTATGGAATTATATTTTGACCAATGACAGTGCAGTATTTATTAAATTTTCAAATGCATTCTATTTATTTATCAGCACGGTTGATTGTGATAAATTGGTTATCGTTCAGAATTAAGTGCTTCCGTTTAACCGCAAGTGCGCATGCGTGTAAGAGGCGGGATTTGAGGTGTGACCATTAAATAACCTTGGTCGACCAGTCATTAACTCTGCTGGTGTTCTTTGGCACCGCTCCCACATTCTTTTGTCGTATCTTCTGCTCCGATATTGGACTGCCAAATCGACGAACCTCTGAAAATATATATATAAAGAGCATGCATTTAAAATCCATAAAATAACCAAATCGACGAACCTCTGACCTTATTTTTAAAAATAAAGAGCATGCCTTAAAAATCTATGAAATGGCCTTTAAAGAACTAACAACCCCTTTATAAATTATGCTTTTTACCAAAAACAGTTATTTTTATTATTATTGTTTTATTATTATTATTATTATATTCCTTTATCTGTTGTTTGGTAAATTGCTGGCATTTTATGCATTTATTACATGTACTCGGTACTGTTTGCACACATACCCACTAATGAGGGAACGGTGGCTATTGGCGGCTGACAGGGTAGCGTGGGCTTTCTGTCAATGATGCCCGCTACTGTAGTGACTGCCACATCAGAAATGGTATCTAAAAGACGAAAATAAACTTTTTTAGCAACTTTACACAGTCATTGACTAATAGAATTATGCACACATTATGTATTTTTTTAAAGTTCTTCAGAAATTTATTACTCATGAGAATAACATTTCTGTTAAAATTATATCAAAGTATTTAAGATATTTTTTTGCTATCAATAGATAAATAAAAGTACAACGTAAATTAACAGTTAAAACAGAATCACAAACCTGGCCCAAGCGTGAACTCTTGTCCTGTCGATACGAGATCCTGGGTGTTAATCGTTAAAATCTGTGTTACAGTTACGTCGTCGTTTGACAGAAGGTAGTCATTGTCAAATTCCCCAGACTGTAATATTCTTAATAGGTCGGAATCATACATTAATTCAAAATTACTTTCAGAAATACTGTGATCAAACTGTGTTTCTGTCCTTTTCCCAGCTGAACTCGTGAAGACAATGGAAATGATCTTGCTGTTCTAAACGTTCTCGAAACAGCTTGCGGTTGCATCGTGTCTTTATTTAGACCGGTCATTTTCATCATCTGATTTACATATGTGATCCAAAAAAGGCTTGATTAGTTAGCTGGGCGGTTTATAGGCGGAGACTTTTCAAAACATAATTCCATAATTAAATATATTAATGTTTGTTCTCGACGGTTTAACAATTTAATCGCTCGCTCGGCTGCGCCGAGCTGAGCGATTAGATTTGTTAAACCGTCGAGAACAAACATTAACCTATACGTAAAGTCCGTTTCAATGTCTGCATTTGGCTGTCAGTCTGGATTTTTTAGAAATAACATGTAACCTGTCTGTCTGTTAGGTTTAACTGTTTCTGGAAAATGTGCACGTGCGTGTCTATATCCTAAATGAGATCTGTGTAACTGTTTTCTGAATTTTGTCTTGATAAACAGTCACTAACAGGTATGCTCTTCCCGCTGACATGTGTCACTTCAATGTCATATTTCTGCAACTGAAGTACGATCCTTTGTAATCAAGGAGGCGCTGCTGCTAATGGTTTTTTTTACGATTGCATGCCATCGGTTTATGGTCTGAGTGTACAATAACCTTTATGCCGTATGTGTATTGTTGGAACCTTTTGCATCCGAAGAGAATTGCTAATAGCTCTTTTTCGATTTGCCGTATAACCTTATTCAGTCTGTGTAATTTTCAGTCTGTGTAAGGCATTTTGATGCATCAAGCATGCCCCAAGTTCCATGCTTTGAGCACAAGCTGGGCTTTATGGTCGAAATACCCTAACACCGGCGCGTTTGTGATTATTTGTTTAACCTTTGTGAATGCTGCGGTATGATGCCCATCCCATATGAATTCATTCCCTTTTTGCAAGAGGCACCTCAAGGGGGCTGTAGCCTCTGCAAGATTTGGCGCGAATTTGGCCAGATAGTTGACCATTCCTAAAAGGGATTCTAATTTCTGTCTCGAATCTGGTACATCTAAGTCAGTGATGGCTTTGACTTTTAAATGCAAAGTACATTCACCCTGAATATTTCCTATCCCAGTGAACAAATCATTGTATCGGCTGAATCATTGTATTGGCTGACAACTGCATTCCTTGTGAGTGACTGCAATTTGATATTGTCCGAATCATCGGACAAGGTCAACTTAATCAAGTCTAGATCTAATGAGGTCTTGAGACTAACAAGTGGGGGTAGTTTCACCTGGTACTACGTGAAACTTTGCATGAATTGACCTGCTTTTTGCACGACAGGTCAAGGTGACCGTTCCTAGAACTGGGGGTGTTTCTCCTGTGTACGAGATCAGTTTACAATCTGAGGGTTTTAATAGATTGCTGCTGATACTGACTGTAAGGCAGGATATTTGCTACATTACCTGTGTCGATTTTAAATGACACTGATTTTCTTAAGGCCAAGAAATAAAATTGTAAATACACGGTCTTTAGAGATTGTAAATCCGGCACTTACCATGTCAATATTGTAATCCTCATAATTTTTAACACTGTTATTGTTATTTATTTCACTCACTTTTGCTTTGACAGTTCTGCACATTTTTGCAAAATGATTGTTTTTGCCACACTTGTGACACGTGACGCCAATTGCCGGGCATTTCGCTTGCTTCGAATGTTTATTGCCACATCTTTTGCATGCTGTCCAATCGTAGGTTTGAGCCTTCTTCGCTCCTGTCCTTTTGGATTCACCTCTCTGTTGTCCGTACGAAATTCACTGGTTGCTACTCATTCTGTCCCATTGACGAAAGTTGCTTCTGACAATACTCATAATTTTGTACTAATTGGTACAGCTTTGTCCAATGTCAACTTTTCACCTTCATTGATAAGTTTATCGCGCACTTTTGTGCTTGAACATGCGAAAACGATTCTATCACGAAACATTTTCTCCATATTTGCAAAGTTGCAGTCTTGTACCTTGTTTTTAACCTGGTAACAAACTAGTCGATAGCGTCTTTTCCTTGTATTTGGTTGTTAAAATGATACCTTGCAAATATTGCGTTTAGTTTTGGCTGCACGTGTGTTTTGAATATGTTGAAATACGTATCCAACTTTTTCCTTTCTTCATCATCTAATGTCCAAGTTCTGTAAACCTCACGGCCTTCGTCACCTATCCACAGTAATAAGTACGACACTTTTTCATCTTCTGACTTGTCTTTTAATGGTCCCGTGAAAATTAAGTCTACATGTATTCTAAATTTTTCCCCACGGTTCGGGTAAATTTGAAGAATTCCATTTCATAACCGGAGGCGGAACACCACTTAGCTCCATATTTTGCACAGTTTCTGCTGTCTTTGTTTAAAGGTTTTTTTTGTCAACAGTATATATCCAATAAATTGCTTAAAAGTCTATGGCGTGGTATTTTAAATTTCTGACACCATGTAATGTTATTTGTTTGTTGTCTCTATTGAGACATATATTTAGAAGTAATAAATGATAGTTTTTAATAACTCAATGGAGAGAAATCAAAGAAACACAAGTGTATCGTTATATCATTTAATCACAACTGTATTGTAGGCTCATGCGGAGATCGCGATAGTTATAAGACTCAGTGCAATGAGCATGCGGTTCATTTGGAACTCCAATGTAAAGTCTTTTTCAACAAAGCTAAATATACTGCAATGGACAACAGAATTGCAATGTAAACCTAACGTTTGCTTTCTTGCTTTCGGATCGTTTAATGAACTCGTTGCTTTTAAACTATTTGTAGTCATATTATTTTGTTTTAAAAAATTTTAATTTACCAAAGTGTCATGAGAATGGTCGTAATTTCCGTGAAAATTGTGGGACTCGCTTTACTTGATTTGTTTTAATTTGTAAACTGTTGAATTTAACCACCGCAATGTAAATGACAGCCTAGAGGTTTTCATTAAGAGTAATCTAATATTTTAAGGCACACATCAGTAAGTGGATGGAATGTCGCGAATGTAGTTTTTGTACCGTGTGCTTGGTCTGATGACATCATCATCCCTTGGCAACGGAAGAAAATTACAGCTTCGATTTGATGCTTTGCTGCGAGCATGTTGGGCTAGTGTCCTTAAAATTTAATGACCAGCAAAAATGCTTACTTGAATTCAATTAGAATAGCATCAAATTGATTTTGATTGGAAATGAAAATTAAACATGAGGTTATGCCTTAAAGGGGGTATCCGACAGTTTGCCTGTACTTATTACCCGTAACAATATCTTTTACCAAAGGTTTGGGGAATTTGGGCATAATTTCTACATAAACTCGAACTTTAGACTGTACAAATCGATTAAAAGCATTCTAGATGTTCATTCTTTCTAAAAGATATAGGATCATAAAGAACATGATCGCCACGGGTCAGCAGTCGGTAGTGATGGTATGGTGCGAATGGGTTTTTGTCCACCTTCTGCGAGTGCGGGAGTATGGGGGTCGTCAACCCCAAAAGAAAGTATTTTATCATTATAAATGATGTGCTTTGAAAGCATGCAAACTTTTCACGGAAATATGGGCTATTTGCTGTCTAGTAGGTACAATTGCATTTAGATCTCAAATGAAGTCACCGCATAACTAGAAAATGTCGCAGTTTCAGATGATTCTAACTTTACATCCAGTTTAGTTGCCAGCCTATGTGCGATATTATTGCACAGGAATGGACGGATTACATAGAGATTATAGACAGTTTCCATATGATGTCATAGGAACTGATAAAACAGTTAAAGGCAGCCATCTTTGAAGGCAGAAGCTAATGCAGGCCGAAATCTGGAAATATGTGATGTATTAAAGTCACCACTGTGTTTTTATTTTTCAGTCTTTTTTTACTGATTTTTATATCAAAGAAGCTTTTATGAAGTATTTTAAATATCAAAACTATATTTTGATAGTTTAAAAAGTAAAGAAAATAAAACCAAAAAAGGTACACTGTTTATTTTGTTAAAGGATGGACCAGTAATTTTATTTATTTATGTGTATTAATTCTTTGTGCATTTATCAATTTTAAATGTATTGTATTTTAACAATATGGATTTCAAGAGCTTTCCAATGGTGTATAGCTTTTAACTTTTGGACCAAAATTTAAGAAATTACAAGAAAGTAAATGTTACGCTTCTAAACAATTCATCCGAAAATCCCTTGAAGTTGACATCAAAGATGGCTGCCACGATAAGCGATCTTCATTGATGTGGAAACTATCTATTAACCATGCACAATAATAGTTTATTACTCTAAGAAAATATAAGACCCAGACAAATGGTTAAGCTTTGGTCATTTGCTTCTAATGTAGAACAAACATTGTTTTCACAACTCATTCTGAAAAGCCATTTGTCTTAATCTTAAGGTGTTATTTGTTTCTCTTAATTTTATTGGCTGTAAAGGTGATAGCGACCAAATGATTGTTAAACGTCAGTGTCGACTGACCATTCCAAGGTCGTGGGTTTGGTCTATTTTGTATTATTTCTCGTCCCAGTTTTGTTTTAACTTTTACAACTAACAAGCATGTCAATATATTTATATTGTGTCATTTTTTCTCATTTTAATATACAAACCATGATAAGTAGGCCAAAAGGTCACTAATATTTTTAAAAAAAATCTAGACTCCAGTGACAGTCATTACTACGCCGTAGGAATGGTATGACTAAAAGCAGATGTAAAATAGTCAAATATCGAATACTAACAGTATAGTCATTACAGGCGATATATAGGCAAGGTCAGTTTTCGTAGTAAAAGTCTTTGCATTAGGTCATTCGTTGGTTTGAGACCGAAATCTAAAACAGAAATGTGCATAATAACGCAAACGGTGAAAATTGCAGAAAGTCAATGACTAAACGCGTATAGTCAAATTCAGTAGGTTTATTGGTCAACTATACCTTGGATTTTAAAGATCATAAATGTCTTACAATGTTACGTATTTGCTTGCTAACATTTACTGACCTAAACGAAAATGTATGAGTTAGCATGTACAGATATCGTCGACTGTTGACTACTATTATGTGAATGCATAACAATATCTGCTTATAAACTTTGAATTTGTAAAGGATAACTAACATCTAAACCAAAAATGTACCGAAAAATCAACTTATTTTTAGAAATCTAGGTCAAAGCCATTCTGTGTTGATTTGCATGTTGAAATATTCGGAATACGCCGGTAATAGAAATGCGTCGATAATACAGAGTTCGAGTATAATAAAAAAAAAGTGCTGTAACAGCCACAAATTGTCGATCGAGCTGGCCCGTGGCCGCTCACAAATAGTCACGTTTTGAACCTGGTCTAATATTTAAAATGCTGTTATATAGGCAAAGGCTCCATGGTTTCATTAAGTGTAAATGTTATTTTGTATTAGCAGTCATTTCGCTGGTTTGAGTCGCGAGAACTCAGCATCACATTCAATTCCAACATTTAGTTCAGTGCAACTTCAACATTTTAGTGGCATGTACACCAAATAATGAAATATTGTTAGAGTGCTTTCCCTTTGCGTCATAATTTTTGTCGGTGCATGTTGGTGTTGCTCAGGAAAATACAACCCAAATAAACTTACAATTATGGAGGTAACTCACATTAAAACGTTGTATAGTATAAATGCTTGCATGGAAATTTCTGTACTTGTTGCTGGATAAATTGACAATGTTTAATTTCTTTTATAAATAACGTTAACAAGGGCATGGCATCGCATCATGATCATGACGAGCTCGTGTGGGCAGTTCAACCTTTGAACCTAGGACAATTTTGTTGTACTCTTAGAATTTTCTAATGTTTTACTGTATTACAACACTTTTACTTATCACCATATTCTTTTTGATATGCTTGCAAACACTGTCATGTTAATATACATTACTTCAAATTTGTAATCTTGTAAATGACTACTACAGTCCCTTCAATGCTGTCTACTCTAGTAGCTCTGACTTTCAGGAGTCTCTTGTCAAAATAATATTTACATGCGATACAGTTATATTTTTATCAACAGAGCTGTCACAGTATATCAGTATTGTAGTGCTTATAGGCACCTCTAACACTACAGCCTTGCTGTCGGGTTAACCCTTTAGTGATGTGGTTAAGTGTCAGCCTACTGATCTGAAGGTCCCGGGTTCGAATCCCTGTTAGGGAAAGGATTATTTTCTCCTCTCAGATTTACTTTAGTATATTGTGATACTGAGTAAAGTACTGAACCTGGTAGTGCAGTCAGTAGAGCATCGGCTCCAGGTTCTGGATGTTCCAGGTTTGATCCTGACTGAGACATACCAAATCTGTTAAAAATGGTAGTGGTATAGCTCACTTGCTAACGCTCAAAATAAGGGTTGTTACGAGACTGGTTGGCCTGGTGTCAGATTAATGTGACTGGATGTGGTAACATGCCAGAGGCTCACGGCATGCTATACAAAGGGGAGGCAGCACAGTATCTGCTTCAAGCGGACACCATCTCCAGATACAGCGTTGTGACATAAATGAACATCCAAAACGTCAAAATAAAAGACGTCGTGCAAGTTGATCTTCAGTAACAGAATGGAAATCTAACACAAACAAAAATATTCATATACCTTAATACTTTGTTATGTAGCCCCTTGACTTTATTCCATTTTGAATTCAGCCTGGAATACTTAATCAAAGATTTCTAATGTAGTTGAGTGGAGTGTTTATCCATACATCATAAATGGCATCTTTGAGAGACTGCTCAGAGTTAATCATGGTCGACCGTAATTTTAAGCATCTTTTCAGTCTTTTTCCTCACATTTTCAATGATGTTAATGTCAAGACTCTGGGCTGGCCAAACTAGAGAATGAATTCTATTCCTAGCTTTGTAATCAGCGACGATTCTTGCTCTATGAATAGGAGCATTGTCATCCTGGAATATATAGTTACTTTTTGGAAAGTGTAGAGCAACTACTGGCCATAAATTTGTTTTCTAATATGTCAATATATCTTTCTGAATTAATGTTATCTTCGTTAACAGTTACAGTCCCAATGCCATGGTAAGAAATGCACCCCATATCATGACTCTAAACTTTGGAGTGGGTGGAGTACCTAAACAACAAGGAAGATATTCCTCACCAACCTTTCTCCAAATATAAACTCGGTCATCCAAAGCAACTTCTTCTTTACATTCTACACTGAAAATGACTCTCTTCTAAAATTGGTTGACAGTTTTCCTACAATATGACCAAACACCAAACAACATGCGCTTTCTTGTTGGTCTGTCGAATACGAATCCGTTTGCGAATAATGCGCCTGTGATAGCCTTTGAAATAAAGTTCTCTTTGAACAGTCCATAGGGACACAGAAAAGTCTCGTGTTTGGTTAAAGTCGGTGGTTAGATCTTACAAACTTCTCAACATATTTTTCTTTACACTCTAAACTACTCATCTCATGTCTCTTGTTGTCAACTTCGAAAGGGTCACCATTCCTTTTACAATTTTCGACACTTCCTCGCATATTTATTCTTTGTAAAACACTGGTGATTGTTGTTCTAGGAAGTGACAATCTCCTCCCAATTTCAGCGTGACTAAGACCCGATTTATTTAGTGAAACAATGGCATTTTTAACACTACTACACAGTTCTTTGCGTTTCGACACCATGTTTACTATGATTGATTGCCAAAAGATATGATGACATTTTTGACAGATCGTGACATCACCAATGATGTTATAAATTCTGCCTTCCAAAATTACTGTGGAAAGGGAGACTACAAGTTCTTATATTCTCTAATGCAACAAGCAAAGATTGAGCCCCTTATACAACAACCTCTACCAAACTGGTTCGGCCGCTCATTTGTGGCATAACTCTGTATAGCTGAAACACTGTTAGTGGAACAATAAACCGAGTGAACAAAACAAACTGAGTAAAGTCAGTATAGTACACAATGAACACTGGTTTTGTATGATATTCTATAAGATTTGGTTGCTTCCACCATTTTGTGCATCCAATGTCAAAGGTGCTCACATTGATGAAAAGTGATTGCAGATAACTGACTGAAAAAGTAGTCTAAAGTCAAATCTGTGTTGGGAGTTCATTCTAAACGGCTCGGGATATGCAGCATACTCAATTTGCATTTACAGTATTCTGTACAATAAGAGTTTTAAACTAGGTGGTTTTTTTACTTTTGTTTTGATAATTTAATTTCAGGATTTAAGAAAAATGAATGTAGTACAGAAGCATAAATCTTATTGGACATACAATTTACTGGAAGTAATTACATTTGAAATATTTACATGTCAATTAAATGGCAAAAGGGGATGTTCCTGAGGTCACTTCTGGGTACAGATGACAAATCAACAAAGAAGATCGTGAAATTTGTTAATTTGCTGTTTGATTGTTTTTACTTTGAAACTTTCAAGTCATATTACTTTCCTATTTGATAACCGAAATACTGTTTGTGTGGCAAAAATATTTGACAACAGACTTTGTGTAACACCCCTTGTTGCCATTGAAATACATTTTTCTTTTGTAACATTTACACTTAACCAAAATATTGATGTCTTATTAATGTTGTTTAAGCCAAGGATTTGCAGTTAATACAGTTGTGCCATTAATTTGTTACTGAAAGATTGAGTGTCCCAATGGAACACTTGGCTTGTAGGAGTTTGGATTCCCTGCACAATTTTTGGTGTCCTCAGGATCCCAGGACATATTAATGTCAAACACTGAGTTATTAATTTTTTACTTTTTTTATCAGTTATGCCAAGTCTTACTACTCCATTCCAATTAACAATTAACAAACCCTGTTTTAGAATTGATCCCCACAACTTGCCAAAACCTACTTTAGGTTAAGAAGAAATTTGGACAGTTAGTTTTTAGTCTTAAATAATAATCTTAACAAAAGAAAGAAAAATCAATGTTTTTTTTATCTGTTGTATCATAATGTTTGGACTATTGTCTTCCATATTAGACAGATTGTAATATTAATTATACAGAATACAAAAAACTATTTAACACTTTCCGTCATACAGACAACATTTTGCATCTCTCCCATCTCATTAAGGAACACAGCAATATGTATTCCTGTATGATAGATAAATTGGCAATTTTACATCCCTCTTTTTCAAAGCGTAAAATAAAGTGAAAGACATAAAACTGTGTACATTTTGTTTTTCGATGTGCATGTGCACAAGACCTTTAACATTACACACAAGCAAAAAAAAGGCATATTGATTATCAAGATTATGTAATGGCAGCTGTTAAATTACCAAACCCATCAAATCAGTGCCACTTGAAATCAGATGATTGATATGGATGCCCCTTACTGCTTGGTATTAAATAATCCACATTCGAGTATAAACATAATTCACTCATTAAAAAATCCAAAGTGCGAAGACAAAGTGTTGCCTCCTAACTGACCTGTGAACTTTAATGTATGATTGAAAATTTTCTTTGCTCTAAGTTTGCGAATCTACAAATTGTCAACACATTTCCAGGCCTGAGGGTCATAATTCAGCTGACGAAATATGAGGCACTGAATGGGAATTTCATGTTTAAATGCACAAAATCACAACACACACTGCAGTAATAGAAAGAATTTCTGAGGAATTTAAGAGAGGGTAACAGGGGATTGTTTTTTTGCTTAATGTCAGCTTAGTTGAGAGAAACAAAAGTAATTCCACAGTCCTTTGTGTCAGAGGACCAGTATGTCATAGGAAGACTAGCTTGTGTTTAAAACACTTAGGGTTATTGATGTTCTATTTTACATGATGTTTACAACAATACTGCATGGGAAGTAAGGCTATATAGGTTATGAGTTAATGTGTACATAAATTTGTACACAGTTCATTTCTCTGAACAAATTCCCATAATCATGATTTGTAAACTATGCTGTGTTGGAGAAATTTAAAAATAAAAAATATGATAGTTCACAAAGTTATTAGCATAAATAGCATTGCAGTTATTGGATTTTATTTAAATAAAAATAATGATAAAATCCTCTTGAACACAGGGATATTTAGTATATATTATTTAAATTTTTGGTATTTTAACATAGTTGCTTTTTGTGCTGAAAATTAAAGGAAAAGGCTTTTGGTTTGTTTAGAACCATCTATTTGGCAAGTGTAGAGTGCAAGATCTTCTCTGTGATTGCTAGAAGATTGATTTTCCCTCTTATGAGTAACCAGTATGTAGATACATCAGCACAGAAGGGAGCTATCTCTGGCATCTCATGGTGTCTGGAGCATACCAGCTTCCTTAGCCAGTTGATCAGTGACACCAAAGCTGATAAAGGTGTCTTGAGAGTTCAAGAGTTGCTTGGCTGGACTTGGCAAATGCATATGACAGTATTTCTCACCAGCTGACAGTAGAAGTTCTCTACCACAATCATGTCCCAGGTCTAGTACAGGAGCTTGTGAACACCGAGTATATGAAGATTCGCTTCACATCAGGAGAAATGACAATATCTTGGCAGGGGCTAGGGATGTACAGATGCAGTCTCCCCTATTCTCTTTCTCATGGGCATGAACCTTATCAAGAGTAGCTGATAGAGAGACCTGCAGACCAAGAATGAGATCAGGCATATACCAGCCTACAAACAGAGGTTATATGGACAACTTGACCATCACTACTCTGTCACATATACAATCCTGATGGATACAGAGTGAAGTTGATGAGGTTGTTTCTTGGGCGAGAATAAAGTTCAAGCCAAAGATGTCATATTGTATGGTTTTGTATAAATGCTGTATTACCAAGAATGTTACCCTTCGGGTTCAAGGAGGGGAAATCCCACCAATCATTATGAAGTGCCTGAGCAAATGGTATCATGACAGTCGGTGACAGCAGAATGGTAGACAACAGCTGGAAACAAGCAGTCAACTGATTGAATCAGGTTGACAAGTTTGGTCTCTCTGGAAAATACAAAGCCTGGATATACCAGCATGGAATATTACCTAGAATATCTTGACATCTCACCTTTATGAGATTGCCCTTACATTAGTGAAGCACTAGAAAGTGGATAAGTAGCCAAGTGCAGGCTAGTCCTGAAGCTAAGAGACTTGTCAGACTAGAAGGTAAGTGAAGCCAGATTTATTACTAGGACATGAAAGAAGTGGTCATCAAGTGTAACAGTGTTGAATGCCAAAAGTATGCTGAGATATCATCAGCAATACATGCACTGGATGCAAAGATCTTGGAACAGGCCACTTGCAACAGTTGAACAAAAACCAGGGACAGGAGAAACATGGTCATAGCAGAGGCCAGAAAAGAGGAAGAACAGAAGAGAACAAGCTAGGCTATAGAGCTTGTTAAACAAGGGGCTTGGACAAGGTGGGAATTGCCCAACCAACGAGTATCATGGTCAGATCTCTAGAGATTATAGCCAGTGAAGATTTCCTTTTCTACTCAGGTCAGTCTATAATGACCTGCCATCACACACAAACCTGTGCATGTTGGGACTGTCAGATGACTTGACATGTGTGGTGAGCAGTCAATAATGAGGCACAGACTTTCTGCTTGTAAAGTTGCCCTACAGCAAGGATAATTTTGATGTGGCACCATGACCAGGTTCTTTCAGTTCTTGCTGACATACTGGAAAGAGAGAGGAAGCAGAAAAGACCTCTAATAGAGAAAATCATAGGAGATGAGAGAAGATCTGTGTTCATAACTCATCCTTCCAGATGTGTCCAGACAAAGTTAAGGCCAGACATTGTTATGGGGTCAGCATCCAGTTAGAAAATCATTATGATTGATCTGAGTTTGCCCTGGGATGATGCTCATGTTAATTGTAAGACGTTAAGGTTTGCAATTGACAACTGTGAATTGTGACATGTTTTGTCATTGTGAGGGCTCCAATCAAAATAGAAAACCGGTCTGCTGGCAATTGTGAGCAGGTCCCATTACTGGATCTGTACAAAGAAGGATAAAAATATGCTGAAATGTTTAGGATTTCAGTCTCTCAGGGAAAAGGATTTATTTCTGTTGAACAATATAAGTAGTCATTATGTATATTCAAAAATACTGTATGAGCAGCTGAGACATATGGCACTAGAAAGTCATTTGCATGACCAGAATAACTCTCACAGGTATCTATGTACCGGTATGTATACCTAATCTAAGCTTCATCTCCACCATAATCAGTGCAAGACTGAAAATTTCAGCAACAAAAACCACCCCTTTGTCATTTGAACAAGTAAGCAAACTAGTCAGAATTAAAAACAATTTGTGGACACCATATGCCAAAGGATCCTTACAACTACTGGATCTTGATCAGCTAAAGACACGTGGACAGAGTTTAAAAACATAATTGACACAAGATAATCCAAGTTTGTACCCACTTAAAGAATTAGACTAAGAAAGTCTTTCCCTTGGCTAACAAAGAAAATTAAAATAGTTTATAAAAGAGACAATTTTACTAAAGGTAAAAAAATATAACTCAATCCATTGCAGGACAAAAGTTCAAAGGGTTAAAGAATCATGTGAATTTACCATAAAGGCTCATCTCAACATGATTCATTCTTGTAGAAAGCTTTTTAACAAACTGTCACTTCCAACATTTCTGCACACCTTATACAAACAACATCCTTGGCCAACCATCTGGGTTTTAAATCTTTGTGCAAAACTTAACTGCTCAAGCTAACAGATTACCATGTCAATAATACTGCTGCTTGTAAACAAACTAATATAACTCCTCTTCATTTTTAGTATAGTATGGATAGGATGTAGTTTTATATGACCAAAAATGTACATGCATTCTGCATTTTTATATGCCAAAAGGGTTGTTCATATTAGCATGAGTGTCATTTATATGCAATTGTGTATAAAGGTGGTTCAATCAAGATTGCATTGTTTATTACAGCATTATTCTTCCTAATCATTGGTTATTTTTCTTTTGCACGAACAACTCCTCACACTTGTGACAAGACCTTTGGTTTATAAAACTTTTGTTTATGCACTGACCAAAAGGTTTTCTTTACCATCGCCAGCCACTTTTCAGCTTAGAGCGAGCAAGATATTTATGCAGTGACAAGAAATATATACTTTACCAATTTACCAAAAATTTCTTAAACTAGTTGCTAATAGCACCTGATTACTTACTGTAAAAAATCATCAATCTAACCGATATAATGTTGACAGGTATTCTTCTAATCCTTATGACATGAAATGACCTAAGCTACCTACTGTTTTGTCCAGGGCATGTACCCAAGCCGATGACATCCTGTCGTCTTGTGTTCTGTGCTAATGTCAGGGGCTATATTTTTTAACATTTCTGTTATACAGTAAAATCTTGGTCGCTAGAACACAAGATCAGTAAAATTACCAGATTGGTTGAGCTGCTGGTCAATACATTTTTTCTTCTTTGTTTATAAAAATATCAACATGTTCTACATAAAACATTTAGTTGCATCAAACAAGTTGCTGGCCCCTACTGATTATTTACCTGCATTTTCAAACCTTATCAGCGGAACAGCAGTAACTGCTCATAAATCTGATCACGATTGTCTTGGGCTGTCAAACTGCTACTGGGATAGTTTTTCACACGTTAGTGATGTGCTAACAGCTAGTCTGTCAGTGTCAATGTGTAATAATACTTAACAACAGCTGATGTTTGGTTGAATTTCTTGAATGCTGCCTTAAATGATGTTAAATTGATTTGTTTGTTAATTTATTGATACTTTAAATTATCTTGTTCAAGGGCATTTATTAATGACTTATATGATTGAGTTGTGTATAATTTTGTTGCAACTGAAATTGTTGAATTTTAAATCATTTGTCATATTTTTCACAAAATTATCATATAACATTATACACCATTGCTATAACTATAAGCAATAATTGTAGAATAGATTTTTTTCTGTAATCTGTCCTGCAAATTGATGAGTGGCCTTATGACATTTTCAGTAATATAAATGCACTAAAACCTTTCCAGTAATTTTTGTTAAGATCACATATATTTATTTGGGGCCATCTCATTCTCTCTCTAGACCTACATACCAGAGTTTGTATGCAGTTTGTTTCATCAGTTTCTAAATGTTAATCTAATTAGTCTTATTGTTTTGTTGCAGGTGGTGATTTTACATTCCAGATCTGGTAAAACATTGACAACAATAAAAGTAAGCCCTTTTATTGTGGTTTGTTGTGGTTTAGCTACATATATTTTATTTTATTTTAACTTGTCCATTTACGTAAATCTATATGGCTCTTTTTCAGATAACTGGAAAAAATATTGGCCATTACATTTTTGTGCTTAGTTTCAAATCTGTTTACATATCTTGTATAAAGGTATTTTTTATTTTATATTAACTGCAAATATATTATTTAAAAAAGTACATTGCTGTGTGTTGCTTGTCATGACTTGGTCATTAGTACTTTTTTATAAAAAATGTCAAAACATAAAAGTTTCACATTTTTGACAATCAAAAAAATATTTAGTCAATGAACACATGGTAATATAGAATACATTTCAGTTATAATTTATATTTTTTATTAAATATGAAATAAATACAACCAAAATATTGAGTTTGTGCAACCAGATTTGTAACTATGTACACAAAGAAAGGCCAATATTTTCCATTTATCGAAAAAGAGCAATGTGCCTCTTATACTTTTGTTGTTCTGTTTTAGGTGATTAAAAGCAATACAAAACATGTTAATTTGTAGTTGCAAATCATAAGTATCTAGAATTTATCCAAAACAATGCTAGTAACTTACTTAAATATTTAGTAAACCTAATCTAGCTGCAGTGCTTAGATTGTAATAATTATGTGTATGTAATGTAAGAAGAAGAAGAAAAAAGTAGTGTTCCAAAAGTAAATGCATTTGATTCCACAGCAGCATACCTGAAATTATCAATCTTCATATATTAGTTTAAAATGGCAACCTGTGTGTTATATACACTTTTATCATTATGACATATTTAGGTTGACAAATCTACATCCATTGGTCAACTGAAGAAAGAATATCAAAAGCAAAGTAAGTTCTGAGTGTTTATATAACAAGATTAAATAAGATGCGTATTTTACCCATTATGAAAATGCTTATAATTTACAAAAATAACCTCACTCGCTATGAACACTTTTTTTTAAACAGGAATGCTGTATAAGGTTTAACCGATACTTTTGTCACTGTTCGAGAATTTAAAAAATATTTTTGTTGCTATGAAATTTCACTTTTGTTGTAAACTTTTTCTGACAAAATAAATACAAAAAGGTGACGTCCATGTCTATACGGATGTTACAGCGATAGCTGTGCCACTTAAGTTTACTCAACGTCCATGCACTTGCAAGCGTATGCTGCGGGACATGTGTTCACTGTAAATTGGTATATTACACTATACAAATACTATGTAGTCATCAAATTACAGAAATGTCCAGACAATTCACTATATAAGATCAATTTATCGGACCGGTCATTTATCGGAATTGTCTCTTAATTGCTGATTCTGTCATGTGTGGCCTTTTAAATCTTACAAAGTCATCGATCTGAAGAAATATGATGATATAAGTCAATTGGTTTTCCCTTATCTGGTATGAGAGGTAGAGAAATAATGGTAAAAGAAAAGAATGGGATGACCTCTGTGCCCATTTGGGCTTGAACCCACAACCCAAGTTTCAAAGCAGTTTCCTTTAAAACTCTTTAAACTGGAGGTTCTGCATTAAATTAACTCTACCTTAAGGTGTTTTTAACTGTATATAAACTTAGAGAACAACACCAATTAAACAAAATAGAGATAATCTGTTTTTACTTAACAATAAAGCTTTTCAAACATTTTCTCCAGATACAGTATGTCTCTCTTGATTATGATAATCAAATAATTTTTTATATTGACTGTTTTGTTGTTGTTGTTTTTGTCAGATGTTAAGTATTACCCAGAAAGGCAGTCCTACAAGTCAGATCCAAGTAAGTCTTATTCTCACTTTAATTTTACTGTAAAAAGCTTTGCCTATAAGGCCACTTTCATTTTTAGCTCACCTGAGCACAACGTGCTCAAGGGGAGCTTTTGTGATACCGCTTCGTCCGGCGTCCGTCGTCCGTTGTCCGTCGTCAACATTTACCTTGTGAACACTCTAGAGGCCACAATTTTTATCCAATCTTCATCAAACTTGGTCAGAATGTTTGTCTGCATAAAATCTTGGATGAGTTCATTATTGGGTCACGTGGGGTCAAAAAGTAGGTCACTAGGTCAAATTTTAGGAAAAACTTGTGAACACACTAGAGGCCACATTTATAGCCCAATCTTCACCAAACTTAGTCAGAATGTTTGTCTGCATGAAAACTCGGATGAGTTCGTAACTGGGTCACGTGGGGTCAAAAAGTAGGTCACAAGGTCAAATCTTAGAAAAAGCTTGTAAACACACTAGAGGCCCTATTTATAGGCCAGTCTTCATCAAACTTGGTCAGAATGTTTGTCTGCATGAAATCTTGGATGAGTTCGTTACTGGGTCTCGTGGGGTCATAAAGTAGGTCACTAGGTCATATTTTAGAAAAAGTTTGTGAAAACACTTAAGAGGCTACATTGATGGCCCAATCTTCACCAAACTTGACCATCATGTTTGCCAGTATGAAATCTTACATATGTTTTGAAGTGAGTCATGTGGATTCAGTAGGTTACTTGGTAAAATTCTAGAAAATATTATCAACCCAGTGGCCACACTAATGGTCCAATCTTCACCAAAGATTTCTAAAGTATATAACTCTTAATTACTTAATGCCAAATTTGAGCCTACGTAAAGCCTGTGTCATCAGGTGAGCGATTAAGGGCCATCATGGCCCTCTTGTTTTCTGCTTGCATTAGATTTCTTTACTCCTAAGTAATGCAATAAAAATTCAGATGCTTTTTTAGACTTGCATATTCTGCATACAATGTTGTTCCAGCTTCACCTTGAAAACACAAGCAGAATAATTACATAGAAGACAGTATTTGATTTTAATTAAAACCTTTAGGAGAAAATAAAAGTTCCACATTGCCATGTCATAGTTAGAAGAATCAGGACTTTAGTCTCACAGAACATATGTCATCAACATAGGACTTTAGTCTAACAGAACATACATCATCAACATAGGACTTTAGTTTCACCGAACATACATCCTCAACATAGGACTTTAGTCTTACAGAACATACATCATCAACATAGGACTTTAGTTTCACCGAACATACATCCTCAACATAGGACTTTAGTCTAACAGAACATACATCATCAACATAGGACTTTAGTATCACAGAACATACATCATCAACATAGGACTTTAGTCTCACAGAACATACATCATCAACATAGGACTTTAGTCTAACAGAACATACATCATCAACATAGGACTTTAGTATCACAGAACATACATCATCAACATAGGACTTTAGTATCACAGAACATACATCATCAACATAGGACTTTAGTCTCACAGAACATACATCATCAACATAGGACTTTAGTCTAACAGAACATACATCATCAACATAGTACTTTAGTATCACAGAACATACATCATCAACATAGGACTTTAGTCTAACAGAACATACATCATCAACATAGGACTTTAGTATCACAGAACATACATCATCAACATAGGACTTTAGTCTAACAGAACATACATCATCAACATAGTACTTTAGTATCACAGAACATACATCATCAACATAGGACTTTAGTATCACAGAACATGCATCATCAACATAGGACTTTAGTCTCACAGAACATACATCATCAACATAGGACTTTAGTCTAACAGAACATACATCATCAACATAGGACTTTAGTCTAACAGAACATACATCATCAACATAGGACTTTAGTCTCACAGAACATACATCATCAACATAGGACTTTAGTCTAACAGAACATACATCATCAACATAGGACTTTAGTCTAACAGAACATACATCATCAACATAGGACTTTAGTCTAACAGAACATACATCATCAACATAGGACTTTAGTCTAACAGAACATACATCATCAACATAGGACTTTAGTCTAACAGAACATACATCATCAACATAGGACTTTAGTCTAACAGAACATACATCATCAACATAAATAATCATTGTGAACACATAGGAAATTACTCTTTTGTTTTAAAAATTGTTCTTACAAGATCAAATGATAAAATCATTGAAACACTTTTTAGAACAATTTATTAACAATATAACCTTCAGTTATTGTCACTTATGGAAACTAATTTCAAATTAACTGTACTTTGCAACAGTCCACTTCCTGTGTAGGACCAGTACTCAGGTAGTGGTGCCTTCTGGCAATAATCTGTAAATAATTCTGCCTAAGAACAATTACTTTGGGTCAAGTCAAGGAATTGTATCTGAGACACTCCAGTCCCAAGTGTAACACAAAAATAACTTGACCATAGGTGAAAACAACACATTTTGTCCAAGCGACGATGGAAATAACATAAGTTTATTGATTTAATATTGCTTGGTAATTGTTTTTACAGATTCGTATCATCTAGAAATTAGAGTATTTAAAATGCATTTAAATAACATGGTAAAGTCTAAAACATGTCAAGACAAAACAATGATGCCTTTGGTTGCATGTTTACATTTGTCACTTTCAGAGGGAAGGACACTGAAAGATGAAGATGTTATATCAAGCTTGTCACTTAGTGATGGAAAATTGTACTTCAAAGACTTGGGACCTCAGGTTGGCTGGTCAACTGTAAGTGGTTTTCTTCAGCGCCAATGGATTACATTAACCCAGTGGTATATTGGGTTAAAATGAAGCTGCATAAGATCACTATATCTACTTAACATCATTTTTTTCAGGGGCACAAATGGTCAAACGGTAGTGTCACAGACTTTTTACGTTTCTGTCTCCTCAACCTCTTACTGCATGTGTTCAAGTCGAAGGTCTGGGCACAGAGTTTAATAAAAGGCCTTACTGCTGACCTGCAGTCTGCCAGTGGTTTTTCGCAGATGATAGTCTAGGTCCACTGAACTAGCTTTACTTCTTATATTTAATTTATAGTGCTTTGTTTCTGAATAATTGAAAGATTGCTGATGGAATGATAAGGCATGAGATTTTTGGCAGATTTCCTATTTTTTTTTTTTTTTTACGGTCCAAAGGGGGTCCTGAGATATTCACACAAATCTGGGGAGAAAATTTTGGTGCGGTGGGGGGTAGTCGGTATGCTCACGAACTGATGATCACTGGGACAGGATATCGTAACACAGGTTTTTAAGTCCAGAGATCTTCCTCCAAACCAGAGAGCACTTTCTTCAAAATGATGGCCTCCAGGTTTGCATAGTATGGAAAAGACCGCTTGAAAACAATAGATTCTGGTTTAAAGAATGCTTTTAAATGGAACCGCCACTGGATGGAGTTTATGGACAGTTGCTCGGGCAGTTCATTGTACATATAAATCGCCTAGAAACAATGATGTGATGTAAAACATTTATTAGAGATTAAAGATTAGAGACCATGTTTACTTGATACATGTATTATTAAAAAGATTGGAACATTTTGTGAAAAGTATTTAGTAGTGAAAGAGAACATTGTGAAATCATTAATCAAAACAGTTTGAGACCCAGTCTGACAATGAAATACCATGTTGATAAGGTGAGTGTGATTTTAATGGAAAATAGTCATGAAAGATGAACATTCTTAAGCTGGTAGTTTTGTTCATTATGAATAAATAGGAGTAAGCCAATGTAAGAAAAAGCTCTCTGGAGGTTGGATTTAGGCACCATGGGAATGGCTGTGTTTATTTTTCAGTTGTGGGGAACTCAACCCCCTGAGCCCCCATCAATTTTCAGATTTTTTTTTTTTTGCATCTGGTGCCAGTCTCATGCCTGCATGATAAACCCAACAAACATATTTCCTAGGCATAGAGCAGGTCTTTTAAATTCCCAAAATTGATCGATAATACTGCTACTTCTTACAGATATACATAACAGTTGTAATGCTTGTAGTGATACTTTAATTATTTCTTGGTTCAGCTAATTAGATTCATCTTGCTGTACTTCTGTTTTTAAAATACAGAATTATATGTTGTCAAGACAAAAAGACTGTTCAGATATATTCATAATTAAGTCTGGCATTTTTACCCATAAATACATTAAGAATCAGTTGTTCCGTATGCCATTTTCATCTTTCTTTAATGTCAGTCAAATATTTTAAATTAAAAATATTTAGGGAAGAGTATTACTGCAGTATTTATAACCTCAAGATTAGACAGTTACAATGTTCTATATTATTTCATGTCTCCTGTTTCTTTCAAAATATAGCTTTATAACCAGCCATGCGTTGTTTAATGAAATACACAATTACTACACAATTACTGCTTCCTTCCTTAGCTCTTAGTTTTCCTAGCACAAATTGAGTAGCATCAGTCATGCAGTGTTGATCCTGATCAGCTGACAAGCAACCAGTATTCAGTTAAATTTATTTGTTTTATGCAGAAATACCAGTAATTAATAAAGGTTAGCAAAAATTGTAACAAGAAAACCTTTATCATGCTTATATTTAGTTAATAATCCCTACTCATTGTTAATTGCTTGCTCTGAACTTGGAATCTCAACAAGAGGTAGTGCTTGAAACTCTGCAACAAATAGCACAGATCCAGATCAGCCAGCCCCAAGCTATCTGGAACTACTTGTTTGTGCTAAACCTTTATATAAATATATATATATATGCTTAGCAGGCTAATAGTTGAGATTAAACCTTATTTGTTTCTGCATCACAGGTGTTCCTGACAGAGTATGCTGGTCCACTGGTTATTTACCTCATCTTTTATGCAAGACCCTCATTTATTTATGGTGCTGATGCTGACTTTCCAAAGAAACAAGTTGTCAAGTAAGATATTACATTTTTTTAAATTTATATATAAAGTAGTACTGTGGCATATACTGAGTCCTAATAGAATAGCCAAAGAAGGGAATTTTAACATTTAAAAAGAGTATTGAACAGATCTTTTACAGCCCTTTTCAAGCTCCACTTGCATACACCAAATATGTCAGAGTGGTTCCTCTGCAAGAAAAAGAAATCAAGTACATTAAAATGAACTAAATGTTCAGCATGCATGTAGCGCAAACTGGTGATATTGTCAACTAGGTTTGTGTTACATACATTTACTGCTCTATTAAAATCTATGTTACCATTGTATCATTCACTATTTTCATGTTGGTCAATTTTAAGTTTTATGTCAAGTCATTCTGCTTTGTCTATTCATTAAGCAGTTATGCTTTTTATAATGCTAAGTATTTCAGTTATTCTAATTATGCCCCTGCCATATAGCACTGTCCATAAAGGTCTACTCCAACTAAAGATCTGTGTCTCATCATAATGTCTCCATTTTCTTTACAGGTTTTCAGGTCAACTTACATCCTCTTAAAGGTGTTTCAAGCAAAAATCAAGATCATAATTACAGTCAATCTTTATAAACGGCTACTCAAGACTAGACTTCTCTATCCAATGAACATGTGAATGTATATAACAAGTGCAAATACAGTCATGGTCATAATGCATCAGTCATATTCAAGGTCACTGTTCACATTTAAGCTCATTGCAACTCTGTGATGGCAATTCAAGATTCCAGGGTACTGATGATGAGTGGGGGTTGTTTATCATTGATGCCCTTACATTTAGTTGCATTGTTGTTTAATTTTGGGTTTGTAATATGTCCAAGTTGGTAAATGTTTTGTTTTATGCCTGTGTAGTCAATTCTTGATATTGTTTTTTATTCCTACTGTTGTATTACAGTATGGCACATGTTTCCATCTGTCTGTCCATCTGTTAGTTGACAGTTTCTTGTGAACTGTACTCCTCCATCATTAATCAGAAGATTTCTTTTCAATTTGTATTGATGATTGTTATTTTTCTTTCAAAGTCCAGGTAACTTCTTTGGACGTCGTATTATCTGCATCATGTTGCTTGTTTTGTGATGTTTCATTCATTAATCTCTAGTTAAGAATAAATTAGGATTAATGCTTGTTTGTTACAACAGTATAGTTATCTTGTTTGTATTAGCCTTGTATTAAGAAATATTTATTAACAGGCTGATACCGACTGTTTGAATCACTTGAAATATTCTAAGTGTCAATATATACTTCTCAATAAAAACTTTTTTTTGACCCTTATAGTTCCTATATTTCGATGTCATTCCTTATCTTATTGTACTAGGAAATCGGTGAATGCCCAATTTAAATATATGTTGTATATAACAAGCTAGCTGTAAGCGATACAGTAAGAGCAATTTATTATAGTTATACATGATTTACGTGAAACTCCTATTTATATTCCAGCATAGCAGCATTATGCTGGTGTGGCCACTATGCCAAGAGACTCCTGGAGACAGTCTTTGTTCACAGATTTTCTCATGCCACGATGCCAATAATGAACATCTTTAGGGTAATTTATTCTGTTCAGTGCCCTCTGCAACACAAAGAATAGTTTGCCTGAAGTCCAGTCTGAGATATATTATTAGTTATATTATTATAGAACCACATTCTTTTATTTTTTTAACATTGTACTTATCTTTTAAAGATAAATCGAATAGAAGTTTAAAATACTGCTTTTTTTAAATGACAATATTTAATTGTAAAAAATGAAACATTGTGTCCTGAATTGATGAACAGTCAAACTTCGGTTATTCAAAGTCATTGGGACGGCCAATTTACTTCGAACATGGATTGGAATAATCCAAATTGCCTCAACTTAAAAAAAATTCCGAGTAGGAGTACATCATTTTGAATTATGTAATTCTCTGCGGTAATGTGCAAGTAACAATGTATATTTACAGTGAAACCTAAGAAAAGTTAAGTGTTGGAAAAGAAATGAACAATAGAATGAGGATCATGTTTGCTTATTTTTCTTTTGAAAATAATAACAAATCATTCATGTATGTATGTATTCAGCATTGTTGAATTGACATGGACATGTTATCATGGTCAATGAACTGCATCATACATTTCATAATGGTCACAAGCACATTCATGTAGTATTAATTCACAAAGTATTAAATTGTAACCGATCTGGGTATCACCCCATTACTGGGTCCTGCTCCAGGCTGCTCAGCTAAGATTTTACCCGCTATGCTTGCCATTTCTCAATTGGCGATGATGATGACATTGGTCAGCATTTTTACCTACCCACCCTGATAGTTTGCAATACCGCTGTGAGTAAATGCAGGTCAATCTGAAATTGGATTGTCACTCAACTTAATTGATTATACATGGTAACTAAATGTCAATCTCATCAACACATCATTTTCAATGGACAACTTCAACCAACCTGTTAACAAGACCAAACATTGATGTTACTGGAGTAGCCTCCCTTCTCAGTTTGACTGGTGACAAAATGGTCGACAGGTACCACGTTTTTTACCTTAAATTATGAATAATGCCTCAGGCTTTGGACAATTGGAGTTCGAATAACCGAGGTTTGATTGTACATAAGCATGAGCTTTTTAATAGTCAATTGCTTTCTAGACAGCATGGTTAATGTAGCTTAACTTGAATTATCTATGTTTTGTTTGTAACATTTCTTACATTAATAGTTATTAATATTGAGAAAACTGTGCTGTATTTATACATGACCTTCCCAACTACTCCAAATATTTATCACATTGTTTCAAAAGGGCACTTTGAAGCATCACATGTATAAATCTATTTATTTTAATAACAGAGTATTCTCTACAGAACTCTCCAAGTTCCATTATGAGCAAAAGGTACCTTCTCAGGATATGGGGTATCATGTCAGGATTGGGTTATTATGTCAGGATATGTAGTATGTCAGGGATATCATGTCAGGATTGGGTTATTATGTCAGGATATGGGGTATCATGTCAGGATTTGGTTATTATGTCAGGATATGTAGTATGTCAAAGGTATCATGTCAGGATTGGGTTATTATGTCAAAATATGTAGTATGTCAGGGGTATCGGGTTAGGAATGGGTTATTATGTAAGGATATGTAGTATGTCAGAGGTATCATGTCAGGATTGGGTTATTATATCAGGATATGTTGTATGTCAGAGATATCATGTCAGGATTGGGTTATTATGTCAGGATATATAGTATGTCAAGGGTATCATGTCAGTATTGGGTAATTATGTCAGGATATATAGTATCTCAGGTGTATCTTGTAAGGATATGGGGTATCATATCAGGATTGGGTTATTATGTCAGGATATGTAGTATCTCAGGTGTATCTTGTAAGGATATGGGGTATCATGTCAGGATTGGGTTAGTATGTCAGGATATGTAGTATGTCAGGGGTATCATGTCAGGATTGGGTTATTATGTCAGGATATGTAGTATGTCAGGGGTATCATGTCAGGATTGGGTTATTATGTCAGGATATGTAATATGTCAGAGATTCATGTCAGGATTGGGTTATTATGTCAGGATATATAGTATCTCAGGTGTATCGTGTAAGGATATGGGGTATCATGTCAGGATTGGGTTATTATGTCAGGATATGTAATATGTCAGAGATTTCATGTCAGGATTGGGTTATTATGTCAGGATATATAGTATCTCAGGTGTATCTTGTAAGGATATGGGGTATCATGTCAGGATTGGGTTATTATGTCAGGATATATAGTATCTCAGGTGTATCTTGTAAGGATATGGGGTATCATGTCAGGATTGGGTTATTATGTCAGGATATATAGTGTCTCAGGTGTATCTTGTAAGGATATGGGGTATCATGTCAGGATTGGGTTAGTATGTCAGGATATATAGTATCTCAGGTGTATCTTGTAAGGATATGGGGTATCATGTCAGGATTGGGTTAGTATGTCAGGATATGTAGTATGTCAGAGGTATCATGTCAGGATTGGGTTATTATGTCAGGATATGTAGTATGTCAGGGATATCATGTCAGGATTGGGTTATTATGTCAGGATATGTAGTCTGTCAGGGGTATCATGTCAGTATTGGGTTATTATGTCAGGATATGTAGTATCTCAGGTGTATCGTGTAAGGATATGGGGTATCATGTCAGGATTGGGTTAGTATGTCAGGATATGTAGTATGTCAGGGGTATCATGTCAGGATTGGGTTATTATGTCAGGATATGTAGTATGTCAGGGGTATCATGTCAGGATTGGGTTATTATGTCAGGATATGTAATATGTCAGAGATTTCATGTCAGGATTGGGTTATTATGTCAGGATATATAGTATCTCAGGTGTAGCGTGTAAGGATATGGGGTATCATGTCAGGATTGGGTTATTATGTCAGGATATGTAATATGTCAGAGATTTCATGTCAGGATTGGGTTATTATGTCAGGATATATAGTATCTCAGGTGTATCGTGTAAGGATATGGGGTATCATGTCAGGATTGGGTTATTATGTCAGGATATGTAGTATGTCAGAGGTATCATGTCAGGATTGGGTTATTATGTCTGGATATGTAGTATGTCAGGGATATCATGTCAGGATTGGGTTATTATGTCAGAATATGGGGTATCATGTCAGGATATGGTGTATCATATCAGGATATGTGGTATCATGTTAGGATATAGGGTATAATGTCTGGATATTAGGTATAATGTTAGGATATAGGGTATAATGTCAAGATGTATGGTATCATGTTAGGATATAGGGTATAATGTCAAGATGTGTGGTATGTTAGGATATTGGGTATAATATCAGAATGTGTGGTATCATGTTAGGATATTGGGTATAATATCAGGATGTGTGGTATCATGTTAGGATATTGGGTATAATATCAGGATGTGTGGTATCATGTTAGGATATTGGGTATAATATCAGGATGTGTGGTATCATGTTAGGATATTGGGTATAATATCAGGATGTGTGGTATCATGTTAGAATATAGGGTATAATGTCAGGATGTGTGGTATCGTGTTAGGATATAGGGTATAATGTCAGAATGTGTGGTATCATGTTAGAATATATGGTATAATGCCTTGATATTAGGTATAATGTTAGGATATAGGGTTTAATGTCAGAATGTGTGGTATCATGTTAGGATATAGGGTATAAGGTCAGGATGTGTGGTATCGTGTTAGGATATTGGGTATAATATCAGGATGTGTGGTATCATGTTAGGATATAGGGTATAATGTCAAGATGTGTGGTATCATGTTAGGATATAGGGTATAATGTCAGGATGTGTGGTATCATGTTAGGATATAGGGTATAATGTCAGGATATAGGGTATAATGTCAGGATGTGTGGTATCATGTTAGGATATAGGGTATAATGTCAGGATGTGTGGAATCATGTTAGGATATAGGGTATAATGTCAGAATGTGTTGTATCATGTTAGGATATGGGGTATAATGTCTGGATATGTGGTATCATGTTAGGATATAGGGTATAATGTCTGGATATTAGGTATAATGTTAGGATATAGGGTATAATGTCTGGATATTAGGTATAATGTTAGGATATAGGGTATAATGTCTGGATATGTGGTATCATGTTAGGATATGGGGTATAATGTCAGGATATGTGGTATCATGTTAGGATATAGGGTATAATATCAGGATGTGTGGTATCATGTTAGGATATAGGGTATAATGTCAGGATGTGTGGTATCATGTTAGGATATAGGGTATAATATCAGGATGTGTGGTATCATGTTAGGATATTGGGTATAATATCAGGATGTGTGGTATCATGTTAGGATATAGGGTATAATGTCAGGATGTGTGGTATCATGTTAGGATATAGGGTATAATATCAGGATGTGTGGTATCATGTTAGGATATAGGGTATAATATCAGGATATGTGGTATCATGTTAGGATATTGGGTATAATGTCAGGATGTGTGGTATCATGTTAGGATATAGGGTATAATGCCAGAATGTGTGGTATCATGTTAGGATATGGGGTATAATGTCTGGATATGTGGTATCATGTTAGGATATTGGGTATAATATCAGAATGTGTGGTATCATGTTAGGATATAGGGTATAATGTCTGGATATGTGGTATCATGTTAGGATATAGGGTATAATGTCTGGATATGAGGTATCATGTTAGGATATAGCGTATAATGACTGGATATTAGATATAATGTTAGGATATAGGGTATAATGTCTGGATATGTGGTATCATGTTAGGATATGGGGTATAATGTCAGGATATGTGGTATCATGTTAGGATATAGGGTATAATATCAGGATGTGTGGTATCATGTTAGGATATAGCGTATAATGACTGGATATGAGGTATCATGTTAGGATATAGCGTATAATGACTGGATATGTGGTATCATGTTAGGATATAGCGTATAATGACTGGATATGAGGTATCATGTTAGGATATAGCGTATAATGACTGGATATTAGATATAATGTTAGGATATAGGGTATAATGTCTGGATATGTGGTATCATGTTAGGATATGGGGTATAATGTCAGGATGTGTGGTATCATGTTAGGATATGGGGTATAATATCTAGTGTTTACTACATGCTCTCACAGTGTATGCTACTGTTTGTATTTTAATGAAATGAAAAATATTGATAACAACCCTCTAACTTACAAAGAAATTGTTATATTGACCAGAATTCTGCCTACTACTGGGGGTTTGCTGCCATGGTTGCTTACTTTGTGAACCATCCCCTCTACACTGAGCCCTGCTTTGGAAATCTACAAGTGTACGGAGGACTGGGAATGTTTGTTGTAAGTTACTTGTAGTTTCACATGGAAACTTGTGTTCAACATATACAATATCCACACAGATGAACACATGTATATAACATTAAAACATACCCAAACAAGTTAAAGTTCTGTAGTATGTAAATTTTATTTAAAGATTGTATACAACATAAAGCCAACATTAAAGAAAATACAAAATATACTCAGTTTAATAGGTCTTGCTAAACACTGCTTGTTGATATCTGATAATGCCATCAAAAGTTTGGCTTTACCACAAACATAAAAAGTAACCAAATTATTCAGGCTTTCTATCAATGAGTAAACAGTGTTATATAACTATGATACAGTCTTAAAGTCTGATGTAGCAAAATGTAGGTTTAAAGGTAAAACGAAATGTATATTAATCAGAAATTCCCCATACCATCTAAAAAAGATAAGCAAATAATGAAAAGCCTATCATTTTTTATTAACACTGTTAAAGCATTCAAATTACAGTGTCTAAATGTAAAAAACTGTACTATAGACTTATTCATTATTGTATAAATAGACACTGGTTTGCTTTCATTTCTTGTATTAACTAAAGGCAAAGTACTCAATAGATATTTAGAGTGGAACTTTGGTTGTTTGTTGGAACTTGCAAATAGGTTAGCTTTTTGTAAGTAGAAGCAACAACAATAGTACGAGTCGTACCTTCTTTACTTTTTATAATATTTTCACCATAAGTTGTTGTTTTTTAATTTCTTTGCATCTTTACATTCAATACATGTTTTTAAGGATCTACTTTCATACATTTTTGTTACAGGTATTATGTATTACTTAATTACATTTTTGCCATTAAAAATGAATTAAGAAATCAGTTAAGTACATAAGCTCCTAAAATTCTTATTTTCTGCACTGTTGTTAATAAGATAAAAATAATATTTCATTTTTTTACAGATTTCTGAGCTTGGCAACTTGTCCATTCATCTAGCATTCAAGAACATGAGACCTGAAGGTAAGCGTTCAAAAAACAATTGTTCCTTTTTTATAAGAGTAGTGCTATAAAACTTGTAAAAGTGTGAACACTGAACAACAACATTTTTTTTCAGTTCTAAATACAAATACTCTTTCAGTATTGCATAAAAATAAAAACTGTATGAAAACAATTTTCTGAAAATCTCATATTTGAGTTTCATTTTTATATGAATGGTTTCTAAAATAGTCTGTTTAATTGTGTTTTTTTCCAATCAGTTCAATAAACAAGATGAATGGTTGCATTTAACACATAAGAACTTATGCTTTTTGTTTATGAGCACTTGGCCAAGATATAAAAAAAAACTGTCAAACTATCAGTAAGGTTAGGATTTGTTAATTGTAATACCATCCTTGCATTCAGTATGGAAGTCCCTGTGTATTTTTCTTTCTTTACATTAAGTAAAAGCATTTAGCTGACTTCCAATCATAACAATAACCAGTTTTTAAACTTCTTGAAATAGTTATTCAAAACTCAAGTCTTAAGATTTTAGCATGTGTGTTTGTTACATTTGTCCATCATTTCCTGCCAGGATCTAAGGTGAGAAAGATCCCGTATCCATGTGGAAACCCATTCACATATCTGTTCAACCTGGTGTCGTGCCCCAACTATACATATGAGGTGATGTCATGGATTTCCTTCTCCGTAATGACTCAGAGTCTGCCAGGTAGGTTGGTCAGATACACATTGTATGGAGAGTAAGTCTGCTTGCAGATATCCCAGTGAAATATAAAATATGATGAAAAAAAAATTCAAAAACCATTATAATTCACATATTTGTTGGCATAACTTTATAGAGAGGATTTTTTCTTGTTACAGGACTAACAGGTGTTTTGCACTGTTTAATAATGTTTTAAGTATTTAAGTATGTTACCAGTATGTTGTCATTATTTTCCATTTAGTGTTCTTTTTATTTAGATAATAAATAATAAAACTGTGTTTACTCTTATTAATATGTCTTTCTGTAAATTTTGTCATTGCATCTGCTTATAAAAATAAATAAAATAAAGTTGTGGACACAGTAAGTCTTTAGAGACTTTGTTTCCTCACTGTGTGAGTCCTAGTCCCTGTCAGGGTGAAAGTTTTCCTGTCAACACATCATCCAGCAGATCTACAGTGTGTCTGTCAATCAACATAGACCAATGCTAGATATTATATTGTCTGAGAACATGCTGTCCTCAGCAAAGATTGTTTTGTATTAGGATTATTGGTATCACAAGCATCGCAGTGTTTTTAATTCTTTTAAGGCATTTAAAGCTCAGAAACCCGGTATAACTCTGCACTGTTCATATAGACTGTCTAAAAATAATGCACTGTTTGGCTTGATTGTGATGCAATAAATTAATGTAAAGTGCAGACCTTTTGGTCTTATGCATCATGTATCTTCGAGAAAATGTAACTAGGTGGCTCAACAGTGCAGACAACAAACAATAGTTTTTTCTCTGTTGATCATTGGGCTAATTATTTCAATCAAAATTACATCCATTTTAACAAGAAATTAAGTTCCATGAATGTACTTAATGATTCACTGATATGAATTGGTGTTGTCTTGTTTCCAGCTGCAATCTTTACCCTCTGTGGATTCTATCAAATGACTGTGTGGGCCATTGGGAAGCACAAGAACTACAAGAGAGAGTTCCCCAACTATCCACGGGGCAGGAAGAGTATTGTCCCTTTCATCATCTAGACACTTCCATCTAGTAAAAGGAATCTTTTCCAAGATGTGAGGGATCATGTAACAAGATAGAAATAAGTGTGACTGTTTGTGACAATATGCAATTTGTTTATTTCGCTTTTTATTCAGTTGTATTGAGAGTTATTATTATAGCTTGAAGTTCTTCATTACTGTTGAATGATATAAATTGGTAGTTTTAATATTATTGATGCTTTCAAAAGACGTTATTAATATCAAAGTCTTAAGCAATAATAATTGAAAGATTAACAGTTTGGTATGATTCATTGTAAGATTGTTGTTTTGTCCAAAAAAGCATTGTTGTTGTTTTTTTAATGAAAGATGGGAAAGAATTGGATAAGTTTTGAAGTAGTATTTAATGAAGTACATTAAATCATTTAACAAAAAGAAGTCAGAATTGCTTTTGTGTTCTTTGTTTCTTTAGTGGTCTTTTCATATTTACTTAACTTGAATAATGTTCGGTTTGTTAGTGAAATACTTGTTTCTGTAATCAGTTATTGAGTAGTGTTTAAATTTCATTATTTTATCACAATTTAACTATTTAAAAGATCATTTTTTTTCAACTCTATTCTTTGTTGTAAGATTTATTAATAAATTGATTTTCTAAGAGAAAATGTTTTGTAAGTGATTTTAGCTTGCAGATATTTTGCATCATTTTTAACTGTATGGTGGTATTTGTATTATTCAGAACTGTTTCAATCTTAACATAAAGTCAGACATAGCATTTGTAACGACATAACATTTGTAACACTTTAGTAATGAGTTTGCCTTATTTAATGTCAGCAGGCATAAACATTTCAGTATCAAAATGGTCTGTATGTGAAGAACCTTTTATTTTTGTATGACTTTGTGTAAAACTTACTAATTTTCCTGTTTGTTGGGTATTTGTTGTAAATTGGGTGTTTCACCTATGATACATCTTTAAATGGTCACATATTCGACCTATTTTCCCAGAAGAGTCAACTATAGCTGAGCGACAGGTAATACTTTCTGTTATAGACCATTAACCTAACAATAAAAAAGGAATTGCAATTGTTTAAATATTTATCTGTATCTGCGTCGGGTGTTTCCTCCCCTATGGTGTTTTCGAATGGTCTAATAATGGCCATGAGTTCAAATAGGTTTAAAACAATGTTATGTGTAACACTGTCTTTGAATTCCAATAGCTCAACTTTGTTTGTGTATGTTTTTATCATTTGTAATTATTAATAAAGATAATAGCTGCATGGTTTGTTGTTCTTCTGTATTGATAGTTCTGTGACACAGACCTCTTGTACGAGTTAATGAACATTCAAATATCATACCCAGCCCTGAGTAAATGGACTGTGACTGGAGTCGATTTGTAACTCCTCTGACTGCTTCGCCTCCCACTGCTTGGATTCGAGTCCCGTTCGAGGCAAAGGATTTAATGTGGGACGGTCTTCTAGTTGACCTGCAGTGCGCCGGTGGTTCTACTTGGACATATGTCGTGGATCTTCCTCCGCTAAAACCGCTGGACGTGGCTATATGACCATAATTGGTCGCTGTGCTGTATCTCATAAAACAAAACAAAAATAACCCTTTATCCCAGCTATGTGTCTCCAAACTCATTACATCTTTAAGACAAATAGATGTATTTTAGAATTTAAAGCTGTACTGGTTCTACCCATGAATTATGTGGTGATTCGTTGGGTGCCATCCAAATGACAGGTGTGTATGCAAGCTAAGATAAAGAAGGACAAGCCTTGTGGATGTTAATAGTACGGAATAACATGCATGGCAACCGAATAATCATTTGAACCTTATATAATACTACATGTTTATCAAACAATACATAATTTTTGCTGCATGCAAAGGAAAAACTTATTACTAGGGACCTTTCATTCAAATAGTGCACACTACACTAGTAAGCTAGTCTGATCAATTCCCAGCCTTGGTTACAGCCCCGTTCAGGTCGAGAACTTTCAAGTGGGAGTGTCCATTAAGTAACTGGACGTCACCAAAGTGACTATATTGTGTTGGTGCAAAACCAAGTACTATGACAGCGATCTAAACCCTCATGCTACCCTCATTTTGCTGCATGATTATTTCAAGTTCTATGTCACATGAATTATTAAGCTGCCTTAGTATGATGTACATACTCACGGTATGTGCTTCGGTCTTCCTATATCGGTAAGTAGATCCTGCACAATTGCAGAAAGTTAATTTGTCGATGAGAAATAACGTAATAAAATGACTGAAATGGATTATTTTGAACAATGTTTTGAAAAAAAGCCCGTTTGACTTCTACAGTTAAATCATAGACATAAGGTTTGAACGCAACTTTTGGTCTCGAATGATAGCCGTTTCGGTTTCTAAAATAGAAGGTACGTCATTGTATCAAAGACATACGCCCACCTGTAATTGCCCTAGTGTATATCATATAAACTGTATTGATGTAACAAAAATTAGACGTACATTTTAAATAGTAGTTGCAGTATTTCTTATAGTTTGTGGTCGTTTACCATAGATGTCTACGAACAAATAATATGAATATGTCGCTTTCTCTTTCTATCATGTCTCCCCTTCATTGTTTCCTTACAAAAAAGTCATGTATGTGCCATTTAACATGTTGTACCAACAGACATCTGAGGCTTCTGAAAGTTAAATAGCCGAGGTGTTCTGAATGATTTCTACACCCGAAACAAGTTAAAACCGTAACAACGGGTTGATTTCCCCAATCTAAATGCATTCATTTTTTAATAAAACCTAATCAGAAAAGAGGAATAAATATGATGTTTTGTTTGCACAATGATTAAATATACTTACTATAATAGACATGGTTGAAGATTTTATTAACCTTACTCATTTGAAAACATGAGTGTAGACGTTTTATCAAATGTTAAATGTTTTAGTTACAATGTGCACTTATCCAACCATCCTCCTAATGCACCCCCACCCCCTCCCCACCACCAGGTAAAAGAGTAGTGTTGTGAAAACACATACACGTAAACTTAAAAAATACTTAGCTTTTTCAGTAAATTTTGTCGGTTGACTGCTTAGGTCAAAGTTACAGTCCCTAACTGTGTATATATATATCAAGTATTTACTGCGATAAACTTGACTGGATCTTCATTCATACCCCCATCCTCCCACCCACCCGAAAATAATTCTGTATCCGCCACCCTGGATGCTACGTGTAAATACACATGTAGTTTTATAAGTTCTTTGTAGATACCATTTTTACAAATAACTGTACAATTACAGCTTGCTTATAAACTGCTTGCACTATTGCATATGAAATAGATAGTTTATTGGAAATTCTTCAAATACTGTTGCTGCAATAATTTGAAATCTAGGCATCACCCACGTTTTACAGGGTTTCATTTTAATATTACAAGGAAATGGTATTAATATGAAAAACCATACTGATAAAGAAGATTTATGCTATGATTCTTATAAATCATTTACAATACTAATGTCGACTTCAAGGACAGTAAGTACATATACACACGGTGCTCGAGAAACTGCAAATAAAAGTTCAACAGACTGGTTTGTCGGGTCCGTTCAAAAATCTCGTGCGTGCTCGAGATTTATGTAAGTTTCAAATAAAACGGTCGGTTACATGACATTATATGATCGCTTACGTGGCACTCGTGTAGACAGTTTGGAATTAGCGGTGTTTTTGAATATTGTCGTTAGCAAAACATACTTTCTGCAGAACAACCTCTTTGTGATCTCGAAACATGGACTCTTACATAAAAAATTCTAATGACAAATCAAGTGGACTCGATCTGGAGATTCTACAAACAATCAGAAGGTAAGTTTGCTTCTTACGCATGCAGTACCAGTACACCTTTGAAAACTGTAATCGCACCTGCAGCATTGAAACTTTTGAAGAAAAGTATTTGTTCATTAAGTCAGAATCGTTTGTTTTTTATCGGTAAGTCAACCGTAAACGTTCCGTTCATTAGAGGTTGTATCGGGTTTGTTTTCCTCCCACATTCAGAAGACATTATGATTTTGTGTTAATTTCATCAACAACAACAACAAACGCAATAAATTGACGTCATAGTCAGCGTGTGTTTAAGATCGATTCTCTGTGTCGTCACAACAATGGCCTGAATAATATATGGAACATATACTTTAAACGTTATTTTACTGGCATGCTAGAGCAATTTTCCACCCATTGTAATTACCAGTTTCAGTCAATTAACTCTTCCTTACCAATGAAACAGTTTCAATATCCAACATGGTCTCTGTTTTGTTACTGATTCAGGCCAAAACCAATCATTTGTTCTTACTAAGGCCTTCAAGAGACATGGTTTGTACATATTAAAAGCACAAAGTATATTTTGAACGTTTACAAATTGTAATATATTCTTACTCCACTTATTAGATGACTTACACTTTTAACAACACAAATACTGCTAAAGTATGTTACGTACGATTCAAAGGTGATGTAAAACGGGTCAAAGATTTCCAACCGGCATAACATATGAGTCATTGTGACCTAATAAGGTCCCGCAAAATGCTGTTCATTGATGCCCTGATTCTGTGTGAACAGCGAAGCATAAATCTCCACTAGTCATTGCAAACAGGAATTTCCTACCTGAGACACGCTGCAGAAATATGTTTTTTTTAAACTAAGAAAATAACATGACAACGTCCGCTCGGACGTCGATATCAATTTTTAGCAGAGATCACTATCCTGCTTATTTATAGACTAGGGAAGAATGAATATATATGGTGTGTGCTCTTGTTGTTCGTAATCTGGATTTTCTAACAATAAAGGTAGTGTTCAAAATCATTTTTACTTCGACTTGCCATGCATAAATTCCCCCAAACAGTACAAAAATTGTTACAAGCATCTATATGATACAGGCAAACTGTCGGACTGTTTAAATTGTCAGACTATAAAGGTTACATATGAGCTGAACATGAAAAGTAGTCAGAAAAAAACACTGTCGGGTTAAAAAATATGACCGGAATTCGAAAGTTTTAGTTTTAAATATTTTTATGATTGTAAATCTTAATGAGTGTTCTGTTAAAGTTTACTTTGTTCCAGTCCACTTCATTCGACAGCCGACGACAGTGGTTTTAGTGAACTATACCATGCATTTGACTGTGATGACGTCAGAGGTCACATAATCGATTCCAGTCATTTGAATCCGTTGACAGACCGGATAAAGTTTTCCACCCCTAGTAAGTCATCGGCAGATCAGAAAATATTCCAACAAGCGGATAGACATGTTAAACAGCCCACTGTCGACATTCCTCCATTCATCCCAGTATTTCAAGACTATTCCGTTTACTCGTTTGAGTATAGCAAGAAAGTATACATTGAGACAAACGCTGAGAATGACTTTAATAAAGAAAACATAGTAAGCTGTCCACGTTATGACAAAGATTGCCCATGCAATCATCGACTGCCGACGAAAATGCCGTTTGATCCACTTGCCATAGATGGAGGTTGGCAGAAGACGAACGATGTTAGTAGACAATCATTGTCTCATTGCGGTAATACTATTTTAACCACTTCGCAATTAGTTCAGCCAGGAATGCCCTCATACAACGTCAGGGATTTCTACGGATTGGGGCGAATTCCCGACAGGTTAGAGTCCAGTTTGGTCCCTTCTTCTCATAAAACGACCGAGAGGATGTTCGACTACCGACAGACACGAGACTGCAAGGAGCTGAGTTTTCCTCCCAAATCCGTACTAGAGTCCAGTTACTACAAGCAAATGAGGTCAGGTAAAGACAACGTTGAGAGACAGATAGTTGAGCAGACGACCTCATTTACAAACGGTGTTTACCAAGACAACTACACAAAGAACAGTGTTGCAAAAAGTAATGCTTCACTTTCGGATGAATATCTACAACCAACAATGCAAATAACATCGACGGCACATGGGCTCTTCGGTCACTCGGAAGCAACCAGTCAGATTACTATGTACAAAACACTGTTACCAGGTACGTATAAATTTCCAATCGGTGCATTAGATGTCAGGGTTAATGCGGCGGACCAAGAAATGCGCCTTGAAACATCATATAGCGACATAAGTGAACCAGAAAGCGACTCAAAAGAAACAACAATGGAAGAGAAGCATCAGGTCAACTCCGACTGCAAAATCAAGTCAAGTAATACCAACGATCATGAAAAGCCGAAATATTCCGGCCAGGCCATTAATGGGCTGTGTTCTTCAGCGACATTTCAGCAAGATAATCGAGAACCCGTAGAAACACGGTTGACGATACCGAAAGGACAGGTAGAATCCAACCTGCCTCGGAAATGTCAGCATGTAAGCAATAATCGGCGGATCCGGAAACTACGGACTCCGATGAGGAGCCCATCCCGTACTGATCCGAGGTTCCGGGGAGTGACAGTGTGGATCCACACGGAGGTCAAGGGTGGCCTCAGTCGACTCAACATATCCGCATTTTACAGGTATTGCACTAAATCACCGCTAGATAGGTTAAAGATGTGGAAGTTTGAGCTCGACCTGAGCATATTTGCAAACGTCTGAGTGGTTAGACTTTATTGACGATTTAGACGTGGCCTATCATTATCGTTTTATCAACAATATAATTGTGTTTTTTTAGGTTGTTTGTTGATCGTAAAGACGCATGTATGGCCATACTGACAACATCAATTTATTATTTTTGAGGGAAGCCCAGACAAACTAACGACAGCTGAAAGATCTTCCCGTATGAAAGTTCTCATACATGAGGGACGTAGAACTTAACATGTCTGCGATCTAACCCCTCTTCAAGGGATCGTAGTTGTCTTTTTATGACTATTTGTACGAAGAAGTACACTGTAATTTTTAATTTTCTAAAGTCGTGTTGTTGTTTATTCATTTGATATTTCTTTAATTTTAAGAGTTTTCGATAAATTGGTACGTGTACCACTTTGAATGAAAGGCCTTCAAGTGGTTGCGATCTTTTATATTAATTTTACATTTTTATTAATAATTGGATCTCAGCATAAATATTCAAGAACGTGTGCACGTTGTTTGTCCAACATTGAAATTCTTCTGTGTATTTATTAAACTATTTTCAGCAATGTTAGAAGCGGGGTACCAAGAAAGCCGTCGCCCTGCGAACATCAACTTTCTGGCTCCCCGCATACGGCACTTAGTCCTATAGAACCAGAGCCGGAATATAACTCGCCTGCATATTGCAGAGACCATTTTCTGCAAGGTAGACATCTTCCAAAGGGCGATTGTTTAATTCATTTCGTGGCAATCAGATGTTAGAATTTTGTTAGAATTTGTAAACCACGTTAGGACGATTCAGTCTGTCACCGCTATGAGAAAGCCATTTAGCTAAGCATTTTGAATCCGGTGACATGATATTCTATGATATTCTATGTCTTCGCATTGACGGTTTTTGCTGTTTGCACGCACTCTTGGTATTTAAGACAACAAAGTGCCAATAGTGTCATGTTATGTGTAAGGATTTTATCTTTAAATCATAGGTTGGTGAAACCCGGCAGGCGGATTGTCGGGCGGGTGTCGACAGTTTCTTAGCTTTGCTTGTCTAGAGCACAACTTTGTCACTATGCGAAGGATTTACTTTTACCTTTAAATATAAACAGCTTGAAATGTGACGAAAAGCAGAGCACATGTGCCACGCATGTTGCATATCAATTTGCTTTTTAACTTATCCTCTTTTTCTTTTATCGTTGTACTTTCACTGATGTGGCTACTGTTCTACAGATTTGCAGCAAGTGTTTAATTAGTTAAATATTATTGCGAATTCTATTATAACTTCATGTAACCTACATGTATTGTAGTGAAGGTGTGCGCCTCCTGCCGGACACGACGTACCCCGCTATGGAGGGACGCCGAGGACGGGACACCCCTCTGTAACGCGTGTGGTATCCGGTAAGATACACTGTTCATGAAGATTTTACTTAAAAGTGGACCCGACCTTTTGTTACTAAGGCAACCAAATGCATTATCGTTACTTAAAAATGCTGTTTTTTGGTACCCTACATCCATGTGAACAATTAAGTATAATACCACATTTGTAATTACAAAGGGTATTTCCAATCCAAGCCGTGAGCTATTTTTAAAGTAAGACAACCACGTCACCGTTTCCTTTTAAAATCACATAACATGATAATCCGGGTAATTAGCTTTGACGTCGATATCTATATTTAGCTTAAATTGCTTTTTTTTAAAGATTTGGGAAAATGGACGTTAAAAACGAAACATTTTGCGATATGTACTTTCCAAACGTTGACGTAATGTTGTATAATTACACTTAAGTATAAGTTCAAACACGAATTATGCACAAAATCCAGTTATCAGGAGTAAGATAGTGTTACATTTTGTATAACATAGAGACAAACTGTCGGGTACCACTTTTAATATTGAACAATATCACAGAACTGATTATAAAGCAATATTCCTCATTTGAGTAAGTCCTTCTTATTTTTATGTTGCGTTATCCGGTCAGTATTGTCAAAATGGAGACTTGTGTCAGATCATTATGTATATATACAGCCTTCGATGCCATGTAATATTTGCTTTATCCATATTCTAAAAAAGGAAACATTTAGACGATGCTGTGGCGTTCAAACAAACGTGTTACATTACAACGTTTAGATCATACTAAACGTTATTGATCTTGTGTTTCTGATAATTATAAATAGAAAATATCTGATATATTATATACAGTACATTTCGTATCTGTGTCAATGTCTGATGTCTTTTTAATAACAACAGCATGACGATACTAAACTATATCATGTTTGTTCTTTAAAAAGAACCCTGTTTTGTTAATTATTAAACCTCTACACACTTTCTCGTCACATTTGACCAGCTACAAGAAGTACCGTCTACGCTGCAGCCGCTGCTGGCACATCCCCAAGAAGGACATCAAGACGTACCCAAACTGTCCACTGTGCGGCGCCTCTCTCCGCTTCTCCTTCCACAGGAAAGCTTGCTGGTAAACACGTCATCATGAAGTTATGGAACTCCTCAGGTGTATTCATTATCCCTCTCTAGCGAATCAGTAAAAAAGTTTTTTTTAAAAGGTCAACGTCGCCATGTTGACTATGTTTGTGTCAGTACCGTGCCCATTTAATACTTAAAATCAAGCAGTCAACAATCATCAGCCCTGCGGTCAGATTGGTCTGTTACATTTATTGTCAACACGATCAAGGGATGCTTCTATTGGTAGTCTCACGTCAGTCATAGGTTGAACATCTTCGACAATGTCAAATACACATGGTTAACACTGGAAGGTACTAGAAAAATACTTGTAATCACTCTATATTGTCGTGTTTGTATTCGTATTTTGAAGTCAGGAATATCCTTTTCCTTTAGCATCAGTAAAAAAACATGTTTTTGGAAATATGTTACGCGCAAGTCTGTGAATCTCGTGACTTTACTGACCATCGCCTATGCATAAAACTTTGGCGTTGAAGTGTGACCATGTTTGAAAAGCATATTTTCTTTTTGAAAGTGTCGTTTCTTATTCGAATGTCTTGGGAAAACAATAATTAATTGTAATAGCATTGAATTGACTTTTAATAAACGCGATCTTAAATAAGTATTGTTGATTTTAATTAAGTTTGTTATTTTTGCCAGTGTATCGTTTTATTTAAATTGTATTTAAATTGGCATTGGACAGTATATGTGGAATTAAAGTATTCTCGATGCAGGTAGTTTTGATTTTAATCTGAATGGAATGCACTGTGGCTGTTGTTTGTCTGGTGTTTGCTGTGACAAATGATTTGTCAAAGATGTCAGCTATTCTGTTTGAATTCTATGGACTTCTTCATTGTCAACTATAAAAAAGTAATTACTTCCATGCACGGATCCCTGTTATAATATGTCTGCGGTGTTGTATCCAGCAAACGCGTGTATAAGCAGCATATTTCGGTCAGTCTCGTTTGTGATTTTGTGAATTTTCTCGTGGTGTCTGTATTGTATTTAAAGCAAAGGAAATCCACTCTTGCTATTGCTTTTGTATTGGTTTGTCAGTCATATGTCCAGATATTTAGTGTCATTTTACCAGCAACCAATCATAATCTACAGCTAAATCAATAGCTTTCGACGCACTATAAAATAATTTTTAAAAATAGCTTTTTTCTTCTTACAAACAGAGGTAGATGTAAGAAATATTTATAGACGTATTTGTAGACAATCTTATGTCAGATCAATGTAACAGTCGCACAAAAAGGTGAAACTACCCATTTTGTTGAAAAGAAGTAGTGGCTCTATAACACATTGTTTGGTGGCAAATATAATGTAAATGATTTGTTACAAAGAAGTACTGAAAATAATAAATAAGACACAGATGACATGAGTAGTCTACATGAGTGGATTTCCAATTTGAGCATCACTATTACTGATTACCGACAGCATATCAGTTACTGACAAGGATTAGTAAATAAACTATTTAGATTAAAGTAATTGTTAAATCTATTTAACAATTTATGTTAGTTGTTTTTACGTTGCTGTTGGGTTGATTTTCGTAGCTTTTCCTTAGACCAGGTACTAGTCAATTCTTAAACGTGGTAAACTGAAGTTATTGTGATCGTTTCTTGTGATCTTAACTGCTCAACACCCAAGGAAAATTATTATAAGAGTGTAATTTATAAAGAAACTAAGAACCCTTACATATGTATTATGATTATCTCACTAATTGCTTTCTGTGTATTTATTGTCTACAAGGGCGTGTTTGTGGTCGTTAATATTGTGTAAATATTTAGTGGATGTTTTGTTGTTATTGATTACATTTTATTCCTTTATTTGGCCAAGTAAGCCTAGGAGAGTCTTCATTTCTTAATGCTTTATTTTGTTTAGTTTTTATAAAATTGTTTTATGTTTTGAAAAAAAGTTTATTCTTTATCACTTTGTTGCTTTGTTGCTCAGTATGTTGTGCTGTTCAGAATCGAAAATTTCTTTAATTTGTTTTGCTACCCAGTTATTTCTAAAAATGTTTATTTTTCTAAGTTATTGATAATAAGTGATACGTTAAATAAATTATTAAGAATGCTAATTTAATTAGTTGATATATTAAATCACCACTAATATGTACCAAGGCTTAATAGAAGTCGATCTATAAACTGTTTTAGTTCTAGTCATGTTTATTTTGTATTAAGGACATATTATTTAAATTGAGAAGTTTTCTTTATTCATTTGTTTGCATCAATTTAAAGGCACGATAACTAATCCAACCCGTCTGAATATTGTAAGATGTACACAAACCCAATATATGTTGACAAACAGTTTAACTAAAATAAAGTGTAACTAAACAAACGCATATTTTGTTTTCGAGATCATTTGTTAAGATATAATATAGATATATTTAGTTGTGATAGACGAAACTGTTTACATCTTCTTTCAACTTTACACTACGATAACAAAAAAGGACCGTTCAGCGTGTTTTATAAAATATCATTTTCATTCACGTGAATTTACCCACATTTAGTTTTATATATGTACGTCTTATAATCTGCAATATGATTGATAATAACATTCTTTAAACGTTTAAGTGTTTAAACATTCTAAACAATGTATTTATTGTCTGAATATCTTATCAATTACATCTTACACAATCTTATCGGTTATAATACAATTAAAACTCATTGTGTTGTTGTTTTCTTTTATTTTCCGCTATATTTAACAGTTAAATAAAAAGCAATACAAATACTACATAAATGTCAATTACTTGAATGGGTCATTGCCATGAATATAAAATATTATGATAAAATCGTTAGTTTTTTTAGTTTTTAGTTTCACTGGTTCTTTCTGTATAGTTCAACTTATTAAATTACAGGTGGAACGAACAATCAGAACGGACTATCGTTTATAAGAAACATGGAACGATAGCGTTAACAGTAGGAAATTGACAATGGTCATGGCACAAGCTAATTTTCAAGTTAAGCGAAGACGAGTTTATTATTACTTTAATGATAATCCAGTTTAAGTCGCGAAATATCCGTTCTGATTGTTCATTATTTCCTAATTTATAGTGGAATCGGGATTTTGCTCAATATAGACTTCGAAAATAGCGTAAACCCTTATTTTACTACGACAGAATTTTGATACCGGCTTATTGTTGTTCAAAATATTTACTGTTCCAATTAGAGATAATAAGGTTTATTTTATCAACCATGGATATACCAAGATAGGATTTATCCCCCTACACTCATGTCTATGGAGTTTTCTGAAAACTCAAACACAAATAGTTGACATAAACAAGCTGAAAAGCAGCTTTTATTAAGACTATAAGCTAAACACAGCATGTTTGCATTATCTCTGATGTTACATTGACTAAAGGTATCGTATACCACATGTAATGTGTAAAAAGCCAAGCTTTTATAAAACGGTTAATTTAGAGCTATGGTGTCTACTAACAAATGACTTGGAGTACATGAAGACAGCGCATCTACATTTCGATGCATAGGGGTTCAGACTTTAAACTATTTATAAAGTTCTTTAAATGTTGTTGTTGTTTTTTCTTGTTTCCCTAAGTAGACCTTAAAAATGTCCTTACCAATCTAGTACTTAACGTAGCAGTTGTAACAATATTTTACTATTCTCCTCCCAAAATAAAAAAGTTAACATTATTAATTTGACTTCACGTGCTTTTATGTTAAAATATATATATAGGGCCATTATTTGGAACTATGTTTACGTCATCGCTTGGGCGGTTTTGTTTCAAATTGATATTTTTCACTGTTTCTTTTAAAGAACTTCTCAGGAAATATGGGCACTGTTAACCGGTTTAAGAATCCCTGTCGTTTTTCTCTTCTTTTTTTTTTTTGCCGACTGACCGTTCCTAAGTCGTAAATGTTAGGTCGGCTGCATATTCGTGAAATGTCTCGTCTCAGTGTTGTATCCACTTAAATTACACTCAGCTGGATTTTGTACACCTTGTCTAATGCTTTGTATGGTTAAAATATGTTGCAAAACTCATGAGACCGTAATGTTTGAGATTGATTGATGATTGTAAAGATGAATTTGATGGACTGTAAGATGTAGTTGGGTAACGTCCGTGTCCACCGCATAACAGCATACAGACAGAGCTTACTTCTGTGACGTTTTCGACACCTTGAAACTTCTCCCTATTGGTTGTGTTGTACTAATTGTTACTTTGCAGGCCCGGATCAAAAACTTTTCAGCTGGGGTGGGGGCCGAGGACGAATGCAACATACGTTCTAGCGGTTCCAAACAATGTTTCCAAAATGTCGGAGATGCGTTCTGAAGTGTATCTGGACAAAAGGTTAATATGTTTAATGGTTTAATTAAACTGACTCTGACTGTCTAAAAATGCGAATACATAAACCTTAAGTAACATAACTTTTTTGTTGAAAACTGGTTCGAATTCTTGCAAAAGTATGCCGAAATAGGCAAACACATACTTCCCTTCGAGATGGAACATAAAATGCAGGTAGATTACATTTGTAGCTCAATTTTCCCATCGATCGTCGTTTGCATATAAGAAAAGAAAGAAAAAATTTTTTTTGTAATCTTGCTATCTTAGCACATTTTTTCAGCGAACAACCATATCCAACTTTGAGAATCATCGGGTAGCAAAAGTCGACAGCGAATCGCTTCATAGATTATGAAGGAGCAATTCAGTTTTCTTTCTGCTACAGTTTTATTTCTTAAACAGCCGAAAAACCCCATAGTACAAAGTAAAGATAAATTCCTGCCGATTAAGATGGTAATTTTTATTTTAATTTATCCTAATTGCAGTATCGGCGGATATTATGCTTAACAGATATGCATTAATATTGCCTGAGTTTAGATTTCTGTTGGGTGTTAGAGAGCGTGTATTGCTTAATGCAATGTATTTATGGAAGTTTCAAGTAAAACTCGTCTTATCAAAAAATCCAAAATTTCGAGTGGAGCCTCCATTTATTGATGCGACAAACAAAACATCGCTGATTTGCCGCGAAGGTTTTGTTTTGTGTTGGACTCAACACAATACAACTACAGTTATTATCGTAAAATAAACAAAATAACATAGAAATTTGGAGTTTCGGTACACCAAACAAGCAAAACATTTAGTAAAACTTGGACGTATATATAACAGATTGTACACACATCGTCAAACTTCCGTCGTGTTTTAGTACACTGTTCATTTGGAATTTAGAAAAAATGCCAAAGCATATTAATTATAGCTGTGTTTAAATTTTTGGAACAGCAACATCTTTTAGCCAACGAAAACAGCATAAAGGTGGTATCCTATAGTTTGCCTATATCTAATAAATGTAACAATATCTTATCTCTGTTTGGGGTATTTGTACATGATTTCGGGGGTGGGGGTCATTCTTCAGTCTAAGCTTTGATGATTTTCAACAGTACCTCAAATGTAGGGCTTTAAAACTCGTACATCAACGCTTATATGTTCATTCTTTTTAAATCTATGTATGTGAACTTTTGGGATTCTTGTCTGGTTCCCAGCCGTACTTTGCAAGTAAAAGTAATAACGATAGTATTAAGGGGCAGGTAATCCAGACTATTTGGATTCCTGCTAACAATAGACATCGACGTCACGGCGGATGACGTGAATGAGCTAAAACATAAGTGGTCACGTGGTTTTCGTAGTTTAAAAATAGCTAACTGTGCAGGGCGGCTCAGATAGGATGTTGTGTGTATACTTGACAGATGGCCGCAGAGGTCTGGCTAGCAGCAGTGGGGCCGAGTGGCCTTAATTACTGCTCGGGCACTAAGTATATTAAAGTCTGAGGGCTTGAGATACCCGTCGTGACCTCTACAAGGTCTACGAAATGTGTGTGATCATGCCATTTCTCAATAAATATAGTCAAGAAAAATTGTTTGACCGGGCCGACTGTGGGGACGTTATGTCCACACACCTACATTAATCTGTGGCATGAATTATTTGCCTCTACCCTTGTCCCATCAATCGTTCTGTTGCATTTTTGGTCGTTTTATCTTTTTCGTTTCCAGAAAGAAATAAAAACGCGCGGGTACGTACTTGCATATCATGCCAAATGGAAACTACACCATATGCAGCTTCGGTTTGTATTTGATTTTTTTGTAAATTGTATAAAATTTCTAGACACCCACACATTATTTATAATATTTTTGTGTAAACTACAGCAATTTGGTAAAATAACAATTGTTTCACAAACACCTCTATATTATACTTATTTTGTGAACATTATTAAATGTTTTAAATAAAAGCAATAGCAAAAGTCATCGAACTGAACCGTAAAATGCTCATTACGTATACGATAGGAGGGTAAAGGACCTCTCGAATGTAAAAAATATATGCAGATCAGTTTAATAAACTTTATTCATCTGTTTCAAATTGTACCGGTTTCAGTTTTATATTGTGTACGAAATTATCCGGTCCGAATGGTCTCTGCGCCTCAACATATTTTTAAAAAAATTGTTATATTTATTACTCTTAAGGCTTGGCATTGAAATGAAAATGATAAAAACACTTAACCTGTAACTTGTATGTGAATTTCTTTCAATAATAAAAAGACACATAGACGTGGTAACGAATATCTCGTCGACACGTGACGTTATTCTCCATATTCCACCGGTGCGGACAAGACCCAGTTTCGATTTTCAAACATTACATTAAATTCAATTTTCTTCTTTTAAAACAACAATGGCAGACGGAACTGGGTAAGAAAACATTAAATACTATATTTCTCTTTGATAATAAATGTGTTTTTCTAATATTTAATGTAATCTTGTTAGGATTTTTCTGTTGGGAATATACTTACCAGTTATTTTCTATCAAAATTTGCTTCAATTTTACAATGTCATTGTTGCGCAATTAACCGATTAAGTACTTTTGAGCATCCTAGAACTAATACATTTCATGTCTTGTAAAATTGAAATGCGCCGGCTTCATTTTTCTCTATAGAAAGTTTTTTTAGTTTAGTGTTTGTACTTACCCGTTTCTTATATATTATGACAGATCAGCTGATTAGGTCAGGTCCGAAACAAAGGAAATTTTAACATCAAGTTGTTCCTCAGTCTGATTGTGATATTTAGCCTTTAATTCTGAAGTCATTTGTCAGTTTTTTTATTCTATGAAATACATTAATTGAATGGCCTAGAAAGTTCCTTTCTAATCATGAATCATGTGTGGCTATTTCATTGGTCTGATATAAATAAACATGAACTCTCCCCAAATTAATGTGACATTTGCAGTATATCTATAAATGAACAGTCTATGCTTAATCAGAAGACCTGTGTTAATGCTCAAGTGAACTTAATAGCAATGGAGCCTACCGAAAGAAAGTATGTATATAATTCATTAATTTATAAAACAAGTAAGTAGATTTGTTTACAGACATTAAACATCAAGTGTCCAAACTGAGCCACCATTTAATTTTTCTCCCAGTTTTGAGATTTAGTTGTGTTAAATCTTGAAATTAGGAACTTGTTTACCTTCCAACACTGATTATTTTGTGGCTTTATCTAGAACAAACATACAATTTGGTCAATATCAAAAGTATATATTACTTCAAAAGTGGTATGGGCTTTGTAATTTACTCTGACTTGGAAATCTTTATGTCAATTAAGTTGAGGTAGCGACAGTGAACTTAATAGCAATGGAGCCTACCAAAAGAAAGTATGTATAAAATACATTAATTTACAAAAAAAAGTAAGTAGATTTGTTAACAGACATTAAACATCAAGTTTCCAAACCTAGCCACCATTAAATTTTTCTCCCTGTTTTGAGATTTAGCTGTGTTAAAGCTGGAATTTAGGAACTTGTTTACCTTCAAACACTGATTATTTTGTGGCTTTATCTTGAACAAACCTACAATTTGGTCAAAATCAAGAGTATATATTACTTCAAAAGTGGTATGGGCTTTGTAATTTACACTGACTTGGTAATCTTTATGTCAATTAAGTTGAAGTAGCAACAGTTTGGTCACTAGTCCAATAAATATGAGTTAGCATATTAAATATTTGCTATAATAAGAATTCATTAAAAGAAAGAGCCAGCATGTAGCGAAATGCCACAGATGCGTTCTATCACGTCACACTTCAATTTTTGGTTTTGTATGCAAAAAAACTGTTTTAGTTAATTTTAATAAACTATAATAGTTTCAGTAAATCTGTGAGTCTCCAGGGAAAAAATGTAAAGCTTGAAACTTGTAGACAATTACAAAAAGTGTGCTATTAATTACCGTTGTTGGAGATACAAGTACAAGTCTGAAAATCTGTACATCACATATAAAAAAGCAAGAAGAATAAAAAAATGTGTACATAATCTTACAAATGCACATTGTAATCTTACAAATTAGCCGTATTCTTTGTTTTATTATGTTCTACAAGCCAGATACAATAAATAATTAATAAAACAATGTGTTAAGTTTATGATTCAAGTTCAATACTTTCATGATCTGTTATTTAACTATGAATATTTTGTCAAAGTAGACTAGTATACATCATTTTATTTTTAAAGCAATACTAAAGTTGTCAAAAAACCTGCAATTTTGTTTCATGAATTGGAAAACTTGGAATAATTGGTCACTATCAAAAGCAGAACCAATTTTAATAGGGCAGGTTATTGGTAGCCCTTAAATAATTTTCATCAGATAGCACAGTTAACTTAATTGCTGTCAGGGTCTAGGCCTGCTTGGTCCATATTACTAAAACAAGTTGCTATGGAAGACCTCAGGGAAAATAAATTTCTTAATTAAATATTTCTGAAAAATTACATTTCCCATGACTGGACCTGATAAAGTATTCCTGTCTTCAGATAAATGTCTTTCCTAACTCCTTGGCATTCTTTCACATATAATATTAAGTTGTGTTAACTATGAGCTAAGGTTTAAGTAGGTCTGACATAGCTTGTTGAATTAAACATTTTGATCTATTTGCAGTGATGATTTGGCCACAGCCATACTTAAAAGAAGGACAAGCCGAATCGCCTTCTGGTTGAAGAGGCCATCAATGAAGACAATTCAGTTGTCTCTCTATCACAGGTACCTTTTAGTAGAAGTGTTAAATCTTGAATATAACTAACTACTAATACTTACTGTAGTTTGAAAGTTGAAATACAATATTGCAGTAGGTTTTGAAAACATGCTTTTATTATTCAACCAACTCTATTTCTGTTTACAGAAAAAAATGGATGAGCTTCAACTGTTCAGAGGTGACACGGTATTGCTGAAAGGGAAACGCAGAAAAGAAACGGTTTGCATTGTCTTATCAGATGATACGGTTTCAGATGAAAAAATCAGAATCAACAGATGTGTTCGTAACAACCTGAGAGTCCGCTTGGGTGATATTGTTAGGTAGTGTACTTTTTGCAGTCCCCAATTACATTAATTGGGAATTATCCCTGACTTAGTCAAAACCTATACGATGCGTAATCATTTCGCTATTTTCCATGTATCCAGTTGCAAACAGCACAGTACTAATAGCTTTAATGCAGATCATGTTGTACATAGTTGTCCCACTAATGTTTTTCTGGGGTTGCTTGCACCTATTGCAGCAAAGAAAATGTGTATAAGACAAATGTTTTGAGTGCACATTTAACCTTCACTAGTTATGACCTCATGAATTTTAATGAGTAATCTATCCTCATGCTACATTTAGTAATTTAGATAAACTACTTAATGAAAAGTCTGAGATACATTAATATGTCCTAAATGAATATAAAAAATAATAAAAAATGCCAATGTCTGTTTTCAACATGAGCCTATTAAGTTTTGATGATCAACACTCTCCTTTTACAACTGTATCTGCATATATTTTCAGCATTCAGTCCTGCCCTGATGTCAAGTATGGCAAGAGGATACATGTTCTTCCTATTGATGATACTATTGAAGGACTTACTGGGTGAGAACTTTTGCTGTTAGATTCCCAGGACAAATTCTTTTCATATTGGTATCAACATTACCTGATACTATGATAAATGAAACTAATTTTAAAACTTCAGACTTAAACCCTCCCATACATATATTTTAAATATGTGTTTATTGATATGATTGATTTTCTCTTGTTTTTAGGAATCTTTTTGAGGTTTTCTTAAAGCCCTATTTCCTTGAAGCATATCGCCCCATAAGGAAGGGGGACATTTTTATTGTGCGAGGTGGAATGCGTGCTGTTGAGTTCAAGGTAGTTGAGACCGACCCCACTCCCTACTGTATTGTAGCCCCAGACACTGTGATCCATTGTGAGGGAGAGCCAGTTAAACGAGAGGTAAGACACATATTTTTAGACTAGTTCAGAGTTTAAATTTGAATCCCAGACTGAAATATAAAATATCACCTCAAAGACAAGATCTAAAAGAGAAAGAGAATTGCTTTAACTCTTTAAAAGGTTAAATCTTCCTTGTAAATGTCCGTGAGACAAAAAGCCCAGAGAAAGCCTTTCTCTTCTCTATATACCCATTTTAAGCTGTAATTAAAAAAACAACAATGTGCACAGCATAGACACAGCTGAAAGTAAAGTAATTAGTGCACTTTAGGTCAAACACCTAATTCTATCACTGCATAAGGAAGGCTTATAAATAGCACAAGTGTATCTGGTCTACTGGTCTTTTGCGTATTATGACTGCTGATGAAGTTCCACTTGGATGACCACTGGTTAATTTTCTAGAAAAGTACTATCAGCATGCATGGGCATACCATTTCTGCCACATTTCTATTTGCTTTCTTGTATTTCTAGTTTGATCAAACACTACATATCAACAAATAAGCATACATACAGTAAAGAAACTACCACCCACCACAAAAACATACATATTCTGATTTCTCAAAGTTCTTTTAAGTCAAAGTATTTTTCATGGTCCCAGCAACTATATATACTATGCTAATGTCTAAATATGTTTTTACCCACCTATTTCCACATTTACCATTTGCCAACTGGTATTAATATACAGATTTGCATTGATGGTTATTCAGTTTAAGGATCAACGCTAGTCGTTTACTATTAGAGTGCTTCCAAAGATTTTTTACAGCATGATGCACTGGAAGAGAACTTGACCCGAACAAGGTCTAATCACCTTAAACTTAAAGTACTTGCTCACTATCAATTAAGGAACCCTATTTCACAAAGGACGGTTACCCTTAAATTAATTTGGCAGGGTCATTCTCTTTTTTTTTTCGACTTGTAGTTTCTCATAATTATGTCCAGCACTGGGACCGGCCGCAATGACACAAGTGGTAAAGTGTTTCTTACCGATGGGGAGGTTGCGGGTTCAAACCTTGGCCGGGTCAAACCAAAGACTTAAAGTTGTTAGTAGTGGCTTCCCTTCTAATGCTAAGAGGACAGCATTACGTCTGACTCTTCTGTGTCAGTATAATGGACTGGTTGGGTTAAGTCCCTGGGCTCCTCATAAGTGCCCCTGTGCTATAATGATAGAAATGTTGATGCACAGTATCAGCAAAAAGGCCAGCAAATCCCATCCCATCCTAGCACTGGGAATAGTAGGAGCATGTTGTGTAAGGGACAGCATGCAGGGTTCTTGTAAATGCTTAAATCTGCGTATTTTTATACATGATTTCCCCAGATGAATGCATATCTAATTAGAACAGCAAGTTTTAGCTTGAAAAGATTTCAAACATAGGATGCAAACATACAGCCTGTCGGTCTCAAAAAAGAAACTGAGTTTTGGGGCAGAGCTTCTTCGATTTCCATGTGATTTAGGCCCCCAGCAAATTACTGTCCAAGAGATCATAAGTCGAGGCACTTATTATGGGCTGAGGTACAAAGAAACGTCAATCTAAATTGACAGCTTATTGTTCTTTATTAATGCTGTTGATTATGCAGCGTTACTGCCAGGTGTTACTGCAATCAACGTTAATAAGTTTGCAAGTCTAATTACAAATTCCTTGATTCACATGATGCCAGAAATACTGATGTAAGCGGCAGTACTTTTATCTAAGAGGCAAAACATGATGGTGTCTGTTGGAACACCAAGTTCCGCGTAAAAAAAAGACATTATTTTCTTGTTTATTTTGCATGAGTGAATTCATCTTGTTAGTCTGTAACAATATGCACAGAAAATGGAATTATTTCAAAATTGGATACTTTGTTAAATAACATGCTTACAATGTTGGACAAATTAATGTATTTATAATGAGTTCAATGTCGAGCATAATTTATAAGTTCAATGTCAAGGACTTCTATTATTATTGAAAGTAAACAAAAAGATAAGTATTAAGAATATTAAATTGTAATTTCGATTAGTAAACATATCAATAGTTTTTTAATAACCTATTTGTTATTAGTTTCCATTTTGATAACTTAACTTACATGAATAAACCCATGTTGTAAATTTTAGTAATATTTAAGACAATAATGAAAAACATGCATAAATCATGTCATGTATGTTGAAGTGAACCCAGGAAATATAATCTCATATTTAAAATGAATATTATCAAAAATGTTTTGTTTTTTTATACATCATAGTTGAATAAAACTTTCTTTGTAAAAAATGACATCTAACACCATAGTAAGCAAAATAACATTGTGAGATAAGAACACACTATTCTTTCGCAGCCTACCTTATTCAGATTACACTTGCAAAACATAAGCTCTTATTTAAATATTCATGTGCACAATATCAAGTAAACTGTGTTAAACATTTAGAGGGGGGGTGGGGTGGGACAGAGAACAGTCATCAGCTAGTAACACACACACACACACACGTACAGAGAGAGAGAGAGGGAGAGAGATTCAAATACAGTTTTAAATAATAAAATGCCATAAAATGTTTTCTCAAGTATTCATGCATCCAACTTTTCTGTTGACTTCAAATTATTTTACTGTTTTTAATGAAAGTATGGTGAATATATATTACCGAAAATAAAAAGTTAAATTTAGTGTGCATCTGTTGTTATTTCTGACTTTGAAGCAATTCATACATTTTAACACGTTAAAAAAATAAGTGTTTGAGCCTCTGCGTGCATGAAAACTGTGGACTACAACTTTTGTTTCAAAATCCTGGTGAGAACCATGGCATGGTTAGGGTTTTGAGAGTCTACTCAGTACAGCAAGTGATTGATGATGTTTATGTGGTTATTTCCAGGAGGAGGAAGAGGCTCTCAATGAGGTTGGCTATGATGATATTGGAGGCTGCAGGAAGCAGTTGGCCCAGATTAAGGAAATGGTGGAACTGCCACTACGCCACCCACAGCTCTTTAAGGCTATTGGAGTCAAGGTACATAACTTCAGTTGTGCAAATGGGAGTCAAAAGAATGTGTGTAGTCTGTCTGACAAGACTTCAAGAACATTGAAAAGTGAAATTCACTCTGTGTTTACTAATATCACTGTTAATTTGAATTTGTGAAATGCATTAAACTGATGTCCATCAATTTTCATTAGAGCATAGATCAAATTATATTTATGGTTTTAATGTGTCTCAGTTTTAAATTTAAAAAAGAAATTACAGATTTCTTGTCTTTTCTTTCTTTTTTACCTCAGAGTAGTTTCTGGCTCTAGTGAAAAGCCATGAACCTTTGTGTCTTTATAGGCTGTTCATGTGATAGATAAAATTTTCAATAAGAAAATGAGTACATTGTAACTGTACTGCCTTGAAGATTTGTAGATGACATTTTTCACTTTTTTCCATCTTCAATCCAGCCACCCAGAGGTATCCTTTTATATGGACCACCAGGAACGGGTAAAACACTGATTGCCAGAGCTGTGGCCAATGAGACTGGAGCGTTCTTCTTCCTCATCAATGGTAAATATATTTTGTATAGTTTCAAACTATTAAGATTATCATTTCATCAGACCATTTCATGTTGGTCTTGAAAAATATTTCTTATACCCCCTGATACAAAATATATGGACATGTAGTTTAAGTCATGTCCATCTATAGAAAGATAAATCTGTGCTATTTATGGCTTCCATGGTTGGCAGTATTTGGGGCATTCATCATTTTAATTGTTAATTCTTGTAACTTGTAATCACATGTCACTAGTGTAACTTTGGAAATTATCTCTTCAATAACCAAATTAATACTAGGTTTGTACTATATTGTACTTGTACTGTCTGTAACAACAGGGCCAGAAATCATGTCTAAATTGGCTGGTGAATCAGAGAGTAACTTGAGAAAGGCTTTCGAGGAAGCTGAGAAAAATGCACCAGCCATTATCTTCATTGACGAACTGGATGCCATTGCTCCTAAGAGAGAAAAGGTAACAAAAGATCATTTGGAATCTTTGTGTCAATAAGACCTCAACTACTTCTCTTTCATTTAACTTACAGAAACCATCAACAACTACTTTTGTGTTTGTTTCTTTCAAGTTACACTACTTCTGTGTTTTTAGCTCACCTGAGCACTACATGCTAATGGTGAGCTTTCCTGATACTCCTTCCGCCGTCAACAATTTAGCTTGTGAACACGCTAGAGGCCACGGTTTTTATCCAGTCTTCATCAAACTTGGTCAGAATGTTTGTCTACATGAAATCTTGGATGAGTTTATTATTGGGTCACCTAGGGTAAAAATTTAGGACAAAAGGCCAAAATTTTACGGAAAACCTGTGATTTCACTTGAGACCACATTTATAGCCCAATCTTCACTAAACTTGGTCAGAATGTTTGCATAAAATATTGAGAGTTTTTAACTGGGTCACGGGGGGTCAAAAAATAGGCTACCATGTCTAATCATAGAAAAAGCTTGTCAACACACCAGAGGCCATTTTTATAGTCCAATCTTAACCAAACTTGGTCAGAATGTTTATCTGCATAAAATCTTGCATAATTTTCTTATTTGTTCACGAGGGGTAAAAAAGTAGGTCGCTAGGTCAAATCTTAGAAAAAAAGCTTGCGAAAATACTAGAGGTCCCATTTAGGGCCAAACTTCACCAAACTGCGTCAGAATAATTATCTGTATAAAATCTTGGATGAGTTCATAACTGGGTCACGTTGTGTCAAAAAATAGGTCACTAGGTCAGATCTTTAAAAAAGCTTGTGAACACACTAGCGGCCACATTAATAGCCCAATCTTCACCAAACTTGGTCAGAATGTTTGTCTGCACGAAATCTTGAGTGAGGTAGTAACTGGATCATGTGGGAGTTCGTAACTGGATCACGTAGGGTCAAGAAGTAGGTCAATAGGTCAAATCTTAGAAAAAGCTTGTGAACATATGAGAGACCATACTCATAGACCAACCTTAACTAAACTTGGTCAGAATGTTTGTCTGCATTTAATCTTGGATGAGTTCTTAACTGGGTCAGGTGAGGTCAAAAAGTAGGTATGAAATCTTAGACATGTTTTGAAGTGGGTTGTGTAGTTGGATCACTAGGTAAAATTCTAAAAAATGTTGTCAGCCCATTGGCCACACTATTGGTCCAATCTTCACCAAAGATTTCAAAAGTATAAATAACTCTTTAATTACTTGACAGATATGAGCCTACTAAAATCCTGTGTCCTCTGGTTAATGATGGCCATCATGACCCTCTTGTTTATATGTCAAAGGATCTTATAATGTTGAGGCAGGTGCATCTATCTGTTAGCAGATTATTGTGCGGATAACTTATCTGTTATTACTCATGGATTATTTATATTGATACTTAGTTGTTTGTGAAGGTAAAATAACTTAGATTTCACTGTTCATTCCAAAGTTATTGCCCTTTGCTTTTTTTCTTCTTTTATTGTTCGGTTATAAACCCTTGTTATTTTGCTAAGCAAATTCTTGTGCCAATGTGTTATTCATTGTAATTTCTTCATGCTTAGCCAGTTGATTGATAGTTGATAGTGATGTGTAGTTGTGCATAAATGTGAGATTGGTAAGAATGTTGTTGTTCATTTGTTAGTTATTTTTCTTTGGTATCTTTTCCTTTAAAGTTAATTCTTTGGCAGATGACTCCTTTGTTATTCTGATTTTTATGTTGTTTTAGTTAATGGGTTTATGCCCAAAGTTACATTTTATCATCATTTTTCTTGCTAACATTGTGAATAAACACTGTGTCTGCAGTCAAAGGAGATGTGTGCCACATACCTTATCTATTCTGTTTTATTATTATTTTTGATTGCCTATGCATTAAACATATCTTTAAATCAAGCGTATGAATCTCTTGATTTATGTTCTTTATGGAAATGAACACTTACATTGGTTTGCAAATTGCCTTAAGGTATGAACATATTTGTTGAAGACATTCTTAATCATGGAAAGTGTGAATTAAATAGTGTTTTTATTAAATAGTAGTAGATCAAGTTTGGTATGTGGATGAGAGACTGTATTAGGAACTGGAGCTAATGATGTGTTTTTTGTAGACTCATGGTGAGGTGGAGCGCAGGATTGTTTCTCAGCTGCTCACATTGATGGATGGGCTGAAGCAGAGGGCTCATGTCATTGTCATGGCGGCCACTAACAGGCCTAACAGTATTGATGCTGCACTCAGACGCTTTGGTATGTAGTGCGGTGATACATTTTAAGGCAAACAAAAATCAGACTAATTTAAGCATAGAAAATTATGTCCATATTTTTTTAAGAAAACAGATTTTATTTTGATGTGCCTTTGCAGTGCATATTTTTTTTCGAGATTGTTATACAAAAGAACAGCAAATTTTTTGATACTGTTTACAAGGTATTTAAGTCCTGTTAAAAAAGAAAAAGTGATTTTAAGTTTAATTACAGTTTAAACTAAGGTGATTTAATTTTTAAGCTAGCCTGTTATTGCTCTGTGTCATAATACATCAGTCTGGTTACAGGTCGCTTTGATCGTGAGGTTGATATTGGTATTCCTGATGCTACTGGCAGATTGGAGATTCTAAGAATTCACACCAAGAACATGAAACTATCTGATGATGTGGATCTAGAACAGGTAAGACTACCTCTGGTTTAGAGACTTTGTGTTACAATCAGAATCCCTATTAGTGATCTTTTCAAAAAAGCCTTTTTACATTTGGAAAGTCTTAATATTTTTTATCTTGCCCTATAAGTAATAAGTAAGAATGATACTTTGCTTTTCAAGTCCTGTTAGGTTATTTATAAATAAATCTGTCAAATGAGGTACTTATTTTTCCAGTAAGAACTTTTTGCTTTTCATGTTTGTGAGTAAATTGGTCTTTACCCATTATAAGTATGAACACTTTGACTTGTTTCAGGTTGCGTCTGAGACCCATGGGCATGTGGGAGCTGATCTGGCTGCCTTGTGTTCCGAGGCAGCTCTCCAGCAGATCAGAGAGAAGATGGATCTCATTGACCTGGAAGATGAACAAATTGATGCTGAAGTGCTTGACTCGCTTGCTGTTAATATGGATGACTTCAGGGTAGGTTTGCCCTTGAATTTGTTACCCTACATTTGGTACAATGAACCTCTGGTGATTCTTGTACTTCTAGAAGAGTGAGTGTTCCTTGTTGTCACCGCTATCCTAACTCCACAATTAACTTTTGTGCCATTGGAACTAGTGCACCTGCTTTTTGAATTTTGATCAGATGAATATTGCAAGTGTTATTGTCCCCTTCAACAATATTGCAGTTTAAAAAGAAGATTGTCTGAGCTAAAACCTTGTTCAATTTTTGCATCATTAATGACAAGAGTTTATGCTTTTTACCAGAGCACCATATTCATTTAGAATTTTCATTATGGTCCTTAAAAAGTATAGGACTTACTGCTCCTTTTTAAATATATTGTGATAATGGGTTTTATATATCATAACTGCATTTTTAGGTTTAATCCAATTGTATTTTGTTTTATTTTAATGTTCCATTCAAGTAACTGAGCTATGTTGAATAATTGTTTGTATGCAGTGGGCCCTTGGCAAGAGCAACCCGAGTGCTCTGCGTGAGACAGCTGTGGAGGTGCCATCTGTCACCTGGGATGATGTTGGTGGACTGGAAAATGTTAAGAGAGAGCTTCAGGAGCTTGTGCAGGTATGTCCTTATAACGGTATTAAGTAAACCCTTACTATGTTATGCAAAGGTACTGATCAGCCAAGTCAGCTTTCTGATCGGGATTTTTTCTGTTTGTTGCTAAGTCTTTATAAAAAGACATTTTAATTATATTTAAAATGATTGACAAATAACTAAGAAATTGGCAATGGTTTCTAATACTTAGGATTAACATTCAACAATCTTTTGTGCAGCTTCTGTACTCCTTACAATTTACATAAAAATTAACACATTCCATTGAGTACATGTCTTACCACCTTCTCTGTTGATTTATACTGAATGTTTGTCAGATACAGGTATATTGAAACTTTTTAACCACCTACTGTTTCATGTGATATTTTCACGTTGATTCAAATTGCCACCATTAATTATTGAGAAGAAATGTTTTCATCCAAATATTTACTAGCCATCCACAAACTAAGTTATTGTGATTTTATTATTCTTCAGTACCCAGTAGAGCATCCAGAGAAGTTCCTTAAGTTTGGTATGACTCCCTCCAAGGGTGTGCTGTTCTATGGTCCCCCAGGTTGTGGTAAGACCATGTTGGCCAAGGCCATTGCCAACGAATGCCAGGCCAACTTTATCTCCATCAAGGGACCAGAGATGCTTACTATGTGGTTTGGTGAATCTGAGGCAAATGTCAGGGAGATGTTCGATAAGGTGTGTTATTTCCCTTCATTTTACAGTAGTTTAGATACCAAAATAACTTATTGTCTGCTGATAACTAGGTAGCTCTAAAATAAAAAGGCTAAAGGAATTAAATATGGCAATTTTATCTAGAGGCAGAAATTTTCTTTCTGATATTAACTGGCCTAGCATTAAAAAAAATGTGTATACCAGGGGATGCCTGTACCTGAGGGTTTAACTTTGCCATCTTGAAGCTATTCAGCCCCTCACTGCATTGGTTCAAGTTTCAATTTGGGCTAGAACTTGCATGTGGGTAAGTTTTCCAGCTGACCTTTTCTGCGCTGGTGGTTCTACTCAGATATACTTGTTAACTTCCTTCAGCAATAATCATCTGGACATTCCAATATAACCATAACTGTGTCAGTGCAAAGTAACAAACGAAACAAATATATGTATCAAATGTTTCTAACATGGTTGAAGAGTATCCACAATTGTTTGTACCCCTATTTCTAGGCCAGATCAGCAGCTCCATGTGTTCTGTTCTTTGATGAACTGGATTCCATTGCCAAGTCCAGAGGTGGTAGTGCTGGGGATGGAGGTATGTGGGTTAGGGTTTATTTCCTTATCATATTTACCTTACACCAGATAATCATATATAAAACTTTGTATTTTAATGAATTATGTTGCAGACTTTAGCTATTGTTAAACTGCAAACTAATAACTACTATCACACCAAGGTTCCATGTGTTAGACTTGTATATCTTCAATATTGGGATGGGGTCTGAAAAGAAGTGTAACAGTTAAGGCTGTGATCATACAATGACTTGTATTTAAAAAACGTGTGTAATACATTTTCCTTAAACTGTGTGAGCGAAGGCATTAAAATCCCTACTGTATTGCCAGGTGGAGCTGCTGACCGTGTCATCAATCAGCTGCTCACAGAAATGGACGGTATGAATGCCAAGAAAAATGTGTTTATTATTGGAGCTACAAACAGGTAAATTGCATATAAAAGTTTTAAATTTAAAGATTTATTGAGCAACAATTTCTCAAAAAAGATCTGAATGCTGTCTCATCTAGAGATGTAGGGTTTTATGTTACCACACACATTCCCCCCTGCTCCCCCTTCCCATCCTTGATAGTCACATTTTCTTAAAGAAACAATGGTCACGAAAGTATACACAATTTATTGTTATGGCAGTCAAGTAATAAGTAAGAAAGACAGACTCTACCTAACTTCCAAATTCCAAAGTTGGTAGTGATTTTTTTCAGAGATCATACATTTAAATGTTAGGTCTATATTTTTGTTTGTCATAATTTAACAAAAAAATATTTTAAATAAACTGCATGACCTGGAAATTTTTAAATACATCATGACCGGAATTTTTTTAAACAAACTATATATTTGGTTGATATTTTTCAATCAACTCGACAATAGTGAATGTTTCCTTGTGTTGTTTGTTCACATGCCAATCACAATTAACTATGACCTCTGATATTCAGTAGTGGACAGGGCTTGAGCGTAAATCTGTTCCGCTTCAAGTCACAATTAATAATGGTCTGTACACTGGAGCCCTTTTCCTGTAATTAGTCTTACATAGGAAGCAGTTGTAACACAAGTATCTGCTTTTTGGATATTTGCAAGCTCTGCCTTAATCATAACAAATATTTCAGTCTGCAGACTAAACTAATTGTTGTCTGTCTATACAATAAAATTGTTCAGATATTGCTTATTTTTGTCTGTAGAAATTACATAAATATGTACCGTAAAGTTTTATTGATAAGACACGCAAACAGATAAGATGCACCCCTTCTTCAAGGTCTAGAATCAAGAAAAAAAGCAAATTCTCAAAGACATGACGCATCCCCTATTCACTAATCCATCTGGCCGCCATTATGCAATTCCCGTGTCACTGCATCGCTCGATTTGACTCGAGGGAACATGTTCCAATTGTTCCGTAAATCGGTGTTTGCACCGAATGCTTATTGTTCTCTAAGTGTCTTGAATAACATGTCGCTACTGTTTGCCTAGTAAGACCGTGTGTATTGTGTTACATTATGACACTCTACCCCAGTATATCGTTTAAACGCCAGACAGGATATTCTCGCGCCTATCCCAGCCCTACACATGAGAGAACATCCTGTTTCACGCGGCAGCATGTCATAAAAAACAATTAAGTTCTCAGCCTATAATTAAGTTCTATACACATGGGACAAACACACAAATGACAGTTAAAATAACAACTAAAGGCTTTTAAATGTTCATTTTCACACCATGGTATTTAAGTGACCTCATTACCAACAAATAGTTCTATGCACCTTTGTAATTACTTATGGATGATAGACAATCTATTAACATCATAACAGGTGTGAAAACTAGTCTGCACAAATAGCCAATGCACATTTTATTGTTGTTATAAAGGGGGTTTTTAATTTCAACTTAAAATTTATTCGTAGTTAACATTCAAAATAAAACAAATTAAAAAAAAAAATGATCAACTGAATAATACCATCTTACTAAGACGATGATAATAACAGCGTCGTCAATGAATATGCCCGTTTCACTAAAACTCGATAACCTTTTCCAGATTATGAAGCTTTGCCGATTTTGTTAGAATAAAGTGATATTTATGCAAAAAATTATTGCATTTTTCTTTCTTATATATACAGAAACAATTTTAATTGTCTCTTTTTATGTTAAATGTCAAATTTTAGGTATTGGGCTAAGGGGTGCCCTTGGTCCTGCGGTTAGAGTTGCTGATTTGTAACTCCTCAGCCCCTTATCACGTGGGTTTGGGGCAAGACCTTTGATTTGAGGAGGTTTTCCAGCTTACTTCGGTGCACCAGTGGTTGTAGCCAGACATAAGTCTTCCTGCACAAGTAATTAGCTGCACGTCGCCGATATGACTGTAATTGTGTCAGTGAGATGTCACAAAAAAACAAAACAAATATCAAATCAATGATGTGTCAACTAAGTAAACTATGTGACCATTTACTTTTGAGATTCAAGACATGAACGTCCTCGTGTTTGGCTCTCAAATTGATATCTATTTTTAGCTGAAACCCACATCATACTTTTAGATTTGAAAATAATGGACATTTAAAGCATTACATTTTGCGATTCGTAAACAACCTTAACTTTAATTAAAGCATAAGTTTATGAAGTAATAACATACAAATAACCTGAACATGAATAAGATTTTGTTACATTTATAACATATAAGCAGACTGGCAGATACCACCTTCATTATGTTAGAACAAATCATAGTCTGGCCTACCCCCTCTGATGCAATTAATTATTGAATATTCAAATAATTTTTAATGAATATTTGAATATCTTTTTAGGATTCAATTTGCATCTGCATGAAATCCCACTTTTCTTTAACTATACTGTAAAACAAAGGATCCTTATAAATCCCTGACAAATGTTGCTGTACAACTGCATACAACTATTTTATTAACAAAATATTGATATGTTTCAGACCAGACATCATTGACCCAGCCATCCTTCGACCAGGACGTCTTGACCAGCTTATCTACATCCCATTGCCTGATGAGAAATCCAGGATTCAGATCTTGAAGGCCAACACACGCAAGTCACCTGTTGCTCAGGTACACTGCAAAACATACACTTTTTCAAATTCTGATATTCCAATGTTCTTTTCTATAAACATTTTTATTGACAGCATGTTGAATTGTTTGCATCATAAATGACTTGAGTTCAAGTCATGTAAGGACAAAAACATTTATCAAAGGCTGACTTCCTGCTGCAATGGTGATACTTTTCTCTGGTCCTCCTCCACGATCAATAGCTGACATAGCCATAAAGAGAATTATTGTGTTGCTGTGGTGTATGTATTAAAGCAGGGTCACATTATTTGATTCATGCACTTGTTTAGGTTGATGGTTAAAACTTCTTCTGGCCATAACCTGTTTCAATTTGTGATAAGTTTATTACTCTTTTGTTAAAGGATGTTGACTTCACTTACTTGGCCAAGGTGACCAGAGGCTTTTCAGCAGCAGATCTGACAGAAATCTGCCAGCGTGCCTGCAAGTTGGCCATCAGGCAGGCTATTGAAGCAGAGATACGACAGGAGAGAATCAGGGCAGAAAATCCTCAAGCTGATATGGTATGACCTGAACAGTAACTTTTGCTAATAGTTTTAAGTATTTTCTTCTCCTTGAAACTTATAACTTGGGAATGAGATGAAAAAATGCATTTTTGTATAGTGTTGAATTACAGAAGATATAAAAGCAAAGGATAATTTACTGAGATTGTATTAAAACTGTTGCATTTTTGATCGTCAACTATCTGGCATCACATGTCCATCAACATTCTATGAATAACTTAATTGAAATTGCCAACCCAAATTTCCTCATAAGCTGCAGTATGTTTGGAGGGGGGAAATGTTCAAGGAATTTTGATATCTTAAAAAACATGACCACCATTTGTCATAGACGGCAGTATAGGAAAACTTAGAAAATATTCTTGTCAGAAACTACAAGAGCTAGTCTTGTATTTTTTACATGTTTCTTTGGGGGCTTTCTGTCAAAAGAATTTTGATCTTTGGAAAACCATGGCAACCTGGCTATGTAGTAACAAAATTGCTAGGTTTCATGAAAATATGAAAAAGCCTTAGCACTTCATTATTTGGAATAAATGAAAATAGTCATCACAACACTTTTTTTGCCCAATTTAATCTAATAAATTACTGATTACTTAGAATGAAACAGAATATCATTTTAACTATTTATTTCCCATGACCAGGAGACTGAGGACTATGATCCAGTACCAGAGATCACCCGAGTTCACTTTGAGGATGCCATGAAGTTTGCCCGCAGATCTGTCAGTGATAATGATATAAGAAAATATGAAATGTTTGCACAGACGCTCCAACAGAGCAGAGGATTTGGTGGCAATTTCAGGTAAACATTTTTTTGCAGTAATTTTTTTCTGAAGAGAAAAATTATTTCTTCATTTATCTGATTTTTTTATGTAACTATATTCCATAATAATGAGACAAGTTCTGTTGACTCATATTATTCTGTAGGATGCACATTGTACTGTGTATTGGTTAGCAGATATGTGTGGTATTGGTAAGGGACAGTTTTCACAATTCAAAAGAAAATTTATAAGCTTAGATATTTTATTTTCTAATGTTCACATCCCATTTTCTAAAAACAAATCATGAAAAAGTTATTATAGATGTAATTTTTTCCAAATCTTCAAATTAGCATGATGGGCATTTCTGCTACAAATAGATATTGACAAGAGAGCAAAAGTACTGGTACTTGTTGTCCATAACCATAATCCATTGGCATGGCAAAGCACTAACAGGCACATGTAGCAGATAGATACAAACCACAGGACTTAATACTTTGGCATAGCCCCCATAAAACACATTCCTGTTACTATGTGACATTTGGCTGAATCCTCAATCCAGTGTTTTAGGGAACATCCATTGAAGACCCCAAAGCTGCACTTTGTCATTTACCAATGCACTTTACTCATTTAAGATTGCAAAAATACATTTTGTCAGTGGATTAAATCTTTGGACAAGTGTCTGCATATCAAAAAAGATTACTTCAGTCATATTTGAACAGCTATGAGCAGGTACTAAAAGTCAACATTCTTTTATAAAAACTTTCAGAACTTTCAAAGTCTGAAGCAGTATCTTTATATCTTTGAATATATTGCTTATTAATTAATCTACCATGATTATAATGTTCTCACAATGAAGGGGTAACATACAGTTAATACATTTGTACAGTGTTTACATACAGTAGTTACCATCTGAACCTTGTTACAGATTCCCGGGTACAACTGGAAGCAACCAGGGCCCCAGCCAGGGAGGTAACTCTGGTGGAGGAGGACAGTTTGAGGAAGGAGATGATGACCTCTACAGCTAGATGACCTCGTCAAGTGTTCTAGATGGCATACAGTGAACTCTATTTATCAGTTATTTATGATCTGTTCTAGCAACATTATCTCCCGCTGTGTCATCAAGCAAACAATTCAAACATCCAAGTAGTGGATTGATTACTGTCGAGCAGTGCATCATGTAGCTGTCGTTTTTGTTGTAGTAATGCACATTTTTGGTCATGTATTTTAATAAAGGCAAGCCTTCAAACAGGCATGATTACATTTTTGTACAAGAAATGCTTAAATTTTATTTATAAAGTTGTACCTTTGTTTTGTCAGTTAGAAGTGATCAGTATGCATATTTATGTTTTTGCATTTCATACATTAAGCACATTTCTGTTACATATTGGTGCATTTGATTTCTTGTTCTGCATATTTCATCTTCAAATATTTGTTGCATTCTTGTAATTTCATTTTTAATTAAAATTGTATGTTTTATTTAAGGATAACAAATTACTGTAAGTGCACATTAAAAATGTGTCAGTATATGTAACTCAATGGACAAAATGTTAAAACAACTACGTAACTTAAAAAACCACATGTCCTATTTAAAACACAAACTTTAGTTTGTATTTATTAATTTACCTACTATTTCTTTTGACATACATTGTTATACTTATGTAATTGGTGCATTTATATGTAAATGCTCCATGATGTAAAATTCAATGTTCGATAGATGTATATTGGCTGTCAATAAACCAACCTGATGACATCGTTTATATTTTGGATTCTCGTTTTTTCCTGGGTCACAACGCAGGTATTTAAGAATGCTCACCGAAATTTTCCCTTTATGAAGCTTAGTTTATTTTGCGGAGCCTGAGACTACGAGTCACAATTCGGTAAAGTCGATCTTATCAACAACTTGTAAATCACTTTTTTTCACATATACTACAGAAAAGTTAGTCTGAAGAACATACTTTTTCTATGAATTAAATCATCTTCCTAAAATGTTTAAAAATTTCCGGACAAAGCCAAATGAAACAGAATGTTTTTGTTGTGAAAAAAAGATTTTTATCCTGTACTGGAATAAAGTTTAAAATGCACAAGCTTGTACATTCACGTATCATTCACGCGTATTCTGACTTCATGTAGGTAATGTGGCTTATATGAAATTACCTTCTTTTTGTCCTTATTCAGAAAGATGTAGGGAAACATCAATGTCGCGAGTATAGGTCACACCGATTGTCCGGTTTCTTTATCATTAATTTCTATTTCAGTCGAGATAGGATTTGTCTGATATTTGTGTTGCTTTATTTACATTTTAGAGACGAAGCATAAATATTAAGGAATTGTCCTTTTTGAACTCTTAGGTTTTCATCGCGTGCAACCTTTATGGCTCGCATCAATGCTTGTTTTGTTACAATAGAGTTAAAATATTTGTTATACACCTTGTGCTATAGTGGCCCATATATATTGGTTCAACTTCAATGTTCAAAGATGCAATTATCTCCCTTTTCGTTAATAGACATCTAAAAAAAGCGCCAATGAGTTAAATGCGTTATTGTAAAGCTCATAATCGGTTCTGGGATATTTCAAAACGGAACATTTTATAATTAGGCAACATCATTGCTATTTTTTTTACAGTTAGAATCCAAGTGCATTTTTAAACTAATTGGAAGCATAATAGAAAAGTCTACACAAATCCTTATTTTGTGACGTGATTGTGATTGAGAACAGCATTTTAAATTGCAAATTGGCGTCTGTAGAGGTATCTTGATTCGTTTGTGATCTCACAAGGTAGACGTGAATGGAAACATTTAAAATAACAGAGGAAGTAGTAAAATTACTGAACTGTACAGGAACCAATTGGCGGTTCATTCGCGTCATCTTTGGCCCTTTCCGTTACCGTTCAGAACAGAACCTCGAAGGTAACAGTACTTGAACACACTGGCATTCTCGGTACGCGCTTCAGTCTTTATACGACCTTAAGTATCTCCTGCACATTTGTAGAAAGTTAGATTGCCACATAGGAATGACGTAATCAAATAATCCCAACTGTTTTTTTTAACAATGCCATGAATATCCACATCGGACTTCACAGTAAAACGCAAGTGTATAGCTCAAATCAGGGCGACAATACATGAATCGGTATTGTAAGGTCTACGCGGATTTGTCTTTGTTACAAAAGCGGTTATGGAGAAATAGTTAAATGGTGTTTTGGATTAGTCGTTTCACATGATTTGAGGGTATTTTATAACATTGTATGAATCTTAAGTGTATATTCTAATTCTGGCTCATTGAAATGATGGTCCTGTAAAAAGTTATTTAAGGCAAAGAGACAAGCTTGTTCCATGAGATATCTAAGTTATATGTCGCCTTTCTATTAGTTTATACCCATTGCCAAACAGAACACTGCTCAGTTTATAAAAAAAAATGAACAATATTGTGTTTACAATCAATTTTCGTGCATGCGACAGTTCCAATTTTTATCGATGTTGATTCATTATCTGTGGGGTCGTGGTTAAATTGGATTTATCGGCCGGTCATCTGACACAATAGTCAATTCAATCGAAACTCCTCGGGTAATTCCGTTCTCGGGACAATCATCCCTCGGATGTATCTGGTGCAACAACACTAACTGAAATCACGATCGTTTTGTTGCCGGAAGTCGGAAGAAAAAAATATGCCTATGTAGTTCGCACAAAACATAAACACTGCCATCCTTTGACAGCTGCGTGTATGCTGCGCTTGGTAAATTAAAATCGGATGATTTTAAAATGAAGCCGCCACAAATTGAAGTTTTACTGGCATCGTACTGTATTGAGCTGTCACCCGAGCTGCCATCTTTGTTTTGATGTCTGTCTCAAAAGGAGTCCCATTTACGGAAATGGCTGAGGTGATCCGACTACCTACATACATCCGAGAGATGATTCGTGAATTAGTCAATTGGTCGCCGGTTCAGATAACACGGAACTGCGCCGGTGGTTCTACCGTACATATGTCGGTGGTCTTCATCTACCAATAATTAGCTGGACGTCGCCTATATGACCAAAATTTTGTCAATGATACATTTTTTTATATACCTATTTTATCTGTTCTTCATATCAAGTTTGTTAAGCAATTGTATTCCGTTTCATTAATGTTTGTTTCAGTTTTCGCAAACATTTTAAAGAATTGATCAGTTCCTAGTAGTGTTTTGGAAGGGTGTAGTTTTTTAAAATTGTGCCTCCTTACGTTTCTATAAATAACCTATTAATTTATTGAGACAAACTGCCGATGACGAGTATTCATCTGTTTGTCGAAATAACAACACGAACTATATGAAATGAGATACAAATGACGTATAGCGATCCCATTGGGGGAAACCATCGACTCAATGATTTTCACATTCATAGCATATCGCTGTATCCATATGGCCATTATATAACTATGTGGAAGTGATCTTTTTAAAACCTTCCATCCGAAATTCAACATGTCTATGCCTTGGTTTACATAAGGACGTAAAATCCCCGCTCTATGCCAATAGCATTGTCGAAAAGCAGTGTCATTTCAATATTGCTAGATAAAAATAAAGGGGGCATAAAATAATGGCCGATTATTTCACCAATGTATTATACAGAACTGCTGTAGGTAGGTAGGTAGGTAGGTAGGTAGATTTGTTTTGACGCTTGTCTCAAAAGAAGTCCCATTTAGAGAAATGGCTGAGGTGATCCGACTACCTTCATACATCCGAGAGATGATTCGTGAATTAGTCAATTGGTCGCCGGTGGTTCTACCGTACACATGTCGATGGTCTTTATCTACCAATAATTAGCTGGACTCGCCTATATGACCAAAATTTTGTCGGTGATAATTTTTTTTTAAAATACCTATTTCATCTGTTCTTCAGATCAAGTATGTTCAGCATGTAGGTAGATAGGTAGGTAGGCAGGCAGGCTGGCAGATAGGATAGATAGATATATAGATAGATAGACAGACAGACAGACAGATAGGTTGATAGATTAGGTAGGTAGGATAGATAGATTAGGTAGGTAGGTAGGTAGGTAGGTAGGATAAATAGTTTCCACATCAGTGAAGATCCCTTATCTTGGCAACCATCTTTGATGGCAATTTCAATGGATTTTAAGATATATTGTATAGAAGAGTAAATTTTATTTTCTTGTATCTCTTCATTTGTGGTCCTAAAATTAAAAGCTATATACCATTGGAAAGCTTTTGAAATTCATACTTTTAGGATGCAATATTTTTAAAAACTGATAAATGCACAAAGAATTAATACACAGTAATAAATAAAATTATTGGCTCATCCTTAAACAAAATGAACAGTGTATCTTATTTGGTTGTATTTCTTTTACCTTTTAAACTTTCAAAATATATTTTTTATAAAAGGTTAAATTTGAAGTAAAATTCTGTAAAATAGACTGAAAAATAAAAACACAGTGGTGAGTTTAATACAGCACATATTTCCGGATTTCGGCCTGCATTAGCTTCACATAGAAACTATCTATATAACGTATATTAGACCGTATTGTATTCTCGAAAGTGATGTTCCTGAGGGATGTTATAGCATTTTGTTTAGCTGAAATAAAATCCAAATAAAACGAACTATTTTGAATTAAACTGTGTTCGCATAAAATTGTTTAACACAGTTTGACTTTTGGTGTGCTTGAGCAAAAATCGGCCCATCATTTCGAGCAACGACCCTTGCGAATGCCTGCACAGTTTCATCAGAAAGGATGTTTGCTCCGAGTTTGAATTTTGTGTTAACAAATACTATTCCGTGAAGATATTTTTTTTTCATGGCGACAAAGCGTTTACAGCTAGAATCGTGTACCGACGGACGATCGGAGTGTCACGTAACTCCCAGGTGGCGCTCGTAAAACGCCGTGCTACAGTTTTAGGCCGGTCTTTAAAGAGGATTTATCGAGCGACATTGTCTTCTAAATGCTGCATCCATAACCATAAATGACAAGAAAGCAGATTGGTTCTTTGTTTAATCTCATAAACACATAATGGCCGTGAACTAGTCTGTCGCACGAAAGTGAGGCACGTGGTAAGAACTTTTAGGTGTTGTTCTTTTTCAAATTTATTGGTGGACTGATTTTAACTAAATTTGCTCAACAGTTGTCGTAATTATTTTTATAACAACAGATCTACAATAAAAAAAAATCTAAGTGGAGATACGTTTAAATAAGCATATTGAGTACGGAAATTTGAATTAACTTCGCTTACTTACTTAGTTTCCCAGGCAGTAAAGTATTTAATTGTTTGCCCAGCTCGTTAGATGAGTAATTTGGAATATTGTTTTTGAAAGTTTGATACACATCTGTGCAATTATTGTACAGCCTCCTAAAACTTACCCTATACTTTGTTTGATCGTGTTCACGTTAGGTACATAAAGCAGTACTTCTACTTCGTCGTTTACATTTTCTAAATTTTGCGCCCAAATAAAACTATTTGATTAGTAAAATGGTAGAGTAATATAAATCTTAATGTATTCTATAGTTCTATAGTAAATTGTTGCGGGCATCTAAGTTCAAGATTAAAAATGTTCGCAATTGCAATTTAAATAAGTAAACAAAATTGTCAATTAGCTACTGATTCGTCCATTCCAACATAACATAAGCTTAAATAACCTGTCATGTTATTCAGTCATAGTTCAGTTTTGATTCTGCCCTCGACATTAATACAAAATATTCATAACCAGACCCCAATAATGCGATTTCAATATTGTTGGGCAGTTCGAGTGAGAGTCAAATAATATATGTTGTTTTTTTATTTCTACAATAAAATTATAACCGGAATGATTAATATAAATTGAATATATAACCTGAATAAATAGGCAAGAAGCTACTTTTCATTTAAAAACTTGACGAAAGAAAACATGTTTAATTAGCAATCTGATTTCCAAACTTAATCATCCACTATCTCGGATATTTCAATAATTAGAGAATAAAGTTTGAATGACATCCATTTATAATTACAGTCACCTATAACTGAACAGATATAGGCACTTTTATGAATGAAGTAGGACCAAAACAATGGAGAAGACTTACTGGAATGTAAACAGAATACAAGTTGTATTAACATTTTAAGATTTTTATTGTCATATTTTTCAATAATTTTGCAATATGATTGCCCAAATAAAAGCTCTCAGCCACACTCCACTTGTGTGGAGAGACGCCTTAGGGTCAATATACTGTACAAATACAAGAAATGAGTATTAAATACACAACAAGAAATCACAGGCTATTACAAGCGGACTGCACTGGACAATGTCACTGGAGTAGTTCTTAGCTAATACGACCCTGAGACAAATAAATAATTGGATGGTTAATACTTTTTATATGACACTACATCACCAAAACATTACATCAGTGATTAGATAGCCATATTGTTTTCTAGGTATATTTATTGACTGATTATGAAAACAGGCAAGTTTACAACTAATTAAAATAACTGTTATTTTCCTCAGTTAAAGCAAAAGATACAATAGACATGGTACTGTGGATAATTACTTCTTCTTTAAGACTCCAAGTGAAACTGTCCAGTGCACTTCAACTTATCAAGTTAAATTTTACTTTCACACTTTTATCTTGTGTAGCAAACAGTTGGTAAAATACATTAACTAGAATTTAAGAAAAATACATCAAATATATAAACAAATATTTCGTTAATGTAAAATCTGTACAAGAATTTCAGTTAGTGAGATTCCTTTCCTAAAGTAATTTTTTAATTTGACAACAATAAAACACCTAAATATCAGCCTTTGTTTAGTTTTCATTTCTACATGGATTATCTAATTGTACTTGTTTCTACCAACTGATTGTGACACAACATGGTTGAGGTATTTGTGTATGGCTACAAAACAATATATTATATACACACAAGAAACTTAGTTTCTTAATCTTGCTACCCATAGCCAGCCTTTATTGTTATTCATTAAATATTCTCCTATTGTATAAAAATACCCAAAACTCCTAAACACCACGTACAATTTATGTGTATATTTGACTGTCATAGTATATTTAGACATAGTTCTATGAAGATTGTGGTTTTAATTTACAATTTGACAAGATTTAAAGTGTCCTTTTATTTCTGATATAATTCCTTATCTATGAAACAGAAGGTAAAACCTTGCCTCAAAAACTATTTATGAATGAACTTGCAACATACCAATTTACAGATCTCGGTAGAATCATACAATATAAAAATTAAATATGAGACATTGTTGTTAGTTGGTGAAATCAGGATTACCATGAGCCTTAGATCCACTTTTTTATTTAATGCAATATAAATTTTCCGTTAATAGTAAACATAGTCCTGATTAAAAGGTATTTTTTTCTTTAAAGGTATTTTTTTTCTTACTTAAAATAATCTTATTAGACAAGAATAAGATCCATGAACCAATGAAATATTCCTGAGGAAACAACACATTTATTAATGAAAAATGCATCTTTGGTAATAAACAACAACAACCTGGCAAAAACTGAGTAGTGACAGCACAAGCTTACCTTGTCAATATAATAACCATATAAAATGACCAAAAAGTGGCAGCATGTTGCTTTTGATGAGGTCAGTACTTAAATTTGAACCGTTACATTGAATAAAAGTGTTTCAAAAATTAAAATCATACTACCAATATTCACTTAAAATACTGGTATGATTGGGTGATCAGCAAGGGATTGACAGTGTAAACAGTAAATGTTTGCTTAAAGCCAAAGTCTTTTATCCGTAAGAATGGCAATAAATATGCAAATTCTTAAAGTATTAATTTCTGAAAATAAATTACTGCATTTCAATATTAATTTCTGATAACAACAAACATTTTCACCCCATTTCAACAACAAATCTATAAGCTTATATAAATACATAGCACTTGATAAATATGATTAGCACTTGCTGACCAACTTCAATGAAATTTTACTGACATGATATAAAAATTCACTTAATAATATTTAAGATAAACAATTTTTCATAAAAATATGAATTCTTTCTGCAAGTAAATATAAAGCTGAGTGTGTACTTGTCATTTAAAAAATGAGCGAGTTATTGCATTTAGTTTATTACAAAACACATATAAAATTTGCCATTATCAAATACCCTGTAAATATGAAAATAATATAATAAAACTGTTAAAATATACATGTATTCTATTTGAAAGAATATCTGTATTTTGACTTTATATTATTTATAATTTACTACTAAATTCTGTAACACTAATTGGCAGAAATGCCACACATTTCATTTCATCAGATTGTAAAATAAAACTTTTTAATGTTTTTAATAATGAACATCAGAGTGTGATAAATAATATCCCTGCAAGAGTACCATGACAAAAAGCAACTTTTTTGTTATAAAAATGCAGATTTATGTAAAGAGAACAATTTAACAAAACAAAATAACATACAATATACTGGCTGCATCAACAAAAAACAACAACAATGGATTTACAAATCATCAGGCATTACACAAGGTATACATTTAGCTTGTAAGGTGGTTTGTGTTCAGTGAAATGTTGCATGCTACTGCAATCAGTAAAGCCCTTAATTTACATGACTATTAAATTTTTATAAAGAAAGGCCCAACTTTTAGGCCAGTTTCTGCTTTATAGATATGTCACAGGCTTTATTTACACAAACTTGCATGTCTCGTCTGAGAAATGCCAACTTAAATGTGGTTTATGGCTAGAAACAGCAAATGTTGTTTTTGTTTCTTCCATTTACATGTCTGTTAATGATGATAGAAAAGTTAAGTCATGATAAAAGGGTCCTTGGCTCTTCTATGGAAGATAAAAGCAAACAAATTCCATTTTAAATTTATGTCTTTAGTTGGAAACAATTGTCTATACATTGCTTTTTTAAACAAAGAACCCTTTTATCACTGAAATAGCTTGTTGAACACAAGGTAAAGCACACAACACCTAAGTTCATTCAATTAGTTACCCGTAGAAAGAACATGTGACTTTGACCTTGGTGCAAAATATCCAAGGTCAACATCATAAGTCAAACAATAATACTCATTGTCACAAAGACATAAAAACTAACAGTTCCACTCACAATAAATAAATCCCTGGCTCAACATTGTCTATATGTCATTACCATGGTATTACATTACCCATAATACCTCACTGCTTCCATGGCAAACCATCAACAAATGAAAGTAGAATTGTCCAATGAAAGGCATCATTGTATTGGAACTATATGTACAACAGTTTTTAAATGGAAGAGATTTGTAGCACATTATGAAAATACTGACAACACCATGATGATGTCAATGTAAGTTATGATAATGAAGATAATGAGGATAATGAAGATGCACATGATTATGAATATACCTTTCTGATGCATTGTTGCAAGATGTAGGATAGCAGCTGTTGAAGTCCTAAATAGTTCTCATGAATTGAAAACTGGTTTTACAAAAAAACTGTAGCTTTACTTAATACCAGTTGGCAGAAAAACGAAATGTCCAACTTAAGAAGCAGACTTACAATCCATTTGCATCACTTTTATAGTAAGAATGTACATCAGTCTGCATCCACTTGTATAGCTGGATCAATGTCCATCTAATGTTATCAACACCTATACAACCATCTTGTGTCAATGGTAGCTGCCTTAGTGCACAAAAAACTAAATGCAGATCAGAAAATCCTCCATGAAGTGTTGAATATCACAATGAAACTGCCATCTACAAATACTGAACATCATATCCCTGAAGTGTGTCAATATGTCTTCTACTTTTAACAAGTTACCATCACAGGTCTTTTGTTGAAATGCTAGAACCTTGTGTAGCAACTTGGTTTAAACCTTTATTAACATAATCACTCTGGTTAATTCCATGTATTCCAGTCAATATGGATGCTCATCTCTCATCATCCTGTATTTGATTATACTCCATGTTGGTAAAAGAAAACTTGATAATCCTTTGTAAAGTGAATGCACACCTCCCCAGGTCTGACTATAAAAGCGCTGATGGTGCTAAGGTTGACCTGGCTCAAGGGTAGAATGGCCAGCACAGGAGATGACAAAAAAGAAGAAACAAGTGTCTCCTCTCTCCAGTCACATGATCACATATAAATACTGATGGGTGAAAGTAGTGTCACTTATAAATTAGAATGCTCTCTGTACAATATATTGCAGATATAGCACCTAGTGGCAGCCAAGCTTCAAACTGAAAGAGAAAAATAAAAATTGTTAGCATCTGTTAATAATGAATTAATATTAAATACTTGTAACCTATTATTTGAAAAAAAAAATAACAATAAGAAATATTATTGCAATTGACATATATTCTCGAAGATGCAATAAGATGGTGAAGTTGAATTTTACACCTGTCAAAAATGGCCCAAGATCATGGCAAAGACAGTTGGCAAGTGTAGTCATTTATAAAGAATGACCTTAATTATGACCTTTAATATAGCTTGACCTTAATAGGTAGCACCTTGAAACATTTTGCATGACACATTTTCAAGTATATGCCTGCAAGATGGTGAATTTTGATTGAAAAACTGGTATTTAACTGGAAGATATGGCTAAGACAAAAAAAAATGGAACAGACAAATGTACAGACACATGAAAGGACAGACAGATGAATAGACGGTGCATTTGCTAAAAACCACCCTTCCAGGGCATAAAATTAGATAAATGGGAAAAAATAAACTTAATTTGTCACACAGGAAAAAGAAACAGTGTCCATGAATAGGGAAAGTTCAGAATTAAAAATTTAAACTAATTTAAGAAAAAAAGACAGGAAGAATTTAAGCAAGATCAGAAACTGAAAACAAGTGTAGACAAAGAGAAAGTTCCTGGCACAAAGAAGAACAGAAAGCATGCCAGACGTAGCATGCACATGAAAAAAAAGATGACTGCTGACCTGATGTTAGGAGCTGGAGCTACTACTGGAATCTGAGTCTGATGAACAACTGCTCAACTCTGGCAACTGGTTCCGCTGCTTCCGTCGCTTGCTCTTGTATGTGTGTTCTTGATCAGGAACTGTACCTGTACAGACAATTAGACAGTCAGATAAAGTGCATTGACCCATTATATGTATCCTCAAAGACAAATTCTATGTACTACATTGCCAAAGGGTTTAAGTATATGACAGAGCTGCTAGCACTGAAAAGTCAATAGCTTAAGTTAAATGCCTACACTGGTTACTTAATCACAAAAAAGTGATTATTTGCAAAAAATATTAAGAATTGTAACAGCATTCAAAATTAGAATCAAATAATTTTAAATATCAATTACTTAGTATTTAATTTATATTTGCTGTAAAAATCATTGACAATACAAGACATGTTAGTAATGTTTGATTACCTGGCAATGGAGTGTGAACTTCGACCTTTACTGTAGCTGTGGCCTTGACCCTTGTTACATGATGTGTAGGGGGAGTTGACATATTCAACCCTGGTGGAGTATTCTGAAAACAAACAAAGGACTGCATTATAAGAATAATTCAAACAGTATCATTTTAAAACATACACATAGACATCAAAACTAACTTTAAAGTGAGTATGTTAGTAAATTAGGCAAAGGTAGACAATTTAAAAGGCTTAAAAAAATTCAAAATCAGATAAGTCAAACAGCACTTCAAGTAAGTCATATCAGCAAGTTTCTTAGCTAAACTTTACTAATATAAAGTCAAACGATAAATGATGCATAATACTAAACATCACTCACATTTCTACCACTATTCCTGCTAGGCATATCATCTCCCTTCCTCTGTGATTGTGAGTGATGTATTACACTTCCATCTCCCTGATGTAATGATGTCTCTACCACGACCTCGGGCTGCACAACAATCTCTGTTGAGGAATATTGTGAAGGTTCCTCAGTGATCGTTGTCAGAGAGAGGTCAGATGGTATTCTGCGTGGATATTTGATTTTTCTACTTGATCTTGTGGCACGTATTGGCAGGTTGCGTAGCTTCATTTTGGGGGATGGTTCAGGAGAGGGAGTTGGGATTCTATCTGCATTGTTCTTTGGTCCGCACCTCAGCTGGGGGTCCAAACACTGACAGCACAACTGGCAGAAGAACCAGTCCATTGAGGAGACCAATCACTACAAGCCCACACAGCACAAAGAAGAAATACCTGAAAATAGATAGTAAGCATAGACATTAATAATGTAAATTACTAAATTATGAAGAATCTGTAAATGATTATTATGCTATGATCATAATTTAACAAAGATAAGAAAACAAACAACATAATGATGTTAAACAATTATTTTTTTATTCTATTTAAAAGAGAACAAGAAATGCCATGTTTAATGACAACTATATTCTATTTAGTGAGACTGATTACTGACATATTTTACAGAACTGCACAATATGAAGATTAGCTTAACAAAACTGATTTAAACAAAACATTATGTGCTTTTCAATGTGGGTGGCACTGTTCTTTGCTGTCAGAGAATTTTTTTTATCAAAATGTCATGGTGCAACAATATTTAAGGATAAGACAAAACCATAATGGATCTGCCATTCTTCCTAAAATCAAGGAGGAAACATGCAGATTGGAAAATATATAAGCCCAGGTAATGTAGAAGAATCTCAGCTCCTGGCAGGTAATCTAGCAAGTAACTTCATTTCAGAAGAATGTCAAACTACTTTGAAGACCCCCCTGAATTTTTCCTTGCTAAGAGGGCTGATTAATTTGTACAGCATCATACAACTTGACAGCACTAGTTGAACCTGAGCCAACATGTCAAGTCTCCGCATCTGACAGCCTCGCAGATACAACCACAGTCACATGACCAGCCCACCTGCATTCAGCACTGATGGCACACTGATGAGTGACAGAGGGACAAAGGAGATTGAGGGAAAAATACACAACTACGGAGAATGAACAAGAGTCTGCATACATAAAAACAACAGTTAAAAATAGAATGTATCTTTTTGCATTATAATAAAATGCAATCAAATGAAAAAGAAAGCAATGAAGGTATGTCAAAGAAAATATTTTGTTAACAGAGCTGGTACTATGAGAGGAAATTACCATTAAGTTTATAAAAGATAAATAGTAAAGATAATAAAAAGAAGGGGGAAAACTACATTAAGCACAATTTCACTGTCCTCTAGTTATTCCCCTTTAAATGTATATCTAGCTCCATTTGCTTAAGATTAACATTTTTCATTATTATGTTATCCTTTAAACTCTCTTGCAAGTAAACTTTTTGCCTGCTATAGATGAACTGACAAGGCTTAGGAAAAGAGTGTCTTAGGCAAAGAGTGTCTTAGGAAAAGAGTGAAGATTCATATCAGGCAGACCCTTGCTATTAAGATCTGTTCTGTTTGTAGTCTAGTCTGTAGATATATGATTTCCTATGTTTACAAGTCCAGAACTAAGAACTTATTAACTAAATGTTATTAACAAATGCAGCATGGCCAGAAATAAACAGGAATCAGCAGTCATTTTTAATGTAATCTGTTTTATTCTCTGAGTGACAGTAATATGAAATTGCAGGAATAAATCACGCACAGGTGGTCTGTATCAGAGAAGAAATGAATTATTTAGACAGGCCATCCAAGGCCAGCAGCAATGGGAATACCACCCATCTCTTAGCCTGCTACAGTCTCACTAGCATCACTAGCGCATATATTTTTTATTCATTTGCCAGCAATGTTATGCAAAGGTTTAAACTCACTTTTCAGACTTCTCAGAAATAATACAGATCATGATCAGACAGCTTACAGCAGGACCTTTTTTTTTTGCCTATGCCTGATCAATTCAACCTTAGTAGGCTAAGAATAAACATCTACACCAACGGTACATTGTACCCACCCCCTACAACAAGAGACCTATGGACAAACATATACAAGCCGGACCAAGATGCCCAAGATTAATGGTGTACCAGTAGAAAGTTGCTGATCTTATCTCTACTGATTTTTTGTCTAACAAAAGCAAACACTCTCAGGTAGGTGGGATGGTTTAGAGATGGGATCCTGCCTGGCAGACTGTGGGAAGCACAAGCAGGGCTTATCAGGCCATATCTCCACAACAATCTGCTCAATTGTGGTTATCTGGGCCCTGGTTCCAGCCATATACATCATGAAGGTAATGAGGGGTGAACAGGGTACCATCTGACAAGTGAAGATCAACAAGGGATCCAAACCTAAAGCAAGATCTACCTGCCATACAGACATCTAGGTTCAGTCAGTATACAGTGTAAAAAACCCAAATCCTAATCATGAACAGTTATTAATAATAATAATAATAAATAATATTAATAATAATAATTAATTCTTATGCAAATACTAAATATTCTAATCAGACAGTGCCCAGAGGGAGCTCACTGATCTGGACATAAACATGTTTGTCCAAGCCTGATTGGTTTTGGCTTTGCTTGTAAGAGTAAAAAATGAAACACTGGTTTCAACATATTCATTTTCTCAAAAGAAAAATGTATATTGCAATGTTTGATCCCTCTATTTTGATTTGTTAACACTGCCATCTCTTTTACATAAAAAAGATCAAGTCAAAAACACTGATTTAAAAAAAATATCTTATTTGTTCTTTCATATACAAAGATATAACAATGTTTTCTTGGGAGGGGAGTAAACTTCAAAAATCAACACACACAAATTATGGACACACAAATTATGGATAAAATCACCCCAAAGTTGCACAGTTCTGATAAATGTGCATGACATAAACCTAGAAGACAATTCTGCTAAGTTTTTAACTTATGATTGATTGTTCTACCATGCATTCATGTTGGGTACAAAATTCATGCATGCTTAAATAAGTTTGGATGACCAAACCTGACAAAGAAAGGCTTGTAATTATCATCAGATAGATAATGCAGGAAAAATTAAACTTGAGTAGAAAGTTTTATATTTACAACAAGCATGTTCTATCAAATGGCATTACGTAAACAGAATTTTCAACCGTCAAGTTTTGCTTGATTAGAATCTGAATAGTTATGCATCTGGCTGTTGCTTTTTACATCAATGCCTTGAGAAAGGTGGGAGAAATTTAGATGGAAAGGGCCTAACCATCAGTTGGTCTGAAGATTGTACTCCCAAGGCTGTAAGAGGAGCTGCAACACAATACTGGTTCAACCCAGCACTGCCCTGGTGGTCCCAGGCTTCTGTTCCACTGACTTATTATCCAGATAAATTTGAAATTATATTTTCTCCTGTAAGGCCTTCAATATTCTCCAACACACCAGCTGTGCACTCAGCCAACCTGTGGATCCACCAATCAGGGCCCTCTGGCATTATTGGGCTTCCTCTTCTTGGTCCCAATCACTTTCATTATTAGTGCTAAACCTGCTACATTAATTACTGGTAATAACCCTTACCAAAATCTTAATTATTTGCTAATTAATTCATGCTAAACATTCTTGACATATTAATAAAGACTGGGCAGCAAATAGTGCAGATAGTTCTGGCTCTACAATGATACTATTTGTCTAAGCCAGACTAGTTCATGCTTTAACATTAACATTGCCTACGTCTCGTTTTTAATGATTTGTTTTTTCCATTGAACAATTTCTTTCTGTAAAAAATGCACACACACGAAGGCTAGTATTAAAAAAACATGACACAACCAAAACAACTTAAAAAATATTAAAGAGTTGTAAAAGTTTAAAGGTGGAAACTTGAAAAACATTTTTTATAGTGATCAAGAAAAATAGTGCCATCTGCTAGGAACGCCATTTGCACTTAACATCTTACATTTTTGTTTCTTGATACCATTTAAGGTTACTTGCACCAGAGTAAAAAACAAGTACTGATAATGTAGGGAGGTACAAGACATGTACGGCTTTAACCTTACAGTGTGTCACTAGTGGTAGAGGGTGGGTCTAATTTATAGCCATAGTCGGCATGTACATCTCATTAATGTCACATAGTCGTACTACTACAGCTCAACTAATTACTGAGCAGTTTGGAGACCAGAACTAAAACTTTTACCAAACGTATGAACAAAGGTATGCTTTATTACCAACATTTTAATAAAAAGGCCATAGTAAACAAACTTGCAATGTACTATGGAAACAATTATATTTTTGTTTTCCATCCAGTAATGATAACAAAAGTAAATCATTATTACAAATTATTAAAATGATAGTTTAATGGGGATTGTTATTGAAATCAGTCAAATAATCCCACATTTTCCTTAGAAAATACTAATCCTGTAGTATAATAACTATATCAACCAAATGTCAATCATCTGCTTATAGTTCCCTCCCATTTGCTCCCCACCCCCACCAGCTTTCTTGATTCACTGTGGCCCCACTGGAAATCAATGAAAAGTAGAGACTAACTCCTCCCTTATGGAGCCCCCAACTTTCTTGCCTGGGTGGTCCACATATCAAGAGCCTCAGTCAGTCATGTCCGACTATATACATTGTGGCCTTCTGCCCACCGGCAATTACAAGTGAACAGTGGAGGGGAAATGGCCGCCCCTACCACTGAAAAGTAAACAGCCATTCAAACAAGCCTGCCAGAGAATAAACATAACACTCTGGATCAAGCCTCTCTAGTCCATAGACACATAAATGCCACCAATGGTTTTTATTACTAGAAAACCTTAAACCTTCATTTCCGCTGAAAATATATACCCCTTATGCAGCAGTGCTGTAAAGTTTTATGTCAACAATTGAACTTTATTTCTCACACTGATAGTTTAAAATATTATTGTTACATTGCCATTTTAGGCATGCAATCCCACAAAAAAAATCAAATATAAATTTAAATTACTTTATAAAATCTCTCTATATATCTCTAACAAAAAATACAATACAATATAAACACTATGCAACAAAATGTCGAATATAGTATCAGCATCAAACAACTGTTAAAATATAATAAAGACAAAAAGCATTGACAAATAAGATGAGCTGTTCAAAGGCCTTGTAATTACTAACTGTCTGACCTGACAGGTAAGTCTGCCACAAGAATACTTAGATTTGATTTTCTTTGGCTACTTGGTTAAACAAGCTTTGAAAAGTTGAATAAGAACTAGAAATCTGTGGGTCAGGGTGGAAAGGTTAAATCAATAAGACATTGAGTGTATCTTGAAGTGGCCTGAAACATGTCATTGTTGGGTCATCTCCCATCTCAGGGTCTTAAAGATGACTAAGACACCATTAATTTGGACAGTCTACAGCCAACCATCCATACTTGAGAGTCAATACCTATGAAGCCCCACCTATTTCACTCAAATTTTTTGGCCATTATTCATACTCAATTCCATTTTCTGACTTCATTCAGAATGAAAACAGGGTGCACTGTCCTAAGAGTTATCATCTTAAATCTACAATAACTTACAGTTCAAAGTTTATTTCCTTCTTGATATGGTTCAGAATTAATGTAATAAAACAATATAAACTAGGACAATACTACTGACAAAACAAGATAAAACAAACATTTTTATTTTTTTTATTAATGCTATTTTCTTATTTTCTGACATTTAAAAAAAAAAATTCAGTGTGGCTGATAACTGTTACTAATTCTGAACATAATTTTTTAATCATTCCTTACACCTTTTAATAAAAATACACGATTCCTTGACCTAGGGTTAAGAAAGAATTTGTGAAAGAACCGTTAGTGTTACCATTTTGGCTAAAGATGATAAGATCCTAGCACTTGTTTATTCAAGCTACAAACAGTTACCATGAGCAGCATGCAAAAAGCATATATCCAGATGAGCCTGCTTCCTCTGGAAGCTTTTTGATCAGGAGCTGCATTTTGTGCTGCAGAGTACCTAGCAACACACCTTCTTATTTTATGTATGAGACTAGAAGCAAACAACAATTAATTTAGTATTGGTTATTGGCAAGCGCAGGATCAAGGTTGATAACATGGTTTGATTTCTGACCTCCTTTTACTGTGTTCCTGGTAACGTAACAAGCTACTCATATAGCAGAATGTTAACAATGAGCATACTTAGCACGGAAATTCCAGCAGAGATCATAAATCTGTCACAAGGAAACTGGCGCACTATATTTCCCCTCACTTAGCTCAATCTCAACAGTCAGAGAACAAAATAAAAAAAGCTACGTAAACATAGCAACAAAAGTAAAACAAAGAAATATTGTTCTCATCAAAGATGCTATAACATCAAAGAATACATAGCACATATTACTTTCAATGCATATTTAAATCTATTTAAATACTAAACTTACATGAGAAAAGTTTATCTTCATTTTATCTTATTCCTCCTTTCTATAACTGGGCATGTACATGCTATTTGGTGTTTAATAATTAATCAATATTAAGAAATCTATCCATTCTCGAAAAAAACACTTTGTTGTTTGATTGATTTATTGTGCTGTGTTATTATAACTCCCTATCTTGTAAGTATGTACTGATCAGAATTACTCATTAGTGTAGAACCAGATCTGAAGCTGTCTAGTTTAGATTTGATCTAGATCTAAGGAGTTGCTAGAAGTAACGCCTTGCTACAGTTGCATGCAGGTGTTGGCAAATAACTATGTAACAGTGTATAGGTTACTAATAAATAAGGCAGGTGAAGTGTTAACACCAATAACAACAGTGAAGTGAAGAGAGTTGTTGAGGGTGATGGAGATAGAAGAGCCAGGGCAATATAAAACAAAGTTACCTTAATGTATGGTAGAGAAATAGGCCAGAAAATGAGTTATTTTAATTAAGACAGCTGATTGTGGAATTTTAATTACGAGGAGTGTCAAAAAGGCAACATTTTCTGCTTCAAAGATAATCAATGTGTCAATGATTGAACAGCTTCTGGGTTTGAACAAAAAATGGTGTGGCAATTTGGTATTATTAACAAAATTTATTGTTTTTCATTTGAAATGAAATAAGATTTGAAAGATTTATTTTTGTTTGAAATTATGTTATTGTCTGAAATTGTTATACTGAACAAGAAAAAATTACACACTAAAACCTTCAAACATGAAAAAATAACTATTGCAGAAAAACACAGAGATACACAGTAAACTAAACAGGAAATGTAAATTTATACCTCACAATTAGAGAGCAAAAACAAACCATACTGAGGATCAAGGCAGGAATAAAGAACAGTGATTGTTTATACTGCTGTGATTTAGCTCCCAACCTTGCTAACCACACACTGATCAGACACAGGCAAATAGTTCAGAACCAGATCATTCAGCTCTCACTAGGAGCCATGTGGACAGGATCTGTATTATTTGCTGCAGAATTGCTAGCAACATATCGTTTTTATTTAAAATGTGGTTTGTTAGCAAATATGTAAAGATTTTGAATTGGTTAGCAGTAAATGTAGCATGATCAGGGTTGGAGGGAAAGGCACAAAAAACATGACCAAGTGGCCACACAGGAAGCTAGGGGAGGAAATAAAGCTGTGATGTAGGGACAGGTGTGTCTAGTCTGTCAGGCTTCAAGCCTGGTCAGCTGGGCCCATCAATGTCCATTTTGCAGGTCACTTGGTTATATCACCTGGTCAAAGGAGCACACAGGACACTGCACAAATTTCTATCTATTCATTGCCCACATCTTTACAGTAGCAATAGCCCTCTAGTGTTCACCCACTGAATGTAACATTTATTAGCTACCTGAACTAAATTCTTAGCAACTTCTCTAATGTAAACAAATGAAATTTGTCATATTACCAGTTTGACTGGGTGGCAAATAGTGCTGATCCTGAACAGATCTTTTTCTATTTACCTGTTGCTGATCATTTCAGGCTTAACTATCAGTAAGTAAGTTTTAAATTGTTAAGTAAAATATCCTTTAAAGGTCACTTCACCATGTCATACTACTTCCTCTCTGACCCTTATTATAACCCACTCACATTCCCTCTAATATCTCTCCAGTTTCTCACACTCAACCGCCTGCTTGCTATCTGCTTTTGCTTTTTTTCTTTCCATCCATTCACCTTTTTTGTTCAATTTTCTCAACTGTCCTTTTCTTTATTTTTTTATAAAAAATGCTGGGTATTAATATTTAGGACTTAAGGTATCCTCTATAATATCAACCAACGCAAAGGCTAGTTGGAGTTTTGACATGATTTAAAAAAGAATATGCAGATGGGGATTAAAGTCGAAAACAGATGGGTACTAATTAGAATACTACTACTCTCAACACTAACACTACACATGAAATGGACAGGCAAAGGCACAGGTAGCAAGCTCTCACTAGAAGCTGTCTGATCAGCATGAACACTTGTAGCTGTTGAGTCTTTGTATGTATCAGTACATTTTGTTACCAATACATAAATTGTTAGCAAAGAATTAAGTATTGCTTATAAACAAATGTAGCATGATAAGGGTTTAACCTGTCTTTAAAAAGATTTTTAAGAGGCACAAGATTCCCCATGGTGGAGCCCCATACCAGTGCGGCAGCAGAGGCCAGTGTACATGTTGGGGCCATGGAGTGGAATGTAGCCAGTGAATGTAGAAAGGTGGGTGGTCTGCTGCTCTTACGGCCAATGCTTCATCATAAACACACGCTACATAAAACTGTAGCTGGAAGCCTCGATCAAAGCAAGATAGCCCACACTCTCGTCCTTGCCTAGTCATTTTTTTCCCCCATTTTTTTTGTCTTTCTAATTCATGATTTTCCCCCTAACATATCTTTCTTACTTGTTTTTTGACAAAAGGTAGTAGTATGGAGTTGTTTTTGTATGGATAAATATGCTGTAAATTTTTATAGACAAATCATTCACTTGTAGTAGTCTTGCTAAGGTTTGCCCTGTATCTTTTTTTTTCTTTTCAAGCCTGAATGGCTTTCAAAGGTTTGAAAGGTTTATGGCTGTGTGGTTTGACTTTGGTTTTAGGTTGGCAATGGAGAAAGATTGGGAGGTGAGGTAGATTTAGAGCATCCATTAACTGTGTGTTCCTATCATACATTCACCAGGGACTTAATCATGTCATAAAAATATTCATGATAACGTTTATCAACAAAATGCAAAAAAACAACACATGAATGAATAGAACTGAGCATATATTCCTAAACTATGAGTAGATGTGGAATACTCTGTTATGTTTCTATTATCAGATAGCATTTTATATGGAAAAAAAAACCCACTTTTTTTTTAAGTCAACACACAAATCCCAAATTGCTGAAAAACATTCTCTGCTCACAAAATCTAAAACTCAATTCCAACAAACCAGTAATAACTAATAAGTTGCTGATTATTATTTTATTTTTTTTAATTATTGATAAGAGACTCCGAGATCTATTAAGATTGGTGTGCACACACTATGCAGGTTTTAAAGAAAATCTGGGAGCTTAATATTTGAGGTTGAGAAAAATATAATCCTTTGCCTATGTTGGTGGAAGTATGCTTTGATATTTTGTTAATATGCATTATAATAAGATGGGATGGTAAAAACGTTTGTGAACAAGTTAAAATTGATCAGGCTAAGGCAAATAATGTACATGCACATGTACAAGGTAGCTGTCTGATCAAGAACAAAACTATTTGCTACTTACTTTACATAAGACTAGGATAAGATGATCAAAAACATTTGTTAACTAGACTTACCTGACAATAAAGTCAAACTCGGCCCCAGCTAACATGATGATACCAAGAAATGTGGATATGGCACCATGTAAGACGGGTGCAAAGGTGTGTTGCAGCGAGGTCAACATCCGTGAGTTACGACTTCCAATGGATGTAATAAACCCCTGAAATGGAAAAAATCTAGCATCAATAGAAGTTGCTTTGTAATTAATAGAACCATCGACAATAAAAAAATTAAGGTCAAAATTTAGAAATATAAAATATCAACAGGTTATCCATAAAATATTCAAACTGAGCAAATCTTTACTTCCTGAAAAAACTTGTAAGTTCTTTCAATATAAACAATTTACTACCATGGTTTTACACAAGAGAAAATTACACATTCAGTTAAAGTTTAGATGATGATAACTCTGAATAACTCACCATGGAGATGTGCATGGTGAACTCCATCCCTACACCCACAGTGACAATCAATATGACAGCTGGGATGGCACTTAGCTTCAACCCCATAATGCCCATCAATCCAAACAGTTCAACCAGGATCATGGTAAGTATGACAACCTACAAATATCAACAAACATACATGTACAAATAAAACTGACAATGGTTAATACATGAAATAATAATTATGATAAATTTTATTTGGTAAGGTTGCCTTGCAAGATTAATCCAGTCATCCTAGTGGGCCTTAAAACAGTATATACAATAAAGTATGTATGCTCTTAACTAATGAATGAATGAATTAATAAATGATTGAAACGAAGAAAGTATTTTTTCCGCTTATCTTTCTCAAAAATGAACTCACTTCCTGACAGATAGATCTGATACTTGTACAAGGTTAAGATATGTCATTTGCTTGTCTGACAATAAGATATGGCAAATCACTTGTCTGAAGCTGCTCTTGATCACCAACAATAATGGGAGGCTGATAAGCCACCACCCACTGATGTCTGCAGCTCTAGCCAGGTCATCATTTTGGACTACTTTTAACTGCTCTAGACGCCTGCTTCAATTCAGCTTGGAGGTGAATCTGGCACAGGGTTTTAACTGATAAAACTCTGCTCAGTAATCTACACAATCTGTTACTTTTGATTTCCAACCCAGTATCCCTCAATCCTCAACTTGTAATAACTTCACAGCTGTGAAAATAATTATCAAAAATTGCCAACACACTCTGCATGCACAATAAACCCAAGTGACAACATATCATAAAAAACATTTGCCAAGGTTTTAATCAATCTTTATTTTTTCCATCGTGAATTTAATTAACTATTCATCTACCAGAACAGATTGAACTATTTACTTGTAAAACAACTGATGGAGGTAGGCCCAGCAAAAAAAACCCTAACAACCTAAGCCTACAGAACAAAAGGTAAAAGAATTTTTTCAAGATTGAAAGTAGGGAAAGGTATTCAATAACATTGCATTTCTACCTTTGCCAACAAAAGTGTTTAACATTCAAAATCAATTACTCTTAACTAAGCTTGCTTTCCACATTTCGTTCGAATGATGAAAAATTTAGTTGGAGCAATAAACACACATGATTATAACAGGTTCTGTGTAAATTTCAGGGTTGAACTTGATTTGAGTCGCACCTATCCAAACAAACAAATCTTCAGGATCATTGTCTTCCAGCCAAGCCCTGCCTTCTACCACATGTGCTGAAAGCTACTGGTGGTCTAATTCTCAGCTATTTCTTGGAATTAATATAGATAGCTAAGTATAAGTACTAACTAGCATAACAGGATGGTTTATAGATTGAAAAAGAAAAAAGGGAAATCTTAAATGAATATGTCAAGACAGCAAAAATAGTGAATAGCAATAAACATGAGTTTAGTCATTGTTAAAATCCATAGTTCAAATAAATAGAAAACCAGTTGATTATTATTGCATAATTTACAATGTTCCAAAAACAAAACATTAAATCTTAGTTTACATTTTAATGATAAAAACACATACTGAACAATGGACCTTAAGAAACATAGGATCCAACACTTAACTTAAAGTTACAAGTAAAAGAAGACAACAAATAAACTTTCAGCAGTTTCTTGAAGCAAGGGATGAAATAAAATGGCATTTCTACAATCAAAGGAAATTTAAATTTTTGAACTGACCAGCCCCAGTTAATTATCAATTTTAACTTTTAGCTTGGTAAGCACACTTTAATTAGGCTCTGGCAAATACTGTAGATCCAGATCAGGAACTAAACTATTTACTGTCTAAATCGGCCTTGTTACCTTGACATGAAGTTGTTGTCAAATAATAAAAAAATATATGTAAAATGTAAGCAGGCTGTCTGAATTAATGTGAATTTTAATATTAATCTACATGTGAAGTGACTGACCATGATGGCTGCAAGCCATGGGTTCATAAGGACGATGGCCAAAACGATGAAGGTGATGATGAGGATGCAGAGAATGGCCAACAGGAGGTAGAATCTCAGCTTGATATACTGCTCCCAGAATGTGAATGGGATACCAGTTGGGTAGTTAGGCAGCCCGCGGTCAGCAAAGTTGTCACAGATGGCACGAATTTCAAGAACAATGTCCAAAATTTTCTCTGTGTCCGACAGATGTGAGAGGTAGAATGGGATCTGGGCATAGATAATGCTCTTGGCCTTTGGTACTAGAAAAGAAAATAGCAATATATTAATCTTATACCATTCTGACAGAAACTGGGTCAACAGTGTAAGTCCATTTAGACAGTAAAATAAATACAGAATGAAATAATGCATGCACAGCAATATGGAAAAGATGCATATGCCTGTATTTTATTCAAACATCCAAAACTACTAACATTTTCTATAAACTTTCCAATTATGTAAAAGAGATGGGATACAACTTTCATACAATGTCTAAAGAAAACATATTGAACTTGTATACTTACTTAACATATCTGAATCAAATGGATCATGTGCCCAGGACTTTGTTTCTGGCCTAATCTCTCCCATGGAGTAGGAATATGCCAGGGCATCATTGGAAATCCAGGCAGTGAGGTAGTTGTAGAAGGCATCAGGGTTAATGATTCCATCATTACTAACAAGACGTACGCGCGAAACCTGGTGAACATCGACTGGGTTTTCTATATTACCAGTCTGAGCCAACAACTTGTAAGCAAATATTGCATCATATGTGGCATTGTTGAACCATCCTCCAGAATGAAAGGTGCCATTAGCCTTACCCGCATCATAGGCTTCTTGAAGACCTACAATGGGGATAGTTAGCAATTAACATCTTAATTAAAACCTTTCATGTTTTTTTTCTCATCTATAAGATGGTTAACAATAGTAAACGTATGCAAATAATTCATAGGTGTTTTGTTTGGGAAACATTATACCTACCAAATAAGCAGATGTTAACTGTCCTTGTTCGCTGCCAGTATTCTAAAGTGTCACCATTCTTGTTTGAGTGTGTTCAAATAATTTCATGTGTATTATTCCATTTAGTTATATTTGGATGATAAGTGAAATTCTAAAACATCAGCATTTTGTCAAGAAAAGGAAAAAATAAGTTGACCTATTTTAGTATAAGGTCCACTAAAGAACCATGTTAAGATATTTAAGGATAAGTTACTCACCCTGTAGCCAAATCCTGAATGAATCCAACCAGAACTCAGAAGCTGTCCCATCAGCAGCTTTGATGATGTTATCCACATTTTGAAATGATCGATGAAACTCCCTCAATAGTCTCTGGTTTGAAGGATAATCCATCTCTTTGGTGACCAAATAAATATTATAAAATCCAAAATATTTTGATTGCTTTTCAAGGAATTCATATTCACTTGTGCCCTTGGGGACAATGTCTGTAAGATCAAGGCCATCTTTGACCTGTGCTGTCCCCCAAATACTAATTATCAATATAACAACAAAGAAAATACTTGCAAATACTTTCACTGGTGTCCGTTGCAAAAACGGACCATAGTGTTTCACAGCTAATGCTGTAAGGGAAGTTTTTACACACTCGCGCTGAAGTTTAGCAAAGTGTTCTTGGCACGTGACATGTGTGCCATCAGTTAGACACTGTCTAGAATTGGCAGCTGAGTCAAACCCTGACAACTGAGCCCCTGGAATAGGCGAACCACACCTGGTGACAAACTGGCCATCATGTGGCGCTAGAGTAGTCTGGACAGGGCCTCCATCAGGCCCAGAATGTGATATCATGTCATGTGCCAGCAGGTCGGAGTATGAGGGTGGGTGGTATGAGGGAGGTGGGCTGTAGCAGGGTGGGGGGCTTGTCTCATGGTCATCATCACAAATATTAATGTGCGGCTGAAGTTCTATCACCACATTATCACTGGCAAAACTGAAATGTATAGTTACACATATGCCTGTACTAAAATTAAATAAAAATGTTTGACAATATGGTTGCTGATTATGGTATAAATTAAAAAGATTAAACGAATTATAAATGGCATTTCTATGATTTCTTTAATCATTTTTGCATTCTTTGCTTAATTGCCATACCTTTACTGGTAATTTTTAAATAGCATATGAACTTGACACATGTCTTTGCCTTTTTACCATTCTTTGTACTGTTTAAAATTCTTCTCAAGAAATATTTAAAACATTAAAAAACATATTTTCAAAATATTAGGTTATTTAAAGCTGTAAAAATTAGCTTGTGTTATTCAGATAACAAGACAGTACCTCTCAAAGCAGCAGAAGATATCAATCCGTTTGTTCTTCCGTCTGGTCAGATCAATGCTGCAGATGGCAGGGTAGATAAGCAGTACTGACACTACATTAAACAGGATCAAGATTGCAGCCTGTGAAAAATAAATAAACATACATAATACAATTACAATACTTTATCAACAACAAACATACTTACATTAATAAGACTGTGCTTTGTCAGTCATTTTTTTTTTTAATAACGACATATATGCCCCATAATTTGCTAACAATTCAAATATGTAGTCTGGATCTAATTAAGCATTTAGTTCAATTATAGGTACGGGGATTTACCCACGATGATCTTTAAGCAACAATATGTATGTTTCAAAATATATATTGTAAGTTCTAATCCTCCCAAATATTATTAAATAACTGTCAAAGTTAAACTAAACAAAAACAACATAATTAAATATAAAAAGCAGGTACCAGTAGGCTGATAGCCAGACATGTGTATTTGATCAGAAAACCTCATAAGTCTATGTAGTAGTAATCCACATAAAAACACAAGGCACATTTTTTTCAGCATGATAAAGATTGACGCCATCATGAGATTATATTTTAAATAATGCTCTGTAAAGCCTTGATGTTTATTTCAGTTTCAACTTTTACATAAATTCTGTCATTAAAATAAATTTATTAGAAATTATCCTTAAATTCTAATTGTTTGTTTCTGTTAAAAGTTTTTTATTTGTTAATTTTAAAAAGTCAGTTTAATAATTAAAAAGATTTAAAAGCCTCCTTAAAAAGAATTTAATCCTACAGCTATTAGAACAGTAGGGATGATTGCTGAAAGAAAGATGGATGCTAACCAAATGCCTAATTTGTCATGCTAAATTACTTGAGCTTTGCTGTAGGTTGTTTAACATTAACATTTATGTTTGCAGTCAGTAAAAGTTTTGCACTCTCAGTTTTTAACCTATAAATCATTGCTTATACTTAACAGTGAACGTAGAAATGAACTGTGGGTAATGTGGCAATTTAAGTTTATTTCGCCGTCAGTCTTGTGACAATACGATTCACGTTAATGGAGATGCAAATTACACAACATGGCCATCACTTGATGGTGGTCCTCCGCATTTCACAGGCTATGAAAAAATGTAACATAGGGACAACAAATAGTTTACTTTCGTATAAGGCAAATTCTATCAGAGCAGCTCATTAATTCAGTAATTCACACTTCAATGTCAAATGATCTGAACATCAAGCTATGACCTAGTTATTATTCAAGCGTTTATCATCACCAAGGTGTCAAATGCTCTCACTCAACTTGGGAAACCTGCCTCACCAAACGTGCTGCATCATACAGTCAACATTGAAGACATCCTTCTGTGGTATTAAAGAAAATCACCACAATGGCAGTCAATAATGTAGATTCTTGTCTAGTTTTACACTAGTTACCTAGAACTATTCAATGTGTACTCAGCAGATTACCAATGAGAATGTCTTTAATTATTTCTTTCTCAGTAATAACAATACATAAAAGTTTCTGTAAGAATCTGTATTCAAGATTATGAATTTTCAGACAAATTTATATCTTATTTTCTTTGTGAAGCAGTTACCTTTTGTCATAACAAACAGTTTGCAACATGTTTATTCATTTTTTTTCTTTTTCAAAAATTCAAATCAAGCAACAATTGAAAGGAAAGGATGCACTTTATGCATATACAGCTGCCAATCTATATGGACCTAGGTAAAAAAGATCCTTTTGAATACTTACTTAAATATAATTACCCACAAAGCAACAAAAGCCACCTTTTACACAGCAGTATGTCAATTATTCCTGTCTTTAATTTGTTCTGGCTTGAGTGTTTAAATAACATTAATTATATTTAAACAGTAAGATTGAGGTAAATAAAGGATGTGGTCTACCATAAAGTTAATGGGTGCGAGAGTTAACTATTAGCATGAGACGATGTATCATTACCTGGGGACCACCCACAGACCAACATCTATCACACATATGTAAAGTGTCCTCACACCCTAACTTTATTACTATCTTTTCTTAAATTTAATCCCACTCTATTACTTCTTTTGTGATGTTTTATGTATACAGATGTCCACATATATTACTGTCATGTATTTTTAATAAATGCAAGTTACAAGTCATTTGTTGCTCGAAAAAATTGTAAGATCTGTCTGTTATTATACTACATTTTTCTTATATTTTCTCAGCATAATGAATATAATTTATCATCATTATCCTACTCCTCATCATCATTACCCTGACACCACAATCTATACCTGTTGAAAGTTATTTCATAGTTAACACAGTGACAATACTTTTTTGTATGTGCATTGCTCATAGATTGCTCTTAGCCTGCTATTATTGAACTTTGTTTTGTTTTGTTTGTTTTTTTAAAAACATTGCAACGACCAATTATGATCATTATAGTGACCAGGGTTGTCACTTGAAATATTTTGAGCAGGCTCAATTAACTTTTGAGGAGGCTAGGCTATGCAAGCGCCGAAGGTGCAAAGCGTTGCTAGGGGGGCATGCTCTTGACTGATTTTCATTTTTTTTTTCAAATTAGAGGCGGCCCGATTTTCATCTGAGGCGGTCAAATCGGCTGCCAGCCGCCTCCTAATGACAACCCTGAGTGACATCCAGCTATTTTGGTGGGGAACACCCCAGACAAATGTCTGGGTAGAACCAACAGCACAATGCAAGTCAGCTGGAAGACCTTCCCACATTAAATCCTTCGCCCTGACAGGGACTCGAACCAATGCTGTTAGAGGCTTAGCAGTCAGAGGAGCTACAAATCGCAACTCTACCTGAATTGATCATGCTTAGGCAAAGAGTAGTGATCTAGATCCCATGCAAGCTATCTGATTACGATCTACACTATTTATTGCTAAGATTGTTTTAATAAATCCTGTTTTTTTTGTAAAAGTTGTAAGACATAGAATTTGTGCTTTATTAACAAAACAATGCAAGGAACAGGATAGACTATAAAATCGTCATAGAATAAACTGTAGAATAAACATTAAATATAAAAAAAAACACATTATAATAGAATAATGTTGTTTTGGTATTGTGCATGAACAAACATACCTGTAAACAGAAGACCCTCAATGCTGGTATGGGTATAATGACTGCAGAGAAGAAAGCCAGCATGTTTGTGAACGACGTCAACAAAATGGTGGTGCCTGTCCGCTTAAGGCATTCTGCCGTCTGCTCCTGAAAATACATAATGAATGCTTATTAAATTTTAAATTAGGCTAGTTCAGCTATTCAAAAGAACAAAAATACTAGACAATCAACTCAAATCCTGAAATGGACAAACAGCATAGGAGCACTTTAACATGACCTGTACTATTGGCTGCAGACTCTTGTCTATGTCTAAAGACCTACACATGACCTTTTGCCAGATAAGTACAAATTTAGCATATGTCCTGAAAATATAACTGAGCTAAGGGATAAAGAGGCAAAACTTGACATCCTCTTACAGATGACACATACAGGGCAAACTTTTCAAATAATTAAACCTCTTACATATGAGAGGTCTTCATAATTAAAGGTTCAACAGCTCTGGTATATATTATTTGTAAAACCAGACCTGAAGTGATTTAATATTCCAGTCCACTAGAGACACCTTGCTTCCAAAATTGAAACACTTAAAACAAGATGAATTCTATCAAACCAATCTGCCAGAGGCATATCTCAATCCTGTTAAAAACTCCCAATTTTTTGCCAGCAAGACAGAAAAAATGTAACAAAAACAACACACTTTAATTGTGCAGTTTTTCCTGAATATGTATGCATGTTTTAGAATGTTATCATGCAGGGAGAGAGAAGGGGGCTATGAGTTTGATTAAGTCTCTAATTGAGAGTTCCGGGTGGTCTGCGAGATTCACCCCACCCTCTATTCTACCCAGGCACACACAGCAGATTCCCCATCCCAGACTTGTCTCGCTCTCTTACAGGCTCCCCATCTGTAAGCAGCTTCCCAAGCCACATATCTGGCAGTTTCTGCTCTCATCTACTTAGTAATGAAAATAAGAAATGTTTTTTGTTCAATGTTCATTTTCTTGTTAACATGTCTTTGAAAGCAGGTTTATCTTTTTATCTGGCAAAATAGAGAACTAGATTTTTCTGCTGCTGGTTATTTTTTTCTAACAATGACAAAAGCATTCACCTGTGTACAGATAATTTTAAAGAGTATAATGTCAGTCACATTTAAACTAATGTTGACTGGCTTTTAAATTACAAAAAGAGCATATTAATATAGAGATCCATGCAATTTTAATTTTTAAGGAAAACCTTCAATTGTTTAATTGCTTAAAATGGCATTTTCAACACTTTTGTTCTCAACTCCCAGAAAACCATATACTAAGTACTGTGTTTTGATTTTTGGTTAAGGTAAGGTGAACATTGTTTCTGATAGTAGATCTTGTTTAATTCTGTAAGATGGTAATGAAATGTACATTTCTGACAACTGACCAAAATAATTTCAGCAAGAGATCAAGTGAATAATTTGGCTACCTGCCCTACTTAAATGCATTCACCATTTGAAAGTGAACAAGAAATGTAAATTTAAAATCATTATTTTTTACAGTCAAGAAATGAACCTTAATAAATATGTTAACTGACGCTGACAATAACCAACGCCAAGAATAACCAATGCCAATTATAACCAATGCCAGAGAGTCATGACAATAGTTCCACTTGCTTCCAAAAGTGGAAAATAAGGAAGGCAATCTTCAATGTTCAATATATGCATGTATTTGAGTCTGACAACCATTAGCAATAAGAAAAAGCACGCAAAGAAGAAAGGAATATAAATGCTAGAACTGTATCAAAAAGTTACATCTTCACCCAAACCCTGCCGATAATGAGTTCAATCCTGCGCCAAAAGACCCCCCTGGGGTTTGCCATGTGTTGTATCAATCATTTGCAGTCTTACCCTGATCAGGCTTCAGTTTGGAAATAAACCATACTAATTCTTAGTCATCTGTTTACATCTTTAAACTAAGGTTCCAATCTAAAAGCCTTGAAACAAAGTTGCAAATAGTGCAGAGCCTGATCCGACAGCTCCAAGCAGGAGCTAGCTGATCTGGATCTACAGTATTTGCCTAGGCCAGATTATTTCATGCTTAACAGGCAAAGAGCTAAGGAGTGTTTGCATTCTTTGGATGCACAACTTTCTGAAAGAACAATTCTACCAACCATTGCTACATCTGCTATACAGACATAATGAAAGGGCCAAAAGTCATCAACATTATTGGGTGGATTTCTCAACATTCAATACAGAGGAATTCTTAATTAGGTACTTACCCTTGTTTGCAATGAAAAATAAATTAGCTGATTGCTATAATTAAATATAAAATTAACTAAAGCTATGAATAAAAACAGTATTCATTTAATTTTCAAGATTGGAAATTATATAATTAGTCATTTCCAATATATTTAAAAAGAAAAAAAAAGCAAGTATATCTTACTGAGAAGGTTGAGGTATGACTAAAAAAAGGTTAATTAGATTGACTTCCAATTAAGTATTTGAATAGCTACCAATTCTATGAGAGCAACCAATATTGGAACCAAAAGTGGAATTTCTCTTTTATTTGATAAATGAATAAATATAAATTCATACCAATTTTAATATATTCACAGAATATCTAATTACCAAAAAAAAAAAATGTTGCATCATTTCCAAGGTAAGAAATTTTAATGACTAACATAGCAACAGGTACAGAGTCAACCCACTGTGAAGTTCCCACCAGGGGCTTGTATAATCACAGTGAAATCAGCAACAATTAAATCTACATAGATGCTATCTGCAATACCGGCTAGTGCAGTAAATGAAGAGTTTTGCAGTTACCAGAGGCTGCCATTTTGGTGCAAATCTGCTAAGCAGAAGGGATGGCAGGGTAGATGAGGGCTGATCCCCCTGGGATTGATAATTAGATTGCCTGATTACAAACAAGTGTGGTGACACACCTGGCCAGCCATGGTGGTCTGTACAGGAAGACTGCATCTCAATTTTTTTTCTTAATATTTTTACGTTTTTTAATTAAATGCTAAAATTGTTTTTCAAATAATCAAGAATTTTCTTAACTTCTTATCCTGTAGACAGACTGATAGCACTCCCTGCCTCAAGTTTCATTTTTAAATCTTCATTTTTTCATACTTAATGATTTCTTTTCTTTCCAAATATTTCAATCCAGAAATTTAACTTGACCATACTAAATTAATCCTTAAATTTAATTCTTAGCCTTATGTTTACAGTTTCATACAAAGGTTACAATGCCTATTTGTAGAGGATTAATAGCAAATTATGTATAGATAGCTGCCAATGGGGGCTGGCAAATTTATTTTTTCAAATACATGCAGTGACTAATTATGGTCACCATAGCAACATTCAGCTGTTTTTGTGGAGGAAGACCCTTGACAAGTGTCTGGATAGAACCCAGCTCTCCACAGACCAACAGAAAACCTACCAATGAGAGGCTGAGCAGTCAGGAATTACAAGTTGGTGACTCTACTACTATGTCAAGGTCTTCCTGCTGGATTAGAGCTAAGTTAACAAAGATAAGAATTTTTATACTTAAAATTGTATTTTTCTATTTTTTCTGTAATGTTATTTGGGCTTTTTTTTCAATTAAAAATCCTAACAATAACATTCTTAGTTAACTAAACTGTCAAATATGAAAGGCTCGCAGGACAAAAATCCTTACATTCATGATTTTAATTGGCTTTGAACTTCATCCACCCTACTTGAAACTGTGCTTGGTAGCTCCGTGAACAAAGGCATCATTAAAGATTTCCTACACTGAACCAGTCAAGGGATACTCATTTGAACAAAGAAAAGCTTCTCTTGACAAAAATTAAAACCCTTGTCCTCTGAGTATACGAACCACAAAAACTGAGGTCATATTACTATTGGGTGGGGTGGGGTGGGGGTCATTTGTGGGCATGATTTACCTCAATTAAATGTCAGGGTCCCTACCTTTGAGGAACAGTGAACAGTTACTGGTTTAAGCCGACAGGTAACCGAAGTTTAAACGTTTATGTCATCAAGTCAGAATTTGAATGCCATTCTTTGTCTACAATTATTTGACACTGACGGCAGTTAAACATGCTCCTGAGGACCTGACAAAGGTAATTTTTAACACAACCATTTTAAACAGGACCTAGGGCAGAATCATGGGAATATTGAGTGTTTATCAGGGACTGTACCGGTCAAAGAAATGGTTCAGACCAGCTGCTACCATGCTCATGGGTTATGCAAGTCTAAAAGAAACAAGTTTATTGAATGGGGCTTGACTTATGTCAGTGTTCTGTCAATATTATCAGAACATCATTCTCAAAATGTTTACATAACATTTTTACATATTAGTGTATTCATGATATTTATGCATCATGTACATTTTGCTAATTTTTAAGAATTAACATTTCAATTAAGTACCTAAGAACCTAAAAATTTGGAAGTTACCAACAAAAAATGTACTAAATTAGACAACTTATTAAAGAAGAAACAGCATATTTCTGCATTTATCTAATGGCCGTTCACAGAAGGCTGTATACCTAGCCATGCCCTGTGGGTTGTTTTCTATGGTGCTAACATGTTTTGTATTTGGAAATACACAGGCATTGCAAAGGCAGTTTGGTGTAAACCTCTTTCGTTCCATCATAGGTACAGTGTATCTTCATAAACATAGTTTATTTGAAAATAAAAATCACCCAGCAGATAGTAAGCAATCTACATTTTATGACTCCTTGCAATAAACTCCTCAGAAACTTGTGCTCTGAGAATATTTTTTCTTTTTATGACTGAATATATCATAAATATACAGTTTATATCTGAAGGCAGAAATAAGAAGGAACAAGTCAAATGTGAATGAAGTTAAAGTTGTAAAAAGTATCTAAAGGTATTGAGAATAAAACTCAACATTTTGGCTGAGTTCAGTACAGACCTTTTGCATAATCATGACTTTTTATACATTTCAAGTTTGTTTTAAAAAGAAAACAACTAATATCACAAATAGTTTCTGACTTAAACAAAGAATAAAAGATAAAGACCATCTACTTTCATCAGCAACAGCAGCATCTATGACTTCAGAATCTGACAAAATTCCTTATATTGATTGTTAAAACTTTATTGAAAATCAACAACAATAAAGCATGTAAACTGTTCAAGCAGGTACTTGCATAGGCTGAGAAGAGTCTGCTTATCAGACCAACAAGATTCTGAAGCAAAAGGAGAATCTCTCATAAAAATGTCAGTGACGGAAGGTGGAAGAAGACTCCATTGTTTGTGGGTAACATTGTGTCATGTCAGAAGCCAGTCTTCAGCCAGTGTTATCAGCCTGACAGATCAGAAACCTCAGAGCTTGCCTGGATGGCACCACTATGTGGCAACACCCAGTGCCACAACTCAACACTAATTAACAGTGAACCTCTTAACTTCTTAGCCTGCTAAGCATGAAGTGATGATGCTTTTGCAAAAAAGTGTAGATCCTTAACAAGTTCCCAGCTTCATCAGCCTGATCTTGATCTACACTATTTGCTGCTTCTTTATAAACACACCTTGTTACCTATGCATGAAATTGTAGAGAGATCATCATGAACGAAGTATTAGTTATTAACAAACAACTGATAACATGGGTTAACTTCTAATCTTCATTCCACCCTGCAAGGCTATTGCATCCACCAGACTCAGAAGGTGCACCACTGATAAAAATAAGTAATGGTCATTTCAAGATCTACACCTCTTTTGATGGAGATTCATTAGTGTGGTTTTTCATGATTTCAAGGCCAGAACAATTTGGAGCCCGAGACTGTGTGCAGGAATCTGACTGGACAACTAAAATTTGTTACTTAAATATGATCTATTTGTCTTGGAACTAGTCTAAGACTCCTAACACCCTTGTTCAACTTCAGGCTCTGGGCTTGAGTTAAAGGTCTTCTTCCATAGTCAAAAGAAACATTATGCCTTTTTAAAAATAAAAAAATATTTAACTAAACAAATTTATGAATTTTTTTTCACCCTCTATTATTACTAAAACATGGCCAAGCCTATCCATTAAATTAATTTATTTCAACTACAATCAATCTATTTTTAATACCAAGATTTTCTTGCACTAATTATTGCCTTCACTGTACCATTGGTGGTCCTGAATAAAGTCTACATCAAATTGAAAGTGTGAAGAATACCACTTCACCATTTTGAAAAGAAGGAAAAAAATCAATAATATATTTTCCATGTCTTTTAAAATCCACATGTGTGTCAAGAGACGTAATCTTCCTATGCAAGGGTATAATGCCACTGTTTAGCTAAAATGGAGCCATACAAGCTAGTAACTCTAGCATGTGTTTTCCTTTTGAAAACGTTTATCTGCTGAAAATCTAAACATATTGAAGATTGCAGACCTCTTAGCTGGGAGGAAAAAAAGCCTCCAATTAATATTTGAATGAGCTATGTTAAGTATTGGGGACCACACACATGCCTCGGGGAGGGGGAGCTTTGGCTGCGAGGTAAGCTAGATAGAATCTACCCGTGCTTCTTCCATATAATCCTTCCACCTATCCAGCCACATGGTAGAAACATACACATAAAAATACCACAGGTCTCTCTCCTATTTTTTTTTGCTTCACCAGTTTTTTTGGCTTGTACACTCAATATGATGGAAAGAGGCACTGGTGGGGTAATGAGCAAGTTGTTACTGAACACACTTGGTTGGGCCACACTAGTCGCTGTGAGAATAAGTCTACACTGATTGCTGCCCAAGGTTGTACAAAGGGACCTATTGTGAGATCCTTTTTTCTAACCAAGATCGTTCTTCACTGGCAGAAATCATTTGTTCAAGTACAAAAGCATTTGATTGCAGTAATAAGAGTTATGTCGACACAATTTAATTCGTGAATTTCCTTTGATATATTAAAGACCTGCTTAAAATGAAATGCAAAGAAAGCAAATTGTTGTGCGATAATAAATGACTTTCAGGGAATTGAAAAAAAATGTAAAAAAATTATATTGAATGAAAAGTCAGAATTACTCTTCAGGCAAACATGGGAACATTGAAGTAAGGTCTAAACTTTGTTAACTAAATAATTACAGCATCAATAACAAGAAGCTTGGTGTAAACAGTTTAGTTGTTCTTCTGCTCAATGCTGTATAAATCAATTATTGTAAGTCTTTTAAAATCACTATATAACACCTATCTAGTTAGGATAAAATTAACATTAAATTTTTGTGTTAATAACTTTTAAATTCTTTGTCTTCATGGTTCAGAAATGACAGATGGATGAAACAACAAGATTTTAAGTTAAGATCACTAACAAAGAATGTAAAAATAAACAATACAACAGAAACTTGATGCCAGCTGTTTACTCTTAACCTGATAAGCTTCAATCAATCAGGATTATACAAGCAGTGTAGATCCAGATTAGTCAAGATCTGTTGCGACTTTATACTACATGTATTGGTAGAAGACTAAAATCAATCAGGATTATACAAACAGTGTAGATCCAGATCTATTTAGACTAGGCTTTACACTACATGTATTGGTAGAAGACTCAAATCAATCAGGATTATACAAACAGTGTAGATCCAGATCTATTTAGACTAGGCTTTACACTACATGTATTGGTAGAAGACTAAAATCAATCAGGATTATACAAACAGTGTAGATCCAGATCTATTTAGACTAGGCTTTACACTACATGTATTGGTAGAAGACTCAAATCAATCAGAATTATACAAACAGTGTAGATCCAGATCTATTTAGACTAGGCTTTACACTACATGTATTGGTAGAAGACTCAAATCAATCAGGATTATACAAACAGTGTAGATCCAGATCTATTTAGACTAGGCTTTACACTACATGTATTGGTAGAAGACTCAAATCAATCAGGATTATACAAACAGTGTAGATCCAGATCTATTTAGACTAGGCTTTACACTACATGTATTGGTAGAAGACTCAAATCAATCAGGATTATACAAACAGTGTAGATCCAGATCTATTTAGACTAGGCTTTACACTACATGTATTGGTAGAAGACTCAAATCAATCAGGATTATACAAACAGTGTAGATCCAGATCTATTTAGACTAGGCTTTACACTACATGTATTGGTAGAAGACTCAAATCAATCAGAATTATACAAACAGTGTAGATCCAGATCTATTTAGACTAGGCTTTACACTACATGTATTGGTAGAAGACTCAAATCAATCAGGATTATACAAACAGTGTAGATCCAGATCTATTTAGACAAGGCTTTACACTACATGTATTGGTAGAAGACTCCCTAGCAAAATGTCCCAGTTATCTGTGCCCTAAATGTTAGTATAAAAATGTTTTCTTGGATATTGACAAAAGTCGCATAATAAGGATGAAGGTAACTGTAGGTAAATATCTACATTCACACTGCTGAATGACCATCAGGAGATATGAACCCCTCGCCTCACAGCTCACTACTGCTATTGACTGCAGGCAAGTTACATGATATATGAACACAAAAATTTCAGAACAAAAGGTATTATATAAACTGACAAAACTGGTAAGATGATAATAATTTGTGAAAGATTATACATTACCACTTAACCCTATCAGGCAGGATTTGTTAATAACATACCAATAAATTTCTATTTATTAACAAGAGATTTCAAGATATTTGTTAGATAAAGTGAGAGCAGCAAATAGCATAGATCCTGATCAGACAGATCCCATCTGTTGAAGCCCAATGAATTCATGCTTAGATGGCTTAGAGTCAATATGCTGGTACATAATACACATTTTACAATAAAAAACATACACAAATAATTAAAGTAATTGAGAAATCATGAAATATATTTCCCCAATACCATAACCATCCACATTTGTATGACCAATATGAGAAATGTCAACTTACCTTGAAAGGTATTGTTTCGCTGTCAGCATTCTCAGCATATGTGTGAGCAATAAGGAACATATCATCCACCCCAAGTCCCAGGGCCAGAAATGGGATAATCTGAAATGTAGGCAATTAATTCTTTAACTGATTTATAGAAGTTGACAATGCCCTCTCTCAACAGTGTTAGATCTTTTTTTTACATTTTACATTAAGTAAGCAAGTATAATGTCATGCTGTTCAAAGTTATGTGATTGATAATAAGGCTTAATAACTCTAATAAAGCCTTTTATTCAAAAAATAATATTAGTTGCCTTTAAATCACCATCTCTCATAAAAGCAGGAAAATCACGAAAAAAAGAGTAAAAGTACAGGCACTATGTACTGGAGGCACTTGGCCACCAAGCTGGGGTGGTGGGGGCATATGTAGGGGTAAAAAACCTACCAACTGTAGCCCAAACCACACACACACAAGCCAAGATAAAATTGATATCAATAATCCTTATTGCCACAACTTCAAACACCATTAAAACATTATTTTGAAGTTAATTTATGCAAAAATACTACTTAAAATGCTTTATCCCGAAAGGAAATAGGAAATTCAATCTGTTCAACAGTACTGCCATATCAATTCAAGATGATGTTATCATTAAATTATTATTATTATTATCTGTATAATTATTACTATTATTATTATCAATATTATCATCATCATTATTATGCAGCAATAGTGGTAGTATAATTATTATATATTTCATTACTAAAGTACTCTTTAAATTGCTAAAAAAAAAATTAACATTGTGTGAATGCACACTTTAAGATCAAGGAATGTATATAATAAGGTCATCTTTTCAATTCAATATTAAATATGATATGTGTTACCTAACCTTTAATTCTTATTAAAAAAACAAAAACATACAATATTGGAAAGCATACAGCAATTTTTGTTTCAATGTCAGTACTATGTGTTACAATATCTATACTATGTGTTACTATATGTACACTATGTGTTACTATATGTACACTATGTGTTACAATATGTACACTATGTGTTACAATATCTATACTATGTATTACTATATGTACACTATGTGTTACAATATGTACACTATGTGTTACAATATGTACACTATGTGTTACTATATGTACACTATGTGTTACAATATGTACACTATGTGTTACTATATGTACACTATGTGTTACTATATGTACACTATGTGTTACAATATCTACACTATGTGTTACAATATCTATACTATGTGTTACTATATGTACACTATGTGTTACATATGTACACTATGTGTTACAATATCTACTATGTTTACAATATCTATACTATGTGTTACAATATCTACTATGTGTTACTATATGTACACTATGTGTTACAATATGTACACTATGTGTTACAATATCTATACTATATGTTACTATATGTACACTATGTGTTACAATATCTATACTATGTGTTACTATATGTACACTATGTGTTACAATATGTACACTATGTGTTACAATATCTATACTATGTGTTACAATATCTATACTATGTGTTACAATATCTATACTATGTGTTACAATATCTATACTATGTGTTACAATATCTATACTATGTGTTACTATATGTACACTATGTGTTACAATATGTACACTATGTGTTACAATATGTACACTATGTGTTACAATATCTATACTATGTGTTACAATTTTTCTACTATATTTTACTCTGTGTAACAATATCTACACTATTTTACAATATCTACACTATGTATTTGTCACTTATGTTATAATAGTAATGTCTTAAGGCCACTGCTGAGCAAGCCTGAACAAGTACTTTGACAGCCAAGTTTGCATTCCAATTCTCCGCTATGCAATTACGTATAAAACTTGTTTTCTCAAAGGTGGCCCCATTGCCGACATGCGATTTTTTTCATGATAATTGTTTCTCCAGACTCACAGTGTGTTATATGACACCTATTCTTGACTCAAATTTCAAGTTTTCACTGGGTCTTTTCTTTAAAAGCAGTGCAAGTCTAATGCCTCGCTCTCGTTATCTTTTTTTTTTCCAATCAAAATTACTTGCAAAAGCAATTACAGTACAATATCATTTGCATTTGCTAATAATTAAATTGGTAACACTTATATTTCTTGTTGACATATGAGATTCAATAAATCCATTTTGGTTAAACCTATATTGCTTTTAAATGATAATCTCTTAACAAATAAAAAGTAGTGGTGGGTGGCCAATATTGTTTTCAATAATTTTATTCATTTTTATTTTAATAACATCACAAAAAGACAATTTATCAAATGACCCAAAAGGAAAATAATTCCGAGACCTTCACAACAAACAGCGAGTAACTCTTCAGGGATTTTCAGCTGAGAATAGAGTACTTTTACATTTTTCAACAAACACTCAGACACAATATATGTTATACAATAAAGCTTTACAACTTTGTTTTTAAACTTTGTGACTTTTTCCATAATTTAATCAATCTTAACTTCCATTTGGAAAATAAATAGTAACAAATCAAAGAGAAAAGGTCAGGAATGACTACATTTGTAAACACTCACCTGGGTGGTGGAGGCGTTAAACTTGATGCCCAGCACAGAGCAGATGCCGAGCCCGGCAGCCACTGACAGTGCTACCAATAAGACTCCAGCCAGACCTATACCACTCTGTGACTTAACACCATTATTCCACTTCAACAGGGAGATGCACGCATAAAACACCTGCAGAATGGAGATATGGAGCATTAAAAGTCAATATGAACAAACCAACACATTTAAGTATCCGGCAATAAAAAGTACAGGCAGTTTACCTTTTGGATATCAAACTACATTTTCTAGTCTTTTTTTTTTAAAAAGAAGCATGGGAAACAGAACACAATTTAAAAAAAAATGTTTTATTTAACAAAGTTCTGTTCAAAAACTCACCATGAGGATGTAGCCAATGGCAACACGTGGAATGCTGATGTCAGAGAAATCCTTCATTATGTCCATGAGAGATGTCATAGAGAAGGCATGTAACTGGTCAGGCATGCTGGAATTGGTGAAGCTGTTCAACTCCTGCAGACATAATGTAATATAAACACTATATTTGATTTAGTATCACCAAATTATAGCACACGTATAAATTACCAAGATAATGAGTTTTTACTATACACAATAAAGGTATATGTCAATTTACTTTTTACTCACATTTTTTTGTTCTGAATAAAAAAAAAGTATTTATGTTTGAAGGAAGTATAATACTTAAAAGTTTTGTAGCTGATTTGATTCCATATACTGATTTTAGAAAGCACCTCTCAGAAAACTTGAAATGTAATTCAACTTAAGATAACTTACATCAGTGAACTTTCTGTGCCATGTCTCCAGGATAAGTTTGGCTTTCTCTAGTGTCCAGTCAATGTTCATGGTGCGAGAGACATCTTTAAAGGTCTCATACATAGCCGTCTCCCCCTTCAGAAGCACAATAGACTGAAGAGCCTCTGCCCGGATGATGTGACCGGTCTGATTCTTTCTAACCCCACCTATGATCATGTCCTCATGCCAGTGCATGTACTTGGTGGCAAAGCCATAGCAACCACCAGTGATCTCAGCACCAAAGTCAGGAACCTAAAACACACAAATATTATGTTTGTTGATGAAGCCAAAATGATTTAAAGTAAAAGTTGAAGTGTTCTTAACAGTCTAAGTTAACATTTTTAAAAGTAAAATCTACTGCTTAAATGTAGTAGAAAATGGTAGACTATGAAAAAAAAAAGAAAAAAAGTGCAAAAAGCAACAGCATAAACATACACATATATATATATATATTGTTGAATTTCCATCAATAATGTAAATCTAAGTTACACACAATTTTTTTCTGAGAATTTGAAACTTAATTGATTTGACATCATATTAGATGGACAAGAGCAGTGTATTTCAGGTGAATGCATGGAAACCACAGATTGCAGATATATCTGGGATACTGCGGACCCTGACTGTATGTTTGTATATAGTAGCTGAAGGCACTTAATGGAATTCTCCTGTTCATCTTAGGGCCAGGATCTGTTACCAGAGGCTCCTGTCAAGGCACACTGACTAGAAAATGGCAGCAGTGTCAAACATACTAGAGATTGAGAAGAATCATTTGACATCTTGATTTCTTCAAACAAACACAAACATGCTGCATTGTCCATTATCTTACAATGCTCATCATTTCCAGGATATGTATTACTGAATGGAAGTGTGCTGATGCTGGATTCTCTAAGGTGCAACAATAATAAATAAAATGTATGCTTAAAGGGGTGCATATGTAAAATAAAACACTTTCAGGATTTCCTTTTTTTTTTAAACCTTATCATACAGGTTATTAAAAAGCTGCACCAAATCTTAGTGATTTGCTACCAACTACATGCAAAGTTAACAATACATATTGCTTAAGACTCTGCTGTAAATGGTGCAGATTCTGCTCAGACAGTTCCCAGTAGGCTCTGGCTGATCCGGATCACACTGTTTGTCTCAGCTTGACTATTTTGTAATAAGTGGGTTCAGAGTCAACATTATTGTGGAAGACAATGAAGAAAATTATGTCTTAAAAAATATTGTACCAGCTTTATACATTGGGAGGAAACATCCAGTTAAATACTTTGCATCAGCCTTAAATGTTTGTGATTGCCTTAGTAAGTAAGTAATAAGATAATGCACAAAGAGTACTTAAGGCAATCTGATATGGTATTACCATCATTACTATGAGATCATGCAGGGAGATAATGCTACAACAAAATTTTGCAACACATTAATACCTTGATAACTGAATTAGCAATACATTTTTATTAAATTCTGCTGTCTACACTCTGCATGCTGAGAACAGAATGATCTGATTTAAGCAAATAGTGTATACCCAGATAAGAATTGCTGTCAGCTGACTGATCAGAATCTACTCTATTTTTAAGTCTTTATCCATACAGGTTCATGTAGATACCGATTCATAAAGTTACAAGCAGAACTTAAAATTAAGTATGGCCAATTAACAAATGTACCACACTGAAGTTTCACTTATTTCTGTCTATTAACCATATGACATTGCTTACTTCCTCAATGACTTTCAGCAGCTGTTTTCCTCATGAAGTAACAATGTTCAGACACTGTCCTTGGAGGTAGATATAGTTGCTTATACACCAAGTTGAGCATGAAACTTAGTTGAGCATCAAACACCTTGTGTGATCTCAATGCCAGCCCTCTTATGCTAGAGCAAGATCAAGAATGTGACTTCTCTCTCCATTGTTCTTGATTGATTTAACAAACAGGTAAGAGGGAAACTGTAACACCAAACACCAAAATGATTATTAGTCTTCTATTTTAAAGGATTTGTGTATTGCATTTTACCCTTGTCTTTCACTAATGAACTTTAACTGTTGTTTTTTTCTTACCTTTTCCTTTCTTCTTACTTTATTTGTATAGTTTATTAAAATGGTTTTATGTGTGATACGATGCATCACACTGAAAACTGGGAACAATATGTTTTTAATAACTGAAAATGCATAAAACTATGTTTATGCCTGAAATAACCATAAAAAATAAGTCATTATAAACCTACTGCATTATCTGAAGGACCCAAGCATGGTATGGCCACACACAGCCATTGTAAATAAACTGCCAACATGCAGTCAACTTATCGCTCAAATTGCAATTTCAACCGCCTGACAGGACCACAATAATTTGCTAACTTACACAATTGCCCGAAGAAATGTTGTTTTTTTCAATTAACTTATATATCAGCTTTTACCATCGACTTGATAGAATGACACATTAACTTAGCAGCAAGTTAAACTGTTGAAAAATGTTGAATAAACACCAAAACACTAGACCAGAAAATGCTTAAAGTGAGAGAAATAACACAACTAAACAATCAGCTATAAAAAGTGAGCAGATAAAATAGTTTAACATTAGAACTGTGCAAGTAAAACAAAAAATCCTCTGATGGCCTATGAAGTAAGGATTCCCATGTTCATTTCCCCTGCCCAGCAGTAGGTGAATGTGCTTGTATGAAAAGTTCTCTCTGATTTTACATAGGAAACTGGAAGTAACAAGCGCACAACCAACCTATCAAGTATAGCCAGGTTCGGTGTAATAAGTCTGTGTGCCAGCTGCATTCCCAAGAAGCATGCCACAAGCGATAAAAGTCAACCTTGGTTATTTCAGGTTAATAGGCAAAAAAAAAAATACAGCTCACACAGTTTCCCTCTCCCCTTGGGGAAATACAGGGGAATAAACAAAAGAAGAAAACAACACATACTACAAATATTTCACTTCTCTGAAAAATTTCCAAATTCCAAATCTATGATAATGTCAGGAGAAGAACAAGTGATGGAATGACACCTTTTTAACTACAACAGTCAAAACCCCGCTCTTCAAAAAAGGCATTTGCCTAAGTTGAAGAACTTTCTGTTTTCTGTTTTGATATGGGCGCAAACAAAAAAAATTAGTAAAGGACATTAATTAAAAGTCTTTACAAAAAGCAGGTCACATTCATAGGTCCTTTGAAATTGTTCAAAGTACCTGAATAAACACAGCTAAAACAAAACCCACAACTTGTGATGACACTGATGAAATAAAGGTGAAACAATTAGTGATATATGAGGTAATAACAGAATTAAGCTGACCTCTTTGCTGTTCTTGTTGGGAGCAGTATCAGGACACTCAACATCGTAAGGATCTATGCATGGCTTCTCCTGGTAGGCAGTAGCAGATGCCAGAGTCTATGAGCACTTCTTCCATGGCTTCCCCTTCGGCAAAAGAGTTTTTCATCTTCCTCACCAGAGCCAGTGGGTTAAGGTTGGGCCACTGCAGGTCAGTGAAGCCACTGCAGCAAATAAAACATTAGGTTGTTAACCCTTTCTGCTTAATTTGTTTAAATTTTTTTATGTTTTTAAATTTAAAAACAAAACCAAGTTCTAAGCTGTTTATTTTCAACTTCATGTCAACATTAACACAACCAATATTTCATTCTAATATTTTATTGACTGTATTATATATAAGTACAGTGCATATTTCCAGAGACAAAACAGCAAATAGTGTAGACCCTGATCTGGTCACTCACACACTATAAGTTTAAGACAAGTAAGTATGAAGGAAGCCTTCTTACATGCCTTGATATGGAAGCAGATGAATACATTTAGTCACTTTAAAAAAAATTAATGCAGTCTCTGTAAACTTGTATAACATATTCAAAAGATTGTCTAAACTGCAGACTAAACTTTATAAAAATACTCAACACAAAACACTGGTAACTGTGTACTACATTGAACATATATAATTACGATACTGTAACAAAATAACTTTTAAGTAGTAAATGCTACAAACTGTTAACTGCAAACAGGTTGATGGATATCTATTATTATGAAAAATTTACTAAAATTGTTCTTTCTAAATTGGTATTTAACATAACTATCTGAAATTAGTCTTTGTTAGAGTTTAAAGGTTTCTAGTTGGTCATAAACCAGCAAAGGTCCCCCATTCTAACAACCATTTGGACCATTTACAATGACTTGTTACACCAAGTGGTCTCCTTCTCTCATTCAAAACAGCAAACAACCCTCGGCCATCAGTTAACAATGGTGTGCTGAAGGGATATAAAGTTTGTCAGGGTTGTTTGGCTGCTAGCCCCCACCCCACACATAGTCTATAAAGCAGAAGTAAAAAAAATAGACTGTGACACAAGGATAGAGTGTAAACTTAATGTGATTCAAACTTGAACCAGTCAAGCATACAAACCACATGGCCACACAAGTAGCAAACCAGGCTCAGGTCATGCTTCGCTAGCTGCAGCAATGTGAGTCGGTTCAAATAGATACAGTCTGTGCTACACTATCTTACCATTACAAAGAAGGTAAAAGGCTTATGTTAGAGAAGGTCTCCTTTGGCTTTATTGATAAACTTCATTAACATTGGTGACACTTTAGTGTACAGAAGAAGAATAAGTAAAAGTGCATAACTGAGCAACATAATTCTAATAAGCATTTAAGGTGCTGTGAACCTGATTATCAGTTTCTTCAAAATTTACTTTAAATTGGATTTTAATTAATCAAAGCATTCAAGTGAAATCTCTTGAAACCCTTGCATTCAAACATGCAGTCATATTTTCAAGACAACATAAGCTGCTTCAGAAGTATCAAAAGCACACAAACAGACTCACTCTAAAATCAGGTTTTGTTTTTTTGTCTACCAAATAATTAATTAAAGCTATCTAATAAAATGCTTGCAAAAAAGACATAAATAATAATCATAACTGCTGTCTTGATTTGCCACACACCGTCTATAATTAACACATAAATACCTTGCCAAGATAATCTCGCACCTGACAAACCTCAAAATGAAAATGCCTGCTTATTTCATGGTTAACGCTAATGTAACAAATCTATCTTTATTGTTCATCACTATTCATCACCCAATTCAATCAAAACCTTTAGCCATTTATAGTTTTATACCATTAACATAAAACTGTACCTTTCAACTATCGAATTTTGAATCTATACAATGAATTAACAGCGTTGACAAAACACCGGCAATATTTGAAGTGAGAAAAATACTTCGGTAACAGTTTTAAAATTTTAGCGACATACCTTAGTCATGTTTGTGAAAACGAGATTAGAAAAAAAAAGAGTATACTGTTTACATTACAGAAAACATTCAAATTGTTCCAAAAACTAAACAGGCCAAAGATAGTGACATTTAAGGTCTCAAAAACCAGTTTTGTTTTTTGTATAAATGAATTTTAACAGAAAAACAAACATGTTTACAATTTTACCAAAAGTAAATAATTGCAATAAGTCTATAAATCTACTAGAGGTAGTGTTGCAATGAATGATGAGACGCATATATGCAAAATAAAGCAGAAGAAGACCACACACATGGTATGGAGATTTTGGGCAATTAATTGAATGCTTTATATGTAAATATATACTCAATAGGTTTGTTCAGAGACTTCTCCTGTGACTGCAGAGCGAGAATATTGAGGAGCTAAACCTTATCTTTTAAAGAACTCTTACTCTGAGAATTGATCAGACCTAGACAAAAATACAGATTTAAATCAGACAGCTGCTAACACTAGTTACCTTTGCATGTTCTTGTTAGGAAATGACAATACATTAGAATTGGTTATTAACAAATGGAGCAGGCCAAGGGTAGCAGGTACAGATCCAAAAGGTGGTGGGGGTACAGTGTTTCATCCACCATTCATCAGTATTAAACCAGTGATTGAATGGGCCCCCTGTGCATGGCAAAGTCCTCATCCCTTTCCATGCTATGCTTGCTATCAACCCACACAAATTCTAATCAATTTGTGACTTTGTCATACAAAGGTAACCACATATTTTTGGAGACTTAGCAGCAAATTATATAGATATAGGTCAGATATCTCCCAACAGGAGCTGACTGATCTGCATCTATACTATTTGCCAAATCCATGTCAATTTCTGCTTAGCAGGTTAGGAATTAACTGTGACAGATGTCATTCAATGGCAGTTGCAAATAAATACTGTCCTTTCTCACTGTTTACTGAATGCTTTCATACACATATTTTTTACAAACCACAGCACAAGGTATATGAATGATTAAGAATATTTCATAAAAGGTTCTGCATTATTATTATTTGAAAGATAATCCTCCTTCACAACACTCGACTTTTGAAAGTTTTTTTAATTCAACATCATAAGGTAGTTTTTATGTATTAAGATGTGATATTTTAAATAAAACATATTGTACCATTGAATCATACTACTTCGGATCACAATTACACTAATGTTTGGGCTATCACCAATACATCAGCTAGTTAAGTTATTTTCCTATTTTATTCTATTTAAAAATGTTACAATACTTTGAATGGCAATATGTCAGATGTCCAAGCTCGGTCAGATGACAATCAAAATCCCCTGGATCAATCAACTACTTAATTACGTCACATTTTTGTGAATGTGGAATGCATATGCATGTTTTTACACCTCTGGGAGTTACTACAGCTCTCGCATTAAAACTCAGATGATTTTGAGAGACAAGTCTATCAAGTTCATGACAAAAAGCTGGCTTTGTTTATTGCTTTAGACTGACATGACATTCAATAAATAAGGTTGAGATAGAAATGGATCTGGTCTGTAATGTATAGTTATTCAATGAACAGCTAAGCTTTCATGCACAACATTCTATGCTTTCCTTTTCTGAAAGTGAAATTGTATTTTTATAAAGTGTTGATGGTGTGTCAGCTTAAGACCCTATATGCCCTTTGTCACACATCCATCATACACTTCATGCTTCCAGAATCAGGACATGTGTAAAATGTGATTACAGTGACCATGCATGTCTGTATAGAATTTACTGTTTATTATATCTTGTCATGCAATACAGTAATAAATATGTATCTTATAATAATATTCACACATCAATCACCAAATGATTTGCTTTACTTCCAATCTAAATTATAAAATTTACAACATATTTATGACATTATGTATTTCAAAGATTAATTGTGTAAACAGAAGTGCCTCACAGGTAAATTACTAATTTATGGAATCTATTTTCCTTAGTTAACTAATTCACTGCAATAGTTCATTGTCAATTCTATCTGTCTTTCTTGCAAAATGACATTGTAATGCCCGTATTGATCAGACTTTTTGAAAATTTCATTATACAGAGAACATAGCATGGGTTGCTAACAACTGATTTTATACCATACAACTTGCACATAGGACATACCAACTGGCTCTTAAAACAGTAAAAGATTACACAAGGCAATCAAAGCATTTTAGTTCTGTTTGCGCATAAATGCAGGCTGCTGCATGACACAAGATTATCCAATCAATCCATTTGTTACCTTTGACAAGCAACTTAAGATGATTTCAGTACATTGTGGTTTAAACTGATTTGTTGTAAGGTTAATTGTATCAGGTTAAGATGGCATCTCACCTGACTCCTCTGCCCGCGTAAGGTCCGATCACCTTGGATCCTTCCCAGAAACAGTCGAGAGGTGTGATGAGAACACATGGCAGCATCTGTTCAAGTATCTACAACAAAATGACAATAGAGTGTAAATTATTCTGTACCGAGCACACAAAGAACATGAATTGTTATATTATTAAATAAGCTAATAAAAAATGTAAGTAAATTGGTATAAAACTTAGACTGCAGTGAAAAACTCAAGTTTTTATGACCAGACTGCCCCATAAACGAGCTGGCTAATCTTGATCATATTTGCCTAATCCTGATCAAAATGTGCTAAGTGGGATAAGAGGTAATTTGCAAATTATAACCAATGCAATGATCTATTCACCTTCACATGAAAAATCAATTAACAACTTGAAACATTTAATTAACTATCACTGCTCACTACTTGTACATTACATGAACATATTTGTCCTCCTTACAAAAATCTCTCCACACCCTTAAATACTATGTAAATTAAAAAAAAAAGTACAATAACAAAATGTGTATTTTTCTTATTTCTTTTTTAATTTAAGTGTTCATTTGGCTTATAAGGTAATGACAAGACAAAAGTTGCAAAGAGTTGCAAGAGCCTCAAAACACTTACCCTGTCAATAGCTGAATTCTCAAACTTAGGAAAGTCCGCCAGAAAGCAAAGATCTCGAAATTTCCATTCCCTGAATTAGAATATTCTAGCATTAAGTCACTTTATCCAAATTTGGTTTCTATAAAAATTACAAATTATGTAGTGAAGCAAAATAATAACCCAGCAACTATCAAACAAACATTTATATTGAAGTTCCGTATTACCTACAAAAAAATATAAAAACAACATCTAAGTATCCAAGCAAAAATAAACAGCTCCCAGTTTCTAAAATATTAAAAGTGTTTAGCTTAAACTTAAAAATGTTTACTTCATCTATTAAAATATCTTAATCATGTTTATTTCTTAAAAAAATCTTAAAGCCATAATACCTCTGAAAGGCAAATTGTTTTATCTCATTAATATCAGTTTTAAATTGTCTAATGTTTAAAATCAATATTTAAAACTAATTAAAAATTTTGTTAATATAAAAAAGAAAAAAAAAAATGAAAGTATCATAAAACATAACAAATTAAAAAACAAGTTTGTTTTAAAGAATTCAAATTTGGACCCTTTGTATGGCAGTTCAGAGCTCTACTGACTTCACAAATGAATCACAGGACAGAGTGTGGCCAAGTGAGTGGTCAATCACAATTGTTTTGGTCAGTCTTCTGTACCACAGACTTCCTGTTTTTAACTGTCTGTAAAAATTACTTTGTTTTCCTTAAGTTATTATGGTATAAAGTAGTTATTATTTAGCATTCATCAAATTGAACTTTGTAAACAAATTGAAGTAATAATGAAAAGCAACTAAAAAAGTTACAGTTTACCAAATTTATACTTACAAATCAAATAGCCGTACAGATATCTTTGATGCTTTGATAAGTGCATCTCGGTGCTGTTTGAATGATTCCTGCGTTAAAATATTATTCCCTGATTTTGGAGTTTGTATCACAATTTGGTTGGTTGTCCCGCTGCCCTCTCCGATAATGTTCCTGGTGTAGGTCAACTCCTCCTCAAGCCGTCCACCCTCTGAAAATAAAATGAGAAAAAAAATAATTGAATGACAAATAAAATTAATGACAAATGAAAAGACTAACATATAAAATGTAGGAAAAATAAAATGAGGAAAAAATAAAAAAGAATTGATAAAATAAATAAAAAATATAAGGGAAAAAGAAAATGAAGAATGATAAAGGGAAGGAAAGATAAAAGAAATTAAAATTAAGGAAAAGTAAAATGGTCAATTTGTGCTTGGCTGGCAGGGTTAGTATTAAATGGAATGAAATAGGTTGTTAAGAAAAACAAAGACTAACAAAAAAAATGTTATAATGTTATGTAACTTTAGAAACAAAATATGATGACGTATGAATTTTGTCAAAAAGTATAGATAAGAATGAGTTGTAACATGTGGACATGGTAACAAAAACAAAAAAGAAAAAATAATGCAAAAAAATAGAATGACTTTTTTCAATTATTGTGAAAGTGCATCAAATGACCATCAACTAATTTTATGAGCCAAGACACTAAGCAAAGGAAGATAAACCAATACCAAGTTAAACCTGCTAACTGCTCAGCACAAATTAATTAGGCTTAGGCAAATAGCACAGATACAGATCAGCCAGCTTCCATAATCAAGCCATGATATCCATGTCAGAATTATAAAGAAATATGTATACAAGTGTCGAGTATATTATAAATGCATATCATTACCATGATTACAATTTATATTATTTTTTATCACAATTAAAGTAGTAGGTATCATTCAACCAGGTTGATGGATTTAATTACCATGTTTGAATTACTATTCATTATGAAACTTCTTCGGATTATTTCTTACAGTAATAAGTATTGCAAGTAATTTGTTGTTATTATATAAAAACAAGGAATTTCAAAGGACAAACCTACTTGAAATGATAAACTGATATACCAGCCCAACACACTTTAAACATACTTGAAGTGATAAACTGACATAGGAGTCCAACAAACATTTAACATACTTACAGTGATAAACCAACATACCAGTCCAACAAACATTAAACATACCTAAAGTCATAAACTGATATATCACACCAACAAACTTTTTCAACTGGGGAGCAAAAAAAAGGCCAGTTCATTAATATGGCTATCATTAGCAGCAACCTTGAAAATAGAGTCTTCACCATTTGTTAAAAAAAGTACAACTTATTTGTTATAAACAAACCCCCTCTTGACCTAGCAACTTCTTTCATTACTTCCAAGAGCAAATGTCAATGTGCCATCACTGGGATTCTCTACTTGTATGATTAATGATTCCTCAGTGCAACTTCTACCCACAATACAACAGCCTACCCTAACCCTGCCAAAGTAAAATATCATCATACACTACACAACATGATGCATGTCTTCATTTCACCTTTCTTCACAGCACAACTGCCATTAAAATATTTGCAAGTGCTAGGAATACATTGTTTAGTAAATACACTGTGGTTGGATAAAGAATTTCACAGAGAAGAGGGTAAAATATTGTGATTTAGAAATGTGAATATAAAGGGCCACAGATGTCTTGGATATGTAATCTCATAATCTAGGGGGAAATCTATTTGTTCAGTCAATTTAAGACTTACCGCTGTGGAATAACTTGTGTTACTATTTGTATGAGAGAGAAAATCAAGCTATGGTTTGTTTCTACCCAATTGTTTTCACCCATGTGCCAAGTGTTTTCTTTATCTACAATGTTATGAAAGCAGTGGGTTCAGTTTCAGTCATCTACTAAAACAATTCCTTCAAAGAGAGAATAATATCTTTTTGAAGTTCAGACAGTAGATTCATGCATCTTTTACTGCCTTATTATGTTAATCAAATAATAGAGAAGTAAATATGTTTCAAAATTGTTATTCTTCAAAAAAAAAACACCCCAAAAACCCATTGAAATTGTTTGATAAAGTCTTGAAAATCAAATACTTTCTCCAACTCCTAGCTTAACAAACACAAACTGATCAGATATACGCAAATATCATGGCTCCAGAAAAGCATTCATGATTTCTAGCTTAACAAACACAAACTGATTAGATATAGGCAAATATCATAGCTCCAGAAAAGCATTCAAGATTGTTTTTTGTATTCAATGTGGAAAATTATGCAGCATGGTAAGAATAATGAAGTTCACAAGCTTTCCAATTTTAACAAGGTTAGCAGTGCAATAAGTATAACCACTATTTCCTTTTAAAACTCCTTGATTGGCCTGACACACTAGAAGTAGGTTATCACCATGGTAACAGATAAGACTAAAACACTGGAATGATGAGCCTGAGCTTCTGCTTGACTTTAAATGTCAGTCTTGTATCATTGTAACTTTTCAATCTGTGGCACCCATCTTCCTAAAACCATCAAATGTGCCATATATTTGAAATTTTTATGATTGTGCGTTTTTGCTAGAAATAAAAAGAAGCATGCAGAAATTTAAATACCTAAAGTATAATAACATTACTCTGCATTTTTTGAAATGTTACTTTGTATTCATCATTTGGAATGTGGATAAAGTTGAACTGTTTTGAACACATGACATGTTAAGCAGCATATTTGGTGAGATAAAATGAGTGAGAATACCTCACAAGGGAGGCAATTTCCACTTAAGTAGGTTTTTATTTGATTTGCATTAGGGGTAGCTATAATTTATCTGCTCAAGCATAAATTTCTGCACACAAGATGTTCCCCTTGTAAAGAGGTGGAACAATTTGTAGGATACAAATGTGAACATGTGACCTGCCACCCTACAAGATCTTAAGTCATTGAAATTACAAAGAACAGTTATATGTTTAATTCCTTTCATCTTTCAATGCCACCAAAATCTATTTCCAAAGAAGGACACACAAGACGGATCCATTACATTGAAAACTTATACAAAAGGAATCATTAGAACGATTTGTGCTTCTTGAAAAGTAAACAGACTTCAAATCACGCAGCCCTACTTTCAATTGGTCTGTCTACCCTAACCAAGGTAGAGCAAATTGTATTGAACACTTCATAATTATGAAGAATCATTTCGTCAGTACATTCTACTATCATAACAGATTTGCCATACATCCTGGCATATTCCTTAAAGCAGTGTGCACAATGTTTCTTTGATATATCACGAGGAAAGTGTTAGCACACTCTTTATGACTGCACTAACATACAAAGGATTTTTGGGAACACCTGTATGCAAGGTACAATGGCCCATCAAGAAAATGGTGCAGATGGAAGAAATCTAAAACAACTGAACAAAACATAATTTCAAAGGAGATTTTAGAACATGAATTTCTTGAATCAGGAAGATAGTTTGCAATTTTGGCATATACAGGTAACAATGTCATGGGAAGTTGCCAAGTACAGCCATTTGCTCATTAATAACACAAACAGAATTGAAACAGAGTTATTGCTATCAGTAGTGAATATTCCTTCATTTTAATTAGTAATGTTAATAATGTCCATACAGAAAGTTTAATTTATATTTCTGTAAGGAACTTTATTAAAACCAGCAACTGAAACATTTTATTAACAGGTTGTTACATATTAAATGATATGTTAAGACAATGAGATTTTTATAAAAAAAAATCTTTTGCAGGTATCTTTTGCAAAGTTAATGCTGCAACACTAATAATGGGACAATGATTCTGTGAATGACTGACTATAAAAACTATCTACCATATAATGTGGCCAGTAATGGTGATGACAAAATGGAAAAGAACGTGATTATCATTCATTCACTCTTAGCATGCTAAGCATGAATTTGTCAGATCTAATGACAACAGTATAGATCCAGCAGAGCCAGCTTACACTTAAAGATGTCTGCTAAGGATCTGCACTATTTGCTGCTGAGTTTCTAGCAATATGACATGTTACCTTAGCATGTAGTTTTGGCAAAAACCAGATGTTTTGCCTTGCTTATAAATAAATGGAGCCTGATAAGGGTTAAAAACTGCCAAATGTATTGACAAATAAATGAAAAGAAGCAGGTTAATGGTTGACACAGGTGTGCATTGCGAGACTGACCCTCCAGTGACCAGATGTGTGTCACATGGTATGGTACCGTATGCAGATGGATAGACAGTGTGTCATAGGTTGACATGTACCTAGAGGGGATATCTCAGTGTTGCTACACTAACTGTTTTACTTATTGTTCTCCCTACCAGTCTGCCACACAAATGATCACAGAAAGAGATTAGGTAACTCAATATTCACCATTTGGCCTATTAGAATTGCAATGAGACAAATTTTTTGTTATCATACAAGTACCCAATTTATTAATTTTACTTTAGAGTTTCACCTTTGAGAAGTGTTTTCTTGGGCATAACTAACAATATAAACAATGCCTTATAAATAAAGAGAAAATGAAGGTTTTATTAAATGTAAAATAAATATGATTTTAAAATTTAAAATATTATTTTATGTCTAAGTATAGTCATAAAATGTATAAATCCTTATTTCAAACAATGAGTCAGGAAGCAGTCTGACAGATTATCTTTCAGTACCACTGCAAACACAAGAGGTCAATAATTCTGCTTTGAATATACTGTGCTTTCAACAGCATTTAACACATCTTGTGCGGTTCAGCCTAACATTGGGCCTTGTCCTACATTCATACCACTCCAAAGAACTCAGACACATACAAGAGTAAGAGCAAACATTTCAGTAACAACTGCAAGCAGACAGCAACACTGAATCAGTCGGGATTCCTCTGCAGATTGAGAAGAATAGGAATAAGATGACAGAAAGCAAACACAGTTCGGCAGCGATCGCTTGCTCAATCAAGCATTTCCATTGTGCACGGCTTCATTTAAACAAATTATGTATTCACTGTATTGAATGCTATCTCAGGACAATGCACAATTGGGTCTCTCCGATGGGTCGAAAAAATAAAAAAGACGAAAGAAGTAGATTGGAAGTTTCATACCAAAGCCCTGTGTAAACAAATCCCTTCCTAAAACTTTTCTCTTTGAATTAATCTGTATGCCATGTTCTCCCAGCATAATTGGAAGCAGACCTCAAACCATCCATTCATAAATTTCATCAACAAATTACTATGCTTAAGTTACCATCTTTTCCCCCATTTAAAAAAATCCTCATACTTTCTGGCACACAGTTAGGCCTTAAGGCATGCATGCACAATATATTACATTACAAAGAAGAAGTCAACAGTTGACAAAAGAACCAAGCACAAAAAAGGCTTCATCGTACAAATAATTGCAGCAAAGATTTATGGCTTGGAACATGATCTTCCATACATACAAGTAATACCTGTACTGTATGCAGGGGGCCACACACGCTGCACATAATGGTCCACCATGCACAGCAATCATTGGACACTCAGGTAAGGTTTTAATGAGACAAGAAATGCTGCAGAGAAGAACACCTGTAACTTATACAAGTCAGTCACAGGCCACTGTGTTTATTTCTAGCTTGAAGTAAAAATATGACAGTCTTCATCAAGAAGAGATGAACAACATGTGGTGGCTACCCAAGCTAAGGCTCTATCAAATGAAGGAAATATTAATTTGTTGATGTGTTTATATGTGCTCCTTGTTACCAGATACATGCATTGGTGTTCTTAATAAAAAATATACCTTGATCAACCTTTAACAAAATATATTTATCAACTATACTTTTATCTCAACTATGAAAAACTATCTTGAAATAGTAAAGAAAATATTTTCAGCTCACTTCTATGCAAAATAGATACATCCAAATAATGTTTACTACAGAAGAAGGAAGGTTTAAATAAACTACTTCAGAAAAAGTAAAAATTCTCTTAACAAGAATTGTTCAAAACTCAATTCTTAACATATTTATTAAGCATTTATTATTATAAGCAAATAATTAAAGAAAGTATTTTATAACATTGTGTCAATATTTTCTAGGCAAAATCTGCAGTTAATATGCACCTAATTAGTATACGGCTGATCTTAGTAAAACTTGATCAATAAAATGGATGTAACCAAGTCAAGTATGGCAATAATAAAGCAAATCAAGACCAAACACAGTGTTTACAGGGGTCAGAAAAGAGTGGCTGGAGATAGGTACCTTGTGGAGATGGAGGTGCCACTGTAACACCAACCTCTAAAAACCTAAATACACCAGTAGTAATAAAATATAAAACCCTTCCCTCCATTTAGGCAGCTGTAGCTAAAGGGCCTAAGATGTGTCATAAAACTGAAATAAATGAGGAAATGGAGTCGGAAAGCTTTTAAATGCATCAAAGGTTATCTCTGCTTTGGCAAGGTTTGTGTAGTTGTGTTCCCTCTCTGTGCCATTAAACAATACATTTTCAAGAGGCAGGAATATCTGAAAGAAGTGGTTGTAGTTGAATTTTTTCCTGGTATGTGTAGATCTGCTTGCAAGTTTTAACAAATCTGGCTTCCTTTCACAATTTCTTGCCTCATAATATTCCAAACTAGAACAATTTTTTCAAGATGCTACCATATTACCAAATATTATCAGAATTTAAACTCCAAGGCACTATTTGAAAGTAATTTATTCTTACACAAATCAATTTGACAGTTATTACAGGTACAAACACTTTGCAGTAATTCATTTATACATCAAATCAATATGAGTTTAAAAGTAGCAGCCAACAAAAGCTGTGATATATAGGGATTCTAATCTCATGTACAAATACAGTAATAGGTAAGAAATCTTATCAAGCTTTCATTGTTTACACTATCTGTTCCATTGAAATCAGGATTAACATTGTCTTAGCCAATGGGTCAAGATTACAATATGATAAAGACAAGAAGTCAATTCCAAACATCTACAACTAAAGTTATGCTAGCTTTACAGTTATGACTACATTTTGCACATATGCTAAAACATTCATATTGTCAAAGTGTCAGATACCAATTGGAGTGATTGCTGTTATGTCAATTTGACCAATCCTGAATTTGTTTAAAATCGATCACATCTGCTAGGTTAATTGTACATAATTTAATAATATGATTCCTTTACACTTTACTTTTTTTTCTGATTACAAAGTGAAACAGTTCATAAGCTATAAAAACTATAAAATAGCAGAAAAGTTTACAATTTAAAATTGTTATGAACTTCATGTCTGTATTAGCCTTAATATATAACAGCTTTAAAAAAAACACATAGAGTTTATCCTTTTACAATGAAACAGCAAATTACATCTACTGAATAAATTAAATTTATATGTAATAGACTTTATACACCTGATCTGCAAAAGGTTCAGACAAACAGTGTGGGCATCAATATAGCATTGTAGGTATATGTACCTTATTTTAACTACAATTGTTTTCATAATAATTAAATTTCATTTATGTCAATATTTAAACATTGATGTTAAATCATCTTTATAGAAAATTTATGTAAACTTACAATTGGGTGGATTTGAATCTGCACATTGTAACTGACAACAATCTGTCTTTATAATCTTTTCACAAAATTACAATATATGGTTATTGTGGAAGCATGGTACAAAAGTGGTAGTAATATTTAACTGTATCCATAATACATTGATCTTTATTAGCTTCTTGTTTGTACAGTTTTAACATGATGATAATTACATATGTTTAAAAGTTGATAAAAAATTTAAGATTTTTAATGTCTTTTTGTTATTAATTGATGACATGGCTTACCACAGAAACTGCAAAACTGCATTTAAACTGGAATATGTATTAATTAACAAAATAAAGCTTACATTCTCTGAAAATTTTTGGAAAACTATTACAGGTAATAGAAACTCTACTAAACTACACTCGCATTTCTAGTGACTTTAAACTCTGACCAAAATATCAAGAGGTAAAGTGAAAATGGAATTTTCACAGCGGGGTAAGAATGACTTAATATTACTAAGGTAACAAAGAAATTAATGTATAAAAAATGTCACCAAAATATCTCCAAATTTCAGATAAATGTTGGCTGACTGGTTCATATACAGAGACTCTTAAGGATTATATAGTAGATCAAGATTCATGAACTAAATCTAGATTTATTACATGTAAAATATTATATATTAAAAATACACTCAGTTTAAACTATATCAGTAACATGTAGTGTTTACAGTTTAACAAACACAAACAAGGCTATGTATATTGCTTTCTTTCTATCAATCTTTAGATTATTTTATTTCTCTACTTATTAATAACTGAAAACAAACTTTGTAATACAAATATATGTCAAGGCTCTATTGGTTTTGTAACATATTATAAAAATTTAATAGACAAAGGCATTGACATGGCAGTAAAAATTTAAAAGTTACAAAAAAAACTGGAAGGAGCTAGCATACTATCAAACTGAACTAACAGTTACTGCCTTTAAACGGCCAGTCCGCAAAATGTGCTGTAGCCATTATTTAGACCTTACAAACCTTACTGTCACCAATGTGCCCGATATTTTTCCACTACTTAGCATACAGCCCTATGGACGAATTTCATTTTCAGAATTAGATTATATTTTGGCATCAAACAAGAAGCCGGGAATTGGTATAGAGCTACGAGGTCGCCGCCATATTGTTAGGTAGTTCTTTTTTTCTGAAATGTGGCTGCTACTCATAAAACACATTTTTTTTAGTACTACTATAAAGACTGGTTGATCATTTCTGAAAAATATCTAAGTACTCGATACAAATTGATACTGTCCAGATGATTAACACGTGCTAATTTGGCGGCAAATATGTCAAATGGACAGCCGGTCATTGGACGTAATCTCTATACTACGTAAACAAAGAACATGTAACCACAACTATCAGTCATTTATTATGATAAAATCACACATTTTCAAAACTTAAAATTAATTCTAATTGAATAATGCATTGCTGTGAACGATAGCATTTAACAAAGAGAAGAATGTTGTATCTGATGCATAGAGGATAAACAATCAGTCCTACGTGTGGGCCATTTCATTCATTGGGCGAAAGTTTCAAAGACTTCACAAACTTTTTTACCCGGGACATAATTAATTATTCACGTATAAATACGTTAAATATCATGATTAAACAATGAGCAAGGACAATGTTATCGTTTAAATGGAACTACGGCAATGATGGGCAACGAATCTCGCCCATTCTGATCCAAAAATAGAGGGACCACACACCGCCTTGATTGAATTTCAGTGTTTCTGGGTCACACACCAAAATGGCCGCCAGAGGCACCTTAGGGAGAGACCATTGAACATAAACACTGAACCAGTGGAATAAAAGAAGTTTCAAGGCTGGTTAGGAAATGACAGTGAGTACATAAAAAGCAGTATGTATAAACTAAATCTACCTACCTTCGACCCAGAGCTTTTCAACATCAGTTTCCATCTGTACTGACTTTAAGCCAACACAACACAATGACAACAACAGTAATCCGACAAACAGCACTTTTCCACAGTGTAAGTGAATGAAACATCCGATACTAAATAAATATCTTTGTATGTATTTCCTAACCCATAACGCACATTTGTTTCCGTCTGCTTTGCCCTGAAAGGATAAGAAGTTAAATTGTGTAATAAAATGGTATGGTACTAAGCCTCGGGAGTTGGTATAGAAGGACGTAGGTATACAGTTAACACTTATGTATGTTTCAAGTTTCAATTTTCTCAGTTGTGTAAAATTAAAACATTACTTAAATACTTATAATCGCATATATGATTATTACCTACACATTCATATAAATTTCCGACAAAATTAAAGTTACCATTATTTACATGATAAAGAGTAAAAACTGAAAGATGCTGTACCCCTTGTCGAGCCCCTCTGTATTCGCCACATGTTGGGTTTCATGTATAAAGGATATTTAGAAATTTTAAAAAGCTCACCTTCCGAACTTGTCTGTACGCGATTCTAGCATTGACCCAACTAGGTCTTGTGACTAGTTCCACGTCCAGATACTTGTTGGACCGCTTCTTTCTCACTGAGGCCATTGTAGGACCCTGTGAGAGAAGAAGGGGGATAATCACTTAACAGTCACCTCTATCACATGGGTTGATGTCCAAGTATTTCATAGTCTACATACTCCGTCCGAACACTTGTTAAACACACACACAGACGAACACTTGAGTTTGTATCGCTACATGCTGGATAAAGCCAGCTCTCCATATTAAACATTCATTTAACAGGTATTTTCCAACTGTAGTGTAGTAAATTCCAGAGAATGTAACACTCTGATCCGCTCACTGAGAAAACAGCCATACATTTGTATTATTGCTCCTCCCCGCTAAGGTAACTGACATTGGTTGAAAAGGTAAACTTGTGTGATGATTGGATGGCGCGCCCGGTGGGCCGCTCCAAGCGAACAAGTTAGACATTTTGTTGCTAAGCAACGCTCCCCGTGGTTGAAGACCACCCAGGCTGCCGGGAACCTCCACGATGAGAAATAAACAAGGTTTTGCCGTGTACCGAACGTTTTTAATTGCTTCGTTTGGGAAAGAGCGTGTCAGAGGCAGGAGCTTGATAGTTTTCTTAAGACATTTACCGCTTGGCAAATCTACTTTTATACAACTCTTGCATTTGACTAACATAGACGCCCAAAGCTTTGGAATACTTGTAGGACGTTATTACGCTTTAAACTATTAATTTGTATGTATGTTGCCTTGATACGTTACGTTAGTTGTTGTTGTGATTGTTTCATTTATTTTTAATTTTAATAGGGTTTTGGGCAAGTCATGTAAAAGCAAGTTGCTGATGAGAGTGCAGTTTGAACATCTGAAAGTTCTCGTTAGACGTTGATAAATCGTCGGTTGGTTTCGTTGCTGGAATATATCAGAAATCTCAACTGCTTCGGAATCCTTTACAGATTCTTGTCAATTAATGCCATTAATCAAACGTAAGTGTGCCGGTAGTTTAAGCGGTGCGATCTACTGGTGCACACTGTTGAGGGCCGTATGTGTTATTTAAATTCAGTTATGAAGCCGATTTTTGCTATACATAAAGTTACTGTAGGTGGCTAAGGTGAGGGTACAGAATAAAGAGGTTTACAATGTAATGCGTAGTGATTCATTATAATGATCCGTCATGACTCGACTGCTTGTTCTTTGTATAAACTATAACTTGGGTGGGCAACTTTAGTGGGTATCATCTATTGGAAATATCTCTATTCAGCCACGACACGCATCATAAACCGCTGCAGTGTACTTAACATCGCTGCCCTGTACTTCCCCATGTGTCGACTGAAGTTTTGGGTCAAAGAAAATGTGAATACTGGAGCCGCTGTTTCGAGATCTTGTTCCGATTTATACTCACAGTGGCTGAAGTGAAGTGGGTGTTCTTTGATGCGGTTTGCTGGCTCTAGATTGTAACCCTCTGTAGCGTTTATCCAGGTCGTTCTTTCCGTGTTCGTCAAATATTCGAATCGCTTTGGTAAGAGTTATGGCTTATTGAAACTCTAAAGAACAATGATAAAACGCTTTTAAAATGCAATTAAGCTGAGTCCTGAGGTGGACCATTTGCTGCCAAACAAGATAGACACCAATTCCAGTAATCTGATGATTGTTTACCAAAGTCATCGGTGAGACAATATAATAAAAATCTTCAGGCTTTGGCAGAGATCTACAATAATTTGAACAACATAACAATCTATTCATACAGCAGCGATAAATTGTTTGCAAGGACATTCTGGCAATAATTTACAAATGTGCCACGTATATACCATTCCACTAAGGGAGGAAGCAACCGGTCTTGAAATAAAAGTGAAATGGTACCATACGTCCCGGCTGTGTAAACCGAGCAGAAGAAAATAAACAACCTCTATCCCTCACGTTCTCACCCCTGAGCTCCAACCAAGCTGCAGGTATAAAAATACACGCAACACTTGTAGCGAACAAAGGAGGCGGAGTCGCCTGAAACAGGGGAGATAATCTGTCATCGAGAGGCTCACACTTGCAATCCTGCGTTGACTTTCCCTACCGACCAAACTTAAGATTTTGAGAACATGTGACTAGAGTTTGCGCTGTAACATTTAAACAAGATTTGTTAAAACTGTCCATATTCAGACGTCATGTAACACCTAATTTACTCTAAAAAGGATTATAAAATACATTGAGATTAACAGATGTAAGCTTAGAAATATATTGACATAAATAACATATCTTTTTGTAAGTACTCAATATTTGTTCCAGTAACACTAAAAGAATCAATAGCGTTTAGAACATTTTTCTGTTTTAAGTACCAGCAATGTTTCAAATGTATATTTTTGATATTCCTTTTTGTTTTCTTTTTAAATTCCATTTTAAATCTTGTACATGTTCTTAAATATTATCTTGGCGAATAAATTGATTTACATTGGAAAAACGTTGTTAACATCTAAGATGGTGCAACCTTTTATAAACAAGTATCGGCGGCCTGAAAATGATTGTAAGTAAATTAAAAGGCAGTATTAAATAAAAACTAAATGATGCAATTCCCAACCTATTATTATTCTTTATTCCAGTATTAAAATGAGTATGTTGAAGATGATGTTGATAAGGTTGATAATGATGATGATGATGATAAAAATAATAATTATTACAATAGCAATAATAATGGGAAACATTTAAGACGCATGATTCTTACATTTATAAATGGAAAACGAGCAACACCTATTAAGTGCACTGTAAGATTGCCAATATTCAATTATAGAATGCAAAATCTAAGTCAAATATACATGTAATTATTTCCTAAATCATAATAATCTAAAATATAATGAGACGTACAGCCTTAGGAAGATAGAGATCTTTCATGATATCAATGTTATCACGATCTTTACCTTTAGCATAGAAAAAGCCTCTTACTAACGAAATTATAGGAACATAAAATAAAATTAAACTAGCTAAATTGTTTATTTAAAATATTAATTCCAATCTGTTCGATTTACCTTTGTGAAACTTACATCTTTCAATCCATCAATCGTTTACCAAAACGATTCTGCCCTATAGGGCCAATTTGTAGAAAACTGAAAAATAATACAAAAGTGCAATTAAATTGACGTTTCCTTAATGATAATCACTTCTGATGTTTTCACAATTTTCATATCTTAGTAAGGGACTCAACAAACTTTATTATCTATATCACAAATCGTAATTGATATAGGTTTCACATCAATTAATAAGGCTTCACCAAATATGAATTAACATTTATTACTAAAATAGTCGTACCCTATATTGGTGAGACAACTTGAGCAGTCTCCATACCCTTTGCGTGAGATTGCACAGTAGGTATAACATCGGGATTTTTAGTACTTTTCTTACATATAATATGGCAACTCATCGGCTTTTCATGAATGGTTTTTTTTAACTTATAAGCTCTTTACAATACTACATTTTATTTTGGTGGTAGGTCGTTATCTAAATTATGAAATTTTCTTTCGTATTTTTTACATTTCACTTTTGACACTTTTGGAACATGATGTCATGGCATTATATGCCATAATTAAATTGATCTTATTATATATCAGCGCTTGTGCTGTTTTATTTGTTCTTATAATATATCAGCGCTTGAGCTGTTTTATTTGTTCATATAATATCTTATAACATATCAGCGCTTGAGCTGTTTTATTTCAAACTAATCTCTCGTTTGGAATTTTTATTTTTACGTTGCCGAGGCTTTTATCTATTGTACATACTGTACATATGTTTATTGTTTATTTTATTACTAGTTATTATGTATGTATGTAAATAAGCTCATTGTATCTGTTTTAACTCCCGATTAAGGTGCTTACTATTAGTTGTTTCACTTTGACGGGATGTTGTTATTTACACTGTTTGTTTGCTAGAAAAATCTTCAGGAAGTGCGAGGTTGGAGCGCTCCACAAACCAGCTTTAAGAACCTCAGTTGGTCCTTTTGCCGATTGACCGTTCCAAGGCGGTAACTGATGATTTTCCTTTATGTGTGTTATGTCTTGTCTCTGAGTTTTTGTCATATTTGTATTTACCTTGTTTGCCTTTGTCTACTGGTAAATAAAATTTAAATGTCTGTGGAAATTTTGATAGGACCTTTTCTTATTTACCTATTTATAATTCAAACACAGAAAGTATATATGTAGTACAAGTTAAAGTTGCCGAGGCTTTTATCTACTGTACATGTTGATAGTTTGTTTTATTACTAGATATTTTGTATGTATATAAGTTCATTGTATCTGTTTTAACTCCCGGAGCAGGTGCTTACTGTTAGTTGTTTCACTTTTTTATTGACACTGTTTGTTTGATAGAAAAAACTTCAGACAGTGCTAGGTTGGGGCGCTCCACAAACCAGCTTTAAGAACCCCAGTCGGTCCTTTTGCCGACTGACCGTTCCAAGGCGGTAACTGATTTTTTTCTTCTTTTTGTGTGTTATGTCTCGTCTCATTGTCACATTTACATTTACCCTGTTTGCCTTGTCTAGAGGTAGATTAGGTTTAAACATCTGTGGAAATTTTGAAGGACCTATTCTTATTTACCTATTAATGGTAAAAACCGACATATTTAAACAGAAAGTTCGTCAGCTTGATAGGGCCTTTAATTATTCGACACAACATATAAACAAATTCAAAATATTTATGTTTAAGCCTTACCTTCTGTACATAGAATAACAAATGAAAGAAAGTCTGGACCTCCTTGGCGACATCCGTGTTACTGTATACATTCAACAAATATTATAATGCATCTAGAGATATTTGATTTATGTAAATATACTTGTATCTATTTTGTAAGTAATTTGCCTGTTTATAAAAGAAAACAATGTTATGTCAATAAAATATAATAACGAATCAAAAGCCTTTTTGAAATCGAAAAGTAAAATCGTTGTGTTGCATGTAATAAGCAAAACTATTCAGTAATTATGTGATCGGAATGTTTATCTGGTAGTTGCAATACTTTTTTAAAAAACGTTTTTAAGCTCACTATAATTCACATACATAAAGGTTAATGGTGGTATTTTCGTACATTCAATAAGTTCCGATTGCACTTAAAGTGAACATTATTTATGACAATTAATCCTCAGAATCTTCTAGAAAGATTATATATGAAATAGAATAATAAATATGTCATTAACGAATATTCACATTCTTTTGAACAGGAGACATAAATAATTCCATTAACGAAAGGTTATAAAGATTATATAAAAATAATAAAACTGTCCTAAAAATTTTAGATAGATTTGCTTTTCTGAATTTATAATACACTTGAAAACTTTATTTGGATATGATCTTTGAAATTCAGCGATTGAGCCATCAAAACAAAATAGAAACAGTCTTGGTCAGATAGCAATAAAATGTTTAAATAAAGGTTTAAAATACAGTCTTGGTCGGATGATTGATTTTGATATGGTTTAAAATAAATAAATAAATAAAACAAAACATCATTCAACATGGAACACAGGTCAGCGTAACCCTCTCGGAAATAGTTCTGAAATGGTTTCAATATCCAAACATTTACACTCTTTCAAATCCAGTCAATTTATATACATATGTTATAAATTACAAAATAAATAAGTAAGGTGATATATAACATTAAATGGAATAAAACAGCAAGACTGAAAATGTTATATCTTATTAAGACAAATGTAGAAGAAGTAAAATGGTTGATATTGAAAGTTGGAAAAATAGATTTGACACTGTCATAACAGCATTGATAGGTACGTTACTATTTTTTATTCTTATATTGTTTTAATATTTTTCGGAAGATCTTACTATGGTATGGTATAAAACAGATGAAATTAAAAGTGTCTTTTCTGGGGGAGATGTCCTATATGTTTTTATTGAGTATAGCGATAAATGTCATTGAATAGGACAATACCTCAATTGCGATATACGCCACATACATGGAATGTTTTTGCATAAGATTAATTAAAATATAAGGTAAATAAAAATGAACCATTCGAAAATATTAGTACAGTGCATAATAGTTCCCATAAAAAATATCTGACATATTTTATGTATGAAGTATATCGATTAAATTGTTTAAATGTACATCGAAACGTTAGATGGAGAAATTAATTTAACTTCATTCGCCTTCTGCTTAGTTATAAGGAAGAAAACAGGAGTTATAACTATGGTTGTATTTATTAATCGCACGCAACACACAAAACAATTTTATGATTTTAAAGTGCCTTCTTTTCTTTTACAGATATGAATATGTCTAAAGATTTCTGTGATTTCAGTGGGAATTACGATTGTTTATATCTGAGATATCTTTTATGGACACAGATGCGTTTGCTTTGATCTTTTGACAATTATTTTATAACTAGACATAATTATATATTGTGTCATTTTTGTTTACATAACTGAAAGTCATTTTTAATAACTAAATAAAGTTTTGTGTTACTAATGCAGTGAACCCGCCTGTAAGTGTTTTGAGCCTGTATTATATTGAGGTCTACAATAAACCCCGTAGTCAACCCAGTAGTCTCGACCAAATTATTTTCACTCGAAATTTCACAAGAAATAATCGAGGTAATATAATGACATTTTATATTACACCCCTTGCACTACGTTCTAACATTATATTTATTAATAAAGTGAATATATTAAACAAATGGAAGTAATCCGTGGTTTAATCAGGTAAATATATATGTATTGAGTAGTATTGTAGGCTTGATAAAACTATGAAAGTGATCAAAACATTTTTGGTGTACTCAATAACAATTGACTATCGCTTTAATCTGTAAAAAGCACGAAATGTATTTATACAATAAGCAGAAAAAAACCCATCAGCTGCCTTTTCTAATGACTAAATAACTTCTGGACTTTGTAATAGTTTTAAATTATGATAGAACCTCGACGATGATGCCTTCTTTCTGTTTCAGTTAAAATTGCCATAAAAGTCGCATATGCTGTATTGTTAACAGTGTTTGTTATGTTGTCACAGATGTGGTTTTACAATTTAGTAATGAAAGATAGCTTAAAAGAGAATATTTAATAAGTCAAAAAGGTAAAGCTTATTTATTTTTCCGTGGTGCGTTGAAGATCTAATACGAAAATATATTGATTATATTCCACATGTGATGGAAAATGAAGCCGTAAAAAGTAATTTTATAGTGTCTACGCGGCTGTTTCTCTGAGTAATGCCGAAATTCATTAATGATAAATGTGACGATCGACATATTCCATAATACAGACTAACAATAGATAAAGGCATAGCTAAATAGAAGTTTGTGGGTGGGCTGCTAATCCAAAATGCACAGAAATAATATTAAATATCAGCGTAAGAGCCTCGAGATGAGATGTGCTTAAAGCCCAACCAAGCAACGATGGGAAAAACGAAGTTCACCAGGGTCCTTGAAACTTTTCATTAAATATAATATTCTTCTTGTGCCATCCAATGAGGGATTAAATCAGTACAAGATTTGAACGGGTCTGTTTGTCAAATATCGAATGACAGCGTATAAACTTTGAACCTGTTCGGCGGATTAGATTAGTTGCTATTGAAGATAGACAGCTCATCGCTGTTTTATTGAAAAGAGACCCGTTCGCGGTGGGTGTACAAAACAATCAGCGAGCGTGTGAGGGACCACCCAAGGCGAGGGTTTCCTCGAGAGGAGTACCTCCAGAGGTGAACATCGACTGTACAAGCCCTCAACACCAGACCTACCGGGGAGTCAGCCGACCTACGTGCTTGCACTGTGACAGTTATTACTATCCGAACTCACCGTCTTAATTCAATGGTCTCGCCCTTCGACATTTGGCAGACCATTCCACTTTAACTCAAGGGGTGTTCCATTTTATGTAATAAAACCAAGCCATTATTTGTATTGTGCTAATAAAACCAATCAGAGATTGTTGACAGTTAAAACAAACGGTGTGTATATTATTTACTTTTTTCAGTGGCAAAGAAGTTGACAAAAATGGTTTGACGATACATTCAGCGACCCTTCCCCTAATAAATGAATAAAGATCTAAATTCACACTTATTCCTTTATTACATTTAAAGTGTTTATTTGGAATTTTATTACGACTTAAACATCAGTAATTAATGCATTGAGTCCAACAACTGCCTTTGTTTAATGTAACATCCAAGGACATTGTACATTTGCATCTGCGTAGTTAAGAATTGCGTTATATTGTCCATATATAAGACAGGTAAACATTTAACAATTCAAAGTTCAATTATTATAATCCGTTTTAACAATTACAACATTTAAAATAACCACCTATAGTGTTCTTCTATATAAGAATGAAAATAAAAAGATGCTGTTTTCCTTAACGAAGAACATATCTCATTAATGAAGAACGAGAATATGCTCAGGAGAAAGTAAAAATGCAAAAGGAGGTATCACAAGAAAGAATATTGAAATACACTCTAGGCCGTTGCATCGTTGGTCAATTTTAGACTTTACACAGAATAACAGGTTGAGATTTATGTCCAGATCTGGCTGCTCAAAGACGTAAAGGCGATAATCAATACGATGTTAAGAACTAAAAGAATTCAACCATGCATGGATCAAGAGATCCCTAAAATGCAAGAGCCAAGAATGCACAAAGATACAAGGGCAAGATTGCCAAACGATACAAAGATCAAGAGGTCACAAAGATGCAAGTACCAAGCGTGCCCAAAGATGCAAGGGTCTATTGCCCCCAAATGCTAGGGCGGGAGTGTCTAAAGATTCAAGTGCCAACATTGCCCAACGATGCAATGGCCTAGAGTGTCCAAGGATGTAGGAACCAAGATTGTCCAAATATGCAAGGGCCTAGAGTGTCCAAAGATGTAAGGGCCTATATGTCCACAGATGCTACATCCATGATTGCCCAAAGGAGCGTATGTTAAGGTTGGCGAAGCATCCCATTAAATAAAGAGAAACGCACTACATTGAAAAGATCAGTGACAAGAACAGAATTGGTTACTTCAACTAGTTAAGTATCTTCTAAGGGACCTTGAACTTGAATGCAAAAGTAAAAAATAGATTCTATGAGACAAAGAACAAACATTGAAATTTGATCGAGCACGTAACATATTTATCAAAATAAAAAACTAAGTGTTCAAGTGACTTGCACTGCAACGAGGCATTAAACAAATGGAGAAAAAACAGCAGTTGGTCGATTTAAAATGGTAAGTCAGTGAAAAGGCTGGTAATAAAAAAAACAGTGGCGTCATTTGAAATGAAACTCTCCAAGTTTAGTAGAAAATAAAGAAAATAACAATAGAAAACCACTTAAACTAAAAAAACAAAATATCAGCATTGAGAAGTGTTTAGGAATAAGTTATTACTAAACACTTTTTCGTTATTACTAATAACTATGTCTAATATACGAATGGAATCAGGCCGTGGCGATGCTTAAGTTTACTATATTGGACTTTTTATGTAGAAATAAGCTTGCATAAGTATGTTTATGACCCCACCCACATCTATATAGGATCTTACCTTCAAACTTCTGAAGTAAATTATTGCCTTACTTACTTATCGATCAAAATAAGTTAGACAGTGAATTTATGAACATAATGCTTCAGTTTGAGGTAAATTATATATAAAGGATCGAGGGATGATTTATGCATTATGCACAACTGTCCTGTTGGGAATTATATTGGAATTGTCATTACTTTAATAATCGCCTCGCCCCCATTTTAAAAAAAAAGTTATCCCCTACCCTACCCACGGGGACGTTTGCCAGGAACAATACGGTATGTGTTGTTACTTGGACTTTCTGCCAATAAGAGTTGCTTTGGTATTAATTCGGACAGACTTTGCGTCAGCATGTGAATGTAGCTAAAAAAACACGAGGTAGAAAATAGCTAAGCCGAAAAAGGAATAAAGCAAATAAATAATTGCAAACTAAATCCCGAAACAGTACCTGTAGTTCGGTATTTCACAGGTGGCAGTGGAGACGGCCCAAGTTGACTGACCAATATAAAAAGTACGACATGAAAGATGATGAAACAGAACTGTAACAGTAATTGGCTAAATTTTCCAACTGTTAGTCACCGTTTTCTTGTAGTCTTGTAGTCCTCACAAGCCATGACCAATGCTATATCTATCAGAACAATGACCGGAGTGTATCCACACACGCAATGCCAACGCTATATCTATCGGAACAATGACCGGAGTGTGTCCACACTAGCAATGGCCAATGCTATATCTATCAGAACAATGACCGGAGTGTGTCCACACAAGCAATGACCAATGCTATATCTATCAGAACAATGGCCGGAGTGTGTCCACACTAGCAATGGCCAGTGCTATATCTATCAGAACAATGACCGGAATGTGTGCACACTAGCAATGGCCAATGCTATATCTATCAGAACAATGACCGGAGTGTGACCACACAAACAATGGCCAATACTTTATCTATCAGAACAATGGCCGAAGTGTGTCAACACAAGCAATGGCCAATGCGATATCTATCAGACTGGACCTGGTAGCGCAATCGGTAGAGCGTCGGCTCCAGGTACGGGAGGCCCCGGGTTCGATCCCGGGCCGCGACATACCAAAGTCGTTAAAAATGGTAGTGGTATAACTCCCTTGCTAACGCTCAAGCAAATATAAAGGTAGTTCCACGACTGGTTGGCCTGGTGTCACAATAATGTGACTGGGTGTGGTATCATGCCAGGTGTTCACGGCATGCTATACACAGTGAAGGCAGCACTATATCTGCTTCAAGTGGACACCGTCTCAAGATAACTGAAATACTGTTGATGGGACGATAAACCCAATAAACAATATATCTTTTAGAACAATAGCCGGAGTGTGCCCACACACGCAATGGCCAATGCTATATCTATCAGAACAATGACCGGAGTATGTCCACACACGCAATGGCCAATGCTTTATCTATCAGAACATTGGCCGGAGTCTGTCCACACTAGCAATGGCCAATGCTATATCTATCAGAACAATGACCGGAGTGTGTCCACACACGCAATGCCAATGCTATATCTATCAGAACATAGGTCGGAGTATGTCCACACATGCAATGGCCAATGCTATATCTATCAGAACAATGGCCGGAGTGTGTCCACAGAAGCATTGGCCAATGCTATATCTATCAGAACGTAGGCCGGAGTATGTCCACACACGCAATGGCCAATGCTATATCTATCAGAACATAGGCCGGAGTATGTCCACACATGCAATGGCCAATGCTATATCTATCAGAACAATGGCCGGAGTGTGTCCACAGAAGCATTGGCCAATGCTATATCTATCAGAACATAGGCCGGAGTATGTCCACACACGCAATGGCCAATGCTATATCTATCAGAACATAGGCCGGAGTATGTCCACACAAGCAATGGCCAATGCTATATCTATCAGAACAATGACCGGAGTGTGTCCACACACGCAATGCCAATGCTATATCTATCAGAACAATGACCGGAGTGTGTCCACACAATCAATGGCCAATGCTATATCTATCAGAACAATGACCGAAGTGTGTCCACACAAGCAATGACCATTGCTGTATCTGTCAGCAAAATGGCAAATAGTGTGCCCATGCGAGCAATGCCGATGCTATTACTTTCCAAAACATTGACCAATGCTATATCTATCAGAACAATGACCGGAGTATGTCCACACGAGCAATTACCAATGCTATATCTATCAGAACAATGGCCGGAGTGTGTCCACACCAGCAATTATCAATGCTATATCTATCAGAACAATGGCCGGAGTGTGTCCACACAAGCAATTGCCAATGCTATATCTATCAGAACAATGACCGGAGTGTGTCCACACTAGCAATGGCCAATGCTACATCTATCAGAACAATGGCCGGAGTGTGTCCACACTAGCAATTACCAATGCTATATCTATCAGAACAATGGCCGGAGTGTGTCCACACCAGCAATTATCAATGCTATATCTATCAAAACAATGGCCGGAGTGTGTCCACACAAGCAATTGCCAATGCTATATCTATCAGAACAATGACCGGAGTGTGTCCACACAATCAATGGCCAATGCTATATCTATCAGAACAATGGCCGGAGTGTGTCCACACAAGCAATGCAAATGCTATATCTATCAGAACAATGACCGGAGTGTGTCCACACAATCAATGGCCAATGCTATATCTATCAGAACAATGACCGGAGTGTGTCCACACAAGCAATTGCCAATGCTATATCTATCAGAACAATGACCGGAGTGTGTCCACACAATCAATGGCCAATGCTATATCTATCAGAACAATGACCGGAGTGTGTCCACACAATCAATGGCCAATGCTATATCTATCAGAACAATGGCCGGAGTGTGTCCACACAAGCAATGGCCAATGCTATATCTATCAGAACAATGGCCGGAGTGTGTCCACACAAGCAATTGCCAATGCTATATCTATCAGAACAATGACCGGAGTGTGTCCACACAATCAATGGCCAATGCTATATCTATCAGAACAATGGCCGGAGTGTGTCCACACAAGCAATTGCCAATGCTATATCTATCAGAACAATGGCCGGAGTGTGTCCACACACGCAATGCCAATGCTATATCTTTCAGAACAATGACCGGAGTGTGTCCACACAATCAATGGCCAATGCTATATCTATCAGAACAATGACCGGAGTGTGTCCACACAAGCAATGCAAATGCTAAATCTATCAGAACAATGGCCGGAGTGTGTCCACACTAGCAATTACCAATGCTATATCTATCAGAACAATGACCGGAGTATGTCCACACAAGCAATTGCCAATGCTATATCTATCAGAACAATGACCGGAGTGTGTCCACACAAGCAATGCCCAATGCTATATCTTTCAGAACAATGACAAATTGTGTGCCCATGCGAGCAATGCCGATGCTATTATTTTCCAAAACATTGACCTGAATGAGTTCACACGAGCAATAGCCAATGCTATATCTATCAGAACAATGACCCTTGTATGTCCACATAAGTAATGGCCGATGCTTTATCTGTTAGACCATTGGCCAAAGTGTCTCTACAAGAGCTATATCTTCATGCGACAAACAAACGATGTCATATCTCTCTGAACAATGACCGCAGTGTAATAACACGAGCAATGGCCGATGCTAAGTTTATAGTATTTTAGGGACAATGGCTAAGAAGATGTCCACAAGAGCAATAACCAATGTTACGGACACACAAACGGCAATATATCAAGTTCGCAATAATGCATGTATGTGAATTAACTGTAACACTAACTACATATGTTGCAAACGTTTTTTTTAATCATTTTAGGTAACACACGATTAGCATATAAAACAGCAAATAATTTAAATGTGTCCCGCAAAACTCTCTACGTTGATGTAAGAACACACGTTAATTGGCTCTGTCAGATGTTTGCATGATTCTTAAGTTAACAAATCATATTTATTTAAGACATAGATTGCAAATTTTGCTCGTGAGGGGTATGGGAGAATGGTTGGTTTGATTTAATTAATTTGGCAGTTATTGCACAGTATGCGGTAGATATTCAAATGATCCGTTAGTTGGCTTTGTGTCAGAACAGGTGCGATTCGCTAGGACTCGCGTCGTAAATCAACGTTGCATTCATAGTTTAATTGTGACACATATTTATTGCTTATTTATTCATGATGTTCATTTTATAATTACGTTGTAGATTATTAAAGCCTGGAGGTTAATAATGAACAAACAAAAGGTCGGATTTAATTTATAACAAAACAGATTTTAAAACCATTTTATCATTCAATCATCTACATACCTTAAAATACTTTATCGTATAAGATTTTGGTTAAACAAAAAAAGCAATTTAAAGTCATTAAAATGGCGACTGTTGATAATTAAGTGCTACATCAATGTTAGAAATACGCTAGAAATATTTTGGAAAGAATAGGCACCTTAGTATCGATTAGCTATTAAGACCACCCACTTATTTAGGAAAAGATTGATTAAGTAAGCATGGCAAGAAATTAACAAGGGATATATTTGTCGATTTAGTGTTTTTATCATGTTACATACTGTGTCTACTTATGGATATTGTAAGGCTTGTTTCCTGATTATATTTGTTTTTCAACTTATAGCTATATATTTAAAAACAAATATAATGTTTGCAACGCTAGACTGGCGCTTATGCATATTCGAATATTTATGTTAACTATTTACGGTTTTCAAAACTGGTCGAAGATTGAAGAACCAGTGTAAGTTCACGATTTCCGTGCATTTGAAAGAATAAGACAACAACAACAAAAAATCACCACATCTTGAAATTCACTCTCTTACACTGTCGGCCCACTACAGTTACCTCTATCGCAGGGTGATTCAATAAGACACCAGCTGACACGTCGGTTAGGTATTTAAAAATGGCAGTTTTATGTCGACTACAAACTAAGCTTGTGAACTATAAATAGGATAAAATTTAATTTCTTTTATATTGTTAAATTAAATGATGTCAATTTGTAATGCATTTAGTTTTGAATCTACGTGTATGATTGAAATGTGTTGTTATTCTTTACACTTGCGTAGTTATTTGTCTTGCGTAAAGACTACAGAATATTTCCATAGGTAAATTTCTAAATAATCCAAAAAATCTGTAACTTTCAAGCCAAAACAAAATATCGTATATTTGAACCCAAACCGACAATAGACACGAGCCTCCAAAAATGTTTAAACCTCTGTTTTTGTTTGCGTCAAGAATCTTGACATTCATGACCGAGGTTCTGTTGCAGAAGTATATATGAGAGTAACAAATGATTATTCAGCTATGAGCTTGATTTTAATTCTGACTGTCTATAAAAAACAACTCGTCATACTCCATATATTCAATATTTGTAAATCTTAATTAGCTTATTAAAAAAAATTCTTAAATTGTTGTTATAGTACATGAACTAAAGCAATAATAATGCTTAAAATGGTATAATTAGTGTTAATATATTATAATTATGCACATTAAGAGAAAAATAGCCTGGACGATACAAACTGGCCTTAAGACAATATAAATAATAACATATTATCCTTTAAGACGTACCACATAATTAAGTTCAACACAGTTTAAAACGAGCATGGTCAAGTACTAAGGGAAGTAACGCGTAGCACATTTTATAAAAAGAGTGACTTGTTTATCTATATTCGTAATATAACTGTAGGTGTTGCATTCAGTTCTACCTAAGGCAACACTCAGCTCTAGAGAGGAAGACTGTGGATCACAGTTCTTGAGGTATTTATACTTACCTAATACAGTCAATAGTATGTGTGAGTATATGTAGAACACCTATTACAGCACTGGTATAGTCCTGAGCAGTAGCATCACGTTAAGTACACTTAGCTTATTGTATCCAAAAATAACAAATAAAATGGAACGTTTACTAATTACAATGTTAGTTCTTAAAGAATAAAGCTTAGAAAAAATGTCAGAACTGAGCACATCATTGAATTATATTTAGCTTATTGTACTCAATATATGCAAATAAAATGGCGTGTTTACAAATTACGTACAATGTTTGTTTTTAAAGAATATAGGCTGTGTTGATAAGGTAATAATATTCATCACATTTAAGCATTATCACCCTTTAGGACAAATAACCCATACCCATTAGGACACAGTTGATACATACTTCCCAATGCATTTAAAAAGGTGGCAAATATCCCAATGTATGTTGATAAGGTTTATTTTGACAAAGTGATAATCTCGCTTTCTTTAAAAAAGTTGTTACAAAATACTACTTAAAGAAGTTTATAAATAAATACCATGAATAAAGCATCACAAATCATGAAGCACAATGGTATATTTGTCTTTGAAAATATGTGCTTTGTTACTGGTAATTGGAATTACTCTGATATTACAGTACATTTCAAATGAGCAGCAATATTCACATATATGGTTCAAATATGTATTTTGCATTTGAATTAGTACTTCTCTTGACATTAAGACTTTAAACAAATCACAACTATGATACATATTTATTATCAGCATGTGGTTTTAAGGAAAACATTTTGTTCGCATATTTCAACCTTAACAAAATGAACTTGATAATTATTTCTTCACCCAGTTATATCTTTTTTCTACATGTGCTGTTTGTTTTTGAAATACATTGCAGCGACCATTTATGATCATTATAGCAATGTCCAGCTTTCTGGTGGAGGAAGACCCCAGACACATGTCTGGGTAGAACCACCAGCACACTGCAAGTCAGCTGGAAGACTTTCTCATCTTAAGTCCTTTGCCCCGAATGTGACTCGAACCCACTGTGGTGCGAGGCTAAGCAGTCAGAGGAGTTACAAATCACCAACTTAACCAATATGCTATGGGCGCCCATGGAGGGTATTTGTCCAGATACTTTTACTGATGTTTGAAAATTGAACAGTAAATTAAAATGGCACCAATTGAACACCGCATAATTACAATTTTTCTTAAATAACTGTGAAATTTACTAACCACTTGCATCTAAAGGAAAGGTTTGAAGAAATAACGAACACTTTATTGTTTTAAATGTTTTTTACCATTCTGATAAAGCCATGTCATACAAAATAGCATGTTGTGTACATGTATGTTCTGGCTACAAAAACTTTTATACTTAGACATATCACAAAACTGATATTATGCTATTTATATAGATGGTTTTAAATCTAAGCAATTCGGAATGTAACACGTTATCCATCAAAAATAAAAACATTTTCCTGAAAGAATTTATAAGAACGGAAAAGAAGCATGATAAGTAACATGTTAATTCTGTAGAATGGAACTTTCATGTAAAGCTATGATAACTTTTAACTTGGAAGCCTAAAGTAAAGGCTTAGGCAACTAGTGTAGATCCAGGTCAGACAACTACATGGTGGTGGTCTGATAAAGATCTAAGCTACTGGTTGCTAGTTCTCTAGCTATAAGTTATGTTAAGTTTGCATGAATTTGTTAGTAAAAAATAACAACTGTTTTGTATTGCTTATAAATAAATGTAGCCTTAGAATAATCAAGAAAGTCTAACTGGCAGCACTTCAGATGCATGACAGCAGCAGCCCTTCTCACAGGACATATCATAGACATTTAAAGATTTAGGGAATGCTCAACTTACAATGTAACATATTTTGTGAAGTTGTGCCCTTACAGTAGCCGTGTTAAGAAAAAAATTTTTTTCTTTCAATCAATTGAATGATATGTTTATGAAACATAACAAGTTATTCAAAAATTAGATAATATCAGTGACATAAATGAATATAGATATTTTTTTTTAAAAATCATAAAGTTTTAGGTAAATGAAAACCCTTTTAGCTGGTTTTCTTTTTTTTAAACATTCTCACATAAAGCCAATAATTAAACAGGACTTTTTTCATAAAAAATAATAAAATGTCTTTTTAATTATCTTTATTCCCTTTTATGGGCAATCATGGTGATATGTTGATACGGAATTTAGACATCCTAGGTTTTCACTAATCACACATGTGTAGCCATGGCAACTACAGGTTGCTAGCCTCGGGCTGTAATCCCTTGCTGATGAGAAAGGCATCGGGTTGAGGGTCCCGTCCCAAGAAGTTCCGTAACATCTCATCAGCATCCTGCAAGTAACATGTTGGAGAGTTAAGCCTCAACACATGATCTCTCAGTTATACAAAGGTGGTAACAAATTAAGAAAAGTTGCAGTCATGCAGATCTGACCAGCGATGTTATGATAAGCCAAGTGAAAAAAAGAAAGAATTGCCAGCCCAAACATCAAATAAAAACAGTTGCTACGTGTAGATCAGCAGATTATGCAAAGGTTTAAAGAATGTGTCTGCAAGCAGATTTAGCCAGTTTACTTTGAGGCTCTTAACAGAGTTTACAGGAACATCCATACCTTTGTCTGAACAAAAAATCTACCTTACCTGAAGATTTTGTAACAAATAGTGAAAGAAGAACTTTTGCAGTTGTCTTAAATTGTGTTCATTTGTATTTTTACTGAAAATTTCATTAAATTATTTCTGTATTTTTTAATATATTGCTGAACAAAGTTCTAAACTGTCTAAATAACCTTATGGAGAACTTATTATGATTTAAATATTTTTTTAGGTAATGAACTATGTGATCTGACAAAGTCAATCAGGAATCAGTTTGAATCATTATTCAATTTTTTTATGACTGTCAACTACATGACAATAACCAGAACTTTCTATTCCATGAAAGTGGTGGTTTTAAATCCGAATATGGTACATAAAGAGTTCAGTTAGAGCACAGTTACATGTCAGCTTAATTTTAAGATCCCAATATACCTATTGGAGTTTCCCCTCTTAGAGACTTAAAGTCTGAAAATGATATCATTGAGTTCGTAACTGTCTGAACACAGTATTAAGTGTCCAGACATCTTTTAACTGTGCATTAACAGTGAGACTGATCACAAATTATGTAAAAAAGAGTTTTAGACCAGTGAAAATTGATTCATCAGTGATCTAAAAAAACTTCCAGAATGTCTGTGGTGGTGATCATTGTTAGCATATTTAGTGCTACCCCCAATGTGATAGCAACAGGTGAACGTATGTTACAGCAGATCTGTTATCCAGTACACCTTTATTTCCTTAGTTTGATCAATTCTTGTTCCGCAGGCTAAAATACTTTTACATCTCTAGGTCTGGGATTAAACCCATACTTGCCTGCAACTTTGTTCTATTATGGGTTAAACATGTTTGTTTCAAGGATAAACATTAAAATATCAATCAAACGCAGAAGCAGTATGACCCCAAAGCTAGATGTCTATTTACAAATCTGTAATACAAGGGGGGTAACTCTACATACCACAGAGCCACCGGGTTTGAGGATGCAGTTCCTATAGTCTGCCCCTGTCTTTTTACACATGACACCCTCCTTCTTGAACCTGGATGCAAACATGTCCATACAGAACACCTCACTCCACTGAAATGTAGGCAGAAACTTGCATTAACCAGTGGCATCTTACTTATCAAAGATAATCTGCAGTTTATATAAATAATGAACACACAGGAACATTTAATGTTAGACAAAATAATAATTGTCATCAACAAAAAAAGTTTTTATGAAAAGTTTCATCTCAAGAAGTCAATTTTTAGTACAAGTTTATTGCTGTGATACTGGTAAGATGGAGAATGTAGTACCATGTAGCCATAGTATTGGGCATCGTATCCACCAGCCAGATGTCCGAAGGATGCGGCCATGTTGGTCCCAGGACTGGATGGGAAGCCCATCAAGGTCTCACTCAAATCTGACAGGGTCTTAGCTGTGTCAGCCTGGGCAGACAGAATATGGGTAACATTAAATCAGATAAGTAAAATATTAAATCTTATTCTGCTACAATTGTTACTAAGGCATACCTAGATTATGAAATTGAAACACATACATGATTAGATATCACTGACTAATTGAATAAGACTTTGTAGCAACAAATGTTAAACCTGATCAGACAGTTCCTGGTGGGAGTTGGCTGATCTTGACCTAAACTATTTGCCTTTGATTATTGTGTTAAGCAGGTTTAGAGTGTATGAGGTATTAAATTTTAAAAATATGCAAGTGTCCCACTTAGTGAGGTAGTACTTTTAGTAAGTTCATATTAACACTATTATATCTAGTAAAAGGTGTAGTATTGTATTGATATTGTATTTCTATTATCTAGTGTATTGATAGTGTTAAAGTTTATGTTTCACAAAGAAATACTTAAACATAAAGTAAAATAAATTTTCATTATTTGTTAAATTTGTGAACAAGAAATTTCAAACAAAACATGTCATAAACTGTTTTTCTTATCTGATAGTGCATATATTCAATAGCACATTTAATTTCCTAAACAGCATATGTCCGACTGTAATTTAATTGGTAAGTGGCATCTGTCTGCTTTTGGTGTAGAATTTTACTGTCTGTTTCTGGAAGTCTACCTCAATGCTAAGAAGAGATAAGATCATTTCACCCAGATCCTTTTACACCACTCAAAGTATACAACTTATGATCCTGCATCAGTTTGTTAACATCAAAGAAATCACTGCCATATTTGAATTCTTTATAATTAGGACAAGAGAATCAGCAATATCATAATTTGAAGTTGTAAAATGTGCAAACAATCTCATTCACTTGGGCAGTGTTGGCAGGTGTGACTAGCTGATTGATGACACTTATATAACTGGACCACCTGGTACTGGCCTGAGTAGTGGGGATTAACAAAGATGTGAATTTATTAATTGGCTCTAAAATAACTTTCCTGGTGGCAGGGTGCCCTACTTCCCAAGGTTGTGGGACATAAAGGAAGAATAAAACGGTCCTGGAAAAAAGCTTAGTGGGGTAGTCCTTAAGCGGGTTTTATTGTACGTTTATTTATCTATGAACAGAGAATACAGAAATACCCTTGCATAGGCAAGTAGGACTAATGTTACCACAGCGTTGGTTGCCTTAAGACCATTTTTATTTTTAAATTTATTGATGACGTCTATCAATATGTCTGTGATATATGCTTATTTCCACTGCTACATTATGTATATCTTGTTTACTGATACTATGATTTCTGAAAGAGAGTTTAAAACTTATTTTACTTCAGTTCAAGACATGTGATTTGTCCTAGAGTTTTACTTTTATTTACAAATGTAAAATGTGCCATACACACCTCAGCGACAGTATGTATAGCCTGATCGAAGGAGCCCAGAAGGATCTGTCTCATGTTGAAGACACCGGCGTTGGCCTTCCTGCTTTGGAGCAGCTTCTCTAGCATGTCCTCAGGGATGGGACTGTGGTCCTTGTAGTGCTCAGACATGCGACCAAGAGGTTCACGCTCCCAGCACCAGTTCTCCAACATCTGCGAAGGGGCCTCCACAAAGTCTCGCTCGACATGGGTGCCACTACATTATCAGTTGACAACATTTTTTACACTGCAGCAACAGAATTATAGCCAATCAAGCTATAAATGATGAGGAAAGACAAAAGATAAATGTCTAAGGTAGCTGCAGGTCAGATGGAGGACTTCCACACATTAAGTTATTAACCTAGCCTGCAATCCAACCCATGTGGTAAGGGGCTGAGGAGTTATATGGTATACCTTTACAACTCGGACACTCAGCCATGAATGCCAAGCAGATTTGTATATGGTTACCCTTGTTCTTTTAAGACATAAACATCTTAAATCAATAAAATGTTATTTATCATTTGTTTCTAAAACAAAAAACAAACTGTATATGGCACACACAATTTACACAAACCATAGTCACCATTAGTCTGAAACGTGTCAGTTTTCAGTTACCATTGTGAAAAAGGTTGTCCATGCCTTTTACTCTCTCAACTGCTTTCTTTATAATGAGGATATAGGTATGAATTTGTGAATAACTTTTGAGACAAAAAAGATTGATAGGTAAAACTTTCCAAAAATCAATAAGAGCACTGCCAAGGTGGAGCAAAATACGCCCGTCAATAGGGCAATTTAAAACAAAGTGCTGTGCACTCTTGTGCAATACAGTATGGCAAAGATTTTGGACTGAACTCTGGGTTATTGCAAGAAAAACTGAAATTAAAGTAGAATACCATAAAAAAAATCATTAATCTGCCAAACTGCTGTGCACTGTTGCGCTATGCACTCCGGCACAATTGTGGACTGCAATCAAGTGAAAAAAAGTCAAAGGGGAATACCAAATATACAATTTTAACATGAAATTATTTGCATTTGTGCATAAAGGGGCATTACTCAAAAATTAGAAGAGGAGAGTGACAGCTCTTGTGCACTGAACTCTGTTTCAATAACATGTATCCACCGATGAAGTTTCAAGTTAATAGCTGTTTATAACGAAAAAGTATGGTCCAGACTAACATAAAGTATGAAAATTGAACTAAGGGTAATAACTCCAAATTCTTTAAGGGTGCAGTGATGGTTCTTATGCACTCAGTCTAAATGAGATCTATCCGGTGTACGGACATTTGCCCCCCCGGACATTTGCCCCCCGGACGTTTGCCCTCTTTTAAATGCAGGCCGGACGTTTGCCCCCCTGTCGTTTTTCAGAGCCGGACTTTTGCCCCCTGCGATTTTCAAAGCCGGACGTTTGCCCCCTCAACAAAACTTGAGGGCGGACTTTTGCCCCCCCCCCCACCCCCATAACGTAAGGGCGGACTTCAAAAAAATCAATCTGTCAATTTCATTAATTTTACAAAGAATGTAAAAAACGGCGATTAACATCCTTGTACTTAATTATAAACCAATTAGCTGTAATGCGTTCAGTTATACTGAATTTTGCAAACTAATTTTGATTAATCAAAGGTTTAAATGGGTCTAGGCCTACCAGTTGATTGACAGTTAACCTGTTTGTGACACTCTCAGCATGAGTGGCAAGCGATCGCGGGAACTGTGTAGCAAACAACCCTGTTAAAGCCGAAGTCTTGCGGGTTCGACGGCGAGAGTTTAGAACGGGTAAATTGCTCGGAACCTGATGCGATGTAAAGATATGAAGGCAAACTAGATTGTAACTTTTACTAATTCCAGTCCTATGAAAAAATTACTAGAAAATTTTGTTACACCTAACACATTTTCATGACTGTAGCACCATGTAGTACTGTTTGTGTATGTTTCTAATATGGCGGAAAGACATTTACAGGCGGTTACAGAGTTTGAGAAGAAAGGGAGGGCAATTTCCGCCTTGACATTTTAGTAGAGGGTGCATCTATCCACCAGCAAAGTTTCAAATCAATAGCTTTGATAGCATAGGAGTTATGCTCTGGACAAGAAAATTAAACAAAGGGGCATAACTCCAAAATCATGAAGTACAGAGTTACAGTTCCTTTGCATTTGTCTCAATAAGACCTATCTATATATTAAGTTTCAAGTCAATGGCTTTGATATTGCAGGAGTAATGCTCAAAACAAGAACATTAAACAAAGGGCAATTACTCTAACATCATGATGTGCAGAGTGATGGTTCATGTGCATTACACTTCATCTCAACAAGATCTATCCACCTATGAAGATTCAAGTCAATAGCTTTGATAGTGTTGGAGTTATGCTCCGGACAAGCATCTAGATGCTGCCAGCCCACCCGCATGTCATGGGTGATCACATAATACATCCCGTCTTTGACGGGCTTACAAAAATCAATAAACAACCTTTTTGGATAACATTTTGCTGAAGCTCACAATTTTACTGCTCACTTTTTAAATATATTTTATTGGTATAAACAAGGAATTTAAACATTATGTCCCTGTAAAGAGTTTTCTTGCAATAGTCCTGTTTAATAACCCTGTTATCTCCCCTGAATAATTGCCTCCCTTTAATGCTCTTTAGCGTGGAGGTTCGCATTTCATTTCCAGTGGAGAGCAAATCAAAAATGTCAACGATGGCAGAAAAGGTGTTAAACTTGACTGAAAAAAGAGATATTGTTGCTGTGCGTGTAGCAATTACAGGGGAGAGTTGACAGAAGGACGCCAACCTTCACAGCGTTCCAAGTGACTATAAACTGAGAAAACTGTAGATAAGTCGTCTTAAAACAATGAGCCAAATTTCCACTTGCAATCTGAAGAATGATCGACTTTGTTCAGAGCATTTTCTAGAGGGAAATATACACCAAGGAGAATCCTATAACGTGCAGATTCGTCGTAGAAAACAGTTTCAAAAGTGGGTGGGGAATTGTGTGTGCATCAATCACGGCATAATCAAAACTTCAAAGCGTCTCAAAGATTTAATTGTTTACAGAAAATGTATAATCTATGACAATGTCGAAAGATAAAAGAATAATTGACGCATTATTCAAGTATAAACAGTGGCTGCGATTAATAGGTTACGCAAGCAAATCGAAACAAAGACCATCACGTGACGTTAACAGCAGCTAATTTGCACAAAGGTCATAAAAAGTCACACCTCTGCTGCATGACCGCAATAAAAACAATTGACGGTCACACATTGACTTCCAAGTTTTGTTGAGTGGCCGCTTATTACATATCAATTACTGAAAGAATTGTCAGTTTAAGATGACCGCTGATTGGACGATAATTAAAGAACAAAGTTAATTACAATTAATTTTAGTCAATCATAGATACGAGGGAACTTGTAATAACAAACACTTGCATTTGTGTCGACAGTTTGTTAACTTAATAATGTATTTATCATACACTGTTGTTTGAACAGGACTCCAGATAAGGGGCGTATCTGTGTATCAGAGTCATTTAAAAAGACAAAATACTAAAAAATATTTCACTTCTAGACGTAGCAGATACACCCCAAAAATCTTACTTAAATAACTTTTTTATAATTGTGTGTAACCTATTGGATAATCTATTTTCTTACCAAAAATGACTGGTGAAGATTATCTTAAATGGCCGAATCAGTAGTAAAATGAAATTGCACCCTTGATTGCTGTATTTAACCAGAGTAAAAGCCCAATGCACTCTTTTCACTATGTAAATGCTGTAGACCCTATTCGAGCAGTTTCAAAAATAAAGGATAAAAAATACACAATTTTGTTTTATTCAATTATTTTAAACAAAACATTAAAATTCCTTTACTTAATTGTTATTGTCTTATGAAGTTTTTACTCAATTCACCATAATTCTTATCTGGAGTTTGAAGAGTTGTATAAATATACTGTTGCAGATGCAGCAGCTAATACAGTAGTTGATATTCATTTTACTTGGTTAAAGTAATAAAAAAGAAAATAATTATCATAGACTTTTGTGAATGTGAAAATATACTTAATTACACTTTATTTTGGCTTCAAGATACTGATAATAGTTCTAGATTGCCAAGATTGAAAGATTCTCTCCAAAGAGCGTTACAAACAACTCTCATTCGCGTTTGATGCTGTCTTGTTCGTCGTCCAATTTAATTTTACTTAATGTTCATATAACAAGCTTTTCTATCCCTCTAGTGTGTATTATAAGTTCCGGACGATTCTCTGATACATGCGTCCCTCTTTGTGTAAGAAAGTCTTTAAGTTCACGCACTGATAGTTTTGAAAATTTGCACAGATCACCGATTTCATTGTTCTCAGAGGACATCTTGTTTTGTTTGTTTGCCCACCAGAAGTTGTACGAAAAACGAACGATAACTCTACCAAGGGAGATAACAAGGGTTATTAAACAGGACTATTGGTATAAAACAAGTAATTGAAACATTATGTCCCAGTAAAGAGTTTTCTTGTTATTGGTATAAAACAAGTAATTGAAACATTATGTCCCAGTGAACAGGTTTATGGTTATTGGTATAAAACAAGGAATTGAAACATTATATCCCTGTTTGTGAGAGATATCTGAGTCAAAATCTAAATTGAGCAAAGTTGCAAATGAGAAATAATTTTGCTAATGGATCACACCCCTTTTCACAATATATATTTACCTGAAGAATGCCAGCTCTGACTGGGCACAGATTTGGTGCATCACATGACCAAACTCATGGAAATAGGTCTCCACCTGTACACATAAGGTTACATAATAACACAAAGCTCTGAGTATTCTAATCAGAATTCTCATTCCATTTAGAGCTCAGAAAGATAGAACTGAAGGTAATTAGCCAAACTAATAAATATTCATGAAGTAAGTTGGGCTTAAATAAAAAGAACATGCATAAGGGGGTATTAAATTTTGTATCTGGTATTTATACTAATTTAACAAAAAACATGTCTGGTATGTCCTTGACACTGTGTTCTTAAAAAAGTTCAACTGACAACACTATAGTAGTATAACTATTTGTAAGCATATATATAAAACTATATAATGATTTAGAAGATTGTTTAAATGGTTGTAAAAACTAGGTTTACAATATAAAAACCTTATTCTCTAAGAATTAACACTGAACGATTTTCAAGAAATCCTGTATCTAGAGAAAGCAGATACTGTTTGCAATATAATAACAGAGACATTGAAGATGTCTTTCATTTTATTTGTATATGCCCAGTATACACTGATTTAAGAAGAAAATACCTTGACACAACTTTGCACAATAGACTGTATATAAAATGTGTTTGCTGTTTGATTCAAAAGATAAGTACAAACTTATTATTCTCGCCCTTTTTATCATTTATTATGTTCCTTAGTAGAAAGGAATATTAGTGCAAATAATACATAAAGTTCATTCTCTAATGTTTTTGTTTTTTTTTGTCTATTATAAAGCAGCTATCACATAAAAAGCTTAATACATTGTCATTTTTTATTTCTACTCTTTCATATTAATAACTAAACCGGATACTTTATTTGTATATCGTATTTATGATACCATGATGTACATGAGTATAAATCTGAATAAAATTATGTTCTTTTCCATAAAACTAAATAAAAAAAAGTAAATAAGTATTCAAAAACAGGTGTACACAAACACTTTATATTTAATCTACACTATTATGAAATCATAGAGGCATTTCCCCAGTCATCCTTTACACCTGGTGGGGGTCTTATCTGCCCCCTATGCCTACACACCTGGTGTGGATTACCTACTGGTCAGTGAACGATAGTTGGGGTGGTTGCATACACAACACAATAAACATGTCATTTTGGATATACTCTTAAAGCATATTTTTACATACTTGTAGCACAGAAAGTGCTTTACACAACCATGTAATTTTTAACACTGTATGAAAAGAAATACTTCAGAAAAGATTGAAAATAATTGAAATCTGAAGAACAACTAAGATTAATAATATCAAAATTAACACATTTCAAATGAATAAAATAAAATATAATAGACCTCATCAAGTTTTTTTTATGTTATAAATAACACTGCTTTATATAAAAAATATATAATGAATAACTTTAAAACAGTCGGCTGTCTTTGATTGAAAGTTGCAATTTACCAGTAGTTTGAGAAAATAATGCTCTTAAACATCGTACTTGATTGAAAACTTCAGCGATTTTCATGAGACAGATTTTGTCTTTTATCTGTTGATCTGCAATTATCGTATAATAATTGGTTCTGACGCTAGCAATTCCACATATCTGCCGATACATATGCGCATTAAGTAGGAATCTAAACAATTACATACACTATTTAACTAAGCCTCAAGTCATGCCTAACAGACAAGTTAAACTGCACTTCCAGCTAAAATCATGATCCCTCACCTCATCATGTTGTAGCAATGAAGGTTCATCAGCAGTAGGTTTGGTAAAGTTGGCTACCATGGCTGCCACAGATACCATCCTGGAACCATCTGAGAAGAGACATCCAGGCTGGAACAGTATTATAGATAGTTAGCAACATATTTACTCTTTCCAAAATACAAGAGTAAACTTTAGCATTTTATCAGAGTGCACAAAAGGGGCTTGTTTAAGTTATTGAATCATACTGGTGATAGTCAAGTTATGCTCACGAGCAAAATCAACAAAGGTGGTGATTATTAATAAATTGAAGCAAGTGTTCTGGTTCTTGCATGGTGCTTGAATTTTGGGTTTTACAACACACCAACACTTAACAGGTCAAATGGCGGCAAAACATGCTGCTTGTTGTTGCATTGCATTCTTTGAGTCTTTTTGTTTTTGAAATACATCAAATTGACCAATTATGATCATTATAGCGACATCCAGCTATTCTGGCTGAGAATGAACTCAAACAAATGTCTGGGTAGAACCACTGGTATACCACATGTCAGCTGGAAGACCTTCCTGCACATTAAGTCCCTTGCCCCAAACGGGACTCGAACCCATGCCACAGATGCTACGAATGCAACAATGTCGCTAATTATATATTTTCTAGATAGGAAAGAAGCCTGCCAAATAATGAACAAGATCAATGAACATATATAACTTTAGTGTAAAAGTTGATGAACCTCAGATGAATATGCACACAAGCCCATTTCCAGCTTAATTTTTTATATGTATAAGGTAAATATGCGTAACTTTTATTGCTTAACACTTGATAAGAGTAGATTCTGTATGGTCTGTGTTTTGTTCAGACTACAAATAGAGAATACCAGGTTAGTGTTGATATAGATAAATGTTATCATGTGAGGCTAATAAAATCAGAAAGCACGAGGCAAGCCTCGTGCTTTCTGATTTTTGGGCCAAGCATGATAACATTTATCTATATCAACACTAACCTGGTATTCTTTTTATCCCACCATCAACAGCTTTTCAAAGGGAAACATTTAAATTTACCGCTACTGCTCCTCCCTTACATGATCTGACATTCCAATGCAATACATGAAATTCATGCGTGAGCAATAGAGTAATTTGGCTGTAAGAAATAGTTCTATTTCACAATAAAAAAATAAGAAAATAAACATGTTATTTATTTTATTTTATTTGTGCTAAACATAAGGTTGTAATTTTATTGATTACGATAACTAAAAATAATGGTTAGAAAAAAAGAACAACAAAAATTTCATCCTCGTGTAAAGTTATACATGTAGTATGTTATGTCAAGGCCATGTAACATTAAAGTTGCTATGCAATTGGCATCAAGAAACGCGAATTACATTCGAGGTTTGTGTGTGTTTGTGGATGTAACAAACAGTAGCTCATGGATTTTAATTGTTGATGACATTGAAATTATGAACATCGAATGTAGCGCTTTAAAATAGTGAAGATATGTGTGTTTTTGACAGGGTGACTTGCGAAATTTGGAGAAATGTTGGGATTGGAGGTAGGTGGGTTGGTGTTCATGTTTACGTCTAGAAACTGTGATTTTTTAGCACATTTGTCCAGATCTGTGCAGTCAGCTGTATTTGGTTCGACTAAAGATCGAGCTCTATCTAAACCACTTTAATGTTCATCATGTAACGACATTTGATCATCAGGGTCTGTCCTAAGATTAGGCAGATGATGCAATCTGAGACAGTCACCAAAGATTCAATTTCCTTCTCAAAAATGTTCGGATTAAAGCCAAATTTTGCTTCGAAATCCTCGTAACTAATCTCTTTAACACTGCTTAGGTTAAATCTAGATTCTTCATCACATTCTTTCAATTCACACTAAATAACATCAAAACAACGGTGGCTCGCATGATTTGACATTTCTGACATTTCGACAGTTGTTTTTATTTTTGCAGACTACAAATTCATACTTTTATTGATTTTATTACTATTACTAAACAATTTTAATCATGTTCCTGTAATACATGTTGTTTTTCTGATATTTTTTTTTTTTTTGTTTTTTCAAATTTTCTATATCATTGTTAAATAAAACATCGGAATGCCACTATTAACTGTCCGGTTAGCTCAGTCGGTTAAGACGCTGCTACTTAAGTTTTCAATCTCTGAAGGACAGAGATTGAAACCGCTCACATCCTTTCTTTTTTTAATAGCCTCTTTTGCTCTATTTAACCAATCTTTACATTTTTGGGGTGACCACAAGCATAATTACGAGATAAATGAGTTTATTCTCGTTAACATTCCTGATCATTTCGTCAAAAAAAGTAGTCCGGCTTAGAGCAGGTGCGTGAATATCGGTTGATAAAGCTCATCTTTATCACACGGGTTATATCAACTGATATTTACAGAGATGGTGGGATAAAAGAGCATAAGCAGGCACACATTTTGGACAAGTGTCCTATTTTTTAAATGAATGACAACTGATAGATTTAATCTGCAGACATGCAGACTTACCTGCAACCCAAAGCAAGCAGCATGACCATATTTTCCCTCCCTTGGGAAGAGGTCCAGGTAGAAATATCCCATGAGAGTGTTGGAGGCATTGTCTGTTACGCTGTACTGAAGGAGAACATGAACAGGTGATTAACAGGTATAAACTTAACAAACAATTGTCTATGAATACAGTATAACATATTCTTAACTCTACAAACAAAGTCTGTTTAAAAACAAACTGATTTTATGAATGTGCATTGACTATTAGATTAGATATTTATTTACTACTTTTTAATGCAATGGAACACAATCATTTCACTTATTTATACTTATTACTGGCTGTTTCACTTCTAGCTATTATAAATAGAATACCCTAAAACGCGTCTATGTAAAGCCGCTTATGAACTTCAAGCAATGACCATATATACATGTAGATACATATCTAAATTTTGTGTGAATTATGATGAATAAACTTCATACAGTATGCTTTTAAAATAGAATGTGCATATTGTTTTTACCATCGTAACATCGGGGTGCCACACTTGAGCTCCTTCCACAAGCTTAAACTGAAGATCTAACAGCTCCTGTAAAATTGAAATAAAGTTAAATCCACAAAATCCACACTCACAAATTTCTTAGAAATGTTAAGTAATAAACTAAGAAGTTATATATATATATATATATAGTTATATATATAACTTAATTGTACATTTTGACTTAATATAATTTTTTGATAAAAAATGACTTCTAAATAATTTGAAATGAGGCAGGCACAAAATTATACAATTTTCTTCAAAACCTCTTTAGCAATTTTCATTTTACCTAAATTCATATTCTTTTGATGCAAAAACAGTCACTACAAAATATTTTTAAATTAGTCACATAAGTCACCAAAAACAAGCCATTTATTAAGCATATCTCATCAACACTTTGCCATTGCTTAATGACAGCCATGTGATTGACCTAGTTATGACTTTCCCAGTTTATATCATCAAATTTGTCCTGTTTTACATTGTAATCATTGACAAAGTTATGAAAAATTCAATTTTCCTGTCATTTCTTTATGTATTTATGTGTTAGATTTTAATTCAAGTACAAACATCTGCCATCAATTGACAATTAAAAAAAAAAGAAAAAAGGAAACCAAATTTTTCAGCATTAGCTGTTTTGAAATTAACAAATCTAGTGAAACTGCACAGGATTTTCATTTTGAAATAGGCAACTTTGCATTATTATGGAAAAAGATGTAAAAAAACTTAGAATGGATAAATAAGTTGATGTAGCAGGTTAAGTAAAATCTGAGTCTTTACAAGTGTTCAAGGATGTCGACCTTGCAGCTATGTGGTTACATTATAAGCTTATCAAACCAACGATCCAGGTTCGAAACCTGTCTTTGAAAAAAATATGTTTTGAAGCCTTGCTTTGTTCTAGCTTTTATCATAAAATATTTAAAATGAGAACACTGAGATCATTGTGAGATATGATTTACCTGGTAGATACTGAGAAGTCCCTTTGTGACCACCTCCATGGGGAAGTATTGTTTGAGAGCATTCTGGTCAACTGCATATTTTTTCTCTTCTACCATTGTCATGAAGTAGCGGTAGTCCCACATGTTAATTGTATTGTCAAACTTATATCCATGCTTCTCACACTGAACAGAAAAATAAAAGTGTACATCAATGATAAGTGATTATCTCTCACTCATGCTTTTCACACTGGAAAGGGAAGGACAACAAAGTGAATATTACTTATACTAAACTCATAGATATTAAAGTAAGTTTTCCCGGATAATTCCTGGCAATATCACTGTATTGAACCAATTTTCCATGTTTTAAAAGCCCTGCCACAAATTTAGAGGCAGATCTCATTGTTTGCAAACAGTTAAATCTTTGTGTGCCATATTTAGATTGAAAATCACAAGGTCTAAATTAGATTGAAAGTCAATATAACATTAGGTCAAAATAAGCTTGAAAACAAATTAATCCCAAACCACAATATAACCCAAACCCCAGTTTAAAACCTCAATATAACCACTATGATTGTCTCAGAAACCAATATAACCATTGGATTCAAAAAGCTTAACAATTGATATAGCACTAGGGCTATATTTGCTTAAAAACCAATATGACTTCTTTGATTCTCATAAACTTAAGACTGCAAAATATTAGTAAGTTTGATGTTATTAAAAAGTAAACACAAGAAAAGAGAAAACTTTGCTCATGTTGCTTTTAATTAAAAAATAGTAAAAACTGTGACACTCGATTTCAAATTTACATACATATTTGAATGTACAATCGAATGTTAAAAAAGGACAATTTGGAGCCAATGTTTCAGCAGAAACAAATAAAAGGAAAAAATATGAAACCATTCTCATGCTTACATCTTCCTTCTTGTACTGTAGGAAGAGCTGAATGTCGCTGTCTTTGAGTGGTTTGAGTTTGGTTGCTAGGTCTGACAGGAATGTGGCAACCTTCTCTGGAGTCTTGGCCATCCGCATGTCCAGCACAAAGGCAGAGTGGTTAGGGAACCCAAGAATGGTTGCTTTCTAGAATAGTAACACAATACACTACCTTACATGTATTTGTTGTGGTCTTTATGTTGCTTCAATTTCAAGTAGTTTTAACCTTTATCATGCTTCTAATAACAGAATGCAAAGGTAACAAGAAATTGCTTGAGACAATACAGGAAATAGTGAATAAACCTGATCACAATATCCTTAGCAGGTCAAGACTTACTATAAGTTATTAACTGTATTTGTTTCAATGACTCTATTAGAACTTTTTTTTTATTAAAAACAATAATCATAATGTTCAGAGAAGAGCAGCTAATCTGACCTGAGTTGAACTGTTCCTAACATGACATGAAACAGTTTCACATACAAATGCATTTCTATTACAGGGTGTGAAACGAAGAGAACTAAATACAACCATTTACCTACACTTTCATAACCTTCACAATTCAATATAAATCTCAAACTCTATGACATGTAGAAAATGTAAGAAAATTCTTACTTCATGTCTTAGTTTCACCAATTCCTCCAGAATGGCAGTATTTTCCTTGACACATCTGTAAAGAAAAGTACCATTAATTGCTTCTAATTTCTCCTTGTTGATTGGCTCAACTTATATTTTTCATTTGTTTAGGCAGGGCAAGTCACATGAACTATCACTTTTTTTCTCAGATTAAACAAAACCAAACAATAGTAAAACAATATGGTTTTAGATAGTATAATCAAGACAGGGTCTCTTTATCACCAAGAGACATGGTCTCTGTATCACCAAGAGACATGGTCTCTGTATCACCAAGAGACACGGTCTCTGTATCACCAGGAAACATGGTCTCTGTATCACCAAGAGACATGGTCTCTGTATCACCAAGAGACATGGTCTCTGTATCACCAAGAGACATAGTCTCTGTATCACCAAGAGACATGGTCTCTGTATCACCAAGAGACATGGTCTCTGTATCACCAAGAGACAGGGTCTCTGTATCACCAAGAGACATGGTCTCTGTATCACCAAGAGACAGGGTCTCTGTATCACCAAGAGACATGGTCTCTGTATCACCAAGAGACATAGTCTCTGTATCACCAAAAGACAGGGTCTCTGTATCACCAAGAGACATGGTCTCTGTATCACCAAGAGACAGGGTCTCTGTATCTCCAAGAGACACGGTCTCTGTATCACCAAGAGACAGGGTCTCTGTACAGCCAAGAGACAGGGTCTCTGTATCACCAAGAGACAGGGTCTCTGTATCACCAGGATATAGGGTCTCTGTATCACCAAGAGACAGGGTCTCTGTATCACCAGGAGACAGGGTCCCTGTATCTCCAAGAGACATGGTCTCTGTATCACCAAGAGACACAGTCTCTGTATCACCAGGAAACATGGTCTCTGTATCACCAGGAGTTAGGGCCTCTGTATCACCAAGAGACAGGGTCTCTGTATAACCAAGAGGCAGGGTCTCTGTATCACCAGGAGATAGGGTCTCTGTATCACCAAGAGACAGGGTCTCTGTATCACCAAGAGACAGGGTCTCTGTATCACCAGGAGACAGGGTCTCTGTATCACCAAGAGACAGGGTCTCTGTATCACCAGGAGTTAGGGCCTCTGTATCACCAAGAGATGGGGTCTCTGTATCACCAGGAGACCAGGTCTCTGTATCACCAAGAGACAGGGTCTCTGTATCATTGAGAGACACAGTCTCAGTGTCAATTTATGACAACACATGTTGTGCTTAAGAAGTAAAATGTTTACATTTGGTCTGTAGACTATGATATTTCCAACTACATTTTTCTTTACTTTAATAGCACACAATTTAACAATTTCTTTATGTTGTGATATTATCTATTTTACATTTAACACATGGTTTGAAGACATATTTTAAATGTCTAAGGGGTTGTTTCATGTGCACTTCTTCCTTCTTAGGCACTGATACAGTTTTATATTCTTGTTTACCATCAGTTCAAGATTAACTAAAAACAACACCACACCAACACTACAAGCACATATATTTTGCATAGCCGCTTTTAGCTGTCAATCATTGTTATTTCTTTAAATCTGTATAAAATGATTGATTTTGAATGAGACGTAAACATGCTGGAAGTTTGTTTTCTAAAAGTAATTTTGTAAAGCCGTAGATAACATGAAAATATGAAAATATTTTATAATTAGATGCATAAAAGCTATAAAACTGTAAACAAGATAAAAATAATGCCAGTATATCAGAAAAACAATATGTGTCTTACAACATAATAACTCATTGTTTTGAATGAATATAGGAAGTAAAATATGTAATAGATAATACATTGGTTTTCTAGGGCTTTTACAGAAAACATAGCATTTACAGATGAGTAAAAAAAATGTTGTGTGATGTTGTTTTTATAAATATCAATGAACAAACTTGTCCAGCTCTCTCAAATAAGTGTTTAACTTCACAATATGTTTTACAGACATGAGATCACAGTGATTTGGCAAGAAAACTTGATGAGTTAGATCCATATTGGATTACTTGGAAAAGGAATATCTAGAGTGCATGATAATTGGCATAACAAGCCAAAGAAACAATATTTTATTTTGTGTTTTATTATGATGTAAAGAAATTAATTCATTATTTAAAATTAGATGACAGGATATAAGTTGACATCAAGGTAAACTTGTTTAAAGCTAATGTACTTTTATTTAACTTCAGTCATCATACAAAAACCTACCACATAAGATTAGACTTTTAAAATTACAACATAAAATCATATCTTCCCATAAGGAGCCTGTTTTTAGTTACTGTACACATTATTGTACTCGTTTATTGTTAATATTAATTCCATATACTGAAAATAAGAAATATATTGTGAAAACACAATCAGTCATTTGACATATGACCTTGCAATGAGCTGTGTGATGTGAGCCTGAGGTTACCTAATTGTGAACCTGGTCTATTGCAAGCAATAACAAAATGACTTCCAAGTGTTTTAACCAAAACCTCTCAGGTACAAAGGTAACCTTTCAAACTTCATCTATGTTACCAAAATTAAAAACCCAGTACCTAGTATTGAAAGCAATTTCAAGACGTTTCCTGGTCTCAGGGTTGTGACACTTCTTCATGCAGGGAAAGTAGTGTGGATACTTGAGGGTCACCTTGCACTTGCCTTCTGGGGTCTACAACATAGAATATTGCATCTCCACTATCAGTTTAAGTCAAATAAAGTGATATTCTTCCACTATAAACTGATATGAGATCATATAATGTACTTTAAAACAAACTTTCAAGAACTAATGGTAGTTATTTATAACTAGCTATAAAAACTAAATGTAGATACAAACCTAATTCGAATGATGCAACCTGTCTGATTAGTGTGCACAGTAAAACAAATGAAATCTCACCTACCCGCTCAAGAGACTTCAAAAAGCTTTCAGGTACACCAGCTGAAAAAGAATAAAGAATAAGAATATAGATTAATCAATCAAATCTTCTTTGTTGCAGAACTTATATACTTTAAGTCATTCAATTTGTTAATTGTTGAATTCTAAGTTTAAAATTCAATACATGTTTACAGACCATATTCAGTTTGTTGAAAGGTGATAATATGCAAGTTTGTGATACTTATACTTGACCGCTGATATTACATATATGGGGTGTTTCCACATTTGTCTATTTTATTTTATTAAATGCAAAGATACCTTGATAAAAAAAAAGTGCAGGTTTAGTACTTTGCTCTTTAAGAAAAATGATATTTACCTGAATAATAATGGAAGTTTTGTTATTACAATTATTATTACATCTGCTGGTTTTACATGTACAGTTGCAGTTGATGACAATTATGTTTTTCTTGTGTTTTTGGAAATACATGGCAGCAACCAATAATAGTCAATATAGTGACAACCACCTAGTTCGGTGGAGGAAGACCCTAGGCAAATGTCTGGGTAAAACCACAGGTGCACCTGCAGATCAGCTAGAAGACCTTCACATATTGTCATTTGACCAAACAGGACTCAAAGTTATTTGATGCAAGGCTAAGCAGTCAGAAGCATTACAAGTCAGCAACACAGCATTGTTTGTTATACAGTTCAACCAAGTTTAACCTGACTTGAAGATAAAATACATAAAACATAATGGTCCTACATAGGACTGCTGTAGGTTTACTGTAGATTGTAGTACTGAGTAAAGTCAACAACTGTAATACACAATGAACATACCGGTTTTTGAAAATATTTTGCGTAATATGGTTGCTGCCATCAATTTGTCTATCCAGTCAAAGATATGTACAAAACTTTTCAAACTCCATAAATGAAATCTGAAAACACTTAAAGCCATAACTGAACAGTCAATATTGGATTTCTGTCTCTTCATCTCTCCAGTCGTGCCCTATATAGGTGAGACAACTTGAGTGGTCTCCATGCCCTTAACATGAGATTGCACAGTAGGTATAACATCAATTTTTTTTTTTGTATTTTTATTATAAAATATGCCAATTGCAGATGAATCCTTGGCTTTTTATAATATATCATTTGAATCTCATTACCTATTAACTCCTCACAATCTACATTTGGTTTTGTTTTCTAAAATTTTATGGTTTCCTTCAGGTTTATTAAATTTGACATGACACATCTTACACATGACTTCATGGCATTTTTATTGTATGACGTCATTAAATTGTTCTTATTATATGTAAATGCTATGGCTGTTTTATTTAAAACTTCTCTCTCATTTGGAACTTTTAGGTTGCCAAGTCTTGTATCTACTGTACATTATGTACATATGTTGATAGTTATTATATTACTAGCTATTTTGTCTGTATATAAGTTCACTTGTATCTGTTTTAACTCCCGATGCAGGTTAGTTGTCTCACTTTGATGGGATATTTTTATTTATGATGTTTGACAGAAAAATCTGCAGGAAGTGTGATGCTGGAGTGCTCCACAAACCAGGTTTAAGCACCCCACTCTGTCCTTTTGCTGACTGACCATTCCAAGGAGGTAACTGCTGGTTTTTCTTTTTGTGAGTTAGGTCAAGTCGCTGTGCTTTTTGTCATCTACCCTGTTTCTCTTTGTCTCCAGGTAGTTAAGATTTTAATATTTGTGGTAATTCTTAACAGTCATCAAAAACACAACACTATCAAAAGGGTACCTAATTCTTCCTCTGTAAACTCGAGGATAGTATTTTCTTCATTAAGATTCTTGCTGAAGTCTATGGAAAGGTCACTCATGCGTTTCTTGATGGCCTTAATTTTGTCCTGGACATCCTTGGGCAGGTGCAGACCTAGCAGATACAAACAAGGCTTAGTGAACAATAATACCTGTAATATGAGGTGTCTGCAAAGAAGGTTAACACTTTCACTTTCCCATAAGTATTTTGATTTTAAAGATATTTCAATGAAATGGATATTTCACTAAAGGTGAAAGAAAACATTAACATTGAAAGAAAAGTTGGAACAGTTATAATGTTATTACTATTTTCATAACCCACATAAGTGAATATTTTTCATATTTTAAGTCATTTAAGTAATTTAGAAACATGCTTCATTGTTTCATATGTTTTAAAAAAATTGAGGTAATATTGGTAGTACATGTGTCTTTATTTTCTAAATAAGAAACCTTTATGTTAAAATTTTTGATGTAAAAAATGTCCATAAGTGGACGTGAATTTTATTAACATTATGCATATTATAGGTGTTCTTTATAGCAACACACAAATTGTGTAAATATTCCAATCTTGTAAAGTGTCCATTATACTTCCTTTACATCAATATGCCTTTACAATTTGCCTTTGTATTGGGATTGGGATTAGCCGGCATTTTTGCCGATACTGTGCAGCGACATTTCTATCATTATAGCACAGGGGCACTTATGAGGTGCCCAGGGACTGAACCCGGCCAGTCTATTATACTGACACCGATGAGTCAGGCGTAATGCTGTCCCCTTAGCCCCGAGCGTTAGGAGGGAAGCCGCCTTTGTATAGTGTTTTGTTTTACAAAATGAACATTTCAGCTAAGTATTTCAAATTTTTCTTTTAATTTGTTTAGCATGTATGTCTGTTTTACCATAGATCACAAAAGAACATGCAAATGTAACAAATTTAAAGTATATATGTACCATTTCTGCGTCCAACCTTAATCTGTCTCTCTACATATCTCTTGACTTCTGCTGATAAATCATCCAGACCCTTCTCACTGACAGCCACTACAGCATCGAACACATCCTGTCGCATACTGAAATGTAACAGAAGCCCCAAAACTCACCTTTCTACATGAAAAGATACTTACATGTGTAACATAACTTTAATTTAACTATAAACGTTGAGACTAGCCATTTGTTTTGGTAAAAGATGGCATTCAAAATATTAACATAGAACAACCAATGTTCCAAAGGTTGAATGAAAAAGTGGGCATTATTTGACAGCATGCTTAGACCAGAATTGGAAAGCAGGTCTTAACATGTTTTATAGGATGACATTTAGTATAAGACATGCACCAGGGGACCATCAATGGAAAATAGTCTTAATAATGCCTTAAGGTAAATTCTGGTTAATGTTCAGCTTGAGTTTTTCACCAACTCTGATTTATTGCAACAATGAAAATGTTTTGTTATCATAATTCATAAATATCTTGATAATTCTGTGGTAGATCCAAAATTTAACCAGAGGGCCCTGATAGCCCTATAATGCTCACTTGAGTGACATAGACATTTCATAATATTTACCAAGAAATCTTAGGCAATATTTAAAGAGACAATCTGTTTTATACTTTCACTACAAAGCTATAGATGAAAACTGTTCATGGCCCTTGGTGGTTATTTCATTTTTAATGGACTGAAATTCTTTCAATACTCTTAATAGAGGGCCATCCAAGAAACATGTATACCAAACATCAAGGTTCCTAGCTCATGTAGATTCTGATAAGAAGATTTTCAAAGTTTCCTATATAGACATATAAGGAAAATATATAGGCCCCTGCCAGCCATGTTTTTTGATGGTTTAAAAATCTTTGAACAATCGTGATAAAGGGCCAACCAAGGTACATATTAACCACATAACAAGGCTCTAGCTCTTGTAGTTTCTGACAAAAAGATTTTTGAAGTTTTCCTATACAGCAGAATATGGAAAATGGCCATGCCCTAGGCAATGTCTTTTGACAGATCAAAATTATTTTAACAACTTTTTATTCCCCTGCCTGTTAAAGCTTCTGTGTGGTTGAGTTGGAGTCTGTGGTTTCAGAGGCGATACTGTTTAATGAACAGAGACAATTCGTGACCCCAGACACCAGATGGTAGGCAATCAAAACAGCTCACCCTGAACAAATGCTCAGGTGAGCTTAAAACAACAGCCCCCTGCCCTATATAGATTTCTTCACTGCCTAGCATGCAATTTTCCTTATTCAGTAATCTAAGAGAAAAGAAGCATAAAGATGATGATACCTTATTTCTACATCAAACTCTGATAGTTTCTTGTCTGCTTCCACACTTGCATCCCTGAGCGACTTGTCAGCAAACACATGTTGAACAAAGTCAATATTGTTTCGCTCAACAGCATATTCTCTGTCAACATCAACCAGTGGCTGAAAAGATAATGATAAGGTAAAATATTTAAAAGTAGGAAATAAATATTATGTTAAAAATTACAAAAATGTGAAATACAAAACTTTGAGCCAGAAATAATGTTGAATTAAATGCAAACAATGTATGGTTGACTTGGAAATGTTTGCTAACCCAGTCTTGCCTGAAGCCTGGGACAAGTACTTTTAATTTCGGGCAAGTTAAAATTCCTGAGCACTTGTTCGATCGGGCAAGCGATTTATCCATAAACAAAAGCTTGATTTATTGTTTATGTTTGTTGAAAAATGAGGAAAATTTTAGCAATTCGTCAATAAAAGCCCATTGGTTAAAGACGTCTTTAAGCTTGTTCTGTATCACTGAAAACGCTTTTTGCACGAATGACTAAAGTATGCAAAGAAAAAAAATAGTGTATAAATAGAATAAACAGAAGGCAAACTCCCCTGTTTGCTTAAAACCCAATGGCAGAAAGACTGGCCTTGGTTGAGATATGTGGAAGGCCACGGCTTGATGTCTTGTAATGATATTTTAGGGCTAGTGAAACCAATTTCGGGCAAGTGATTTTCCCAGTGGCTTTCCCAAAGGGGCAAGTGGTTTGAAAAAATTAAGGCAAACACTGCTAACAATGATAAATATGACAAGATCTGAATAACAAAGCTAGTGTCATCTTTATGACTGCAAGGTCAAAAACAGTAACATTTACAATCATTTCTAAACCAAAACAACATATTAACATAACTGAACATTATAAGACAAACTGAAAAACATTTCCATATTATTATATACCAGTGCTAAAGACTACAAGCACACAGCCCAGTGCTTCCATTGAGATTTTTTTGTAAGTCCAGATTTCCAGGTCTTAATTTCTGTAAATCCTAGCCATTTTTCTTGGAAGTCCCACAATGTGTATACTACTACAAATGCTAAAATGCTATTACATGTGTATATGTATGTTTCACATTTTTACCCTTGTTTTTTACCTATCTAATGTTTATCCTGTGGTGGTTAGCCAGTCACCTGTCATTAAGCGACAGTAAGGGGAGCATAAAAATCACAAACAGGATCAGACAAATACTTATGTTGCAGCGAGTACTCCTTTGCATGCACAGTTTATTAGATAGACGGAGGTTCTGTTTGTGGTACACAACTCTCGCTGCTGTTTGGCAGTTTAGCAAAGAACCGTTTTTATGCATAGTTATCGGGAAGGCTGAGTTTTGATAGTTGGTTAAATTACCTGAGTAATCTCACTGGTGTACATCTTAACGCGACGAACAATTTGGTCAGCTGCTGTGGTCTATTATTATCAATTTTTATGTTAAGAAAACAAGTTCATATGGGCCAAATTGTGATACAAAACATGTCAAGTGCACTATGGCCAGGCATAACGCCATAAAACTGGACATCCTGTGGTCTTCCTGCCCTTAACGACTCTGCACATGCTGTGAATTTACGGACATAATTTATGCTCATACACCTGTTATGGAGTTGATGCTGCCGAACTTAATACACAAATGCTGTAAAATTATGAAATTAATACCTGTGAAAATATATGCTTAAGTAATGTGATGTATTCTCTAAATGTGGCAAAAGGGCTTATACCTTGATGACAGTGTCATAGCTTGCATCTTCCTTACTGACAGCAGCGACAGCGTCGTATATTTTCTTGTTCGTATCGATCAGCTCCTGTGATTTTTTATCAATCAGCTCTTTGGTAATGTCCCAGTTCATGCGGTTACCAGTAGCTTTTGACATCCTGAAATAACTTACAGACGAATGGAAGCTACTAACTGCAAAAGCTGTATGGTGTAACACGTGTGTTTTGTTAAATTCGAAGTGAATTGATGGGAAAGCCTGGTTAAATTTGCAAACTTTTCTAATCAACAAGCCGGTAGTTCTCAATTTAGCTTCCATGCGTAAAACACCGAGTGATCCAAAAACAGATGTCGGTCTGCTTGGTTTTTATAATGTTGTTTAGAACAATTAGAACCGAACCTGATTCCATTGTGCTGACTATGTAATGAAAGTGACTTTTAGTTACTAAGACAAAGAACAGATAAAACACGCATTTTGTATTCATTTAAGTTCATTTTGTAAATATTTGAAAGTAAAGCACATTGTGTCGTTGTCCAACAAGATTTCGTGGTACAACGATTTGGAAACAGGTCAAAACGTACCTAATTTAAAACGTACCTATACATTTCTGGCCAAAACGTACCCAAGTAGAAGTCAAAACGTACCCCAAAATAAGTCAATACGAACCAAAGTAAAATTGTAAATAAAATTAATGTAACAAATAATGAATGTGTTGTTTATCGTTCGAGAGCATTCTTGTGTGTTAATTTGTATACTTACAATAATTTATTACCAGAGAGGGCAAACGCTCCCCTGCAACTCTTCCAAAGGACGGATGCTCTCTTGATAGTACAGAGGTCTCACAGAGGTTGATTTTTGTGTCAACAGTCTTATTTGAGATGTTTCACTGGAAGCAGATGTCTGCATCACAAAACAACGACATCAACAACAACGAAAAACAACAGGGAAAACCAAAAACAAACAACAACCTCTTTTTGTAAGGAATACTGCAAAGGCAATTCCCTGGCTGTTTGGAATGAACTTGCATGGATATGACTTCAGACTTCATTTTAGTCGCTTAACGCCTATCGCTTTTCATCAGTATGAGTGTCCTTGAGCTGAATTAACAAAATGGTGACAGCAACCTCAGTTTAAACAATATCGACAAAAACCGGTACGGCCATTGTGTATCGCGGTAGAGTATTGACTTTACCCAGTATCGCAATATACCGGTATACAGGTATGTCGAGATAGACTTAGGGTGAACGCATCTGACACCACAATCGAAGAGTCTAAGATAAACTCGCCCCAGCCAATAGTTCTAGTAAGTGGAGTTTTGCCAATGCAGACAATTACCTTCCTTTTTTTTTCACTTTTTCATTAGTGAGTTGACATTTGAAAATATAACAGATATTCAGTACTCAATAATGAAGTTAATCAATAAATATTGATTAAATGCCGTAAAATATCATTTCATATTTAAGGATGAAAACTATTTAACTGACAAAATCTTCGCTTTATTACTATTGTTTTATATGAGTAGAATCGAAATTTGGTTATTCGAAGTCGTCGGGACCGCAGATTTACTTTGAACAATGCATGGGTTGGAATAATCCAAATTGCCTTCACTTACAAAGCTTTCTGACTAGAAGTCCGACATATTGAATAACGTAATTCTCAGCGGTAATGTGCTAGGAGCAATGTATATACCATTATACTTTCACAGTGAAAAAAATTATAGAATAAGCGTTTAGTATTAAATTTGTCAACATAAATTCGAATTGTAAGCTGCAGATAAAGAGTAGTCATCCACATTTTTCACTTCTTACAAACTCACCAATATGTTTTGATGGATTACATAATCATTATCATTAGTCACAATTGCCAATAAATTGATATTTTTCTGTCTATTAGCACTACTTTGAAACAATGTTTTAGGTGTTTTTCGCACCAAACTGGTTACCGGTCAAAAAGACACTTGATTAGTACCAGGTGCTATACTTAATCAGTCAACAATGATTCCTTGTCAATGAAGAAAAGTGTGAAACTTTTCAAGCAGCCCCAGATGGTGCTCAGCTGAGATTATAACAGCTTTTAGGGACATATTTGAATGATCGTTTACCTTTACTCAGAGGTGTTGCTGCATGGAGGTTAAAATGCACTCAAATCTCATGGGGGAAATAAAAGTGCTGCTTAGAGGTTGTTGCTGCACAGAGGTGGTGCCTTTTAAAGAGGTTTTACTGTATATAGTTACATTAAATATGACATAAATCCGTGTACAAAAATACGTTGTACAAAACAAATTAGGAAAGTTACGTTAGGTAATTAGGGCCTAAATAGAAAATAAGGGAACGACAAGCTAATTTGCCAAAAAAAAACAGAACAACAAAAAGTTTTGCTTAAAGCTTCTCAGATGTTCATCACCGGAAAACTTAGCACTTTGTGACACTTGTAAGAATGTTAAAGAATACATGCTCGATGTGTATTTTTCTGTCTGCACGCCTATCTTTTGCATTTCTTTTTACTACAGAAAAATATAGGAAACAATTTCTGTGCAGAGATAACAATATAAAGAGATCTGCCAGTATACATAATCGACCCTTTCGGTATCCATATTAAACACTCCAGACATTCCCGACACCCATCTAGTACACCCGAGACACCCAGAAAAGTATACAATCGAGGGAAAATAGGAAAACATACAACGATGCCTTCCAGTCGCACTCCTGGTCTGGCTAGACTTCGACTATCAATGGATTGTAGGCTAGGAGATTTGTGGATAGATTGGGACCTTTTCCACTCTGGAATGCTGCAAGCATACCAAGGCGACGAGATTTTTGTCGAGGCGGATGGGGTAGATAGCTAGCTATATACCATTCTGTGCTTTGGGTGTGTGTGTGTGTGGGGGGGGGGGGGGGGGGGGGGAGGAGATATGTTTCCACTCTAGGAAGACTTTACAGCTATCCCGGCAGTTTGGCCTAGGGTCTGGTATTGTTCTCGGCAAGAGATGACCTAGACATAGGTTGGCTATGTTTGGCTTCGTCGACAACTACGCCTAAGACAGCAGTAGCAGCGTTGGATGTGCTGATTCTTTGTCTGATGATGAAAAATAAGGTTTGCCTTTCGTTGCCATCGCCATGTCATTCTGCTTCTCCACTTATTCTACCTGACTAACAGGCGTAGGGAAATCGATTCCATCAATGTCGAGCCCATATGCAATTGGATACCAACAGGTATTTCTGGATGTATTTTTGGTTCTGGAACCGTTTCCGCCTGCAACACCCATCTGAGGCACATGCCGTCCTTATTTTTTATATTCACACATACCTTCTTGCTTTTCAGAGCCGATTGCAGTGGAATATACGACCCCTCCTTTATGTGGCTAAGATTTCGCTGTATCAACCTAAAGATCCGATATCCGCTCAACATCCAGCCCGTACTTCGATTAGTCCACTTTTCCAGCCATTCTAAAATCACAGCAAACGCTTTTTATGGCTTTAGTCCAGGTCCTTTACCTCCGTGACGAATCTCTTGATAAGTCCGCATAATTAGTCTCATCTACCGCTTCTTGGTTTTCTTGCAAAGCATGACTTTTAACGCAGTCTGGGACTCTGTTATGCATGGCTTTATACCCACATTCCCCAGATATGCAGTACTTGTTCTTAACTCCACTACCTACATATTCCGCATGGCTCGTTGGCTCTGTATTTCCTCAGTTTGGCCAAATGTGCCTTGCGGTACTCTGTCGTAAACCTTCTGCCGCACAAATCAGTTGAATTTAGTAAAAGCCAGTGGCAAGAGTCTTTACCTACAACCATTATAAAGTATGTAGGTATGTAACTTGCCTAGTATCAATACATATAATAATAAAAATGTTTTTTCTTCAAAGCAAAAAATATTTCGCAATAAATTATCAATTTTTCGAATACTTTGGGAAATTAAACCGAGTTTTGTGCTATAACCACACCCACTTCGCCAGGTACGAGGGCTCTTCACGACTTAAAGTCATTATAGTGCTGTTAATAAACTAACCACCGGCTGCTTTCCCAGAACCGCAAACTTACAAACCATCAAAAAGTTACCCTCTTATGCGGCGAAATAGACATTTTCTGAATAGCCTATAGAGCAGATAAAAAGATAAATACAACTAACCATGTGAGTTGCTCCAATGACCTTTTTTTTCGTACAGACAAATTACCTGAAAAACTAATCTGTTTTAACATTTTCTTTAAAATTATGCAAAAATAGCAATATCCTTAAACCAATTAATTCAACATTTAGAGTGCAATATCGGTACCATCGCATTTACCCATAGTTTAATCCATATGGGTCAACGGTTTGACCAAGACAAAGAACTACACAAGATTCCTTAATCGGTGTTTCGTGGTCCCTTTAAACAGATTAATAAAACAGATAAATGAATTAAACCATTAAAAACTGTCCCAGAACCGTCAAGTGTATACTACTATACACCTTATCACAAAAGCATTTTAACACTCACCCCCCACCAACTCCCCCCAACCCCTCCCCACACAAACAACAACAACAAACAAACAACATCACAAAACACAAACACACACGTCAAGTCCCTTCGAAAGCACGGTATTGTTTGCATGAAGAACCCTGTAAGGTTAAAGGCATTTTTTCCCTTTGAGATTATTCAGGGACAGACAAAAAAAGATTCATAACAGATTGTTACAAGTAAGTGTTTGGCTTCATAAAAAGAAAGATAAAAGTATGCACGAAAAGATCAGACCTGCTGTGTACAGGTGGTTCTACCTAGGCTTATGTCAGAGGTCTTCCTTTACCAATCAGTAGCTGTAACTTGCTGGCCATATGATCATAAATGTGTCAGCTCGACGTAACAAAAAAACAACAACAAAAAAACAATGCATTCGCTTAAAATGTTGACCTGAAACTTATCCTATATTTTTTTTTTTTGTTAACATAAAACCTATAGCATGGTTGCATAACCATGACGACCATTTACAGATACTTTTACATTCGCGCTTATTCATAGTTGAAATGGAAGTGTCTTGGAAAAACCTACAGCTTTAGCATTATCGCCTAAGATAATAATTACCTGCAAACTGTGAACTTTCCTGTATCGGACGATATTGGGAATTCGAAGGATAACGTACGACAATCGCAATTGAAAACAAACGTTATATAACCATGAAGACTATATACAACTAATGCTTATAATACTGCTCTTTTTTTTCTTCAAAATCATGAACTCTTCTGTATCACTTCAATCACCGATAACTTTGCACTTTCTTACGGTCCATCCCATTAAAAAAAATATTGTAAACGGAAAGGGTTTGGTTCGATAAGAGATTAGAAGCCTTTTCAATGCGTAACTTTTTAATGTCAATGGTTGCTGAATTATATACATCAAACAGAGGTACTTATTTGTTCCACAATGGAGATAAATATTATAAAATGAAAGCTGCATTACTGATAACACATTGAAGCTATCAAAGCAATGTCTCGGTATATTAGTTAAGACTAGTTAATACTAGTAAATCAAGACTGTATACAGACTGGAAAAGGGTGGGTGCGAAATTCGAAAGTGTATTAGCAAACTCTGATCAAATAATTAATTGTAGGTACATAAGGACAATAATAAAATATTTAGAATATGCAACAATGAAAACTTATAACAATTCATAGGTACAAGTGTATGTTCCATACACATATAAATGACATTCAATCTAACAGTATCAAGATTCAATGTTGATTGATATGCGCGACAGAAGCGAGCGCGCATAATGAACAAATGCATTGTTAGCGGTTTTGCATAAAAAAGCTATGATTTATACAAACTAGATAATTTCTTTATAATTTTTAATAATTCATTTTAGTACCGACACCAGCAGGACCCAAGGGCTCAGTTGGTGAGATGGACGGTCCGCCAATAAGGGGTTGTGAGTTTGTTTGCTTGCCGCCTCTCCTTTCTGTCTACTACATGCTCAGCACTGATGGTCTTCTTGCAGGTGAACGTTCATCAAAACTAAACTTGACAATCGGCCAGTTGCCATGGTCGATCTAAGATACGTTTACGGTCGTCGCATTGAGCCAAATGACCGCGGAGACAGGCATTGTCTGGAGCACATGCAGATAAATTGTCGTATTCAGGTATAGATCTACATTCAAGTTGGCAAACGTTTCTGAAATAGTCGAGGGCTGACTGTCCTCGAGACGATGTCTGATTCTCCAACGATGTATCCCTCTGTAGAATTCTTCAAAGTCTCGCGCATTAAGGTCAGTTTCAAATGCTCAGTCGGTGAAGTTCCGCACTATTGTCTGGTATTGAAAATTATACTAACAGTCGGTCTTCCGCTTGCAGTAGACGGTCACACAGCTCTGTAGCCAAAAACTCGTGTTGAGTCTCCAGTCGCCAGAAACGGTGTCAGACGGGGCATTCGCTCGATGTTGTTGTCGCGCAACTGTGCCTGATTTGCTTGGTTGAACGTCGACGGATGCCGCCAATTTCACTAACTTGTCATACAACTAGTTCCAAAGGTAATCGCCGTTGCAGTGCTCGACGTCAAGGTTGGCAACTTTAACCCTTTTTTCAGGGGATTGGCATACATGGTTCTAATCTATGTCACATTTTGCCATGAGAAGGTCCAGCTTTTTATCGTTGTTCAATGGACAACTGCCAGAAAATACGGACATATTACTGCTGCAATGTCACAGCTGAAAAAGAACGAAAAAAGGCGCGAGGATAGTGTAAACGCTAGTCTTCTGCGAATTAAGCAAGAGAAGGAAGAATCACGTCCCTCCAATAGTTTCGTACTGTGAGAGTGATACCGGTGACTCAGACGAAGAGGAAATTTCACAGCCATTCCCTTTCCAGCAACTTATTCAAGACCTGGATGAAAACTCCTGACACTGGCAAAAAAAAAAGAGTACGTGTTCTGTGCAATAACGGTTATCAGCGGATTGGTAGTTACAGAAAATGGCTTGCCGACAGAACATGTACACTTTCGGGCTACGACCTGCAACAACCAACCGATTGAAGTATTCGAATACACAGAAAACAAGAACCGACAAATGCTGCTAAGTACACTAACGAAACCAACATTAACATACCACCAGCCTCCGTGGATAGCCAGACGAGTTACTACCCACAAATACGCACAACAGGCGAAATAAAATAATAAGAGAGAGAGACTGCACATACAACACATTACAATGATAAATGCGGATTTATTGCAGCAAACACAAACACACAGACACAGAAACACACACATACACACACTCACACACACACACACACACACACACACACACACACACACACACACACACACACACACACAGACACACACACGGAGAAAGTATCCTGCTTCATCGGAAATGTAGAGAAACACGTAACAGAAGTAAATATATCACTTCCAAAAGAAAAAAAAAACACCCGCATTTGTCCTATATAAAATGTATTTCATCAGCTAAAGTAAACGTACCAGACCACCTAGAGCACGTGCTAAAGGCAGCACGTACCGGAAATGGTTGTTGAAAGAAGAATAGTGCGACGATCCTACCGATATAAACAAGCTCGAGACAGCAATCAACCTCGCGACGATGGCGACAAATATGAGGCCTTTAACGAAAGTCCAAAGCGTTTTGCAACATGGGTAGCGAAAGAGGGATATAAACAGGGAGGCAGTTACCAACGTAACGGTCAGCAGACAAGACGCTGGAACGACCACTACGACTCTGAACACGAAACTAAATGTAACGGCTTCAATAACTGGAAGAAACATGACAATAATCGATGATGATGACAGCGCAAAAAAGATTCAAGAATATGAAGACCAAGCAATTAATAATCTAACAAAAGCTGCAGAAATGAATTATCGTCTCTTTTGGAAACAAACTACTTCGTAACCACAGTGGTAACCCATCAACAGTCTATTACGAGCTCATTATCAACAACACCATCTACACTGACGAGGATATAATACGCGGATTCGAATCTCACTTTCGCGACGCCATTTCACCTCCAGTGGCGGAAATTTCAGACTATTCAATCCAAAGACAGCTGTACATATAGATGAGATCAAGAGACAACGATTTCAAACGGTACAGATATGCTTGAAACAACACTTCGACACATGTTCATAGTACATGGCGTATAGTTTTGTATAGTCCATCCAGCTCTATACAACAATGTCCGGGGTTTTCCGTTTATTGTCACCGGAGATAATGCAGATTGATTTATGTTATTTTACACTACAAACAAATTCTAGGATATAAGGCCCAGTGTAAACAGTTGGTATGCTTATACAATTTCTTTTTATGTGCATACTTATTGCGTAACACTACCCTCTCGCTGAGCAGAGTTTTTCCCGTGATTGTGAATCGAGATGATACCTACTGTTGCGTGTGTTAAAGGGTTTTCAATCCACATATCAAGCGCTAATACAATCGTATTTCAAATCGTAACGTATAGTTTATACAGAAACCATTTTGCGCTTGCAAACTGATAGTTAGCATATTTTTTACAACAAAATCCCGCTCGATAATGTATGAAACACTATATGAAGCTTTATAATGTTCAAAGTGCAGAGTTGTCCGGTGTTTGTTATCGGAGGCGATAGTTGTTCCAGGTTATCTTTTACTCAAAAAGGAATAAGCACACATACAAAACAACAACAAAACAAACAAGCAAGCAAAGAGATAACTAAAACAACAACACTTATATTAATGTTTAAATTTGTATCACGGTTATACAATATACTTTTTACCACAGATGTTAGTTTTCAGATGACTGCCATCTATGGCGTTGGGTGGTTGTATGCTTTTAGTATTTAGCAAAGGGACTTACCTTGTGTACGTGTATTTTTGCCGATAAAATGTATTTCATTATCTTCATACTTATTATGTATATGACCCACAAGATAAATTATCTCGCAAATATACGTCAAAGCCTTGATAAGATAAGATGCTCTTTTCTTCAACCAACGTATAATATGTTTATATGCTTTATATTTTTATCAATGGATTTATAATAAAGTGTTAATTTTATTTGTTTCTTTAATCCCCCCCCCCCCCCCACCCCATAATAGGAATTATAAATACGTAACAATACACTATATATCGCAAAGAATAGTAGCAAAATCAGGACAAATATAACAAAATCCGCTATTTTAGCTGACAAAGTTGAAGCAGATTAAGTAAAATGACAGTCAAAATCTGTAACATTTTACTGAACAAAGAATAGAACGAGGTCAATATGTGTTTCTGAGCCAACAAAATAAGTACCAATATTTAATTAAACTCTTATTTTGCTATAATTTGTAACAGAGAAGAATGTTTAATTAAAGTGTTCATACTCTGCTGTGACAACATTGTAGCACGAACCGTATTTCTGGCATTATTCCAGTTAACAATTGTTCTCTATGCTCAGTGTTGTCAACAAGTACTTTGTCGCACATAGCATCAAGTATGCATGGTTTTACCAATTGTTCGCTTGTCTAAAACTCAGCTGCCCTGTTCTGAATATCTTTGTAAAGTTAAAGCTAAATCTCTTTCTTTCCTTATGTTTTCTTTTTTTTGATTCTTATTATATTTTTCCTTCATTATTAAATTCCTCTTGGATTTTTGTTCACCGCACATGCTCTTATCATGAATTACTTATACATTGTGCTCTATTTTTTTACTTGAGATGAATCTACTTAATTTCCTAAATCCTTAAACAATCTCTCAGAGTCTTACTTAATTCGCAAATACTGATGCATCTAAAATACTGATGTATAAGTGTTTCCCATCCTACCGGTCAATTTGCCTTTTTCAATAACTTTAGAAAATGTATTCAATTCAAACTTTTCTTTCTGTTTTCAGAACAGAACCAAACTGTCATCTGTTATTTGTTGTTGTTTTTCTTCATCGTGTTGTACTAATTTTGTACCTGGGTGAAAATAAAAGTCCGTCCGTCCGTCTGTCTGTCTTTAACATTAGTTGTGGTATCAAGTTTTCTATTACAGTAAACTCACCAACATTTTCAAGATTGGCAGATGCTTACACCTTTTAGAGCAAAACATCTCAATACACATGTGTATAAAGATAGAATTCCCGTGCTAGGTCCAGGTGTTAATCGATAAACAAACATGCTTTTTAAAATCGTATTGTTTGCCGACTGTTGTGATGGCTTCATAGGCCACCAAATCCGCAAAACAATGGCGCGGTGGGATGCGATCATTATGGCTATTTACTCGTTCTTTGAGACTGACCGCTCTCAGTTCGGACACCTTTTGTTGCGGCTAATTGGCTGGACGGTCCCACTAGCCGGCACTAATTGGCAGCTGATTGAAGCCGCGTGCTATCCAAACACAAGTACCTACTCAACACATTCTGATACAACTACCTGTCGCACATGCATTACGTGCAAATAGGTGTGTTCGCGACCAATCACCTTCTCACCTAGTTGAGCGGTTCCTGTCTGATCTGCAGTAAGTCATATTTGTACAACACTGATGGATTATAGTTAAATTACTTTTTGTGTTTGAACAGTACGGATCTGCTTTGTCGCTAATTCGTTTTCCAAGGAACAAACTTTTAACTAACTGATTCTGATATCGTTGTTTAATTTATTTGTTAAGTGTTGCTCTTACGGTAGCTTAGTGTTTTGTTCTATATTTGTGAGTTGTGTTGTTACAACGATGGATGTGACTCTGAAAACGGAGGCAGACCAAGTGGATAACTACAACTTCGCGCAAGATCTCTTTGCATCGAGCCACATGTACAAAGCATTCGAACAGACGGACGATCGTAGCGAGATATCACAGTCGGCAATATGCGATCATCCAGGTAAAGTTAATATGTATGACTATAAATGTAAATCTCAATATTAACAGGTTTCGGCGATATTGCCCAACAGAGGGATATACTTTCAGCATTTTTCTTTATTTTCCATTTGGAGACTGCCACATAATACAGACCTCATAAAATTTAATATTATCACATCTAACCAGTCCATCTCTTTTCGTTTATAAACTTGCATTACGCTAATCGGCGATAATGCAATCCATTATTTTTTAGTTGGAAACTGAGCTATGTAATAAAATGTTATCAGTTATTAACTTGCCAAAATCTTTTATGCAGATCCGTTGAGTTAAACTTAGGAATGAGCAACTCGTCCGATCAACTATAAACGCTTAGCCCTCCCAAAGATTCAGAAGCATTCGGCGTAGTGTTAATGACGCAAATTATTATAATCAATTAGAAAATTAAATCTGTGTTTCTAATAACCCGTTTGTCAATTGTACACATTATACTATTATATACGTGTTGGTATCCAACAGCCGAGCAATTATTTTTCACAAATTGCCAAAAGTGTCCTTGTTAATTGAAAGGGTTTTGCAAAATACAGTCTATCGAAGCCCTATGTCCGTGTGAACCATGAAGATTAAATTACCCCTTGTCTGCGCCATTACAACATGTATTTCATATTTAGCCGCGATGAATAGTTAGCTATTTTTAAACTAAAAACCCACAAGACAACTTACTTAATATCGTTATCCCGACCTTTTTGCTATTATGTCGATAGCAATTTTTAGCAGAGATCACTATTCCTGCTTATTAATGTACTTGGAGGAATGACCATTTTTCGCGATATAACAATATAGGTAGTGCTTAAAATCGTCTCTACTAAGACTAAACTAAAATGTGAGTTTATGCAGCATTTACGGCTCGATTCCCCAAAGCAGTGGTCAGATATTGTCACATGGATGTCATAAAGGCAGATTGTCGGATATCGTCTTTAAGGCGACATCAGCTTTGTTATAATGTCATATGTTCATTGTACTGACTTACCCAATTTAGGGTATTTATCAGCAATCCAAACTTATTGCATATAATGACAATAAGCAAAATATTAATTTATATACATATTTTCTGTTGTTTCCGCACAGAGCGCAGGAACGTAGCGACCGAGCGCGGCTTACTATTACCAGAGAGCACAAGAAATAGGCTCTGTAATTTTCTGCACCAAAATTAGATGATATTAAATTAATTTGATTGTATAACTAAAGCTTAAATTACAGACTTTCGTGAATGCCACTTGTGAGGCTTTAATCAAGCTAATTTATTGACTGGCTTTTTAAGTTATTACTTTTATAAAATAACCATGTAACAACACCACCAAAAGATATATATTTCTGACACTTATACTATGCAACTTAAATACCACTTACTAACACTGGTGAAATAAAAGGTTCCCCACCCCCTTTGAATGAATGCGACCATCCTGTTCTGATAACTATGCATATAAAATGACCTGACAATTTGTAAATAGCCCCCAAAAGAATTGTTTTGCTTACTGTTTTCATAGATTATGTAAAAATTGTATTACTTAGTACTGTTAATGCAAACAGAAACATGCCCAACTTGTATGCAATTTTTTAATTAAGAATCATCATAACAAATTTTATTGTACCATTTTGCCTTTATATTAGAATTAATAAAATTCAGCTCTAATTTGCATATGCTCTTTTTTTTTTGCTTCAGATATTGTTGCCACATCGCAAGACGCCAATGTGAACATCTTTGACGTCAACAATAATGGCGAAGATTGCGCCGTGTCGACTACAAGTGAGACGAAACCGAGCAAGTCCCGGAAGCGGAAACGCCCCATCCCGTCCGGCAAGCCTCCGTACAGCTACATCGCCATGATCTCCATGGCCATCGCCAACGCCCCGGGACGTCGGGCAACCCTACACGACATCTACAAGTTCATCACAGGTAGGATCACAGTTACCATAACCCATGTCATGCGAATCTTAGTCATCAGCAAGGAACACTGTCTGACTGACAACTGTATGGAAATCTGACTGTTCGTGAGAGAATTAGCAGGCACTGGATGATACAGGTCCACACATTTTGCATAAGCATTATATATTATTATATTAAATCAATTTTAATGTTATCTTTAACAAATCAGGCTGCAATTTTGGTGCCGAAATTTGAAACAAGTCAATGGTATTTAACAATGGTTATTATTTTTTAACGGTACATGTACATGAAATAGACGGTATATTCGTATTGTTTAATGTCAGCATCATCTCCTTCAGATCGCTTCCCGTACTTCGCCAACCATGCCAACATGAAGGGCTGGAAAGGGATCAATACGTCACAACTTGGCCCTGAACGATTGCTTCATGAAGATGGACCGTAAACCAGGCATGAAGGGCCACGAGTGGGCCATCGACCCTGACTATGAGGACATGTTCGACCATGGCAGCTTCCTCCGCCGAAAGTACCGGTTCAAGTTCGGCTCAAAGAAGAAGGATCAGAACCAGAACACGGCAACTGAGTCTTGCGGTGGGGACATTGTAAACGGCGCCCACTACCGATACACAGGCACGACAGACAACAACTTCACGCCAACCCCGTCATATGACCAGCAAGCGTACTTCACAGGCTACACGCAGGCAGCCAAAACCCACATTGGCGCAGCAGCTGGCGCAGTTTGAGAACGGAACGTGGAACCAGTACCTCGGTAACATGGCGCAGCCGTATCACCATCCGCAAGCCCATAGATACGAGTCTCCCCTTTCTCCCATCTCTATGAACGATCTGTCTCAGTCAAGCAACGAATGTTCAAGTTCACCTGAATCACGTCATCTATCATCGCCGCCATCTTACAATGAGCAGCCAGCTCATGGCCACGTGACGTCGTTATCGTCACCGGAAGTACCCTCAGCAAGGACATATTTCCGGATCGTTTGCCCCTAGTTTCAATTTCCCACCACCTTACCCACTATACATGTTTAACAACTACAGCCTTCCCGGACAAGTCATACTCCACCCACCACAGTTCTGATACGAAGACCTTGGCTGCCATGGCGACTCCACAGTCGAACCAGTATCAGGGTATATGGTGTGGTCAGTGATTAACACCGAAATTAAACTCCCAACATGTGTTCCTCTGAACCCAGCGATTTCTCATCACTGAAGTTCACGAATGAATGATGCAAACTAGTCCTAATGTCTACAGTTTCATCCAAATTTGTGTGTTCATCAAAATGTGTTCCATCATTCAAAAGTTCCAACGTGGACCGTTGTTCATCGCCCATAATTGCCGTAAACAAGAAGATGCAAGCTGTGTTTCTTTTCCAACAATCTTAATGCTAGGCTGAAATGAGTTAAATAAGTTTGCTCGATTCGCCTACAATTAAGGAATCTGGCGTTTTCGTTTCTGAGCTGTTTATAAAACCTCGAATCTATAACAACTACTGACTCCACCTACTACATCGTATTCATCTTTAAAAGTGAGTTTCTGAAAGACTAACAAATATAAGGCTCTTAGTGTGTTGTTTCAGAATTATTCAGGTGTTTTGCACATGACTATTTCTTTTCCTACTTTTCGTTTTTAAAGGAGAAGAAGTAACATACACCTCGTTGTCAAGATGGGTTAATTAATTACATGTTTATTTAACATTCTTGCATTTTGTTTCGACAAGAATTGTTAAAGAAGTTATTTTCGGATACCATATTTTGTCCCCCGACCCCCTCCCTAGATTCTTTTCAAGTTCCCTGGGGACATAACAAGCAAAGGACACTTCTTATCGGTAATTAACTATTTACATACATGTATATGTAAAATAAATGTCGTTTGAAATATATCCACATAGTTATTGAATACAGAGATTCATCTAATTAAAACACATTTGACAAATAAATGCTATATAATCAAGTTTTCAAATTGTATAAGCGGCGTAATTAGTGATTCACTGTGGAGAGATTGTTGAATTGAAAACTTTTGCCAGCTTGAACACACTCTTCATAATATACACATTTTGTAGAAAGATGTTAAATGATTTTGTGTTCAGCCAGAGGCGTACGATGTTTTTATGCTTCATTTCAGAAATGAAACTTGTGATATGTTCAATAATTTATTAAAGAACGTAGAAATGGACGTTTTACTAAAGGATGTTGTGTACTAGAAAATGCTTCTTATAAGATTCCAATGTACTTGTTTGGAAACGTACTTGTTTGGTATGCGTGCTCTTACAAAGTGTATATTTTGTATATTTTCGTTATGTGCTAATAAACATTCCATTTTTTTGCAAAACTGTCGCCTAGTTATAGTTCAAACCCCCTATTATATACGAACATAAAGCAAGTTTTAATAAGCCTATCATTTAAGTCATCCCTGAATTAAGCTACTAAGGGAAACAAATCATGCTCAAATACCAATTTTATGGCTGTTTAGACTTATCTCCCTTGGTCCATAATAACCCAAACATTAACTGCGGAGCTAACATTGCGTAAACCTTGTTTAGAAGTCAATTCAAGTATATGTTTTTAAAAATATTGAATTAAAATGTTCATGTACTTAATTATTTTGTGTAAAATTCCACTATGAATGAACAAGATGAATTCAGATTCAATCAGGAGACCTGTCTGCAAATTAGTAATCAGCAACAAAATGTTCTTTCATCTTGGACTCAAATAATACAAAACTAATCAATGAGTATTAGTTTTTATTACTTGGCTGTGTTCATGTGACGAATATTACCACTTGCGACAGTTAAGAAATTATTGAGCTAAAAACTGTCAAAATAGTTTAAAATCGTTGCGACCTTTTGTTTCTCTCAAACTAATGGCAACAGTCAATCTTTTGAAGTATATCATGACAAACATTACTCTAGTAATCAGAGGTTATATTTTTGCTTTTATTTATCCCGAATCAACAAAGATTTACTAAAATAAAAGCACATCGGTTCAACTGTGACCAAGCCATTTTATCCCTGCTGGATATCCCCAATTTATCCAAGAGGTTTGATTTACCAACAATTTACTAGTGGTCGGTCAGTTTTGTACCAGACTTCCGTTAAACTTGCTAATCAACGGGGTTTCGAGACGGTATACTCGTGTTATAAATTACTTTTTATTACTTAAGGGTTCGGTTTACTAACAATTTTCCACCCGCAAATAGTGGGTCTGTTTATTTATATAGGACACAATCGATTCAGAGTGCCATTGGTTCTTTAGAGACGCTGTTTCTTCTTTCTACCAAAGGTAGCACCAAAGGTTCAAATGGAATATTAAAAAAAGACTTCTACGGAGGACTTTCACCATTACAAGTGCCCAAAACGGAGGATTTTCACCATTACAAGTGTCCAGTACGGAGGACTTTCACCATAACAAGTGTCCAATACGGAGGATTTTAAAAATAACAAGTGTCCAGTACAGAGGATTTTCACCATAACAAGTGTCCAGTACGTAGGATTTTCCCTATTACAAGTGTCCAGTACGGAGGATTTTCACCATTACAAGTGTCCAGTACGGAGGATTTTCTCAATTACAAGTGTCCAGTACGGAAGATTTTAACCATTACAAGTATCCAGTACAGAGGATTTTCACCATTACAAGTGTCCAGTACGGAGGATTTTCTCCATTACAAGTGTCCAGTACGGAAGATTTTAACCATTACAAGTATCCAGTACAGAGGATTTTCACCATTACAAGTGTCCAGTACGGAGGATTTTCTCCATTACAAGTGTCCAGTACGGACGATTTTAACCATTACAAGTGTCCAGTACGGAGGATTTTCACCATTACACGGGTCCAGTACGGAGGATTTTTTCCATTACAAGTGTTCAGCGCTACAGAAGAACAGTAAGCACATATTAACACAAACTGTATTAAAACGCATTGAAACTGAACTATTTGTGTACAAACGTACTTTCTGAAGGTCTGTGAAGCATCTGAAATGCACAAAATGACACTATATGGCTTCTCGATGCAAACACGTCTCCTCTGGGAGCATGCACGCTAAAACTACTCGTACCTCTTATTCCCGCTTAAATTTACCTCTCTCCTCATCTTATGAAAAATATAAGATTGTCTCGCCGAAAATACAGTTTGGGCTCGTGGAGAAGATTTTAGCTTCTCAAAATGCAGGAAATAACTGTATTTGGCTGCTACAATTTAAAATTTCGGGCCTACCTCTCACCCAAGAACCTACTAGCACGACTAGCATCTCTAGTGCTGGCTAAATTTAGACCCACCTCTCTGCTTTCCCCCGAAAAAACCCTGGATCCGCCCCTGCCAATTACGTGGAGACAGCGATAGTGTTAGGTATAATTGAACAGAACAGAACTAACCTTTATTCATCCAGGCAAACAAGGTATATGACAGGGATAAAGGTATACAAATATGGACAAATATAAATTAAAAGGAAGGTTCCGACTGTGGGGATAACAAAGAGAGAACATGAATTTAGCGTGTTAAGAACAGAAAATATATTTAATTGACGTTTACAGCTTCTTGTCAACAGTAAATAAACAGATAAAGTAAATAAAAACGACGAAACAGAGTAATTGAGTATAGCTGTGTTTGGTGGATGGAGGTTGGTATCCAACCCTATTAGAGAGAGGAAGGGTGTAATGAAAGACGTGAGTGCAGTGCGTGAGTGTATGTTAGAGAGTGCGGGTGAGAGACTTAGAGGAAGAGAAAGACGCAGTGTATATACAGTACAAATACAACTACATGATATTTAAAGTGACATGTAACTTATTATATCTACAAGCAAATTCAAATGAAAAGTAAACAAAGAAATAATATTAATGATAATTAAGATCAGAAAGGATATTAGTTCATTAATGCTACTGTAAACATGTCATCCTGATCGTTTAATCATATAAATTGTAAATGTCTAAGTAACATCGCTCCTGGTTTAAACGATTTACCAAGCAGCCTTCGAAGAACACTTTATGCCACAAATATCGTCTATTTGGCAAATTAATCAAGTCCAATAAACTATACATTTTTCACTGCAGTTGTTCCACCGATATTAGATGGAGACTGACGTTGAAGCTAGTGTTTTCAGAGCATAAAAAACAACAACAGCACAAAACAACACAAAAAACAACACCCCAACAAAAACAAAACAACAACAACAACAAAACAACAACAACAAACAAACAACACAACATAAACCGAGTCCGAGCTTCCGCAACACAGATTCAAACTGTTCCTGCAAAGTAGGGTTATTTCTGTTAACTATTTTTAATTCAATGAATGCCATAATGGGCATAATTATCGTATTGATAAGAGTCTAGCGAAAATCTTAGATTATTAAAGTCAAAATTATATTTTTTTTTCGGGCTGTAATTATTACGTAGCCAAGTGCAGACGTACCCAAACAAAATACTCAGGATTTACCCGTATGTCTCTTTCAAGATATTTCCATATTTCACATATTTATATATCTTGATTATATGGTCAGTCAATACTTCTACCATTAAAACGGCTGTAAAATGAAATACAATATAATGAACGTGTTCAGTGTTACAATAGACGAAGGACTGTAAGCACCATTCGGCACACTTAGATCTAGATGACATTAAAGTTGACATGTATGTGTTTAACCGGTTTTTATAAACGTTTATAAACGTTTTTATGTTTATCTTAAACAGCTTACCGTAAAAGTAGGTGAATTAAAGATTTCAAGTGATTTTTTATTTGTGCTCTAACAGGGTATCGCTAAAGAGCTCATATTCTTTTTTTCCGGATTTCAGGATAATGATCGCATTTGCGTGCAGTAAGACCTTAGTAGGCTAGAGTTGTTAATAACTTACTGTAGCATGCCAACTAATCAAGTGATATTGCTGGAAACTCAACAGTTAATAGTGCAGACCCTGATCGAGCTCACATACTACGTTTACTATATACGTCGTCAAGAAACCTGAAAAGTAGATGTCGTAAGCAACTACAGTCAGTGAGAACTCATACTTACACAAGACTACTGAAGATGACTTTAATTCAGTTTTAGAATATTGTTGGCTCGATGATCCAGATTATTATTTAATGTGGCCGAAACATTCATGCTATAAATAGCTCAAAATTACCAGCATCAGATATTGAAACACATGAGTTTATAATGGCTGCATCTCTACGCAGACGAGAAGACTTGGTGTACAGTATCGGATACTGTGTCACCACCAGTGTTAGCAGTTGACACATGCTGACAACTTGACAAACTGTTCGTCCCCTTGACATTTCGTACCCTATTGTCAACTAAATACCCATCATTTGACGTGTTAAATATTTCAATTTATTTCTCGTCTGCAGATTTTGACACCATCTTTCAATGAATGCGCAACATACAGTGTCCTATGGGACTAATTTGATCCGTTTCAGATTTTATGTATATATTTAATTTTCGTCACCAGAGACGCGTCAAAAACTGAAACGGGAGAGAAGAATGCTAATATGGCATAATGGAGGGACCCCCGACTTGTTACAAAGTCATGGAAACATTAAATTGGTGCCCCACCTGACACGAGGTATTGCTGCAGACGGATGACTAAAGACGATCGGTACTGGGTGAACCAACTGTTTACAAACATTTCTTACTATTCTAGACGTGATAAATACATTAAACCTACTTCCCTAGCATTATGCCTATAGCACTAAAGTCACGTTGTTTCATCTTCATGACGGGTTTGAAACACTATAAGTAGGATAACTTGTCCTCACTCCTGCAACAAATCATCGCAGCGTTAATAGCAAGCATTGACGACGACCAACTAATTATTACGACCACATTTCATTTAATTTACACTTTCACTAACCATTATTGACAAAGGAAGTTTATGAGTTCAAGTCCTACTCATTGTTGAAATTGAAATTGAATGGGGATTTGCATCTTGATAAAGCAAAAAGCATCAGAACGAATGAAAAACTTATTTTTATTCATGCATCATTCTTACGCACGTTACAAGAATTGTTACGTAATTTAAACAAATTTTGGTTTTAAGATGTTCCTCACCCTAGTCCCATTAAAGTTGATATCAGTCAGTAGACAAATCACCAGATCTGAAGACAAATCTGGAACTCTATGTCTGGTATAATCCTGATGTATGGCATTGTCGGTGCGTTTAACTAGCTCGATAATCCCCATAACTGAAAGCAATAACAAATATATAAAAAATCAACATTGAAAAAGTAGTCATATGAGAAGGAGCACTGACCTACTGAAACAAAAATACAAAAAAAAATAAATAAATAAATAAAAATAAATAAATAAAGACAAAGTAAAATGAAGGTCAGCTTGGCATGTAGATATTATATGTGGATGGGTTTATAGGCGATTCTTCCCCTAAGCAGAGCGCATCGAATCCAAGGTTACATTCTTGCCTAAGAAAAACGTCAATTTAAAACACATAATTGTGCCTTAATGTAACCGTGTTTTCTTGTAAGCCGCGTGCCTTGCGAAACTGTTATGGGGTCAATAAACGCCGAGAACGCATCATCTAGTTTGTTATCGTATTTATTGACATTCAATATGTCGTTTTCTATTAAACACTTAAACACTAATCGTTGTTTTATATAATTGTTATTCAATAAAACGATTTTAAAATTTAATCTAGTTTGTTCAAGATTATAATTTAACCTACAGAAATGATGATTTTTCTTTTCAATCTATAATATCAATAGTGAAAATAATTTTGCAAAAAAATAGAAAATGCCAGAAATTAGCATAGACCATAAATAAGGACAGAAATGAGGGAATGAATTATCTGTGAGGAGATCTACAAAAATCGCGCCACAGGATCCGCTTTTATTCTGCATAATTAAACACAATAATTCGGAAAATATATAAAAGGTTGACTTAAATAAGTATCATTAACTCCCAATATTTGTAGATTTAATTCGATAAATAAATGTTAATACATTGTAATTTACTTATTTTGTTAATTGTCGCAGTGTGGTTTCATTTTGTAAATTGAATTCGAATGATAAGGTAGAGTTTCTTTTGTGAATCGTTTTTAGACTTGATTAAGCACAGTCTACAAAGATCTTATCATGTTTGCATAAAACATGACAGCAACACATGCAACTAGTTCATTTACTGCCTATAATGCAACCATTATGTTTCATTAAAAATGCACAGTGAATAAGCTAGTAATGCATGCCTAAGTCTATTTGAACGTACATTATAATTCAATATCTATCATGTGATATTTAGTGCTGGCTCAATTACCGAATATACTTAAATATAGTACAGCTAAACGATTCATCGAACACCGAGAAAGACAGAGTTTGAGCGGCCTGGGAGTTCGAAGAAGGGATTTGTCATAATAGTTCGTTTGTATGTTCAGCATATTTTTATTTCCTTTAACTCGTTGTCATCCCCATAGATATTTGAGGGGCCGAGGTTTGACTGAATGATAACTATTTTAGCTTTCTTATACATGCAAGGTCAAGGTTACAGCATCGAATCTGATAACTCCATGCACGATTGTTACACCAATAATAAATAAACATTTCACGAACCTTATAAAATAAAATAAAAATCTGCTTTCTAAAATTGTGTATAAAGAAACCTCATGAATGAACAAAACATTTTTAAAGTTTGTTTATCCAACCATTAATGCAGTACGAGGCATGTAAGAAATTTAAAACTATGTTTTCTAGAACATAAACATGTGACCCATTTTCTGTACGGAGATTCGGACTACACTTCTAACACTCTTGCTTTTAGCTCTAGCAATGCTACATTCGTTTTAACTGAACAATGTTCTTAAATGATCTCTTGTATGAAGAAAAAATACGAAGATACTTTTAATTTGTGTTAATGTCTTTTACTTCAAGTTCATTTTTAGTAGTTAAATTTAGGATCAAATTACAACAGCAAAGAAAAATACAACAATGTTATGCTTTTGTTGCATTCAATACGGCGGTCTCTAACATTAAACAATTAAAAAAACCCATCAAAACAACAATATGGGAGAAACGGTAAATTTAATTGTGAATATTTTGTTATTGTACAAAGAAGTAATTTATTCACATTTTCAAAACTTTATTGAACCATGCATAGATAACTCCCCACAGTGTTATTGAACCATGCATAGATAACTTCCCACAGTGCTATCGAACCATGCATGGATAACTCCCCACAGTGTTATTGAACCATGCATGGATAACTCCCCACAGTGCTATCGAACCATGCATGGATAACACCCCACAGTGCTATCGAACCAGGCATAGATAACTTCCCACAGTGCTATCGAACCATGCATAGATATATTCCGACAGTGCTATCGAACCATGCATAGATAACTTCCCACAGTGCTATCGAACCATGCATAGATAACTTCCCACAGTGCTATCGAACCATGCATAGATAACTCCCCACAGTGCAATCGAACCATAGTGCTATCGAACCATGCATAGATAACTTCCCACAGTGCTATCGAACCATGCATAGATAACTCCCCACAGTGCTATCGAACCATGCATAGATAACTTCCCACAGTGCTATTGAACCTTGCATAGATAACTTCCCACAGTGCTATCGAACCATGCATGGATAACTTCCCACAATGTTATCGAACCATGCATGTATAACTTCCCACAATGCTATCGAATCATGCATAGATAACTTCCCACAGTGCTATCGAACCATGCATGGATAACTTCCCACAGTGCTATCGAACCATGCATAGATAACTTCCCACAATGATAACGAACCATGCATGGATAACTTCCCACAGTGCTATCGAACCATGCATGGATTACTTCCCACAGTGCTATCGAACCATGCATAGATTACTTCCCACAGTGCTATCGAACCATGCATAGATAACTTCCCACAGTGCTATCGAACCATGCATAGATAACTTCCCACAGTGCTATCGAACCATGCATAGATAACTCCCCACAGTGCTATCGAACCATAGTGCTATCGAACCATGCATAGATAACTTCCCACAGTGCTATCGAACCATGCATGGATAACTTCACACAGTGCTATCGAACCATGCATAGATAACTTCCCACAAAGCTATTGAACCTTGCATAGATAACTTCCCACAGTGTTATCGAACCATGCATGGATAACTTCCCACAATGCTATCGAACCATGCATGTATAACTTCCCACAATGCTATCGAACCATGCATGGATAACTTCCCACAGTGCTATCGAACCATGCATGGATAACTTCCCACAGTGCTATCGAACCATGCATAGATAACTTCACACAGTGCTATCGAACCATGCATGGATAACTTCCCACAATGATAACGTACCATGCATGGATAACTTCCCACAGTGCTATCGAACCATGCATGGATAACTTCCCACAGTGCTATTGAACCATGCATAGATAACTTCCCACCGTACTATCGAACCATGCATAGATAACTCACCACAGTGTTATTGAACTATGCATAGATATATCACCACAATGTTATTGAAACATGCAAAGACTACTCCCCACAACGTTATTAAACCTTGCATAGAAGCCTCCTACAATGTTATTGAAGCTTGCAAAGAAAATGTCCCACAATGTTATTAAACTTTGCATAGATAACTCCCACAATAGTAGTGAGCCCTGAATAGTTAATTCCCAACAATGCTATCGAACAATCCATAGATAACTCCTCACAATGTTATTGAACCATGCACTGATAACTCTATCTACCCCACAATGTTATTTAATCATGCATAGATAACTTCCACACTGTAATTAAACCACACATAGATAACTCACCACAATGTTTTTGCACCATGCATAGATAACGCCCCACAATGTTATTGAACCACACATAGATAACTCACCACAATGTTTTTGCACCATGCATAGATAACGCCCCCAATGTTATTAAACCATACATAGATAACTCCCAAGAATGTTGTCGACCGCATAAATAATGGATGAATCCAATTAAATAAATCTATAGATAGCATAAACATTGATTGCACCGAAAGTTGATGGGTGTTCCTGAAGTTCCGTAAAAAATGTTCTGCTTTGGCGGAGTTTGAAGTAATATAGAATTTGATTTACGCCTTGTATCTTGGATTAATTTAATTTTTTATTTTTGCCTTCAAATAAGATATTATTGGCCATTGTTAAAATAACAAAAGTGTCATTTAATCCGTTCGCGTCGGACTGATTAACAGTGTATTCCCCCGCTTCTGTCTTTTAAATTTGTTTTCTTTGAGCCCAATATAAGTAATAAGCAATAATTAATAGATTCTTACTAATCCGCTCTCAGCAGACACATTATAGAATTAATAAACTACTGAGTTGAATGACATCCTGCACGCACCGTGATGTCAGCCTGTTTTTGTAAAGATTCAATGTTTTGTCCAGCAGTGTCAAAACTGTGTTACAATAAAACACTTTGTTCAGCATGTGTGAAATTGCTCAGGTTACATTTTTAACGAGAACACCACAGTCGTCGTATTTACATTTCCATCGCCTTTCCCGTTTGAACTTAAAAGAAACAGTTAATTTATGAACTGCTAAAGCTCACTTTTAGTGTGCTATGTCTAACCACCCATCACAACCTCCAGCAAACACGGTGACAACTAAATAAATTAATTTTGTTGATAAAACGCAGTGAGATAGAAGTTAACTGTGTGACCCGTATGCGGTCGCCAAGACTTGCCTCTTCGCAGCTTTTCGGCGTATTGAGAAACTCATTTCTCGCGTTAAGTTATTGTTATTGGTCTGTTATTAGTTGGTTTAATCCCCAATTGGTGTCACGCTTGGTCTCAACAAGAGGTGTTTCCAAACATGAAATCGTGTTTAACCATAACGTCTCCCGGCCGTTTATAAGAGATGATCGCTGCAGTAGCACCCTGGACGACCTCATATGTTGCAGGCCGAGCCGCAATTGGCCGTCCTAACCCGCACCCGCAAACAATACTATTATCAACATATGATCGTCTAATGCTCTAGTTGTGGCGTTTTTTATGTGACAGCAAAACAATACATGTCCACGTATTTGTATTATAATATTATGAGGAACTTTCGGCTTCTTCGTCGGTCTTTCCTGCGTATATCATCCACAACTAAACCTAGGGAGCGAAGCCAGAAGGTTAAGGCAAAACTGGTCCAAAATATTGCTACAGTACAAATTTAAGCTTTTTAAAAATGTAAATATATCAATGCGGGGTGCTCATGTGGATACTGCTGAGGGTCGGTACATTTGATGGACTCACACTGGCAGATAATATGTTCTTTCAAATCTCGTCTCCACAGCTCTCGGCTTATCCAGCCACAAAGCTGAATCTTTGCTAATAAATTAACCTTTACTATATTTAAGTAGAGGTCTAAAGGGTCAGCAAGATTAAAGTTTTTACAAGATTTAAACATTTTAACATTTCTTTTGAAATTAGAATATTAGAAATGGCAGTGCTTGCATTGAAATGTCTCAACACCGATGAAATAGTGTTTCACTTTATCAAGAGACCACATGAGAAGAAGTAAACGGATTATGATTGATATTTAAATTATTTTTATTTCAAAGTAGGACACTCTTATACCTTTTACTTGACGTTAAGTTCGTTTCTTTCGCTTACATTCAGTAATTTGACTATCGAATTTTTATTAAAATTATTAATATAAACTATTTGCAAAAATCCTTAAAATACTGGCTGAACAGTTTTAATTAAAACACATAAAAAACTAACAATTATAACCCATTGCGCATTGCGTTTCATTAACAGAAATAAATACATACGACACTATTCGTTTAACTTTCGTCGTGCCAAGGACATAAGTTTTTTTTATAACAATTGTTTTATATTGAATAAGGAAGTTTGACAATGTCCTTTAATAATGTATAAGGAAGTAAAGTATCAAGGGTAAGAATGACAAAAACGACATATTTCAATAAGCTATTGTGCCAATAAATACGTATAAAACAGTAACTGTCTTGGAACTGTTGGAAGCCATTGAACGCGACGAGGATCTACTGGAGGTTGTTGGTTCAGACGGTATGTATATAAAAAAGAAAACAATAAATATAAACATACATAACACTTAAGTATTTCTTATATAACCTCTATAACAAATGTAGATGTGAACTATTGAGAAATATCAGTGGGGAATATCTAACACATTTGACGTGTTCCGAAATCATCGGCCCGATAGCACAAGTGTCGGTAACTGAACGATTTTGTGAACATTTTTAGTTCACTTGGAAAACATTTGAAGTCCGTTTGTATGATTATTTATTGTCTAGGGAAATGTGTGGAGTTCACACAACCACCCGCACCGCAACCCCCCCCCCCCCCCCCAACAAAAAAAATAAATTTAAAAAAACAAATTAAATAACTGTTAAAATTCGTGTTCTTTAACAGGATCCTAATACCTTTACTGTCCTGTTTTCAAGTTATTTATATGCCAAAAAGACCGACCACATTAATTTCAAAGCGAAACTTGTACCCAAGAAAATGTTTGTTAAGCCCACTTTAACTCCACGCCTGATGCACATGTTAATTTCTTAAACTTTAGTATTCACATTTTGTATGTGTTGTTTTCACGCAGAAACTCAGTTTTAAAATAAAGTTTTAAAAAATCCTTGAAAAAAGGACACGCATTGTCTAGCATTTGTCAAAATGACCCACTTGTAATGAGCAAGCTGCCTTATATTCAATTTTTCACGTTAATACATATTTACAAACTTTACAGACTTTTTATCCATTTTCCGACTTTTGGGAACTGCGAAAAATAAAGTGATTAAGAAGGTTATGACGTTAAGAAGTTAGAAATAACAGCTTCTGTCCAAAAGATTACATTCTCCGGACTACTTTTGTGTAACTATACGAATATACGAATATATATTGGTTTTCTGTACATGGGTATGTGGTACGTAGCAGAAAAAACACGTTGAATAAAGCGACTCGCTCAATTTCTTGATTTTCTCAACATTGCCATTTAGTCAGTTGCTTTAAGCAGGTGCCTTAACAGCTCATGAATCACAATAAAAAAACTTTCTTTACTCAATTTGCTTACTCTGCCATCAATACTGATGGCCACCTTGGGAGGCTCAGAGAAGACTAAACCCATGACCTCTGCAGTTAGAATAGGAAACCTTAAAACTTTGACTTATTTTATGAAGACATGTTTTAAGAATATGCCATTTGCCAAATGTATGTTCAAGTTAATGATTCAGTGCAATGCTACACCCCGACAAACAAAACGAGAAGTAAACAATATGCACCCTGATCTTCAATCCCCGGCTTGAAATCTTATAACTTAAAGCGGTGTCCAGTACTTTAATAGAAAAATCTATGAGGTATTCGATGGATTTGAAGTGACATATTCGTTGGCTAAATTAGATCTGTGAAATAATAGAAGACGTCGAAATTTTTGCCTTACAAATTCACACAAATTACACACGTGAATACTGGATTGTGTGACAAAAAGGGTTCAACAAAACACTTTTTATGCTTTTATGCATATGTTGTTTCTGAGTATAAATATGAATTAATAATGAAAAAATAAAAGTCGAAACAATTTTGTACGACAATAGCTAAACAAATAATATATTGTACATTTACTGCATGTTAAATCATGTTACATTATTTTACAATTATATTAACTGTTTTACTGTTATACAACACCAATTCTATCAGTTCTCTCAGGTTATAAAGTCATCATGTCAGTAATGACAAAGACAAAAAAAAACAACAACAAAAAAAACAACAAAAAACAAACAAACAAAAAAACACAAAAAACAACAACAACAAAAAAACAACTTCGAAGATTAATTGCGTTGAAATGTGACCTCTGACAAAGGAAAGTCATTTACAACGAGGTTTTGAGACCACCTACTGTTAATTGCAAAAAAGTGGCGGAAACACCTCATTAAGTTTCAGATAATTAATTTTAACACTGTTAATTTTTTAATTAAACTAGTATAATTGAATATCACTTTACTATCAGTGATGACCGGTCTTCCGCCCTGTTGGAGTGCCGACAATGGTCGGCAATATTAGGGAGATAACCAGCGCCATCTGCCAGGGCGAGGGAGATGGTATCGTCGCCGGAACAGATCTTATCGTCAATTTGTCGGAATTTATGAACATTTTGAAAATTATGTTACCTTAACAATCAACTAAATTGACATGTTTTATACTTTTTACATCCGATACAGTTAAATATTAAATACATTGTGAAGTGAGTACGGCTTGGTCCGATTGATAGGGAGTTGACTTGTATTGAATGGTTGGAGACCAATTATTGTCATCAAGAGGTCTCGAGGACCGATTTTCGTCTAAATTGTGTGGTTTTGTATTTCAGGCAGGACTCTTTGAAGAAGGCTACATTGAAAGTTGCGAAGAAACAGTAATACATTTACAACAGACGCGGATGTAATAGATTAGTCATGATTATCAAGATATCACGAACGGTAAAGAATGGCGTCAATCGAACAAATCAGCACAGACAGTTAAGATGGCGTGCTAAAGTTGATAGTGCTCTTATCCTATATTATGAGATTTAATCTTACTTAAAATGACATATTTCAGATGCTATGCATAAATGTTTAAATACAAGTGACAGAAGAATTGCAGCACGTGGATTCTGTAAACAATTATGTTGGCATTGTTGGCGTTGTGGATAGAAAATGACTTGCACAATTGTATTTATTTAATAACTAACTGCCAGAAAAGATAATAAAATAATTAAATGATGAACTTATGAGTCTTAATAAGAAGCATATCCTGTCGTCGATCTTTCCAACGAAAAAGTGACAATCTCAACTGTTTGTCAAAACGAGATGGACTCGATCTTAACATCTATTACCGCCGTTCTTTCTTTCAATGGGATATTCTTTCATTTAAATCACTTGTCTACAAATATATGTATTTTAAAAGACACAATGGTTCCATTGTATGCATTGAATGTTAAATTAAGATTAAACGAAACATAGTTTTAATTTGACATATCACTCATGGCCTTTTATATAAAATCATTTCCCGTGCAGGGGTGAGAACTAATGTGGGGAGGTCTTCCAGCCGGCCTGTCGTGCTATAAACATAGGTCCTGTGTCTTCATCCACCTATACATACATGTAGCTGGCCAATATGACGATAACTGGGTCAGTCGAATGTTGCACACAAAGATAGCAACAACGTGAAGCAAAAAGTTTGTGGTTTTGCACTTGTTGTTACAATTGTCGTTTGCTTATATACTTGACTCAATAAATGAGGCACCTCATGATAAGTTGATTATATATAAAGTATGATAACGAGTGGGTCGTTATATGTTAACTGATGACCATCATTTACTCAGGATGGTTTTTCAACACAAACAATGTTAGACTTATTTATAAATTTTGATGCTACATTTGTTCATTATTTTCGGTTGTTCTTTACATAAAGTTACAAGCGTACAATGATATATTTTCACATTCAGACAAATGCAAGTAGTGCACATTTTGATCTAACAGTTCCCAGTACGTATACATACATATATTTACTGTATAATGTATTCTTGTCCCTCTGGTGTGTATCATCTAGACATTTGTTTTTCTTCCTTTATACATGCATATCGACAATACCTTTCGTATTCAAATTACATCTTGTACATGAAGACAGTAAAATAACTAAATGACATTTAGTATGTGTATAGTTTCATTGTTAAGTCGATTTTGCATTTTATTGTCAATGTATAATTCGAATCATTTTCTTTCATTATCGACAGTGATCATTCATTATAAATGCACGCAAATGTTTCCAGTCAAACCTTGTATGAGAGATGTACATTGGTTTCATTGTTCTGATATTTGTGTTTCATACAGCTCGATCTTTTCTTTACGTTATCATGCATTAATACTGAACTTTAATCTAATTGTCTTGAATACATAACACACATAACACAATATTCTATTATTTAAATCTTCAGAAACTGATTAGTTTTTAATGGTGCAAAACATATGTATTGTTAACTTGATTTACAAACACACAATTAAGAGCTCTTTCTATTATTTTCATGTTTAATTAACATTAAAATCGAAAACTATTGTCATAATGCAATAATAGAACAGAAAAATAACAGAAATAGAAAAATTGTTGAATTATTTCTATCTTTGCCTTATCCGTCATCATGATAAAGCTTATACGATTTGTTGTCCTGTGAGACACTTTAAACAAATGAGGATTGGCTTCATTGAGATGTAGAAATGACTAAATTTCCCACTTTAAAATTTTAAAGGCGTTTACAATTATACAATTACATTTTTCTGTGACAATATGCCCGAACCAATTAGCCATACGAAGCAAATTCATTCAATGATTTCAATGATCGCAATTATTTTCCCTTTTACCTCTTTATTCAGCTTTGTTCGTCCCCAGCGTTATATTACATCCGTATTGTCATTGGTTACGAACGAAGAATGGACACCAAAATGAACAGACAGGCGGATCTAAACCTATTGTGCTCGATTGTCGGTAATTGTTGGGACTTGGACGGTTTCAATTCACTCCAGTCTGATTGAGAGATACCACATAGGAACAGTAGCAAACTGACTTGGCGTTAAATAGACCCTATTACTATTGCTAATTTGGTTTTACATCTATCCCCCATGTGTCTAAGATTCTGTCAAGATTTGACAGCGGCAAGAATTGAAATGTTTCCACATCTTGAAGTCCGGTAAGGCTTGTTTTGTTGATTAAATGATTATCAAAATCGGATATATCATCGTTGCTTATAACAATTATTTCATTATAATCTTTTTGACAGCGGGAACTCAGTATGCAATTAATGTCGCAAGTCTGACCGAAAATCCATGGGTGAAAAAAATAGACTTCATGGTATTTTCCGCATCAACTGTCATTTATTTCATTATACACATGATTACATTGTACAAACAATCGGAGCTACACTCGTCAACATGTGGCAACTACTAAAGTTTAACATTTTGTAAACACGCATCATTAGATCATTGCAATTGATGTCATGTAAGAATGCGCAAGAATATGTACGACGCAAAACGATATTGAAAAAAAATCGCAAAGCCCAGAAACATGAAAAACAAAGAGGAGTACAGTTTAATTTGTGATATAAATCCGATTATAATTTGCTTAATAAGTGTGGAATAAACTGGTATTAAATTCTCAACAAGCAATACATCTCCCCCCAGTTAACACATGTTTAATACGGTGTTATCAGTCAATACGGTATTGTCAGTGAATACGGTGTTGTCAGTGAATACGGTGTTGTCAGTCAATACGGTATTGTCAGTGAATACGGTGTTGTCAGTGAATACGGTGTTATCAGTCAATACGGTATTGTCAGTGAATACGGTGTTGTCAGTGAATACGGTGTTGTCAGTCAATACGGTGTTATCAGTCAATACGGTGTTATCAGTCAATACGGTGTTGTCAGTCAATACGGTGTTATCAGTCAATACGGTGGTGTCAGTCAATACGGTGTTGTCAGTCAATACGGTGTTATCAGTCAATACGGTGTTGTCAGTCAATACGGTGTTATCAGTCAATACGGTGTTATCAGTCAATACGGTGTTATCAGTCAATACGGTATTGTCAATCAATACGGTGTTATCAGTCAATACGGTATTGTCAGTCAATACGGTGTTGTCCGTCAATACGGTGGTGTCAGTCAATACGGTGTTATTAGTCAATACGGTGTTGTCAGTCAATACGGTGTTATCAGTCAAAACGGTGTTATCAGTCAATACGGTGTTATCAGTCAATACGGTGTTGTCAGTCAATACGGTGTTATCAGTCAATACGGTGTTGTCAGTCAATACGGTGTTATCAGTCAATACGGTGTTATCAGTCAATACGGTGTTATCAGTCATTACGGTGGTGTCAGTCAATACGGTGTTATCAGTCAATACGGTGTTGTCAGTCAATACGGTGTTATCAGTCAATACGGTGTTATCAGTGAATACGATGTTATCAGTCAATATGTGTTATCAGTGAATACGGTGTTATCAGTAAATTTATTAAAATTAGTGAGTTGGTAGTTTACATAATATTTTCGATTTTTAAACATTAAATATAAACTTTTACTTGCAATCATAAATAAATTTTGTATTTGCACAAAACTAAAAGCAGCATAATCCAATGGTCCACTCATATTACATTTGCCGGCGATCTACATTGTTCGGAAGAAAGCTTATCATCATTATAGTTTTGGCCCTTTTTCAAAGGAAAATCAAATGAACAACACTTATTTTTAATACTATCAGAATCTTATTTAATCAGTTGTTTATAATAGCTGGAAGGCATTTTACCATTACTGAGATTGTTTTATTTTATTTTACGAGAGAATAATTTTAGTAATTCGCTTGATTTTGTAAATAAATATAGGTTTAGTGTATGCTTAATCATTAATATCTTTAATATGAAAATGTAGTTATTCATACAATTTTGTAAAGAAAATGTGTTTATTGCAAGTTTTTTCATAAATCTCTTTAAAATATTTTTACATTTTTGGTTTGTTAAATTGTATCCTTTAAGAGCGGCATGCATGTGAAAACAAAGTAACAAAATGCCAAAGTGTTTTTAACACGCACACATTGTCAAACTATAACACCATCTTCTAGGACACATCTTGTAATTGTAATAAAAATGCAACAAATAAATAGGAGACATAGAAACATGTGCATGTTGGGTTAGTGCAATTGTGAAATAATGCTTGAGTGCGTGCGGGCGTACTTGTGCGTGTGTGTGAATATTGAATATGATGCGGTTTATATTAAAACTAGTTCGGACACAAGTACTTTTTCACACGATTTAAAGGCATACATGTCCTATATACGTTTTCATGAAATCTTATAGCGCAAATCCTACGTAGGCATTTAAAATTATTGTCCTGACTTATTATGTAAACTTAATGTAAAGGCCTGTGAATGATAAATTGCCGTTGTATATTTTCTACCCCGGACCATTAAAATACAGAGGAAATGTCACGGTTTAGGACCGTGTTTAACTATTAACCCCTTTATAGGCAAGTATCCAGATATTTAGACCAAACCTTAATACAAACAACATACAGGTGTCACAGAATTCATCAACACTCAGCTGTTATCTATTTAGTGTATATCAAGAATTATCAAAGATCATAAAGGTCCGCGCTCTTTGATCGAAGACAATTCGACGATGGACCATGGCGCGTTTAGTTTCAATTAAGAAAGGAGCGGTTGCCTAATGTCCATTTGGGGGTTACTCATTCATAAGAAGATGGCATAAATCATATATTATGTTACAGAAAAAATCAATTACCACCGAACCTTTCACTTTGACATAGGTCGGATAAACAGTACTTACTTGCAAACATCTCGCTATGATTAAATGACATTGCTCACATTATACCAAATTACCGTAGGTTATTGTCGGTGTAGTGATAACATTAAGAAACACAGCTACAGAAGTGAACTTTAAGCCACATTTTTTGAATCTAACCAAAGAGAAACGGTGGGCGTAACGTATTTCCATAAATAACATGACACATGTAACGTTAAAATATGTCCATGCTGGTATGCGTTCTTTTTATGGCAACTAATAATCAGAATGAACGGTCAGGAAAGTTAATACAACTAAAACGTTAATTGACTTCAACTCGTAGTAAGGCAGCGGAAAACAAATTTTACTATTCCAAAATTAAAGATGCAACACATCTGCGGTTGTCTCCTAGACACGGAGTTCACTTTAAAGCAAACATTACCAGAAAGACACTATAACAGTACATATAAAATATATATAATAATATACAATATACATAATTTATATATACAATGTGTACATCCAAGGCATATATATATATTCCCATCATCCACTTCGCTTGAAAATGTTAAACAAGTTGGATGAACTATGTGGTAGGGTCTGTGCGGGAGATAAGGTTCTTGCAAGCAAAAACACCAAGTCAACGGCACAGAGCCTATGTATAGGGTGCGCTTTCCAGGTGATACAGATATCCACGGGGTCAGCAAATCCATCCGGAGAGAGAAGAGAGAGAGAGAGAACAGTTTTTATTTTCGACTTAGATGAGGTGAGTACTATAGTGGGTGAATTTCTCGTCATAACTTTAATTTTGTAACAAAAAGCGTATTCCAACAACTGCATATGTTTATACCAAATACCTATGGCACGCCCAAACATGTTAACCGAGAAGAAACCCTAACAAGCAGCTAGGTACTATAAGCATAAATGGAATCATTTGTCTGGATTCCCGTACTTATACTTGGTTATTAAAGTTTCTGTATATTCGAGGGATCTGGAGTCAGAATTGATGCATATGAATGTCAGTTTGAATGGTTGATACTATTAATAGTTTTTTTTTATCAAGGGAGACAATGCATTTCGATAAACTATTAAGTTGATAATAGGACTGTTACTTACACACACGTATTCGGTGCACCGAATATTGCCGATATTTGAATACGCATTCATTATTCGCTTGTCCAATATTCGAATATTTATAGGGAAGTTATCTATTTTGCGGAGGTAAAAATTAAAAATAAGATCACTATCACGTGTATGAGAACTACTTTTCCCGGCGTTGACAGAGGTGTAGCACGCCCTCTGGTGAGAGAATGCGACTTGCGGACATTTGATCTACTTTTATTTCCCGGGAAATGAATTAACTTAATTGTAAATGCTGCGGCAAAATTTAATTCGTATGGAAACACTTTGGAATTCCAAGAAATAAAGAGGGGGGTGGGGGGCGGGAATCACTGATGAAAATTATATGTGTTACTTAAGAAATTATTTACTTGTCATTTGGAAATTATGGTTGTTTTATTTTAATTGCTGGTTCCCTATTGATCACAAGTTCAATTACTTTATTCTTTTTTGTGGGATAATGATTTTTATTTGCTATTTACCATTACCAAATTTTAATAAAATTAAATGTTTTTAGGTTGTATAAAATTAATATTAGACAAGCTTAAGTCTTTCTTTTAAAACAGCCTACAAAATGGTTTTCACATATTGGTTTCTTGGTGTATGATTGAATGCAAATATAAAAGCAGAATTTAGCAGATAACCTTTGTGACTGGTGTTTGAAAATTTGCTTTAAAGTGGAATAGGAGTATCAGTATCACTGTATGTGTCATTTTGTTTGAGAATGAGAAGTATTGACCCTAAAGTCATCTTTATTTACGTTTTGTAAATAATTTAATGTAAAAGTTATCCTTCCTGTCCTGGTTCTGATTTAAACACATAATTAGGCCTACTTGCAACGAAAAAGAAAAATGTGTTAATTGATGTTCTAGTCCATTAATTTTTGTGTGTGTTGTGTTCTTGTTTGATTGTTAAATTATCATTCATGGGTGGAGAGCAGACATAATGGGGCAAAACTGCCAAAACATAAACATACAACATATAAATTTCAGGTTAAATATTTTAACATCAAACATTCAAGATGTTTTAAACTTAAAACATTAAATATTTCCCATTGAAATTGTTTAATTTTGTAAGACACTTGTAGATCCATTTTCATTTCATACCTTATCATATCTATTTTACTCTTACTGGAAATTATGTGTTTACCAAGGTCAAGATAATTCTAGTCAGTTATCAACATGATGCTTAACAAAATGATTTATTATTTAATGGAATACATGCAGAGATGTTTTCAATTTTAAGTCTTCAACATAATGCAATTAGATCAGATTATTTTTGTAAGTTTTTAAAATTTGTTGTGGGCGTATGGTTTTCTTGGATCTTAATTATTTAATAATTATGACCAACATATTTCCAGTCATCATTAAAAGGTTTTTGGTAAATTAGTTTTGTTAAATAATTTATGTTGACATTTTCCGCTCACATTTTAAATATTTCTTGAAAATATCCTGACTTTACAGTGCCTAATGCAATTATATCACATTAAATTCATATTCATAAATAAAAATTCTGTTCAAATTCATGTATCGTGATGTGTATTCATATTTGCTACCCCCTGTATTCGTAATAGGACCCAGTAAAACGGTACTGAAACAAGATACTATTTTTTGTTTTTAAGAAACTATATTTAACTGGTGTAAGATTCATATATTACAAACCATGAAACTGGTTGTCATGGTCGTTTTTCCAGATCACTCTTAAGTAAGGGGGTACTGAATTGTTCACACTTAAGTAAGGTGGTACTGAATTGTTCACTCTTAAGTAAGGTGGTACTAAATTGTTCACTCTTAAGTAAGGTGGTACTGAATTTTTCACTTTTAAGTAAGGTGGTACTAAATTGTTCACTCTTAAGTAAAGTGGTACTGAATTGTTCACTCTTAAGTAAGGTGGTACTGAATTGTTCACTCTTAAGTAAGGTGGTACTGAATTGTTCACTCTTAAGTAAGGTGGTACTAAATTGTTCACTCTTGAGTAAGGTGGTACTAAATTGTTCACTGTTAAGTAAGGCGGTACGAAATTGTTCACTCTTAAGTAAGGTGGTACTGAATTGTTCACTCTTAAGTAAGGCGGTACTGAATTGTTCACTCTAAAGTAAGGTGATACTGAATTGGTCACTCTTAAGTAAGGTGGTACTGAATTGTTTACTCTTAAGTAATGTGGTACTGAATTGTTAACTTTTAAGTAAGGTGGTACTGAATTGTTCACTCTTAAGTAAGGTGGTACTAAATTGTTCACTTTTAAGTAAGGTGGTACTGAATTGTTCACTCTTAAGTAATGTGGTACTAAATTGTTCGCTTTTAAGTAAGGTGGTACTAAATTGTTCACTCTTAAGTAAGGTGGTACTAAATTGTTCACTTTTAAAGAAAAGGTGGTACTGAATTGTTCACTCTTAAGTAAGGTGGTACTAAATTGTTCACTCTTAAGTAAGGTGGTACTAAATTGTTCACTCTTAAGTAAGGTGGTACTGAATTGTTCACTCTTAAGTAAGGTGGTACTGAATTGTTTACTCTTAAGTAATGTGGTACTGAATTGTTCACTCTTAAAGTAAGGTGTTACTAAATTGTTCACTCTTAAGTAAAGTGGTACTGAATTGTTCACTCTTAAGTAAGGTGATACTGAATTGGTCACTCTTAAGTAAGGTGGTACTGAATTGTTTACTCTTAAGTAATGTGGTACTGAATTGTTAACTTTTAAGTAAGGTGGTACTGAATTGTTCACTTTTAAGTAAGGTGGTACTAAATTGTTCACTTTTAAGTAAGGTGGTACTGAATTGTTCACTCTTAAGTAATGTGGTACTAAATTGTTTACTTTTAAGTAAGGTGGTACTAAATTGTTCACTCTTAAGTAAGGTGGTACTAAATTGTTCACTTTTAAAGAAAAGGTGGTACTGAATTGTTCACTCTTAAGTAAGGTGGTACTAAATTGTTCACTCTAAAGTAAGGGGGTACTAAATTGTTCACTCTTAAGTAAGGTGGTACTGAATTGTTCACTCTTAAGTAAGGTGGTACTGAATTGTTTACTCTTAAGTAATGTGGTACTGAATTGTTCACTCTTAAAGTAAGGTGGTACTAAATTGTTCACTCTTAAGTAAAGTGGTACTGAATTGTTCACTCTTAAGTAAGGTGGTACTAAATTGTTCACTCTTAAGAAAGGTGGAACTGATTTGTTCATTCTGTAGACAAAGGCAAACATGATAAATGTAAATGTGACAAAAATACAGAGACGACACACACACACACACACACACACACACACACACACACACACACACACACACACACACACACACACACACACACACACACACACACACACACACACACACACACACACACACACACACACACACACACACACACACAAACACACACAAACAAACAAACAAACAAACAAAACTGAAAAAATAGAACTGATAACATTTTTCAGTTTTCGTTATGACAGATTGACACCATAGTAGCATTTAAAAGTGGCGATGAAAATTAGATGTTTGTTTAATTGCGGTCATTAAATATCTATAAAGACTCCTAACGTCACTTTTTAAATTGCATTTATATAAAGAGGCATAAAGAAGAGTCCAATCATAATTTTACATTAAATATTTGTTATTTAAACTAAAGTAATTACTAGTGATTTACCACATGGTTAGGCTACACAGGATGTTCACTGATTGCGTATTAAATGAAGATTAATTATACTAGCAGTGTCTGTCACTAGTTTCTAATGATGTCAACCTCAGTCTGGGTCGTTTGTTGGAATGGATGCCAGGAATGAAGACTTGGTTTGTTGAGAGATGATCTTATAAATGAATGTATGGAAAGGAGATTTGAGCCGTTATGAGAAGCTTGTGATTTATTAAATGGATGAGGGTGGGACTTGCTTTCGTTGAGAAAGCTTATTGAATGAGATGCCATGAATGAATTCTTAGGGTCGTTGACAGAGGCTTGAATACACGTGTACGGAATACCTCCACCTACATATAAAACACGTGTACGGAATACCTCCACCTACATATAAAACACGTGTACGGAATACCTCCACCTACATATAAAACACGTGTACGGAATACCTCCACCTACATATAAAACAAGTGTACGGAATACCTCCACCTACATATAAAACAAGTGTACGGAATACCTCCACCTACATATAAAACAAGTGTACGGAATACCTCCACCTACATATAAAACACGTGTACGGAATACCTCCACCTACATATAAAACACGTGTACGGAATACCTCCACCTACATATAAAACACGTGTACGGAATACCTCCACCTACATATAAAACAAGTGTACGGAATACCTCCACCTACATATAAAACACGTGTACGGAATACCTCCACCTACATATAAAACACGTGTACGGAATACCTCCACCTACATATAAAACAAGTGTACGGAATACCTCCACCTACATATAAAACAAGTGTACGGAATACCTCCACCTACATATAAAACAAGTGTACGGAATACCTCCACCTACATATAAAACAAGTGTACGGAATACCTCCACCTACAAATAAAACAAGTGTACAGATTACCTCCACCTACATATAAAATACGTGTACAGAATTTCCCACCTACATAGAAGAATTATGACAAAGCCATATGAGCATTGCAACATATACCAACATTCGAAAAGACACAGATATTCACATGCAAGCAAAACATAAAAGTAAGAACAAATCTGTGTCGAGTCATTTGACAAAAAAGAGCAAACCCAACAGTTACGGTCTTAGAACGGTCAGTCGGCAACATGGACCGACTGGGGTGCTTAAACTGGTTTTACAGAGCTCTAACCTCGCACATCCTGACGAGTTTCTTAAATGCAAGCAATGAAGAAAATTGATCTATTTGAATAGACAAATGTCCAAGCGCTGATCTTTTCTTTGATAAGTTATGACGAAAGTAGTGACACCATTGAAAAAAAATAATGCTCACATAGTGATTTAAAGAGTGAGAGGTATCATTTTGATTACACGTGTACGGAATACATCCACCTACATATAAAAGAACTGTACGGAATACCTCAACCTACATTTAAAACACGTGAACAGAATATCCCACCTACATATTAGAATTATGACAAAGTCATATGAGCATTGCAACATATACCAACATTCGAAAAGACACAGGGCACATGCAAGCCAAAGGTAAAAGTAAGAACAAATATGTGTTGAGTCATTTGACAAAAAAGAGCAAACCCAATGTTCTTGGAACGGTCAGTCGACAGCATGGACCGACTGGGGAGCTTAAACCGGTTTTACGCTCTCTAACCCCGAATTTCCTGGTGGGTTTCTCAAATGCAAGCAATGAAGAAAACTGATCTATTTGAATAGAAAAAATGTCCAAGCGCAGATCTTTTCTTTGATAAGTTATGACGAAAGTAGTGACGTCATTAAAATAATGCTCACATAGAGTTTTAAAGAGAGAGAGAGAGGTATTATTTCGATAACACGTGTACAGAATATAATCGATAAGAATATATAAGGCAAAGTCCTATGAGCATTGCTACATATACACAAATTGAAAAGACACAGAACCGAGGTATTCACATGCACGCCAAATGTAAAAGTGAGAACAAATCTGTGATGAGTCATTTAACAATAAGATCAAACCCGACAGTTACCGCCTTGGAACGCTCAGTCGGCAATATGGACCGACAGGGGTGCTTAAACCGGTTTAACTGAGCTCTAACCTCACACTTCCTGATGGATTTCCCGAATGCAAGAAATTAAAAGAAAACCGATCCATTGGAATAAGTGTCCAAACGCTGACGTTTTGTTTGAAAAGTTATAACGAAAGTAGTGACGTCATTGAAAAATAACGTCCACATAGTGTTTAGAAGAGAGATAGGTATTATTTCGATTAGAAGACCTACCAAAACGTTAATAGTTAATGAAATTAACTTTTTGAATCAAGAAAAAATGACCAGAGAAGAGTAAATGGTTGTAGCATCCTGTTCATGCGGAGATGGAATTGAGGAACCAAAGTCCAATGTCCATCAAAGGAAATACAACAATCCTTATAGGATGAATTAAATGACAACATAGATTACATGCACGGGGAGATTTTTTACGACCGCCACACTGGACTAGTAACATTGTTGAGATCATGAATAAGAATATATAAGACATAGTCCTATGAGCATTGCAACATATACAAAAAATAAAAAGACACAGGGCCAAGGTATTCACATGCACGCCAAATGTAAAAGTGAGAACAAATCTGTGATGAGTCATTTAAGCAATAAGATCAAACCCGACAGTTACCGCCTTGGAACGGTCAGTCGGCAATATGGACCGATTCTATTTGTCAAAATGTTATCAAGTATCAAGTCGCAAATTATTGTTGACTTCACCTCATTTCCCCTTATGACGTCGCTTTCAGTACCGAAATTGAAGTACCGGTTATTTCAATTCAAAGGTTTATTTTACAAAAACAGATGATTTTGTGACAAATAAACATCGTGTTATTTGAATACTGAAAATATTAAACTAGTTACATGAAACGATGCGAAACTAGGCAGGGGTGTTTGTTTGATTCCTTCAGTATTCAATGAACGCACACGCCATATGATCTATTTAATTATAAAATTGCCTTATTGTAACGACTTTAATGGTGTTCTGTCTTCAGGTGGTCAGTTTCCGGCTATTAACTTTCAGTCATTCGGGAATCGTTATCTTGTCTACCTGTCGTGATTGTGATAGTTATGAGCGTAGAACGATATTTACCAATATTGCCTCGGCACTTCGGACAGCTAGCAACAATCCCAGAGCAACCGCCATGCGTCTTAATACAGATAAAAAGCAACAGTTGGGTATCGACTACCATCTCAACCATGTGTTGGACACAAAACTGTTTCACGTCCATCGAATTGAAACTCAATGCCGTTTTATAATCGTTTAAATTGAATGTTTACCATTATTAGCTCATACTGTTTTGCAAAAAATTACAAAACCATTTAATATTCAGGTGCGGATAAACGAGACACACACTCTGATTAAACCAATATTCACATTTAAAATTTTAAAACGAAAGTAAAGAAATGACTTATTTATAAATGACTGTCATCGTTATCATTTCTTCGTCCATTTCAATACTGAAGAAAGCAAGTAACGTTTTTGAATACTAACTCCGTTTGAATAAAAACAATATAGTGTTAAAAATGTACACACAACTGTTCTAACAAAGCCAAATGTGTCACAAGTCTTATTTTACATGTAAGGGTATACTTCACATCTTAACATATTTTACTTGTGGTTTCTTTTTACAAATTTAACGAAGTCTTATAGTATTGCAATAAATACAACAATACACACAATCTGATTAGTTGTCACAATAATTATACGTATTAATAAAGCCAACATATCGACATTTATACAGACGATAACTGTACATAGGCCACGATAAAGAAAAGAAAACATGTTAAGATTTGGGCGCCACATGTTAAATGTTTGGCGCCAATGAATGTCTTTTTTTCTGTTAGCGCCCCATTGACACAATAATCTTATTCGTCCCGCAACCGTATGTGCCAGTGTGGCTTTGGGAACGACTAAAATTTGAGACAAATGTCAAATTTATATAAAATTACTTATTTGATTTAATATTATTACAAACTTTATTGCTTCGTCTTGCAAATAAATGACAATCTGACATCGTTTGAATAGACACGGTGTAAGGCGAATGTTTCGAGGGCTGGTGCCAAATACCATTGGATTATATTCACCTCTTCCCACGCCGAGCGATTAGCCAGAACAAATTATTAATTAAATTACAGAAAGGTGTTTAATATTGAATGACTTAAAATTGTACAGCTAACTTTTGACCTGCGATGGCAGACTTACAGACACTCTATATCATTGAATGTATAAACAACTTCTTTATTTTGAAAGCATTTAACGAAATGCGCTGTTTGTTGTCTGCTTTCAATGTCCAATCTTCATGACAAACACAAAGAGTACATCAGCTGGAAAATTAAATTAAGCAATCTACTTAGAACAAGCTGTCATAAATTGATTTAATTATTCATATTGCGTATGTTAAAACCATTAAAAGTAAAGGTACACTTGTGTATCATATCGATGTCGTGTTATCTTGTGATATGAATAGTATTTGTTCTAAAGGTATACACTGGTAATTGGCTGTCGTGTGTTCACCTGTCTATCCACCCACAACGTGACACTGTATGTAACCTCGTTACTATGTTGTGCAGTGCAGAGAAGTGGTCACCGTTACCATGAAACATTCTTAATAATACTGCATTCGAAGTCATTTGCTAAATGCTTCATGCAAGGTTTACACTTTGTATTAAAGGAGACTATATTGCAAAATAGTGACGGTTCTGATCAAACAACTTCCCGCGGAAGCTGACTGTTCTGGATCTTTTCTGTTTGTCAAAATTGTATCAAGTAAGAGTAAGTGTTAAATTATTGTATACGTCTATAATGTTGACAGGCAATGCAACTCATTTTGGTATATATTGGTAACCTATTTCTTTTGTTAATTACGCACTTATCAGCGCTCCAAAAACTCATGTTTTTTATTAATTCCCTAAATGATCATCACCTATATTTAAATTGTTAATACGTGGAATAAATGTTAATATAAAATAACAATAATAAAGAAATATGGCCAAGTCCTATAAACATTACAACATATACCAAAACCTGCAAAGGCGCAGGACAAAGGTGCACAAAAAGGCAAACCCAACAGTTACCGCCTTGGAACGGTCAGTCGGCAAAAGGGACTGACTGGGGTGCTGAAACCCGTTTTACAGAGCTCTAACCACCTCGTACTTCCTGAGGGGTTTCTCAAAATGCAAGCAACGAAATGAAAACTGATCTATTTAAATAAAAAATTCCAAGCGCTGACGTTTACCTATGTAAGTTATGACGAAAAAAAGAGTGACGTAATTGAAAAATAATGTCCAAGTGGTATTTACAAGAGAAAGGTTTTATTTCGGTTAGAAGAACTACACAATTTTGTTGATTGTAAATGTTCTTAATTTTTTTAATCAAGACAAAATAACCAGAGATGAAATGTAAATAGTTGTAGCATTCTACTCACGTGTAGATAGAATTGAGGAACCAAAGTCCAGTGTCCATTAAAGAAAACTAAACATAACAGTCCCTACAGGATGAACACATAACAGGAAAAGTAAACTGAGCCTACAAGATAGTGAATAGAAACAAGAAAAAAACTAACGGATTTTGTTGACGCTTACTTGATCGATGAATTAAAAGTACGCTAGAAGTACCCTCATTGTTTGACCTACATGTTGTTGTTTTTCTGATAGTCGACCTTTCGTGCTTTCATTTTGTCTAAAGTGAGGCTCTTACATAACTATGTTGCAATCTAGCTGCCTTTCCATAGAAATGCTGATTATTTTCGTACAAATCCCGGTAAGAAAAACAACGGTATTTTTGTCCAGGAATATAATTCCGGGTTGACGTATATTCTTTAATTCAAAAAGTTAACAATACATTAATATTTTGTTTATTCTTATTAATATAAATATATAATTATATGACTATGTTTTCTGGTTGAATTTTATCTTAATATAGGTAAATGTTTACAATAGATACAATGCGTTGAATCATAATGCCACAATTGTCTAAATAACTCTTTCCCTTCATGTTTAATAAGGCATATGTCATTTATTGTAATTGTTTATTATTTATAACACTCATTTTTGCTTTGTTTATAAAAATGTGTTGGATGAGTACATGTCTAAATTTGCGAAAATGATGTTGTCTTCGAAAGTGGCACATTTATTATAGAAAATGCAGTTAATTATTAGATGAAATGCAGACATTTTGACGTATGATAGAAAAGCAGGCTTCATGCGAAAATCGTCTTTGTTTTGTGAATGGTTTCTCTAATGTGTCAGAGTTTAACCACCATTAATCGTTCATCAAAGATGTCGGCCATTATCTGGCACCTTCTCGACACATATTGATTCCTTAATTTCAAGCAATACTTAGCTTTTGTTAATATCTGCGGCAAACATGAAAACAAGACCAGCAGTCAGTCATGTTTGGTGTATAATATTTCAGTTTTTTAATTTTGACACACGACTAAAGCATATCTAATTGTTAACAACGCCGATCAAAACGACAAGATAATAATCAATTTCAATTTTAACCAAATTTATGATAGCAATTGAGCAATTTTTAGTAATATAAAATACCCATAAAGACGCAAATGTAATGCATATTTATTCATTTGATACCTTAATAAGAGGTAGAAAAATATATGTTTTGCATAATTTACACACAAAAAATGCTCCACTGCTTGACTTTAAATAAGTGTTTATTTATCTACAAAAAAGTGTAATAATCACGCAAAAAATAGGATCGTATACCAATGCCCATTGTGACGATAGTGAATGACGCAGATATTGCTTTGCATTCAGAAACGTGACAAAGTTAATGATAATTAGTTTCTTACTGGGAAAGCAATGTTTGACATCTGTCTGTTAGAGTGCATGTATCTAGGCATGACCCATCTTTATGTTTGTAAGGATATAACCACCGTTTATCATAAATCACTTATAGTCATTGCTTTATAACAGATTAAAATAATTGATCGTTAGGCATTTATCCATACATACAACTTTTCACGTGTTAACGAACGTATCCCTGATCGAGTCATTATTTAAGACCATTGACTTGAATGCGTTTTTGTCGTCTTCACTTGCAGAAACCTCACAAAACAATTTACAGTTTAAGCAGCAGACGAGCTGCATCGAATTTATATAGGAACGCATTTATTGTACTCCTTGTTTAAATGTCTTACCATGCACAATTCTTATCAAAGAAATTCAGTCAACAATGCTACCTGCATATGTGATAGTGAGATGTCAATATTGTAAACAAATGTTCATCTTAAATATTCTCGTCGTCATAGACATTATAGCTGATAGTCATCTTGTACCTTCAGTTTATCCTTACCATTTTAATTACCTGTGTACAATTGGTTAGTAATAGATTGGCTAAAGAATGGCTGTAAATTATCTGTCCCAATTACTGCCAATAAATTATTAGAACGAATCCCGTTTCCCGTAGTTTCATGGGTTATAAACCAAAAGCACGCAAGCCTTTTAATAATAACTACATTAATTTGATAATATCACTCGCGTGTCTTATATGTTGCAAGCTGTCGGAGAGAATAACAATTGTTTGTTACATCGAGATTCTTTTCATGAAGACAGGCAAATGTAGAAAATTGGCCATATCCATGAACAATGAGACTGTGTGCATGCCATGGTGCTGTCATCAAACAAAGGAACAGACGTCCAAGGGCTAAACAACTGTAATTGTAATTGTCGCCATCGGTCGTGTCCCATTTCTGACCACACACGACCATTATCTTGTTAGGACCACAACTTCGACAATAACAATAAAAGCTTGTGCAAATTATTGTAATGTAAAAAAGTGGCAAAAAACTGAGAAAGGTTGCTGTAAGAAGGACCCATTTTAGGTACAAATGTTGCTTATTTATGGTTTTATACCGTAAGTTAATAAATAAGTGATTTGATATTGGCCCTGTTATTTTTCCGAGGGCGGTCGTATTGGCCCAAGGCCGAAGGTCCGAGGACAAATAACATAGGCAATATCAAAACACTTATTTATTGTCAATTTTATTTAATAGCTACATGTACTTATAACATTTAACATTTAATACTCAGATAGTTTTAGGCATTAATCCAAGTCAGAAACTGTTTGTTTGTGTTTTTGTGAAATCTACACGTTGTAAATGTATTACGCATTTAGTTAAACACTACCAAATCATGCCGTGAATGTTTGAAAAGTGAATATTTTGTTTCATGCATTTATGCAACCTGTCGCGTCTACACATAGACTGAGTTAAACTAAAACGGCTGCTATATCCCAGAGCTTCTTGCTAAATTCTATATCATTTTTTGCTCTGCCTTATTAACCAGTCAAATTACTTCAAATGCGGGCTTTATATCTTTATCACTTTTCGGCTCGGGGTCGAAAAAGTGATATAGATATTGGCATTGTTTTAAAGCAGGCCGTGGTTTATTGAACATCGCAGGTGCTTTTTATAGATCTAAGACGTATAGTTATTTAATAAACTATAATAAAGACATGCATTGAGGTCAATATGTAATGATAAGGACACGGTAATGTGATATTGACCGAGTACATAAGTCTTTACTTGTTATATCTCATACCCTATTAAATTACGATGTCGTTTTTTTCTTGATGTTTTTTCTTTGTTGTTGTTTGCTTGTTCTTTTGTTGTTGTTTGTTTGTGTGTTGTTGTTTTGTTGTTTGTTTGTTTTTGTTTTTGTGTTGTTGTTTTGTACAGCGAGTCATCCGCGCTTCTCATTTCAACATAAAACTTTTTAAGATGTCGAGCCAATTCGCCTGCGTGCATTTTCTATAAGCCTGTTCTCACATTTTCGCTCCACTGCTGCCGAGGTTACACTGTTTGTTCTTTTTCTTTCACTCTTGTTTATTTTATCTTAATGTTACCAAATCCCCATTAGACAAACTGTCAATTTCTTTATCCAGCCGCTATGTTATTGTAGCAATAGCGTGCTTAAAGAGAACACGACCTTCAGTATTATGGACTCGGTGCTCACGTGAGAACATTCTCGAGTAAATATCACGTTAAAAAGACACACATGATTAGCGCTTGACTAATCAAAACGCTTTAAATTCATATGTGATACAATATAAAATTTTTTTTATAAAATATTAAAAAAATGCGCATGACCGTGAATATGTAAATGTTACAGTTTTAAGTTCTACCCTAACATTTTTGCGGTGCTTAACGTAAAATGGATAATGCCCTGCTGTAGAGGTTGTGATTTAGGAGAATAGTCCGAGTCACCTTTCTCAGACCTTAAATCTGAGTCAGTCTTGAAAGTATATTATGTTTGCAAAGTAGAAAGAAGTAGTATGCATAAACATTTACTGAAGCTTTGTTTGAATATGTTTGTGACACAGTGGCATGCAAATTGATGAATGTTATCAATATATTTGTTAATTAAAATAAGGTTGTCATGAAACACATTTACTGATTTACGCATATGCATTGGTCAGAGGAAAGCAGGTGGCTGAGTTATTTCATAATGTCAAGTTTATAATAAAATGCAAGACTGTTTTATTTGTTTCCACTTTGTAAAAAACGTGAAACATTAGTTAGCCTATATGATAGCATTAATAAAGTCACTACAGTGTTGCAATTGCGGTTTTGAAACTAAGGTCAGACAGACAGAGACATTCGTTTCAATTGTTAGTATAATCCTTCGACTTACATAAAGCTTTATATACAACATAAACTATGTCACATAGATCATCTGTGACCTCCTGGGCTCCAAGGGTTGAGACAATTTGCTCCTTTGTAACTCTGATGGTGGCAATCTTCATAATAGAGTTAAACATTGCAATGGCGAGACAAATATAACACATGCTTGACACATAGAAGAAATATACTGGCGTGTAACCTTCGACAAAGTATCAGTCTGTCCTCACAAGTAGATACTTTATCACAGGTGTATCATCTAGGACGGTGGTTGATTAATGGATTCGTCTTCAACCTTAGTGACCCTCGCCTATATATGTGTAGATTGGTTTTCAGTTTTAATTGAAATATCAATTTTGTTAAAGATTTGTACCTGTTTGATCATATAAGATCGGACATAGATTACAAATTATAAAGCAATGCAAAAGCAGCCGTCATATGATGCATGGAGAAAGGGCCACCGAGTGACTGAAAGAAACCTCGTGTTACAGTATAGATGTGAATGGTAGTTCTATATTTTGATATCTTGCTAAAAATGTTGTATTTCAGAAACAATAATTAACAATTATACAACAAATCGGTGTTATTTGGGACATGTTTTGAACGTCAATGATGCAAACAGACTATAAGTATAAATAAGCAACGTGTTCAATACCGCACGTGGTGTCACTCCCTGTGTTACACAACACATACACTGTAATTCCAATCTTTAAACGGAGGCCTGCATGACAAGTTCGTAAGCAGCAAATGATAATAGTTCTATCAATTATATCATAATATGACACGTGCATGTCTGCCTGTCAAAGATGTCTGTGTACCTTCCTATTGATATATTATACAATTGATTTATCCTATCCTTCATTGTCTTTTGATGACCAAAGTCAAACCAACCATGTACCAAAACATGTGCATGCGCACGCTAGAGCAGCCTTGGTAGTATTGGCACAAACACAACTTATATTTACCATGTATTTTCTTTTTTATTGTATTTGATTCTGGTCTTGCTGTGACTGTAAATATGCAAATACTTCTTAACTTTTTTAAAAACGGTAAAGACACACTGCTGTTAATAAGTCTCAATAAATATTTTTTGTTGTATCAGTTTGTACTGGAATATTGCAATACAAGTGCGGGTATCAAAAAGATATGACAAACAGAGAAAAAGACGTTTTAAATGAAAATTAAACTATCACATAGTGTTACTTCAAACAATCAGGACTTACCGATGCAATCTGCAGAACAGTAAGTGTCCAAACCCATACCAAACGGACGTTCTTTCTTCTTTAAGGAAGTTTTAGTTAATTGAAATTATACAAAGGGCACTCTGAACAAACTTCAGTCTGTGCAGTATGTGGCAACAGCGTAAATTAAATAACAGTAAAAAAATTGAATAAAATGAATAAATTAAACAAACATAACACAAATTTTGTTTTTATTCACACACGGAGATGTGTCAATATTTATCATTATTTGTCAAATGGCCCCACGAATTGAGCCACATTAGTCAATGAGGCACTGGGCTGTTCAGGACCATTGTATCAATCATACTTTAAGTGGTGTGATGAATAGGTAAATTATTAACTGTAACTTTACGGATCTGACACAATATCAAATCCTATCTATGGTTGACACGTCTTTTGACAGAAAGATAAACACCGTGCCTGACTTCTCCTCCAGACCCTGTCATTTGGAATTGTGTCCCCGCCACCTACCGCCCCTACTTCCGTTTCTTGTCAGGAATTCTTTCTCAATCGCATGTTATGTTAATGGCAGCAACAGCTACAAAAGTGCTATTTGCAAAATCTTTCAATCTAGCAACAAAGCAGTGCCTGGCTTGTCGGGTTGGAAATGTTACCGGTAAGGCGGAACCTTCCTCACATTTCATGTCACAGCCAGCCACAGAACAATGCAGACTACCGCGAGGTTAAAACTGTAATTTATTTATTATAATGTATCCATCTGTCAGAATATTGGAAGGTAAACATAACTTTTTGCGACACGATATTAATTGAAGGAGCCTTCGCAACAACTAGGGTGTTGATGTGTGATTATTGAAAAAATGTGCAATGGCTGTTTAATAACGCTTCTAAAAGACCTGAGTGGGTCGCGCAAACAGGGGTGCCGCTAGATAAATATGCCAAAGAACTCAAGTTTTTACATTTGGGCTACAAAATAAGTCTACAAAGAAACACACTTCTTTAATTGAATGAGGAAAAATAACAAATGTCACACGAGACCATCATATCATTTGTGACACTTGTGAAGCGTTTAGGTTAGATAAAAGCGATTTTAATTGACAACCGAGTATACTTGTATAATTATTGTTTAATTAGATTTGTCTAACGCGTGCTTTGGCTCATATACAGGGGAGCAGGGAGGGGTTGTTGGCGGATGCAAAAGGCAGATGCAATTCAATGATCATTATTTAATCCTTGCTTTTTTATTTCCGTATGAGAAAATAATTTCATTTATATATAAAACGTAAATCTTTTTTTTAATACCATCCTTAAGCCTGGCGCCTTTGTAGGTCCCGCGAGTAGGGTTCAAGAAAAAAATGCAACTTTTTTCCCAAGCAGTCTTCGAATACAAAACGTTAAAATAGACTAATAACAGTATATGAGTAATAATTGAATGTTTCTAAGCATATAATTCATAATTTAAAATCTATTAATGATGATATGACGACAACAATGCAGGAGCAGCAGCTGGTGAAGATGATGACGTGACCAAGAAGAGAAGGACGAGGAGGGAAAGAATGGTAGACAATGCAGTAATTATAAATATATTAATGTTTTCAATAACAAGTTTACCATCAATGAATGGTGGTTTATTTCAATTTCTTATTCACAGGCAACTTTCGTACACAGCTGTCAACAAATAAGGAAGACTAATGGGTTTCGGTAAGCCCGTATTAATTGTACGGTGGACTGTTCATTTGGCGAAAAGATAAATAAATCTGAAACCGAATAGGCGTGTATTATAAACTGTCTACTTGTTCTAACACGGGGGTACAGCGTATTAAATTAAAATTGAAATTGAATCTAAATGTCCCTTTGTGAAATCAATGGATATACGGCACTATCTATTGTAGGGGACGATACCTCACGATACTCGCCGAGTATGTGTCTCTCGTTACATTTAGGGGTGGAAGGTTGGTGAGGGGGGTGGCTGGCAGACGGCCTTTTGCCAACCCAAGAGGTAGATATATGCCGCTTTAGATACCCCCTTCAACGGACCTGCTTCAAGTAACAAAAGTGAAACCCAGGCTATACCTTAGCCTAAATCCCTACACGTATATTCGTACATACTCGAGACACCGACGTATCGGGTTGGCAAGTTGGCTCATCTGCAGAATAAATGGTGTGTCAAGTTCGAGTGTTTTTATGCACTAATTATTGCCGACTCATCTTAGTTCTGACAGCAACAACAAACAGAACATGTGTCAACATGAAAAGATGCACATAAAAGAGCTTCAGAAAATTGACCGTGAATATTTTCATAACATTTCAGTTAAAATTATTGTAATTATATCAAAATTCAGTATTTCAAATACGATATGAAGTTATCAGATGTTGTTTTTGTTGAATATGTTTTTTTTACACAAATACAAAAACAATACATCATTAAAAGAGTACGAGTGTTTGGGAGTAGTTCAAGAATTGAAAACAAGTAAGGATTTCTTACCAAAGTGTACACAAGGGAGCAATCGAAGTCATTGTATTCATTAAATTAAAAAAAAATAAGTTTGTATTTGCTTTATTTTCATAACCAGCAATGGTAGTTCGCACTTGAACGCCTTAAAAGGAATTAAACCAATGAAACATTGACTTAACGCTTTCTAGAAAGTGAACGACTACATTTGATGAGGTCGATTTCAGTAATGAATCAATGAATCAATCAAAGAAAGCGGTTAGCATGTAATTAATTCTAGAATGTAGGTTAATATAATTCGAAAAATGGTTCAAGGCTGAATAACTGTGGTATGATTTATGCAATTGTTCTTTAAATGTTAGAAATGTTCGCCGTTCTTATATTGCAAATCTACGTAGAAAAAAACTTTTCTTCGCTGATCCAGATGTTCTCCAATGTACTTACAATTGATTGAAGTGATCATTTCCATTCATTCCGAAATGTGGAAATGGGTATGTTTATTCGGGGTACAATATAGTCCCCAATACAATAAAGGTTAATATTTTCTACCGTTAAAATCGGCCATTTACCGCTCGTGAAGCATCTATTTGAAAGAAACATGACGATTTCACTATAAACTTGATTGATTGTGTCCATAAAATAAATAGGCGCCTTTTGACTTGCATGACGACCCTTCCAGATCACAGTCCCATAAAGCGAAAGGTTGAGCAGTTTTTTATTGTTCACAATGTGTCCGACGATATACATTATACCACATTAAGTATAATTATTTTTCAATATCAAACAGAGAAACACTAAATGTCACAATGCTACAAATCATCCGTCGACACATTGCTGACCGTCTCTATAACCGTGATACGGGGAGATATGAGGAGCCATACGTCAAGTGTTAACAAGGCCGTACTGTCATCAGTATTGTCCATTCGTTCCGCATGTTCATATTTCACCTACGCAAATAGTATATCCTGCCTAGCGATATTCACTGGCAACTATCTTTAATACCACCACGAACCCATGAGTGAATTGTCAAATATGATAGCCTTTTTGGGAACCGAAATCATTTTGTAATTATGTTATTGTTTAATTTTCCACAAGGCAAACATGACAAGCAACATTGAACATGGCGCTAGACAAATGTATAGACTGCCTTAAGACAAGACATTACATAAACAGAATTTAAAAAAACAACAGTAAGCGTTTTGGACCGGTCAGTCGGCCAGGGGACTCTCTGTGGTTCTTTAATCGATTGGCAGAGCTCTTACATCGCAGATCGTCGTAGCTATATACTTAACTTGCATAATCTGATGAATTAACTAGCCAATGTTAAAGGATCAAAATAGGTAGTGTAACGGCAGCAAATATTCTTTAGCAGTGTGTCTTGAATACTTTGAATTAGTTTTATTATGTATATCCATTCGGTGAACAAGTAAACAAGTAAAATTTATTATAAACAAATAGTTTACACTAACCCACCTTGCCGTAAGAGCTTAAGAAAATATGGCTGTTAACACCGTTTGTGGTCATAGTTCAAAACTGTTCTGTGCAACATTATACAAGGTGTTTCTTAAAGTTGATAGCCGACAGTTTGTATATATCAACACACGACCGGACCTGGTAGCGCAATCGGTAGATCGTCGGCTTCAGGTATGGGAGGCCCCGGGTTCGATCTCGGGCCGCGACATACCAAAGTCGTTAAAAATGGTAGTGGTGTAGCTCCCTTGCTAACGCTCAAGCAAATATAAGGGTAGTTCCACGACTGGTTGGCCCGGTGTTAGGATAATGTGACTGGGTGTGGTATCATGTCAGGTGTTCACGGCATGCTATACACAGTGAAGGCAGCATAATATCTGCTTTAGGTGGACACCGTCTCCAGATAACTGAAATACTGTTGGATGAACAATAAACCCAATAAACAATAAACAACAATACCAACACACGTAACAATATCTTACCCCGTTTTATGGATTGGGGGCACAATTTCTGCCAACGAAACTTTAGTAAAAATAACAACGATTTTTGAACACCTCAATTCTTAGACAGCACAAAACGTGAAGAGAATCGCCTTATTTGTCCATTCTTTCCAAATATATAAAAAGAACCAGTATGGAGATTTCTGCTGAAAGTAGATACCGACATAGCAGAATATCAATATGATGCTATAATGGGATATTAAAAGTAAGTGTTACGTGGTTTTCTAAGTCTTAAAATATCTAACTGAGCAGCGTGATTCAGATATGAAATACATAATTGCAATGAAGAGTGGGTGCTATTTTTACTTTTTACACATATGTAGGATATTCATAAACAACATAAAGCGGGATCTTTTCACGTAACACTATTTTTGTTGTTGTTTGAGAAACAGGTAACTTAGTCAAAGTTGTCGGAAACCTTTAATTTGGGCTTAGAATAGACAACAAATGCTGTTAATTTGTAATTTAAAAACAACAGCAAATATCACTATCAATTTAAGAACAAGATCAACTTCCTTAAATCAAATGATTGTCCAAATGTTATTTGTATGCACCAAGAAAAATATCACTCGTTAGAGGAAGGCAGTGGATTGAAAAAAACTAATCTTCTGCGCTTATACTTTAGTCAATTCATTCATTATCCGCATCGCTCGTTCATACTATTTCTATTCAGAAGGTTACGTGAAATGTGTTCGAACTCATCCCACTTTTTTACTGTTTAACCTCTAAACGATATAATTCGACCTTTCAGCTATGTAACTAATGTTGCAATACTCGCTGTAAAATGTGGCTAATGAAAGAGTGATTTTCAATGCCTTTTTAAAAGGGTTTAGAATCGATCGCAACATCTCCCGCAGCTTTTGTGGTTGTATGTTCGTTGACCCGAAATGACGACGCCAAAAAGCTGCCAGTGGAATAGGGTTTTATCTTGTCAAGGGACCGTGCGTTATCCGGTGTAACAAATTGACAGTTCTCCGATGAAATGCATCCGGTACGAAATCTTTGGACGGTTGATCGCACACGGAATACACCCTACAGTGTTGAATGTTTCAAACTCCAACAAAAACAGGAAAAAATGAGAACATATATTAATGAAATTGGTTTATTTAGGCAAATCTGAAATGCTAATTCGACTTTACATATATATTAACTCTCAGATAAGTTGATACTGTATTTTTTTTTACTTTGGTATTTATGGATACTTATAATCCCTACTCAATTTTGTTATTAACACGTGTCAATTTACGTTCACATTGAGAAGTGTTACCATAACTCTTAGAAACCCGCAAAATCTCGAACAAATCAACTGTGTAAGGTGAGATATTAGAATGATCAATTTGTAAGTGCCAAATAATATCAAAACAAAACAGGGTTATGGTGCACGCGATTTCAACACCAACAAGAGGAATTGGTGTACTCGATATTGAAGGTAGAATGTGATATTAGTTGATTATTCCCTTTTCGTATTAAAATCATGTTGTTTTATACAAATCAATTTGGTATTTTAAGGATAATGCTCGGATAGGAATTTTCTCTCATGAAATTATATTGCATTTCTTTTCACTTAAATGTTTAAATGTTTCCGAAAAATTATTTAGATGTCATGACCTTATACAATTTTGACATTATCATTCGGGAGAGTCGGTTTACAATGAAACATATAAAAGCACAATTGACAGTAAATAATCCGCAAATTGTTCAAACGACGTCTGTGCTGGTAGAGGCATAATAACAACGGGTAATCGAAACATTTGGGCTCGCTGGACAATCATCATTATACAAATTAGGCAGAGTTTTAGCTTCGCGACTTAAGTATACCATAGCGAGCATAATAATTGAAATAAACAACCGCCAAACCTAGGGTTTAATTCAATTTTCTATCATTACAACGTTAACACCGAAATTGATATTATGATTGTTTGAAAGTGGAAATAATTCGAAAACAAGCCATCGTAACCAATAAGCGTGAAGTCTTTTCTACAAAATCAGCCGATTTTGTTATTGTTTAGAAATGTTTAAATCAATTTTAATACTTTAGCCACAACTTATAAAGTTTATACAATAAAGAACTACATTAATAGGTCGATTACGAGCAGATTGTTTGCTTCAATTTGTGCCTCTTGCAATTTGACACCTGAGCTGGGGTCGTGGTATGCAGAAGAGATAAACTATCATGGTGTTTTATTCATCTTATTATCTTGACAACGTAATAGGTCGTCGAATTATTTGTATTGTACAGAATTATATTGCTTGTTGATGGCAGATTGATGTCTTTGTCCATGGGCTTACAAAAAGAACCAGGTCAGGGGCACGTCAAAGAATAAATATTGAAAGATGCAAACAGTTACATGCTAGCTTTTGGCAAATTATCTGCAAATGAATTAAATAGTGTATCAGACATAAATACAAGTTTTCGTACCATAAACAAATATACAAATGGTGCCATATTAACACACACTTTTAAGAAATGTATGAAACAAATACATGAGAAAACTAATTCCATACAACACATTTGACCTAGACGCTAATAGACGACATTTGATAAAGTTGTGCTGTTGTTGAAATAGAGAATACCAGGTAAGTGTTGATATAGATAAATTTTATCATGCGAGGCTTAGAAAATCAGAAAGCACGAGGCTCCACCATCAACACATTTTTTAAATGGATTAAAAAGGGAAACACTTAAATTTACCGCTACTGCTCCTCTCCTACATGATCTGACATTCCAATGCAATACACTAAATTCATGCGCGCACATTGAGTAATTTGGCTATAAGAAATAGCTCTATTTTACAATTAATTAAAAAATAAGACAATAAGCATCTTATTTCTTTTTTTTTGCACTATACATTAGGTTATAATTTTATTGATTTCGATAATTAAAAATAATGGTTGGAAAATAACAACAACAAAACTCACACCCTCGTGTAAAGTTATACATGTAGTGTGTAATCTAAAGGCCGTGTAACATTAAATTTGCTACGCACATGGCATTAAGAAATGTGAATTACATTCGAGGGTTGTGTGTGTTTGTGGTTGTAACAAACAGTTTTCTCATGGATTTTAATAGTTGATGACATTGAAATTGTGAACATTAAATATAACGCCATAACATTGCGACGATAGTTCTGTTTTCGACAGAGTGACTTGCGAAATTTGGAGAAATGTTGGGATTGGAGGTGGTGTGCTGGTGTTCATGTTTATGTCTAGAATCTTTGATTTATTAGCACATTTGTCCAGATCTGCGCAGCCAACTATATTTGGATCAACTGAAAATTGAGCTTTTTCTAAACCATTTGAATGTTCATCATGTAACGACATTTGATCATCAGGGTCTGTCCTCAGATTAGGCAGCTGATTGCTGCTTTCTGAGACAGTCACAGATTAAAGATCAATTTCCTTCTCAAAAATGTTTGGATTAAAGCAAAATTTTGCCTCGAAATCCTTGTAGCTCATTTCTACAACACTGCTTAGGTTTTTACACGATTCTTTATCACATTCTTTCAATTCACCCCAAATAACATCAAAACAACAGAAACTCACATAATCTGACATTTTGACAGTTTTCATTTTATGCAGACTATAAATTCGTATTTTTATTGTTTTATTACTATTCCTAAACAGTTTTATTAATGTGCCTGTATAACATTTTGTTTCAGATTTTTGCAAGTTTTTGAATTGTAAATGTGTGCATTTTTATTAGTAAGGCTTACACATATATTTTTTCTTTACAAATTTTCTATATTATTGTTAAATAGAACTCCGGAAGTTCGCAGCTCAGTCGGTTAAGACGCCGCTACTTAAATTTTCAATCCTGCAGGACAGAGATCAAAACCTCGTTCTTCCATTTTCAATGCCATCGATTGCTCTATTTAACCAGTCTTCATATTGTAGACATTTTGGGGGTGATCACAAGCATAACTACGCGCTAAACGAGTTTTGTTTACGTAAACATTCCTGATCGTTTCGACAAAAAAAGTAGTCCGGCTTAGAGCAGGTGCGCGAATATAGGTTGATAAAGTTAATCTTTATCACACGGGTTATATCAACCGATATTTACAGAGATGGTGGCGAATATCACTATTGTATGATTTTTTTATACTTCTTTGTTTTATATTTTCGTTAAATACAACTTTTTTTTAACAATTCGTTACCAAGTGTTCCCGTATTGCTTTTGTCTTTTGCCAAATAACATGTATGCCAATAAAGTGTTTATGAACATAGAGTTATTGTGTTAACAGACAGTTTGTAAACTTCATCTGTTACAGCAAGATACACTATATTGAATGCTTCACGATTTTTATTGGTTAACAAATCTGTAATAAATTAAAACATATTCCTTTTTTCACTATACTACACCAGTGCAAGGACCTGTTAGATTGAACTTGAAAACTCACTAGACATACGTACAGTATTGGATATTAAATCTAAACATTACAGAAAAATAAACACTGGGACAAGACATTACACAAGTAGGCAGAAGTCAAAAGTCATCTTACGTTGTGACCCCATTTGTCGGTCTTCTACCTGGACATTCCAAGGTGGTAACTGTTGATTTTTTCTCTCTTTGTGTAATATCTGGTCTCGGCGTGTGTTTCTTTTTATTTAACTCACATTTGGGGACCCACATTGAGTTCTTAGCAAGCCATGTTATAATGCCGTATTCGTAAAGGAGCTGCCTTTAGCGGAAAATCTGTTAGAAAAGCTGGCTACTTGTTTCCTTTTTCTTAAACTTAACATCTTCCGCTATTACAACAAAGACACAATTCCTGATGTCACTATATTTCGACAATTATCTCATTTCATGTTCATGTATTTATTGAATTAATGACAAATTATGGAAGAAAATACACCTCGCGGATGATCATAATAAGTTTAAATATTAGCTATATATCGTTATAGCCCATTAATGTGTTAAACACACACAGTGATTACAGTGGTCTTGTCATGTCAGGTTAAGTACCATGGTCAATATTGACTTGTCTGGTGGATGTCATCTTTGTCACTCTTGACTGACTTGAGAAAGCCCACATCTGCCAACAGATCTTCACACGATGCATATAAATAAATACACTGATCTTTGCTTTATAAGTAGTGCAGAAGGTATCTGTTAATTGGACTAATGTAGAGTTCTTCCTTAAGTTTTGCTCTAATTAATGACAGAAAAAAAGACAAAAAAACGGATATTGGAAAAATTGGATATTGTAACATTTATTAACATATAAAAATGCATAAATAAAGATATTTGCATGTCAGTCAAATGTTAATGCTACATAAAACGAGACATAACATAACATAACATAAAACAGCTTCGCGATGTGCTAGATTGACAAACAAATTATTTATTTGTGTCTAAGATAAAAAAGCATCCGAAGAAAGGTGTAAACGGCTGTCTTAGCCTGTTTATGTTTACGTGGAACTTCATTACTGAAGTCCAGTGTACGTCATAGGAAATGCTACCTATATTTGTAATAATCTTGATAAGATTGATAAAATGTCAACATATATTACAATGGACCATCAACATCGTTTATTGTCGGAATGATTATTTTGTGCTATGTAGTGTTAAATGAACATTGATTAAGCAGTATAAAATTAAAAGTTTTAAAAATTAACCTTCCCATGTAATGCAAGGATTGATCCAGGGGGTGGGGATGAGAGATGATACCCCCCCCCCCCACACACACACACACACACACACACACAACACCAACCAGGTAAAAGTGTAGAGGTGTGAAAACACATGTAAGCTTAAAAACTACGCTTTTAAAGTAAATTTTGTCTGTTGACTGCTTAGGTTGGAGTTCATATAATTCCATAACTGTGTGTGTATATATAATGGATCTTGAGCATACTACTCCCAACATTTTCTGGATTTGTCCCCTGATGTAATGCTGAAAAAGTTAAATATTATGTTTTGCCAATGCCCCTGCCAATGCCAACCGATTCCACCACTGAATGTCTACGATTATGTATTCACGGAAGGTCTCGAACGTATATTACAAAGTACCAAACAATAATCCATCTTAAGAGCTAGGTAAATTCTGATGTGGCACATTCACTTCAAATTGCCCAACAACGTGTTTGCGTGTTTCAACAGTGTCGAAATACAGCGATATAGTGCCAGTTGAAAGTTGACAGGAGCAGCGTGATCGAGTAATCTGGAGTTGGCGCTGCCTGTCGCCATCTCAGGTGAGCCTGTACTGATAAATATGGTCGCCATGTTGTTCAAATGGTTTGTTTTCCTTGCAGAGAGTCTCGGCGCCACCTTGGCGGCTGTCGATGTCCAATCTGACGAACGTTCCTACGATAAACATTGGCCACTTCACTATAACCGTTTTATTGATATTATGTTACATTTGCTTAGCTCTTTATAACTTTTTTAAAAGATCGCAGAATAAATATTGAATTTAATTTTCAAAATAGTAGAACGCTTGCTAGCGGTCGATTTCTAGATTTGATTTGGCTCCGACATAGTTAGGTGAATATGTTAACAAAAAATCAAAATGTAAGAAAACAATAAGTGGACAAAAAAACGCGAAAAGACAATTGAATACGAGCGTATTATTCTTTACACTCAATATGCTTTAACGTGCGTTTGCTTGTAGAAATAAACTTTGTTGACATATAGTTTTTGAGTCTCGCTTGATAATGATATTTTGTGTTTGTGCTTCCGTCCATTCAAATGACATAAGTTTTACCGAGGTAACATCTTTAAAATTATTTGCTTCACTGTTAATTTTTATAGCATTTCAGTATTCTTTAAAAATTTAAAGTCACTGAGTTTATTACAAAAAAATACTTTTAAGCTTTGTTTTAACGTAACACGACTTAACGAACACTATTTATTGGGTAGGCCACTACTATGGCGTAGTCATCACCAGATGCTGCCACTTCTATATTTCCAGAAACATTAGCTCTTATTGTGTTGTAAACAAAAACATATCTTTTAATTTAAGATTGGCGAATTTCTGTGAACCATGACCGCAAAAGTTTCATACTTATAATACATGCAGGTATAAGAAGAAAAAAAAGAGAAATGAAAACCTATCCCTAGAAGACAATCATTAAGATGCCTATCCTCACCCTGCCATGGCTTTCAAATTCTTCGTTCTCAAAAATTGTAAACTGATTGTGAAAATGTGGTACGCGATATTTCATTCATCCGCAGATCCTTTGACAAAAATATGCAAAATCATAGTAAACTGTATATCATCAGTTGTTTGCGCCGATCGCATAAATTTATTTGACACACTTTTTATCGACTGTCGATGGTCCATTTTTTAAACATCATAATTAATATAGCCAGGTCTTTCTCTGAAGCGCCCGCCAATTTATTTGTGCAATTCTATTGTTACGGTAAGAGACAATTTACATTCTGCATCGACAGAGTGAATGCACAAAATTAATCTTTGACAAATTAATCGAAACTTGTCATATCGGAAGGTGTCTGTTACAGTGTTTATACGGGCTCATACGACCCTACCACTTAAAGCACAAGCTGACGTGGTATGGTGACACGTCTTCGTCAACATTTCAAACCTGTTTGAGTTAATTGACTTACAACTTTCTTGGAAGCAAGCTTACTTACTGTGTCAGACTCAAACAACTAAAGTCTCTGCTAGACAGACATGATCTTCTTCTGAAGCAAGTTACAAGCGGCATGTCTTTAGCAGAAGCAATGATATTGAAAAGCTCCAGAGTATAACATGCCTAAAATGGTGTCAACAAACCGGCCGAATACGATCTTGAGCACAAGTATTCAAGCAATTTTAAACACCCTATATTATGTTTGTTAAGCTAATTAACATAATAATTGATCTCAATTATGATGATTCCGATTTAAAGCAATACGAAAACGATCGAAGATTGACAGGAGAAATGATCTGTTAAGTATTCGAATGTATAGTTTATCGATAATTTTTGCGAAATATTGTTGTTACTTTATTGAAATATAAAACACGCGCTATGTGTCACAATGCAAACATACTTGCGTGTCGTCACGTATTACTTTTTTTTAAATTCGATACGTTTTCCACACACTTTGATTTAAAAGATTTATGTTAAATGCATTATAACTGCGTAGAATGAATTTTCACCACATACTGCCTCCTCTTTCTTTGTCTGTTGCATTTTATTTTGTTGAATTGTTGGCACTTTCTTCACACCATTGTTTGCTAACCATAATGTGTTTACAATATAACTGATGTTGGACTTATCACTGCTGTCAGATACCAAAAGCTATGAGAAATGGATAAAGATTAAAATTATAATCCACCTCCTGAAAGCTTTTTTTCTCACCCATTGCTTTATGCGAAATCAACTTATCCGCAGACGATTTCCTATAACTGTAAACAGTCTAAAGATGATCAACTAGGTTGTTAGCTAGTTTAATTTTATTTTAGTTAAACAACTATGGAAATTAAGACAGCTGTTTTTTGTGGAGAAAGCAAATGGAAAAAAGTAGGTAGGTAAAACACCGAGGTTCCCTCAACTGACATAACATAATACATAACATACACGAAGTCTTTTGGCACCAACAGAGCACCCTAGGGACACATGTATGGATGTTTATATGTATTATGTTTATGGTAATGCATTCTTAATTTAAATGCACCCGCAACATCTATGTCCTAATATTAAGGAGACCGCTCTGAAAGGTAAACATATCACACAATGGGAAGGAATATGGGTGCAATATGAAAAGTGTATTTAATATCAAACAGAACGTTATCCTTAAAGTATCATGATGAACATTGTTAATGTGCTTTATAGTGTGACTGAATGTTTAAACCGATAAAACCGTGAGCGTTTGTTTTTATTTTGTCTCAGAAGCAAATTTAATTTAATTTATTGTTCCAAGTCGTTTCTTTTGAGTTAATTTGTTTTTGTTTTCTTGTTCCTTTCTTTCTTTTTTTTTGGGGGGGGGGGGGTGGGGGGGAGGGGGTGGGGAGGGGGGATGTGGGGTAGAGGATATCTTCTGACGTTCTCAGAAACACAACTACTGCTTATCAGTTTCAACACAATTTAAAGTAATGTATACTGCAATAGATTTAGAAACTCCTCTTTTTTTCTATTTTGAAAACTGAATAGTTTTTTAAAACATATAACTGACAGAAAACTCTAAGATTCTATAAACTTAAACTTTAAACCGTTTACACATATTCACCTGAAGTGACAAGGATTCTTAAGTCCAGGTCATAACTTGAGCTCAAGTCACCATTTTAATACAAACAAAATTTAACTTTTGAATGTTGTTCAAATGTAAATGTAAGAGACGAGTTAAAATGTTATGCAGTTATATACATGCAGCTCAATATACGTTTAAGATATTGTGTAATAAAATTCCTGACTTGAACAATTCTTACTTAAGAATGGTTTGTGGATATGGGCCCTTAAGTGGTTAAATCGTTCAACATTTTTATGAACAGCGAATGTTTCATAAGGTCGTTAATAAATATGGATATCATTTATATTCCGAAATTGTATGCGATCATTTCTCTTATACATAACTATGTTCAGTAACATATGACAACATTTCCACTCTGCCTGCGATTTTTATCATGGATTCTCTTTTCAAATAACTCATTGACTATAAAAATACCATTCTTGATATACGATACAATCAAGCACATAAAGCATAAATGATAGTATACAATTATCTTTATTTTCCAAACTTATCTTCAATCTTACTTTCGTTTATCCACATGCTACGCTAGAGACGTCAATTCTTTAGAGTTGTAATGGAGCAGTTTCCAAATAAAAGTGACAATTAAATTATTCACAATAATAACCCCTTCAAAGGTTACGGTGCTATTTTGTGTTATCATCCTCTCCTCTTTACGCGGAATGATATACAGATATAGAGGTAATTAGGCGATTATTGCGCATAACAATTTGTTAAACAGATAAGTGGGTGGTTAATAAAGAAAACTGATATTATTTTCGCTCACGAGAGCAAAGTGCAATTAATTTATGATGAATCTAAGAGGAAATTCACACGATAATTTCTCTTTAATTGTCCAATAAGGTAAGATTCGACAATGCGACAGATCATTCCGTCATGACATATCAAAACAGGACAATGTGACTTGACATTATGGAGACCCAGATGATCTGGACCGAGGCTTAGAAGGATGCGAGATTTAATGGGGCGTAGAATCGGTTTAGCATCAGTCATTACACGTTTAATTGTGTGTCCCGCATTTGTAAGAAAGTGACTGTTGCACAATCGTATAAAAGACTGATTACAGTTCACCGGGGATTGCACTGCCGGCAGTCATCGCAGGTTTGTCTGTTTCTAACAATGCGTACTCAACTTGCAATCTTGGAGGCATCGGTCATCATGTCTTCAGATACGGTTGATTCAGTCGTGTTTTGTAAAGTTCTTACTGTCCGTCGGTACGTTTCTATTGTTCCGACCATGATATGCGCAAAATGCAGTTCTAATTCAACAAACCCAAATAGGATGAAGTCATAATATCATGACAATACCAGAAAGATACGGTATCGATTTCGGACTTGAATCTGTCTGCTGTGACAATACAACGTGTTGATAAATTGAAACAACATCTTTGATTTGTCAAATAATTTCCATATCATATTCATCGATATTTATACCACAAACTTCAATACCAATTAAATAATAAATTATCTACTTTGCGCGTGAATTGTTATTATTCAGATGCCATTTATGTATTTAATTTCTCAAACTGGTTTTGATATTTGAAGACATGAGCTGTGTTTGTGTGAAAATCGAACTAGTCGAACTGTATGATTGCTATAACAATTTTGCCCTTTGATTACCATTGTGTTATTGTAATTTATCAATCTTAATTTTTGAAGGATAAAGAAGAACGACGTACATAGTCCAGATTATATAATAATTCTCTATTAATAAGAGAGCAAACATCAATCAGATGAATAAAAACAGATCCAATGCACCGAATATTACACTTTCATAATGTGACTTATTATTTAATGCTATTAGATGTAATCACGTAATGAATGATAAACAGTTGTCTTTATAACAGCTTAGGGCAAAAAGTATGTCACGGAGATTTCATATGGGGAGATTTTCCAGCTAATCAGCGGTGCGCCGGTGGTTCTACCCTGATATAGGACTGGGAAGTCTTCACGGAAATAACATAAATTTTTGAAAGCTTTAAATGCAGTAGCACATAATGAACATGTCGTTTTTTGTAAGCTATCATTGATTATAATGTCTGTGCATTCATTATTGTATGTAACTGAAAACTGTTATTTTGTCAAATAACAGATTGGTCATTATTGTGTATAAAATTATAAGTTATGATATTTGTTTAAACCCGGTCACTAGTAGGGATTAAGATATAACGGAAATCACCAAAAGAACAACCTTAAGTAAATTTGGTAGCGAACAAAAACATTTGTTGTTGTTTGTTTGTTTTCTGTTTCATACAATTATAATCATATAGGCGGCGTCAAGCCAGTTATTGATGGACGAGGACTCCTGACTTACGTCTGGTTAGAACCACCAGCTGGTTAGCTGGAAAAATCCCACAACAACATTATTTGTCAACTTCTCAAGCTCATTTCTGTATCACTATACAGTAATGATGTCGTCACTAAGCGTGTATCTTTGCAGCAGAATTATAAATAAATAGAATAGATAATGCGCTCTATTATTGCGAAAAAGAAAAACTTCTTGGTTTAAAATCATCCTTAAATGATATTACCTTGTAATTTATTGTTGTTCTTCCTAAGTCTTTAGAATATAATTATAGTGATTGTATGTGTTATGATCGAAAAGAAAGGTAACAATTTCATACTTTCACAATTTTGATTTATTGTTGGGGACATTGCATCAAAATACGCACACATGTAAAATAAAGTTGTAAGATTGTTTGGCAAAATAGTTGAGTTAGTATGTCATACAATGTCGTTTTAACAACATTTTTAATAATATTAATTAAATCATTGCTTATAATACATAAATGGGTATCAAATATATACCCATCAATATTGAGTATTGGGAGTATTATCACAAAACCGGTAATTTTTATCGTATTATCACTGAAAAAAATTGTCTGATAAATGTAAGAGAAAGTTAACCGAGAGGTCCATGGTCGAACGGTCGTATTCCCGACTTGTAACTCCTATGGTCACACCATGGTTCGGGTTCCGATCGGAACGAGAATTTCCATGCGTGATGGGGAACTTTCAGCTGACCTGCGGAGACGTATATATTGGCTCTTTCTTTACCAAAATTTTCTGGACGTCACCAGCATGACCATAATAGTGTCGCTGCCATGTAACACTGAAGACACAGAAAGTTATATATCTTTACTAATGCGCGTTGAGACGCTGTTATATTAGTTCATTAATCATCGTCTTGTTACAATGTACAGACAATCTTACCGATATCAACACATACTCAGGTAAAACATTAGGTAACCTTATACTGTGTTGCCACAATGTCCATGTTACCAGCTTGGGCTATCAATCACAGCTACCACCGCAATGATCGCCATCATAATTTGATATTGAAATTCGATTTCAATATCAATTTTGTTAAAGAGTCCTCTCATTGGTATAAATGTGCATATTTTAGCCTGTTGTTTGCTTGTAAAGGCGGCAACAATTACTTGCAATACGAGACTATGCAAAAATAAAATGATCAAAAATGAAATAGACAGTCGGAAGAAGAAAATTCATTATTTCTTTTTGCGTGTCGTCCCGTATTACTTTTTTAATTTGATACGTTTTCCACACACTTTGAATAAAAAGATTTATGTTAAACCGTTTTGACATAAGAAATTATACGCTTTGATTTATCCAACAAGCAGGGAGGCGATGGCTGCATTTCTATATCTGCGACAGCCAGGATAGAGTTACAGGTCCGCTTCTCTGATGGAATGAATGCCGCTAATGTCGAGACCGTCTATGCCGTTGTTGTGACTCTTGAGCTGGAATCATTAGCGTGAGATCTAACGCATAGATACCGTACGGACCTGCTGGGATCACTTCCCATGATCGTTAACCAATTGGCTGGCTATACGGTCAACTGCATCCTCCACCAAATTACCACACTCCGACCATCCATCGCACTTCAAACAAACGTCACATCTCAACGAACCATCGCACCCCAGCCAGCTATCACATCCCAGCCAACCATCGTAATCAAAACAACCATCACAAACCAAACCAATCAGCACACCCTATACAACCGTTACGCACAGTCAACCATCACACAAAACCAACATCACACCCCAAACAACACACCCAGCACAACCCAACCAAACATCATACTCCAGCCAACAATCACACCCCAAACAACTATCACATCCCAGCCACCCATACCCTCCAACCAACATCACACCTCAAACAGCACACCCAGCACACCCCAACCAAACATCATACTCCAGCCAACAATCACACCCCAAACAACTATCACATCCCAGCCACCCATACCCTCCAACCAACATCACACCCCAAACAGCACACCCAGCACAACCTAATCAAACATCATACTCCAGCCAACAATCACACCCAAAACAACTATCCCACCCAAACCACCCATACCCTCCAACCAACATCACACCTCAAACAGCACACCCAGCACAACCCAATCAAACATCATACTCCAGCCAACAATCACACCCCAAACAACTATCCCACCCAAACCACCCATACCCTCCAACCAACATCACACCCCAAACAGCACACCCAGCACACCCCAACCAAACATCATACTCCAGCAAACAATCACACCCCAAACAACTATCACACCCCAACCCCACTCCCATTCAAATAGCTCACTCCAACTAACCATCACACACAAACTAACAATGAAACCCCAACCAACCATCAGCCACCAACCATCACTTTCTCCCCAATCGACCACCACATACAATCTATCATTACATCCCAACTAACTATCACACACCAATCGCACCGCAACTAAACATCATACCCCAACCAACGATCACATTCCAACAAGAAATACACCCCAAACAAACATTACATCCAAAGCAACCATCACAACCCAACCAACCACCACACCCCAACAACCAGCACAACCCAACCAACCATCACAAACCAACCATCACCTCCAACTCAACATCACAAACCAACAATCACACCCCAATTAAACATAAAAACCCAACCAACCATTATCAACAAACCCCTATCGCACCACAAATAATCATTACAATTCAACCAACCATCACAAACTAACAATCATCACACCCCAACCAATCATCACAATCCAACCAACCATCACAAACCACCACACCCCAACCAACCATCACACCCTCCCAACCACACACCATAACCAATCATCACAATCCAACTAAACATTACAAACTAACCAACCTTCCCACCACAACCAACTATCGCGTCACAACCAACCATCACACCCCAAGAACTATCACACCCCAACCAATTATCACACCCCTTTCAACCATCACACCCCAACATCCATTGTCTTTAATCAACCGTCACACCTCAACAACCACCACACCATCACCCCAAACAAACACCACACCACAACCAACAATCCCAACACAACCAACAATTACCTCCAACTTACCATCACACCCCAACAACTATCAAAACCCACCTACTTTCACACCCCACCCAACTATCACACCCCACCCAACTATTACACCCACCCAACTATCACTTCCCACCAACTATCACCTTCAATCAACATCACACCTCAACAACATCACACCCCAACCAAACAACCAAACACACACACTAACAACTATTACACCCACCCAACTTTCACATCCCACCCAACTTTCACACACCCACCCAACTATCACACACACCACCCAACTATCACACCCACCCAACTTTCACTTCCCACCAACTATTACACCCACCCAACTATCACTTCCCACCAACTATTACACCCACCCAACTATCACTTCCCACCAACTATCCCTTCAATCAACATCACACCTCAACAAGATCACACCCCAACCAAAACATCACTCACCAACAATTATACCAACCCAACTAACCATCACACCACAACCGATCATCACAATCCAACCAACCATTACAAACCAACCAACTATAACAGCACAACCAATTATCACAATCCAACCAACCAACATACCACAACCGATCATCACAATCCAACCATCACCTCCAACTAACCATCACAACCCAACAACCATCACACCACAACCAACCATCGCAAACCAACCATCACCTCCAACTAACCATCACAACCCAACAACTATCACACCCCAACGACCATCGCCTTCAGTCAACCATCACATCTCAACAACCATCATATCCCAATGACACATCACACCACAACAAACCATCACACCACAACAAACCATCACACCACAACAAACCATCACATCCCAATGAAACATCACACCACAACAAACCATCACACCACAACTAACCACCACATCACAACTAACCATCACACCACAACTAACCACCACATCACAACTAACCATCACACCACAACTAACCACCACATCACAACTAACCATCACACCACAACTAACCACCACATCACAACTAACCATCATATCCCAATGAAACATCACACCACAACAAACCATCACACCACAACAAACCATCACACCACAACCAACCATCACGACCAAATAAACCACAACTACCTCCGATATAACTGCAGCCATCTACTTTTCGTTGTGAGCTTAACTGACCGGGAAAAACATGCTATCAAACTCAGATTAAATATTTGCATGTAAATTTCTAATAATTTATAACGCATTTGATGTTATTGTACAGAGTCGATAATGTACGTCAGAGGTTTCCAGAATGCGTCATTGTTAAAATGTGTTCTTAATTAGAACGACATCATAATATTTCATAAATATCAATACTGAATGAATCTCCTTACTTTCATTTTGGTAATAATTAGCATAACACAGACCAGGATAAGTTCAATGACATTGTGTTTGATTGTTGATTAATTTCTGCTCTACAGAATTTGGCTCAATGTTTTGGTGGCTGTTAAGTGAATGTTTTGGTCCTACATTTTGCCTTTTAAATTCTCATGAATATTTTTCATTTTTGCAGAGGGTGACAATAGAATGACTTATTTCAACGTAGCAATAGATTGATACAAAATCATAGAATTTTTCAGCCCAGTTTAAGTTGGATTTGTAGTGTTATGGTTGCCCTGGAAAAGTAAAATGGAACGTGTATGCTTCCTCCAAACAATGTGCCAGTTTCTGGACCTGAATTTTGCTGGTCTAATCCATAACTTTCACTTACCAATGTTATTGATAGCAAACATAATATACAAAAGAAAAAGTTTATTTTATATCGATAGTTTTAAAAATGACGAAATTGAAAGATAAAAAACTGGATGTGTAGATGTCTAACATTATAATAAAGTACTTTGTTAAAGAGATAATGGGCACAAAGAAAAGCACGTGTCAACAGCATTTGATTATAACTTGATTAACGGAGTCGGTGTTTTATAACGATTGTGACACATAGTTTGTTATGTCATCAGTAACTCTATATTGTAGTAAAGGCAGCAGATGGCATGTTGCATGTGTTAATAACGAGATAGCAGACATAAATCTGTATATTTATCAAAGTGTATTGCTTCATTTGTCTGTCTGTAAAAAAATCATGTCGAGTTCCAACATGTTTGCGGTATGTCAAAGCTCTATAAACATCCATAACTTCGTGTTCAAACTGTTAACTTTATTAGGCAAAATGTCTGCTTCAGATTTTTGGCAACAGTTTTTGAAATAATTAATAATTTCTTATTCCTATAACGGTTGGTTTAATCATTGCAATATTTTATTGTCTATTAACCGAACAAAATAGCAGTCTGTATCCTCCGTGATGTTACCGTGTGTTTCCGTAACACGAATGTTTATAAGAGGTAAATAAGCGAAGATTGTCCTCCATTTCAGTGCACTTCCTGTATGGTTATACATCATCAAATACATTGTTTGTTTTGTTTGGTCCGTTATAAATTAATATAATATTATCTGGTAACATTTTCCTAATAGTGTTTTGGATGCTTTGTCTAATAGTGTCAACTGTCCCGACACTGCTTTTGTGATGTTTGCCAATAAGATTAATGTTGACGATGATATAAAATGGCCAGTACATGCTGAAATGACATGCATACACAAAATAATACTTAATGAACTAGTGATTAAGTTCATTTATATAATTCCTTTACCTTGTTTTATTTAGAATTGGTAAATGCTTGGAACCAGTCTATATTACAATGATCGTATTTTAGTTGCTTTCTCATCCATGACAATTGAATAACTACACATGGTTAATAATTATTGTTTAAACCTACCTTGTTATTACAACACGATTATATTTGTTATTATAACACCATTATATCTGATATTATAACACGATTATAACTGCTGTTGTAGCACGGTTATATCTGTTATCATAAAGCGATTATATCTGTTATGATAAAGCGATTATATCTGTTATGATAAACGCGATTATTTCTATAACACGATTGTATCTGTTATTATAACATGAATTTTACAGTGTTTATCACGATTATATTTGTTATTATAGCACGATTATATCTGTGATGATAACACGTTTACATCTGTTATTATAACACGCTTGTATTTGCTGTTGTAACACGATTATATCTGTTATTATAACAAGATTATATCTATTATTTTAGGACGATTATATCTGTAATAGTAACACGATTATATCTGTTATTATAGCACGATTATATCTGTTATTTTAGGACGATTATTTCTGTAATATAACACGATTATATATGCTGTTGTAACATGATTGTGTCCATTATAATAATACGACTATATTATAATATATTATAAGATTATATCTGTTATTATAACATAATTATATACTTATATAAGATCTTATGTCAACGTTTTATTACTGGTTTTGTTTCTTTTCTTTGCAATAATCAAACATTCAATCGTTATACAATTCTATTCAATCCTTTGCTGTAACAATCACAGAGCAATATTCAGCTCAACTAAACAACAAAGCTGCATTTTGATATTCATTTATTTGATAAATGGTATTGAAGATACATTAAAAGATCATGAACAAATTGAATCCTAGTTTTATACTAATATGTAAAGTTGTTTTAAATACAACTCCTAGCCTGCTAAGTACGAGTTTACCAGGCTTAGGTCAATAGCCTAGATCCAGATCACACAGCTCCCGATGGGAGGTCCTTGATCAGGACATGCTCTTGTCGCTATTGTCAATACATTTTGTTGCATGTATATGATGCTGTAAGCCAAAAATAGGCCTTATAAAGGTTCAACACGTGATCATTGATTTCAATAATTTTAATAACACAAAAATGTAAGAGAGATTTATTGTGATAATGATACAATGTGACTGTTAAATGCAGACATGAACTTTGCAACAAGCAATGAAATTTAAATAAAATTAAATACAGTCTATACTTAATCACCAAGAAACAAACATTACAGCAAAACTTGCAATAGATACATTATTTCAAAACATTAGTCAGCGCAATCCAAACATTCATTTTTCACAGAATTCACTTCCTCGTGCGTTCAAGTTTATGCTAATACATTTGCAACCAAAATAAATACTTTAAATGCTTAATCACTTATGCAACCTGATGCTTTTTCAACGTCTTTGTTTGGCTGGAACGGTTTTGCGCCCGCCCAAAACGGGTACATACTGTATGGTGAAAGTTTTTCGGCACCCATTCCAATGGGATTATAACCGTAGGCAGAGCCCATGGAAAAGCCGGGTAGTAGATGCGGATAAGGCATTGCCAAAGTCAAACCTCGACCCGCACCGCCCCACGCATACCGCATTGTATTGAGGGTGTTTGCCGCACTGAGGGTTGAAATGGGAGAAAATGCTGATTTAAATACTGAATTCTGTAACGGGTTCATGAGCGGCGAGTGTTGCATGCCCTGTGACAGGAGCCCGTTATTTTTGTTATCCTCTTCTCGCTGGGTGCTCAAGATCTGTTCTATGGCCGCCACCGAGTCCCCGCCGCACCCCTGCAGGATAAGCTCTAAGACGTTCCGCTTCTTGTGCGGGAATATTCGACACAGCATGTCCAACGGTTGCTGCTGTTTCTTCGATGCATTTGCAAAATTTAAGAGCCAGTTCTCCGTAACTCTACTGTTCCGGTCTCCGAACATAGCTGAAGGTTCCTCTGAATATGCCGAGACGGGCGAATGGTCGGCCGAGGGAGATCGATTTTTGTCGGCACTCCTTCGACCGTCTGGACATGACGGAGACAAAGATTCGGAGTCCTCAGATGTTACCGATAGTCTTCCTGTGTCATCTCTTTTGCTGTCTTTTCTCTGTCTCTTTGGTGCTACAACATAAAATATGTAAAGTTATAGACTCCATTTACTTTACTTCGTCAGTGTTTAAACCTTTATTATTGTTAATAAGCATATTTTATTATAAATGTTGTTTATCAAAAAAGCGGAGATGTTTTAAGAGATACATTTTTTGTTGTTATTTTATTTACACTCCGGATTGGTGAATGTCTAATTCCTCCTTCATTTAATACGCTGAATGACCCCTCCCCCCACCCCCCACCACACACACACAAAAGAAATAAAAAAAATATTAAATGTCTTAAATACTTAAACATCTGATCAACTCCTTTGATAACATACAATTTCTACAGAAATGGAGAAGCTAGGTTTCAATGTAAGAGACAGGGGCTAGATAATAACAACTATTTCTACTATTTTCCTGAAACTCTTTACAGCTCCATCCAGCCTTGACGCGGGGACACCGCCGTTACATTATCTGACTCTTCCATCTATCTTGCTGTTTGTCCCCCAGGGACCTTCAATAACCAGTAGCCTTTCCCATGGAACCCAAAAGCCGACATTTAGTCTAAAATAGCACGCTTAACGTGCTTCGAGACAATGTTGTAAAACTAAGAGTGAGCGAATTATCTAATCAGTCAGTAATATGGGGTCCATTGTGTCATGTTATTTTCTGTTGAATTCTTTTCAAAAGTTTAACAAGGCGGGTTGATTTGGAGTTACGATTTGAAAAAAGTGTGTTTGTGGTTTAAAAAGCGGCAAACTTTGGTTGCCATAGCAGTGCTATCCCGTTACATTGTTAAACTGATTCCTTGATGGACATGATAAAACGTTACTAATATAAAGCACGTTTATTTATTTCGATAATTATTTTTGATAACCAGTTACAACGGATAAAATCACCAATGTTTTCAAGAATCGTTGAGGAAAACTAAACAAGTTATGAAAACTGCATGTACCTGTTTTAATATTTTGTTTGCTAAAGCCGAGACAGTCAATCTTTAATGGAAGCTATCCTCTCAGTTTATTACACATACGTCGTGTATATTTTGACTTAAGTTCATATATGTTACATATGTGAAATGATTTTAGTATTGTTCAATAAAAAAGTGTAATTATATGTCAAATCTTTTCTTAATGATACTAACTTTCGATTAGAAAAGTTTTCATTATAACATTTATCACAATTAATGCTAGTAGAATTTAAACTAAAATGTTTTCGGGGACTCAATATTAAGGAATCATTGTAGTAAATATTTGAATAATAAACTTTAAGTTTTTTATTTAAGCAAAATTATGGCATAGATATATGATCCATCTAAAGGTCGCGGGATATTTTCAAGTCGAAATTTACATTTGCCTACATCACCGAGACACCAATAAAGAATTTTTATTATCATAACAATCACACCTTATTGGTGTATGTATCAAGCTATAGAATGCGTAAAGGTAGCGATGTAGCACTTAGTTAAATGGACGATTTCTGTTAAAATACTCTACCCTATGAATAATGATAAGTGACATAAAAGGCCGCCAGTACTACTCAAAGTATACAGTTTCTACTAGTTTCTTCTTATTTTCGATATACAGCAAAGAGTAAGATTTACACCATGTTTTAGAAGATTTACACACACAAATATACAGTTTAGAATACTGTACTTCTTTTCTATGACGTGCCTTCAAATCTGTAATTAATTGATAAAAGGTTATTTCAAATACTAATTATAATGTTTTTTGTTACATTATTAGAATGTAATTAGAGAAACTATGACGAATGTAGAATAAAACCATTTCTTTAAATTGAACAATTACCCATTTTGATTTGTTTTAGACATGAAAGGGTTAATTTCCAAGTTAAATAAATATATTCTGTGTCTGTAAATCACGAATTAATTAGTCTTAGGCAAATATTGTAGATCAAGATCCCACTCTCGCTCTGAGTTGTCGGATCAGGATCTACACTAGTTGCAACAATTTGTGGAATCGGTTTCATTCATTTTATTCACAAATGTTTACATACATGTTGTGAAAGTATGCTGACTAAAGGACTAAACGCATAAAAATGCAACTCCACCTACCAGGCGAGGAGCAATCCCGTGAGTCAGTGTTCGGGTTGGACGCCGCCTCTGCTGTCTGTGTGTTGACCAGCTTCGCTTCTGGATAAAGGTTCGAGCATTCTGGGTTGATCTGCAGGAGACCGGTGGGTCCGTACAGCATGCCCATCTCCCGGGCCTCATTCTCCTCCTGCGCTTGTTGCCTCCTCAGGGCCACCTGGGCCGCCATGACCCGCTGTCTCTCGGCGATCAGGGTGCACTTGGCACACATGCAGTCCCTCCAGCGACAGTAACGTTTGTGGCCCTTCAGCGCAGAGACGACACCATGGTTGCGACATCTGGCACATTTCGGTGTCCGCGGGTACCGGTCGGCCGCTGAACGGATGAACACACCGTCCCCATTGTAGGCCGCTTGACCATCAACACCTCCCTTCTCGTCATCCGACGATGATGACATTATGTTACTTTGTTGAGAGACAAAAGTCCAAACAAACGTTTAAAATATAGTCTTCAATAAATGCTTTTAAAATCTGCTAATTCTTGACCACGAAGCACTCAGATGAAACGGTTTTTTCGCAAAGCCAATCTGAGTCTTTTACACCGTCAATTCATCACGAACTAAAATAAGGACACGGTGATGGTGCAATTTTTCTTTACAAAGTTGTTAACTTTATCATCAGCAAATTAATTCCGAAACGGTTAGGTCGAGTGTTTGCGGGTATGTGATCATCTCGGCGATGCTAGCAAGCTAATCAACTAAATGCTTCATCGGGGGTTTAGTCCCCGCCCAGTATTTTCAATCATTGCCACTTTTCCATTCGTTATTTACTTTCTTTACACTATTTGCAGTTGTGAACGACTTTATTATTTGTCTGTTCAGTCATTTATGAAACCGACAGCCAATGGGAGGGCCTGCAGCAGGCTACCCGTTATGGGACGTCCGATGGTGTCAGGTTTCTAGCCTAACACAGCCTTTCGCTGGCTGCCGACTGCGGTAGAAGGTTCCCGTACACTGCTACCCGACAATACGCCATACTACCTTCAAAATAACTTGCTTACACCAATAGTCAATCATATCAAGATGTATTTCTAACGACTTCATAGCAAACAGTGAAAATCTTGATCAGCCGGTCGCCGTCGATCTGGAACTACACTGTTAGCCTATGTCTGGTCTATTATACATGGCAAGCAGAAGAAGAGCTAATAAGGCCGTTTACATCTCAATAACAGCTTTGCGGAAGGATTAAAGAGGCGCCGTTCCTAATAAGGCATGGTTTATTTGCACTGCGTAAGTCAGCGTAAAATGATTTTATTTTTGTAAGTATTGGTGTAGAAAAAGCGGAATAAGAAATAGTTTGTTTACTTCTCAAATATTTATGTCGTATATTTTACATTTTGTTATGTCAACATAACACAACACAAGCTCATTCATAAGAATTATTTACAATAATTATTTAGTTCTAAGTGAGATAAAACGGTATTTTTTTCATGAAGAAGCTGAACCGAATTCTAATCGGGTATAGTTATGTATAATATATATATATATATATATATATATATATATATATATATATATATATATATATATATATATATATATATATATATATATATATATATATATATATATATATATATATATATATATATATATATATATATATATATATATATATATATATATATATTTACACTGGTATTTCACATGTAAAATATATGATTTGAACAAAAAGTACACTTTCAAATTTTGTCAATGAAACGCTGATTTGGTATGAAGTTTTTCACTTTTTTATTAAAAAAACGGAAAAACATTTAATTGTTCACACATAGTTTGTTAACAGGCAATGATCAGTTTTTAATGTGTCTGACAATATATAAGTAATCCTTTCCTAAAACACAGACCCTGCACTTTCTGTGTTTATATCTCGACGACAAACAATGCAAAAATATATAATTAAATATATATAATTAAGAGAAGACAAATAACAGAGAGCACATACGTTGTTTTGATGTATTTGATAAACAAAATAAAAACAAAACAATCTGAAGATAACTATAGCAAACAATTTAAAAGTAAAAATACAATGAACAATCTGCACACGAACAACGCGTGCAAAAGATAAATGCCAAGGCAGTTAAACAGTTTCCAACGAATCAAGAAAGGTAGATTAACCTAGAATAACACTATTTAAGAAATGAGGTATTATAAGAACTAACCAGTGATGACATATGCCAAAAGTAGCGAATCATTTAAAGGACAAAAAAACATTATAAAACATAGATAAAATGGCATTAGAAGACCATCTTTACCGATAAAATGAAGAACATTATTTGTTTAAACTACATAAGTAACGATGTCCTGATAAAAAGGAAAACAATTGGCAGAATATGTCTCTGAGAATGGCATGCAGTATACTGATAAAGGTAGATAAAATCCAGACCTTATATGTATAGTGCAGTCCCACGTTAACGGCAGTGACAGCAGCTCAAGCTATCTTACCTACATTGGGAACGACTTGATTGATATAGAGAGAGACATTATATTTGTGAGGTTAACAGGGAGGAAGCCCCAGCCTGCTCGAAAATTCCAGGACTGTCCATAAATATATTATGACTGTATATATTAGAAATAATTTTGCTTGAATAAACTGTACAATACCTAGTAAATATTCTGGTCTATATGCCAGTCAGAACCCTCACTTTTATGGTCTCATTATATAAAAAATGGTATTACGGATTTAAAATACACTATTCATGAGATGTGGTCGTTAAAATTAAGGGTTTATGGCACCGTTTTCATGTAGTCCAGTCAATACGATACCTCATATTACAATTTGTCTAACTGATGTAGGATATGACAAGGTTATGTAGACATAATTGACAGTCTAAAAACTTACTTAAAGCTGGTATATAACAGTGTGTCCTATATCAATTGGCTGTAACAATATAATTTGTCTCTGTTCGGAAGGGATTAGGCATAATTTCTGCAAAAACTTATACTTTAGTCTAAGATGACGATTTGAACGCTACCTATATTATTAGACAGTACAAATTGTGAAAAACAACAACATAAAATAATCATCTTTTCTAAATTTTTAAATAAGCGCGTACAGTTCTCGTTGCCTGAAAATAGATTGACGTCAGAGCAGAGTATTTGGATGACGATATAACGTGATCTCAAATGTAAGTTGTCACGTGGTTACCTTAATTTAAACATAGCTGTCTCTGTATCGTGGCTCAGATAGGAAATACCAAACTGTCGAGTACCACCTTTAAAATGACTAATGCAGTCTTATCTCGAATGGTTTAGAAAAATATAGAATTTATATGGATATTACTTTTTGTTGAAAAACAACAGTACATGTATACTTTTTATACATTCTATGTTTCACTTTAATTAACCAAGTGACATGTTAATGTTTCTACATGTTGTATAGATTATGAACCCTGTACAAGTCTGAATAATATGTTTTATATTTAATTTGATTTGATTTTGAACAAGCTAAACTGGAATGGTTTACAACATGCTAACCGTGAAGGGTTTAAGACAAGTTAAATAGTTTAAGGAAAGTAAAAATAAGTTAAAAATAAGTATAATAAGTAAAAAAAATAAAATAATAAAAATAATTAAAAAATCAGTTGGTTTCGCGAATATATCGATGTAATGCTTTATAATAATTTATCTAAAATGGTTTAGGATTATTTAACTGAAATAACTTTCGTTAAATCGAAGCTTGTTATAGAAAGGCATAATAACCGTCCCTTTTGTTTCTGTGACATATCAAACACACAGGATTTAATCTCTGTGTACTGGAGTAGCGTATATTAGGTTCATCACTTGTCCGGTGATTCAGATACACTTGTTTTAATTGATTAATTTAAGAGCTATTTAAAATTCATTAAGAGTCTGTAAATGATTTAGCAAGAATAGACTTCTATACTTCTTCGCATAATAACATAAAATGACAAGCGTCTTCTTTGTGTAGTATTTTACTGTTGATGTAGTCCTTTATAACACTGTATTGAAATCGTTAAACTGTATTTTGTTCATTTAACCGTCCTATAGTTATTTCACAGTTGTATGTGTTCATAACATTGGGGATCTATTTCAGTACTGGTTGCATTGTTGAAATAAAGATAATGACTTTAAAACCATTTGTTCATAGGTGTACAGTTAAGTTCATAAACCGCTACTTTCTCGCTTTCCGTTTTAACTGGTCTGAGAGACGCACTTGGCGCCATATAGATCCTGCCTTAATTGTTGATGACCCAAGCCCGCATACTTTGAATCGACTTGTCGTTTATCAGCATAAAATTACACAAAACTTGACCTTTGAAGATAATTTGCATTCACTCCACGTCTAATGAACACTTACCGGTATTTAATAGTTATTTACCTAATGACTGCCCCGCCATCACGTTTAGAGGGGCGTAAAAGAACATATTAATTACAGCTATCACTTTATATAACTCTTGTTATAAATTGAAAATCCGATATAATTACAGACTGTGTTTAAAATGATACATAATTTTTGAATAAGGTGTTTCTCAAAAGATGAACATTAGACACATTAACCTCTGAACACGCCATTAATCTTCGGCACTGCAAACATTAACAACTCCGGCTCGTAAATCTAGCAAAACGCAGCAGAAGAAAAAACTTGGTGAAATAATGTCATAATAGATGCGTATGCGTTTAAATACAGATATAACATAACTGAGTCGATGGAAATCAATAAGAACGAATGGTAATTCGTGAAGTCAAATAGTGCAATCACTATAAGAAAAAAGGCATTTACCATTGGGATTTATAATAAGAAAATTTGTTGACACTTTTAATTAAGTTACGAATAAATTGTGAAGTTGACAGCGCGTGCAAGAGATTGAAAGAAAGAGGGAACAAAACATAGAGATATAGTATGTAAAACGACCAAAAATAAATGGTGTGAAATCATCAAGTTATGAAAAACGAAGTATAACATATAGACAAACATACATGTAGTTATGAATTTTCAGTTTTTGGCTGTCTGGTCTGATGACCTATATTATTCAATAAACTATATATTCATATTGATTTCAGTAAGGACGAACATAAGTAGGAATGGTATAGATTATTTTTCTAAATAAAAAAATCCAGTCGGATGCCGTAGTGCATTTCTCTGTAGAAGCATTTCACGTCTAACCCTATTCGACAGCCATTGAGGGTGCCTTAACACTAGCTGTCTTTCGAGTTGCGACCAAGTTTGAACAATGGGTGGGGGGTGGGGGTGAGGGAGGTATACATTCTGATGTCATTTCTGGTTTTGTGCGTCTATATGCAAAGCTATTTTGGCTCGCGTAGCATACCATTTATGAAACCTATCAGTTGTTATATTGTCGCGAGAGACATCGTAAAATCGCTGCATTGTCTGGCTCACAGACAACTAAACTATATTTGAATTCTGGTGAAAGTGACAACATGACTTTTATTGTTCTTTGCTATGATGCGCGGCATTGTTATTGTGATAGTTTTACACATCGGGGTATCTAAGGTCAAACATTGGCATTGTTCTTTCCTCATCTTATCAGTGCGTAGTATCGGTCCATGGGGTGTTAAGTTTGTAAGTTGTAAAACGGCCAGTCAAACCGATACTTGATAGAAAACAAGAAAAGAAACATACCATAAACGTACGGTTATAGGACTCTACTTTGTAATGACTTTCTTTGTATTTTCTGTTTGATACATATCAGGCAGCCGATCGGACTACTCCTTGAGTCATGGCATCAGAATGTCACATGGTCTAATGAACTCCTTTGTTTTCAAAATTGGGTAGAAACCCTCTTAATGCTTTTGTTTTTTCTAGTAATGCTTTTTATATATTCAAAAAGAAAAAGAATAAGATTCCTTAGATCGTGTTGTCTGTTTTGTTTGCTTTCCAGTTTGTGGCTCCTTGCGGTTCAACTATCATCTTAGAGAAGGAAAACAAAGGTCCAGGCCAAGGCAAAATATACCATGATGTAGTAAGTGCACAACATGCTCTCTTTGGCAACAGACTCCTGGTATGTTTCATTGTTTAACAGTATCCCCATGTCTTATTATATTTTGCGGATTAACCTGTTTCAAATACTAAAAGATTGTATATGTTGTTGTTGTTGCAATCAAAGACCTATGTCTTTTGACTTAGAGATCTACAACGAAAGCAGTTTATTCCCTATACATTTTTGAAAGCAGAAGTCTGGAAACACAATTGTTAATTGTCTGTACAAGGTCATTGAAGTTTATATTATTTCAACCTTTTACAGCCAAGAACTTGCTTTTAAGTTGCACAATGAGCGGGCAGGACATTGAGACTACATGACATAACTACTATGACTTAAAACCATAATTTGGACAGTAACTATTTAAGTTCTTTCTCGCCCATTCTCCAGCCGTGCCCTCTAGAAGTGAGGCAACTTGGGTAGTCTTCATACCCGTTACCTGAGAAATGCATACTAAGTAGAAAGACAGGATTGTGTTGCCTTTATTATTTAGTAAACCATTTTAGGATAAATTCTCGGTCTATTACAATAGTATTTTTGGATCTTATTTCATTTAACCACTTCACAATACAACATTTTGTTTTGTTGGTTTAGATGTTCTGTTAAATAAATTTCTGTAATTTCAGTCGTTTCACATTCACATTTTTATTTTGACATATGACGTCACCATATGTGACTTCTTTAACTAGTTCTAATTAAACGTCACAGCACCCGCTGATTACTGTTAGTTTTTACACTTTGATGGACTTTTTTTATTTACACTGTTTGTCAGTGAGAAAAACATTCAGGCAATGTATCCCGGTGTTTTTTTTTTTTTTTTTTTTTTTTTTAAATGATTAGCATTAACCTTAAGAAATCATAACACCGGGCAAATAAATGTGAAAATCACATTGCATACATTTCTTTTGGTTCATTGGACCTTGGTTCCTCAATTCTATCTACACATGAACAGGATGCTACAACCATGTAAACTTCCTTCTCTTACTTTAACATTTGGCTTGCATATGAATACATTTGTCCTGTGCCTTTTCAAATTTTGGCATATGCTGCAATGCCCATAGGACTTTGTCATATTTCCTTCTTCATACTGAAAAAATAAAAGAAATAACTTCCTTTAAACACAGAATGAAATTAATAAAATGATAATTAAAAATATTAAAAAAAAATGATATAGAACTTAATTTTTATTATTTATCAGCAAAGCAAATTGATCACAAAGTCGCATTTGGGTTCTTGTTATTAATAAAAATCAATTGGCAATGTGTCATTCGCGTGTTCTAAAATACGGCATTTCAAATAAAGATGTATTGGTCACTGGAGACTGTCATTTTTTGTTTGCCTAACCCTTACACACAGTAAACAGGGGAAGGAAGTCCAGATAACATTACCATTAAAAGCTTTCGTCAATGATTAAAATGATCACGGTCATTGGCATTACCAGTAAACCCTAGTTGAAATCTGTTAATGGCAATAAATTAAATGTTTTAATACAATACAAAATATCTTTATTCGGTAGATAAAGGCCTCAGGCCCACAATGCATATATATACATAGAACATAGAGAGATATCGCATTATTTTCAAGCAGGTATAAATAATAAATATAAGTTAACAAAAGAATGCCGCCAAATCATGGTTACTGTAAAATAATTGTACTCAAACAACAATTGCTGGTAAATAAATAACGACAACAAGAGTTTTATCCGAATGGTACTATGCCAGTATGCCTATAAAATTACCATGTATCATTTTCACACTTTTGACATTGAGGAAAAATAAAACAAAACGTAAAAAGCACAATGTATGATATGTCGATTAATTTATTTTTTCCACATTTTCCTTCTCTCTGTACGTTGGCGTGTCTTTCACCCTTAATCAATTGTTAATGGTTTAAAAATCGGAATCTCGATAGCGTCATTATGTCTGTTTAACTAATATTTCAGTACTCGTTTTGTTACGATTCGATTGTGCTTTTAATTAACGAGGTGGTGACATCAATTAGATTCTGTTACGTCTTTATACCACTTTTGTCTGTGTCGCTTAAATCAATGTCAAACATACCAATATGATAAACATATTAATATAAAATTAACGTTTTAGTATGTTTCCCCGGGAACATCTGCTATTTGTGCTATTAAGTGAATTAGACAACAAAGCCTTATTAAAGAAAGGTTTTATGTGATTTTTTTCAACATATACTTTTCAAACTCATTTCATTATTTCATTTAAATATTGCAGCATTTCAAAAAATGTGTTGTTTTATTATTTATTTTAATTCTGGTGGTTTAGCAGGAATGCAGTTACACTCTATGTAGCCATACATGTAGACTCATACAGTCCTTAAACTGCATGGCCCACAAGTATTAGAGCGGAATTCGTGTGAGATATGCACACGATGGATGTTTGAACCCATGCCCCAACAATACAATCAATGTAACATTTATATATATCACCGACGACATAACTTTACTTGAACTTTTTCAATCGAAAAAAAATTGAAATTATCATAAGTTAATACCGTTAGGGTGACCAATGAGATGAACAATAGGTTTTATTAACACTACCCAAAATGATAAACATGTCACTAAACTAAAACTCAACGTTATTCCATTTTGTGAAAAACAACACAGTGATACGGGCCCATATAGCTGCACTTTCGCTGGATTTTTACCAGTCTAGTCCAATAGACTTAATATCAATAATCAACCATTGAACGAAGACATGTGACGTCATTAATGTAAAATGACGGGGGAAAAGCGTATCAGCGTCCTTTTTCCTGTTTAAGTTTCGATTCAAGTCGGCCAGCTTAGCAACGGTTTGTTTAAAACGTATAAATTGACACCAAAGCTTACTTCAAATAAATACTGTGTGCATTACGAACGACACTATGCAGGAAAGCTGGGCCGATTTCTGATCATTGACCCTAAGCGTTATTTAGTTAGCAGGCCTATTGCTCATGTCATCACTTCGTTCCTGCTCCGCCGTATATTATTGTCAAAATATTACAAAATGTTATTCATAAAAAGTAATTAAAACTGGCATTGATAAGTATTTTTGTACCATAACCTGAGAACGCAAATGTTGCTGCGTACTATCCAGTTTGTGATTTATTTTACGTATAATTGTCTTTAGGCTCTATATGTAGGTGCTTATATAATTAGTTTATTATTGAAAGAATATATTTGCTGTAATACAAATTTAGTTAGTGACATTCTTCTTTGATTGCTTCCTATCGACAGTATAGCCTGATTTTAAAACAAGACATATTACACCGATTGTAATGGACATGTGCCTTAAAAAAAACTACCAAAAACAACAACTATCAAACTGTTTGATCAAAATTGGTGCCATTTTATAAGAAGTATATGGACAGAACTCGGACATTCAAACGTCTTCACAACAACTTTCATTATTTACTAATGGCATTTGAATTGTCATGCTTGTGTGTTTAATAAAAAGAAAATCTGTAAAATAATTAGAATTTATATTTTCTTTCACTGTATGTCCGACCTTTAAATGTTATTTCTCGTTTAAATTTAGTCATTTCATTTCTCTTGACAAGCGATTGATAGATCCGGTAGACCTGAAATGTCTTAAACATAAAGATTGTATATATCTTGGCTTCACATTCAGCATTCCACCATAAAGCAATGTAAACTAAAAGCTGTAAATGTGAGCTGGCTGATCGAGATGACACTAACTGCCTAAGCTTCATCAGGGTCATAGCTATCTCTCAATCGGAACTCCTCGGGTAATTCCGTCCTCGGGACAATCATCCCTCGGATGTATCTGGAGCAAGGATACGTGCTCAAATCGCGATCGTTTTGTTCGCCGGAAGGTCATAGCTATCTCTATGTTGTTGAAACAGAATGAAAACGGAAAGCAGAATCGCTCGTTTATTTAGATGGTCACAATTTATGGCAACATATTTACAGCGGATGAATAGTATGTAACATCATCCTAAAGCACATGAATAATTAAAGGCGGAGTTAAAAAGGGCGCCCATCGCTGATCTTTTGTTGTCTGCATTAAGCAAAGCCCAATTGCAAACAGATGTTTTGTTATCAATGAGGAATAGTATAAATGTTTGTGTAGTTTTAGAACCGGACTAAGTGATAATTGAGAGAGGTGATTTAATGTGGCGCTAATTGCTACATTAAACAACAGCCATAACTCCCGAGGGTTCCGGCCGTGGTCAACAGTATCATCCACAAACGTCACAATCAACATTGTCATTGAAAAACAGACAATGAAAATCAATGACGGCAACTTTCACTTAAAAAACTATATCATTAATATCAGGTTTCCGGAAAAGGCCCGTACCTGAAAGAGGTCTCGTGTAAAGGATGATTTGATGCCAATGCGATGTTAACTTTTATCTGACTTTGGTTGCGCCTAAGAAATGACGTATTTCTGTCTTGGCTGATGTGAGAACCGTGCACCATCACCATACGAACTTACGAAACATTTTATTTGATTAATATGACATTCTTGTAACAATATATGACATTTTCCATATGTTATGTAAAGACATGTTATAATTTTGTTTGAAAACTTGTTATTTTGGATTAAAGTTGTTTGTTGTTTAATGCAAAAACTTATGTTCACCGATATTTCTTTTATCGAATATAAGAAACGTCTACTATACTGGGTAGAGTCTGTTTAAATAATATTTAATGAACAGATGTACATTCAGAGCAGGCAAATAGGATTTTAACGTCCCTTACAGACTAAAAGGTGTAATAAAGTCGGTGAGTCTTAGCCATTAGTAACATCATGTTGTTATTTTGTCGGAAAGTTAAGTCCCGTCTTGAAAGAAATAATCTAGTTCCTTATAAGATAACTCATCTTTCATAATACAGACCTTTTTTTTTTAAAAAAAAAAGACAATCACATTGACAAAAAGTTTCAGTAAAAGACAAAAACAATACTTTTCTTGAAAAGTGACCGTAGCTGTGTTGTGAGCGTTTTTCACAGTTTCGTCCGTCCGTTTGCAAGGACAGCTGAAAGCTGAAAGCTAAAAGTGTTTATAACAGGAACATATTCTGTATTCTTTGCTTTCAAACGTTTTGTATTTGCAATGTAATTTTAAGATTATCTTTCACATCTAAGATTCGTTTATGTTGTGGTAAAATGGTTATATTATAATAAAATACACATCAGTAACCACCCTAAATGGTCATGAAAAATGAAAGATTTTCAGTTGTTATCTGCGGATCGCCTTGTTTGGTTTTTGGCCATTTTGTCTCCTTCAGCCCCGTGCAATGTAAACGTTTGTAAACCTAAGCTAATAATACCCGACAAAGCGCTTATACACTCTGATGGGATCTTTGAGGCGCTTATCCGAGTAATCTAATATACAACACTGGTAAATTTTTGAAACAAATTTTAATGACAACCAGCCTCACAAAACACGAATCCAAAACACATAATCATTAATGTTCTTGCAAGAACGGTTCTCAAGTTTAAGGTAAACTGAAGGAAATTGGCGCTTATTAGAATAAAATAATAATTTACAAGATGTTTGCCGAATTAGTCAACAGATTTATGATGAAAGGGATATTACATATAGAAGTGTGAAAGGATCACAAACTATTTTCAGATCGAGCATTGCATTTCCATTTGGAATTAATGTTTGAGCCATCAACATAAATGAGATAAAAAGAAGTAATTTCTAATGGAACGGTAAACGACAATGTTAACATGGTATCACATGAGATTTTTTTTTCTTGGTTTGGCTTGATGGTGCCTTTTTGTTTGGTCACATTGTTCGACTGTTTTCTCCGTCGTTGATTAAATATATAAAATGCAAAACAAATGGTTCGTTATAAGCTTAACGAAATAGGAATTTGAACAGTAATTTTGTATCTAGGATCAACTGACACTATTTCCGTTTCAGAATTGGCATTTACAACTGTTAACTTCAGAAATAAACTACACAGAGTCAGGTCAAAGCAGGTTTTTCGATAAATCACAGTTTCAATCGTTATAACCATCGTTCGAAAAGTCGATAAAACAGCCATTATTAAGACCAAATGGCAGTTAAGTCTTTCTACGAACCATTACCTAGCCCAATTGGTCGGCTACCCTTTGATCTCGATCATCATCGAGTCAAATGGACACACGTTCTCCGCTTTATTATCAAATGTGAAAACCCGATAATACACAATTGAATAAAACACATAAAATATTAATCTACTAAAAGCCATAGCATTCTTTTTCTTTACATCCGATAAAAGTAAGAATGAACAATTGAATGTTTATCAATTGACCTCTGGTGAAAGAAAATGGTAATTTTGCCGTTTATTAATGAAAAGAAAAATCGTTTACTGGAGTTATAGATCTGTTTTCATGTTTTCAAAAAATGCTAAAAGATATGTTTACAATATGTCCCTTTCAAAAGTAAAATGGTTGACGCTTATAAGAAGGCATAAATTAGCGAGTGACCATTCAAAGGTTCGACCTATCAAGCGGATCCAGAGGTGATACCCTTTTAGACCCAAGATCAAACCTGTCCTTGGAATCACAAAGAAAAAAAATTAAATGAATACTCACCTAACAAGAGCGGATACTTAATATATTTAAATATCTATAATTATCATCTATTGGTAATGAAGCACACTGTATTACACTTACGCATGCGTTATCTTACTTGTCATTAATAACAAAGAAATAGAACCCTTGAAAAACAGCAAGCTTGAACGTTTGGCGAAGAGTGTACATTATCCTGACATGGTAACAATAGCATTGAACAATATCTAATGGAGATTTGGGACGTATGAGAAAACGACATCGGATGTCAACTGATGAAAATAAATAGCAAGTAACGGCCGGTGTTGTCTCTCTGCGTCAACAGATATATGAAACTTATAATTAATATCCTCCGTTAGCCTTGGAGGCGAGGCGGTAAAAAGATGCATGTCATCTGTTTGGGTTTCTAATTGTATCCTTATGTTGTACACATACACTTTACCTTGTACAATATCATCACAGATTCATGGATGGATCACATTAGTTTAAAATAAGAAATTTATACAATTATTGTTCGCATAAAACATTTTGTGGGGTTTTCAGACAATTTTGCCATAAACATTTTGATACCAAGGGAAAACTAAATGTATTTTAATATCAATGTTTTATCATTATGTGAAAATGTCTTTTTTGTTATTAATAATAGGTTCAATTTGACCTCCTATAGCTAGAAAACAAACGTACCTAAAGTATTTATATGGAAGAATGATCCTACTTGATTAAATATCGATTCATTTGTACGACAACGGTTCATAGATCTTTCAAAACGTGCATAAATATAAATTTAATTGCCAAAATAATGACAAATTATGACGCATTCTTTGCCATTTTAGTATTGGATTCTAGAATATAATATTTTAGTTGTATTTCTATGATAGTTTTACCCTGTTTGCAAAAATAATTTTTTATAATTACATTTATGTAATTATATATTTGAGCTGTACGTGAATGCTCGCACAATCACTTCTTAATTGCATTATCAAAGGAGTGGAGTGAAAAATATATATGAGATACAGGCGCTATTTTGAAAATGCCATGGTCAACCAACAACACTGGATGGGCAACAGATGCTGTTGCTATGTTTAACCCATGTTTGAATGGTGTCTTATCAACAAGAGACTCAACCTTCTGAGATGTAAAATACCAACAATAACATGACATATGATTTAATAATTACGATGACTTTTCACCAATTGAACCAAACACGTTACGCAAAGACGACATTGTTAACAGGTCACTAACTGCCAATCTAGCCATTAGGGAAAACAACAGAATCTTTCTTCTCTTTAGAGAGAACACATGTTGCATTAATGACTACTTTTATTGCACCGAGTCCATCATTCTATTTAGCTTGTCGTATATTAATTGTATTCTAGCTGATAACAGAATCGGATAAACGGGTTTTTACTGATTGCAAAGATTCGACGAAGATTGTTATCATTTAGACATTTGCAGTCTTAATAAAACTATGCAGAATGAAGTCCAGATAAACCCCTAAAGGGTTGTAATGCCATATTTCACTTGTCTAGATTAACTAACAAAAACTTCGATTCTCTCGTGTATAGGAGGAACACAAGAATAATAAAACAAATCTAAAACACAGTTTATTTCGTCAAGTCACATTAATATTTGCTTTCATAGTTATATCTTAATAAACCAGTCCTATCTTGTTTTCCCGACAGGATACCACGAAGAAATTACGTCACATATATTGCCAAGCCTCCATGGCAGGACTCTGATTTTCTCCATTCTTTCGACATATCTCTCATCTCATGGTGAATGAAAGTACGTGTTTGTTAACTATACACTCAACGGAGATCTCGGTTACATTTTTTTGTCATAATATGTTGATCTAACACAAAGTACACTTTCATACGTTCCAACATTGCTTTGTCCCACAAAACCGAGAACGTGTCGAGTGCAAATAAAACAAGGTTGCAAGTTTTCCCCTTCAATGGCTTTTATTCCAATAAACTTTCTTGAAGTTCTTACTCTTCCTACTGAACAATACCACGATCTCTACTATATTGTTTCAGATGCAGCCATTACTGTAAAGGTGTTGTAATATTCTCATGGACATATCAAACACCTCCACACAAGGGTTAAAGGTAACCAATGCATGTTTGCCATAATCTCAAATGATGAGGTTTTAGTTGTCTTTAAATCTTTAAAGCGGACTAAGCTGATGGCAGATATTGTTTGCACATAACAGTTTCGAATGCTGGTCTTTGATCGAGACTGAGTAGACAGAACAAAGGCCAACGTTGTTTTTGCTTGAGCTATGCCCTTTTCAATGAAAGCAACAGTATACCTATTGAAACGTCCAAAACGGCATAAAACAAATATCACTGTGTATTAGGCGTAGAAACGGAAACTTTTTATTTCAAATTTTGAGATCTGCTCATTGCAGGTTATTTGATAACAGAGTTTACATTTGCCAACTTGCGCTCCTGTGTTTATAGTTGCATATGTGCATATCGTCATGAGTAGGCATTCGTTTGATTCATTTAAGATGAGTCAGAAATACGTCCGTTATAAAGCTGAGCTTTTGTCATCAATAGTAACAATTCGAAAAATATATTCATTCAATGTCATATACAACTCACAATCTTTGATTAAAGCTCTAAGAAAGGTATCAAAGGTGGGTATGACAAATACTTCAACATTAATCAGTAACCGATATTTGACTTGGCAATTCTTTTTGCCCATTTCTCTTCTCTACGAAGAAATATTTGCTTTACTATACTTTGGAATAATAGATAAACAGTTGAATTGTTGTGATTTTAATATCTATCACATAGAGACTATGTTTTATCATTACCATGAGCCAATAATTATTTGTTTTACTATGAGTAATGCCAATGCACTATAATAGTTTGAAAGTGTTGATGCTTTAAGATTGTTAGCAGCACTTTTACTGTAAAGATATTTACTATTTTTGACGTCTAGTGTACAAATAAATATGCTTATCCTAATGCTGTATACGTTTGTTTTGGTGCGCCACTTTTCATTTGAAATTTGCACTCACATGGAGAGTAGAGAAATGAGATTGAAGAGTATGATCACAATTTAAGACACATTTACAATGATATTAAATAAAAAATACAAATAGTTTTTATTTAAACAACCGCTTTTCATAATCAAGATCTTTGCGTGTGTTTGTCTTTTGTATAAGGTAGCATTTGCTAACATTTAGTGTGTGTAAAAAAAGAAGCTAAAATCTATACATTTTAAACAGAAACATCTTATAGCATTAAAACATTTGACACATATAAATTGCAAGCCACTAAGAATGATATAGTAGAAAGCAAGGCGAAGCGCTCCACCCGTCAATGGGTTTACACCAGCTTGTCAGACACGACACGTAAATAGTGTTGCGATACCTGTCCCCCTAACAATGGTGGCGCGAGTGCACACAGCTCTTGATGCCGGCTGGATGGAACTTGACAAACATACTCTGGACACATACTCGGGCAAAGGTCCTTCGAAACAAGTCGTAATTTCATTATTTAATGAGAAGTTTGCAACTTAATTGTGTGCAAACGACTGAAATCCCCCGCCTTCCTGTTGATAGTGCCTGGTCGACTTGGGCTTAAAAAGCATGGGCAAACATTTGCAAAACTTCAGCATTGATCTAAATATTAATAACACAATTAAACATGGTATAAATATCTTAAACTTGGTAATTATTTTAGTGAAGTGTTTGTTTAGCAAATACAAACTTATTGATAGCCAAGTGAGAAGTGGTCGTACTGTGAATGGGGGAATGTTACAAAATATCCGAGCCTTCCCCCACGGCCGCGCGGCTGATGCATACACGGTCTTTCATCTTGTTATTCGGGGATGTTGAGTGGTGTTGCGTGTTTGAATAACAAGGTATTGGTTTTGTTCATTATCCCTTAACATTTGCAACTAACTGTAGAGGATCATTTATGGGAACAGTGAGTATTGAAAATGAAGTTTTGTTCGAGATTTTTGTGCAATTATTGAGGGTGTATCGTTTTGAACACCTGTCTCTAGTACATTGAAAAATTTGTTTTCTCTTTTACAACAAATATTTGTTATGAAACCAATTAAATATGAAAGCACGTGGCCATTATATACCGACAAAGTTAAGATGTGTACAGACTCAAATCGGATAATTACTGTTCTCAAATGTGACTGCAAAAATGTTTCAATCTTATCCAAATATGATATCACTGTCTGTTTTATTTCGCTTGTATGGGGCATTCAGCTGTTCCTCTCGTTGTATAGTAATTTATCTACTTAAATAATTTAGTTAAATATTAAGAATTACCTTGCTTTGTTCGTTCATGTCTAAACCTTATCATTTGTCAGACTGCGAATGTGTAAATGTTGGAATGCTTGAGGGTAATTTGTCACTTTCATACGAGGAAACATCTGTAAATTTATCGTTGAAAATAAAAAAAATATAATATCAGTAGGTCAACGAAAGACTGTTCTAACTTAAACCCGAAGTAGAACTATTCTACTTACAACTGCAATTAAATTATTCTGTTTAACAAAATGTTAACAACAAATACTGAGATAAATGCTTTATTGTAATACAAGATCGAAATGGTATTTTTTTTCGGTTTCTTAATAAAATAATTACTTTTTGTACTTTTCTCTGTAAAGTATGAAACAATCTAGTAAGAAAAGTCTTCTTTTGACCCATCGGTACGAGATTTGACGTAATTTGCGAAAAGGTTTTTATGCTCACTTAACTTTTTCAAACGGGCTTGTACGGTAAAGCATTTCTCCGATAATACCAAAGCCTTAGTTTACAACATGTGTCAGATCTTACCATCCTGATAAGGGCAATTCAGGGCAAAGAGCACCCTCAAGCAAACTGTACTGAAACATACAATTGATAAACCCAACAAAGACGGAAAGAAAGGCGTTCTGACAGAATTGAAGTAAATTAAAAATATTCAACGACTGAGTCGATGGACGCAAATACAAACAAATGTCATTTTAAGAATGCTTACTGCTTTTTTATAGATACACAAACATTTTAAATCATTGCAAACATTTCTTACCTTTTCTTAATTAATAAACGTGTAGTTATTTGTCCATAAAACCGCAGTATGAATCTTTTTGCACTTTGATATGTTTTAGTAAGTAAGAGAACTTTAAATAGGTAAATAAGAAAATGTCCTATCAAAATTTCCACAGATATTTAAATTTTACCTACCAGTAGAAAAAGCCAAACAAGCTAAATGTAAATGTGACAAAACACAGAGACGAGACATAACACACATAAATGAAAAACCATCAGTTACCGCCTTGGAAGGGTCAATAGGCAAAAGGGCCGACTGAGGTGCTTAAACCTTGTTTGTGGAGCGCTCCAACCTGGCACTTCCTGAAGTTTTTTTTCTTTCAAACAAACAGTGTAAATAACAATATCCCGTCAAAGTGAAACAACTAACAGTCAGCACCTGCATCGGGAGTTAAAACAGATACAATGAAATTATATATATACATAATATCTAGTAATAAAATAAACTATCAACATATATACAGTATGTACTGTAGATAAAAGCCTCAGCAGCGTTATAATTCAAAATGAGAGATTAGTTTGAAATAAAACACAGGCGCTGATATTTTTTAAGAACAAATAAAACAGCCCAAGCCATGGCATCATGTGCTAAAAGTGTCAAAAGTGAAATGATAAAAAATACGAAAGAAAACAGCGAATTTTAGAAAACAACCTACCGACAAAATAAAATGTAATATTGTTAAGAGCTAAAAAGTAAAAACAGATATACTATACTATCAGGTAACTACTCAATAAACAATTGCTTTTTTATATGATATGGTCATTTAAGCATACTCTTTGATTTTTTAAAAACTATGTTTATAATACCAGTATTAAAATATACGTTTTATTACATGGCTTTCCGAGTTTGAGGTCTACTTGTTATGCAATATACCTTATATATCACTTATATATCACTTGTAAATGCTTCCCAATTGGTATATCGAGGAGATATAAGTAATTCTGTATTCCTCTCCAAAATCCGAAATTGGAAAAATAGAACGACCGCACGAAAAATTTGAAGTATGAAAAAAAAAAAAAGGATTTACACGCGTTTAACGTCGATTTCCGCTATATTTTGCTATGCTGTCTCAAATGGATATGACGACTAAGGACAATTACGTGCAGTCTATATTAAAATCTGTCCACTTGTAAACGTGTCCTAACTATTGCAAATGTGACTAAATCAAATTATTTTGTTAATATTTTAACATTTTCTCAAACTTTATCATCAAATAAAGTATAATGACGTTACCTCACTCGCAGATTTTGGACTCATTTGAGTTTGCTCAATATCAAATTTCGACTGCTCAGTGTCCATTCATTTAGTATCTTACCGCACTGTAATATATTGATGTTCATTAACCAGTAACCATAGAAGCGGTGTATAAGATATTGGAATTGTAAGAGTATATTAGTTTAAAACCTATTCTGGGAGTCAAAACATGAGCTTGATTCCAACACAGAAATGTTTGTGCAAGTAAGCTGAACAATACAAATACCGATAATAATATAATAACGTTTAGAAGTCGTTAGGTTGCAATTCACTTCCATTTTGGTATGAGGAGTTGAGACCAGTGTTCTATGAATAAAGCAACTTACATTTAAATTTGAAAAGCATTATACAAAAGTTTTGCATGTCAGTCAAATGTAAAAGATATAGAAAAATGAGACGATACATAACATAAGATATAGCAAACACAACAGATGCTGGGGCCTTTAAACTGGCGTACAGAGCTCTTACCTCGCACTTACTAGGGATTTTTCAAATAAAATACAAGCAATTGAAAGTAAACATATATATTTACAACAAAAATGTCTAAGTGAGGACGTTTCATTAGAGCTAAACAATGAGGTCATTAATTCAAATAATGTGACGTAAATAAAATATTAATGTCTCACATTTATTACGTTTTACCATTTTCACCAAAGACTAACATTCATTGTCCATATTTGTAAATAAATTCCATCGTTTCAAGTAATGTTTAAAATACTGACGAATAGGGTATAAATAATGAAAACACCTTTAGAAAACCTATTTATTTTAATTAAGAATATTGTTCAGTTTTGCCCATCTAAAAATCAATATTATGCTTTAATAGCGTTTTTAGATAAAAAATGTTGGATTGTGATTAAATCCAATAGTAGAAGTATTATACACAAGCTGCCCATATTTAGGAAAACAGTCTCATCCAGGTGATATATAGCTGCATCTGTAGCGTCCGGGTACGCAGTAAGATCATCATGATGGTCGTATGTCTAAGTTGTTGCGAATACGGCATCTGTACAACGTCCATTATTTTGCTTTATACCATGCAGATTCTAACCTTGCTATAACGATTATATGTTATCTTTGTATTTAAAAGCGTGATTAATGTCAGTTTATTATAACATGCTTATTATCATTCAAAGGTGTATAGGAAGAAGCCCGGTTAAAAATGTATTTAAGAAGTTTTTTAAACAAATAAAACTATTAACAAAGCATTATAGTGAATAAACACAAAAAATTCCAGCTACGTTTGTAAAGCATGTTTGGTTGATAATGTTCAAATCGTTATAATCATGCAACATAACAATTTTTGTGACACATTTAGCCCTTTCTCTGAATGCTCTGTCATTAATGATGGACCGACATTTCATGAATCAACACTGGCTGATTCTAGTGACTAAGGAAACCAATCATAAGTGATAAGCAAAATATTAGGTACTGTATATTGTCACGTAAAGTACCTGCTTAATTAAGCTTTACCTGGTGAATCATATGTTAACAGAACAGAAAACAAATAGACACACAATGCTGCTATTGTTTATTAAGCACAGTCAGAAGAAGCGGCACCAAGATCATTTCCTAGGTTTTAACATCTCTTGTTTCAGAGAGTTCCATGTGTCAATACTGTCGACAAAAGATAATGAAAGCAAATACAACCAAATCAATTTCGCATTAAAATAAAACACAATGTAATTTTGCATCATCAATTTTATTTAACAAACTTCCTGAAGACGGTGTTGTGATGAATGTAACAACTGCCATACTTGTATAACATCGATAAAGACAATGGGTGTCTAATTCACAATATATATCCTTCTAGCTTTCGTTTACAAATCATCCTTTTATTGATGACAACAGCTGTAAAGTGACTGTCAAAATCCAAAGGCTTGGCAATCAAGACAAATTTCCGTTTTTCAGAATGCCAAAGTCTGGATTAAGTAAGAATCTATAAAAGGTTGATAGACATTGATGCAGAGGTCTGCAGCAGCCGACAGACTGTCAGGCGGATACAAGCTATCCGCCGTCAGCGATACCAGACGACACCTCCAGATTTGATATAAAGGAGGATAACGTGGCGCTTCGCTAGGCTTCTGTTTATTTTGCAGATTCGCTTTGGTAATTTCACATTGTTGCTGCTACGGTATAAACAAAAGAGAAATGATAACATTTGTATAAGCAACAGTAATTGGAGCTGCATTATTGAAAAACGATGTTCCATTTAGTGCCTTTTGTGGCTTCAAAGCGTTTCCCGTCAGGCGAGTATTACGTGAACAATCAGTCCATTATCTTTACAAATGGCTTGCTTGGTATCCTGCTGACAGGAACAAAAGCCAGGGAACAGTTCTGACAAAGTTGCTAACGAATCAGGCTCATGATTGAAGAGGGATACATAAGTTGCCAAGCCGAATCTGTAAATCACTCATCTGAAATTTCACACCTGCGAGAAAACAAAGTCCGGAAAATCTAAAGTCGAGCGGGAGTTGTTAATCGGTATATGACTAAAGTATTTGTCGTTTTGCCGGTAGTTGTTTGTTTGTTTTAAGAACAAAAATATTATAATGTTTTAAGGGAAAGTTTACTGACATATGGATGTATTAATTAAAACTATCATCAGTTTAATTAGTTTCATTATCGGACGTTATAAATGGTTGCTGGTATTTATGACGTTAAACCTATCGTTAGTCCTTATTAATGATCCGAACATTTACCTTTTAATACTCATGCGTTGTTAAAAAGCATCTACAAGCGGAAAGAAATAAGGACAACGCATAGACAACGAAATAAAAACAGGAAACAACGTTATGTTTTTTTCTCACAGTTTATCTAAATTTTACAAATTATTACAGCATCACTTCCTGCTTATCTGGTACTCTTTTATGCAGAGAGTTCACCAAGAAAAAAAAAAGGTTTCGAAAGACTACGTACAGGATGAGTTGTTGAACAATTTAAATTATATATTCACACATAAACTAAAAAATGATCAGGCATATGAACATTGTGTAGACGCGTGATCAGGATCTCCAATATTTGCTTTTGCATCTCTAGTAATACACAAGTTTCGTTTATATGTAGTTGTAAGTTCAATGATTAATAATGAATGTATATACGTTATTATATAACTAAATTTGCATAATATTTCTGGCGATATTTGGCCAAACGGGACTTAATAGAAGAATTAGGCATGAACCATAATACTTCACTGAATAAGCCATTGAAGGGACGGAATCCAAAGAATACGAAAATGCCCTTGTTTTCCCCGTGTTCCCGTGCATCATGTTGACATACTGCATCGTGTTGACTTACTGATATGCTGAGGCCCATAATAATGAGTGTATGTTTGCAACAATTATTCAAATCTTTACAAATGAACATGATGCCGGGTATTTTACTAGGATGGGGCCGCGATATGATATTCTAATGAGCTATGCTGAAAGCTTTAAGAAAAATGCAGTTTTAATGGACACTTGCATTCACTGGTGCTTATGTATGCACTGTCATGTAGGATTCGCACAAATCATTTTCTGTTGTAAGGAAAGCCATTTATAATCTACAACAAGAGTTGCATTGGTGTAATCAGAAACAAATACCACAAGACAGTAACAGTATACCAATGGATGGCGTATGTCTTTTTCATATCATGATGTCGCTTATGTAATCTGACATCAACACAAATCACAACATGTCATCATCTTTGTTGTAAATTAATTTCAGTATTCAAAACATTCAGTAAGCATGTATCCAAGCTGTATTGGAAACAAAAACAGTAACATTTTGTTTACTTTATATGCAGACGTTTTATTTAGCAGCTGCAATATTGTCGTGATATGCATTGATATAGCGAACTTTACAACAGAAGTTAGCGCCAAGCATATAAACAATAACTGTAAATCATCGCCATCATAGTACGTTTGACCAAGCTGTATTCACAACCAGGTAACTGGTCCACATCAGCATTCTACAGGAAACTGACTAGATCAGGTCCGACATTGCCGTTAATTAGGCTCCTTTCGTTACATCTACATTTCGTTAAATTCTCTTGTCGATTATAGACTGATCTTTAATATTTATAAATATTGTGAATAAGAATACACAAGATAAAAGTGCCATGAGCATTGCAATACATACAGAAGCACGCCAAATTCAAAAGTGAGAACAAATCTAAGTCATGTAACAATAAGAGCAAACCCGACAGTTACCGCCGTGGAACGGTCAGTAAATAAATCTTATTTCTGCACATTTTCATGAACTTCGCACCTCGTTTGAAATCGTTTTATTTTCATTATTATCATTTTTTTGTGTTGCAGACACTTTTATCAAATTTCAGTATTATCATCTTAAAATCGAGTATGGATGCTGTTCTTATTTATTAAGGTAAGTGTACTATACAAGGTAAAGAATCGGTTAACTAACTCAACAGATGATGAGTTGTACGACTCAAAAGAGACGTGTATACAAAATAGTGACAAAGTTCATAACCTGATTTTGATTTTGTTAATTATCTAAAATTGGCACAAAAGGGCCTCTAATTTTAAAAATAAGAAAACTCCAAATATAATGTTTTATCCTCTTAAGGTAAATTTATTTGCTATTGGGTAGTGTTTTGAAACATAAGACAAAGTAAACAAACTTGTAACTTGATTGGTTTGGCTCAAACTACCCCAAAATGTACTTAATTGTTTACAAACCAAACACATATAAATCAAATACTGATTTTCCCATTAAAATCAAAGCAATTTTATTTCAAAGCTGCCTACATTGTTCTGTGGTTTGATTCATCCTACCAATTATAAATTGTACTTTTATTTTTAAATAAACCACAAAACGAACATTTTATTAAAGGTTGTACAACTTGTACAATAAACTCATTTAGAAAACACCGAACAACCACTTTTCCATAACATTTTAATCCAAACCCTTTTAGGATACACATCAGTTGGGAGTGCGGCATTACATTTGCTCTACCTTAATTTGCTAACAAGACATGAAGTTTAATCCGAATTTCATGTCATAAGTTGTCACAATAAGTAGATCACAATTTATGTATGCGTAAACTCTGCGCCATTCCTCTTTGCAAAAGCCACAATTTTCTTTCGAAATCTGTGAGATATACTCTGCTTTCTTTCCGAAACAATAGCGACTGTCAAAATAATAGAAGCATCCTTTTCAATTGCGGATGTATCTCTGCTGAAACCATACTCTCTGTCTCGTAACGCAATACCTCTCATAGCAAATGTTACGTTTTCTCACATTAGTCTGACAAGAGATCCATTTAGGTATATATGTGCAAAGATCAGTATCAAAATTGACCCGAAAATGGCATACTGTATGGCCGTAAATGTAATGCTTCCTAAAATATTGCTGTGATAAAACACTGTGTATGTAAATGTAAATTTTATATGATAACTAATAGCCAAGTCATAAATATGAAACAGATTAATGTGTCATAATTTCACCGTTTTTGTGATTAATACTGTGACTGGTCATGGAAGATGATACCCCACCACCCCATCACCACAACTCCATGCCCACCATTAATAGTGATATTACAGGGGAAAAAACTACATTAAACTTCAATAAGTTTGTAAACCGTTGCACATATTTTCAAGATTTTGCATGGATAGTGTCAGCTGCAGGCTGTTTAATGCCAAAGGAGAAGAACTCATAATCAAATCAGACGTTTAGAACAACAATCTCCCTTCTGAGTGTTGAAGGAAAATCTTCTTCTCAGTACTGGCCAAAAGAATTAGATTTTTTACAATAGCCAACAAGTATATCAACACCTCCATCCAGAAGGGAAGAATTCCAGGCTTTCCATGATGTCTAGAGCACACAGATGCAATCACGCAACACATTGGAGAGGCACAGATTAACAAGAAAGATCTTACAATAGCAAATCCATATGGGTCTATACCACATAAGGTCATCCAGCATGCCCATCTACCAGGTAAAGTGAAAGCATTGGTTTCAAGCTACTACATCAATCAATCTGAGACTCAGATTTAGCACCAAAGACTTCACCTCATAGTGGAGAGAGGGATCATCACAGGCTGCACAATATCAGTCAACCTGGTGTTAACAGCAGCAGAGGGAGAGACAATAGGCCCAAAGATGAACTCAAGCGTGAGGATGCCATCAAGCCGAGGCTTCATGTATAACTATCACCACTGAAATACATATCCAGGCATGATGGACTGAGCTTCACTCAGTGAGACAGTAACCGGGCATGAATCTTGTTCAAAGATTGTACCTGATTATCAAGAAAGGGTATGTCACCAGCCAGTTCCAACAACATGGTCAAGGAAAAGCTAAACCAAGTATAATTGACAACACAATAAAATGCATTGGAAAGTGTTTTTATGCAAGCCTTAAAGACAAGGAAGCCATATTTGGAATTGAATGTCAAATAGGTGTCAGCCTGAAGAAGATCAACAGCATTCTGTTTCCTGGGAAAAGCAAGGTATGGATGTACCAGAATTGCCTATTACCAAGATTGATGTGGTCCTTGATGGTGTACGAGATTCCAGCATCAACAGTGAAGCGGGTGATCAGCAAACATGTTTACTGGACTTGGACTGTACTCCTACGCAATAACACTTCAGCTGCCCATAACCACAATTGTAGAGGAGTTTAAGGTAGCCAAGGCACGACTGCTTATGACTTGAAATCACTCACCCGATGCCTGTATCAATACAACTGACACTGACCTGAAACAGGCAGAAAATTGTCTATAAGCTGGGCCGTGGACACAGCACAATGCAAATTAGCACACCAGGACATTGTAGGAATACAAACATAGGGCGACAAGGTCTTGGCATACAGCATAGAGACAGGTGGTCAACAGTTGACACCCAGAAAAAAGAGATATGGTACGAGAGGTCAAGAGGAAAGAGGCGGAAGAGTCCAGAGCATAAAAGCTGGTGGAGTTAAGTAGCCAATGAATCTGTACTATGTGGAAAATGCCAGAAGAAAACCTGGCATGGAGCCAGATATGGAATCTGGAACGGACAGAATAAGTTTCCCGTTTAAAAGTGTGTATGATGTACTGCAAACACCTGCCAACTTGCACCGCTGAAAACCGAAGATTACCCATCCTGCATATTGCATGGAAAGAAAGTTACCCTTTCCTCCTGTAACATAGCTATCTCACATGGATGATACAGGTGGCGCCATGACAGAGTGCTACGACATCTGAACATACGTAGAAAGGAGGAAAAAGAGACAGATTACAACCAATGTTGGATTCAACACTTTTGTTCAAGAATGTTAGAAAGCCAGCAAATCTATATAGAAACAGTGCATATTGTGTTCTGTAAGTTCCTGGGAGATGCGTGTGGACCTGGAAAAGAAACTGTTCCCTGACAGTGGTCCACACAAATCTTATACCTGAAATATTTCTATGATCAAGCCATGAAAAAGGTCATAGCTATTGCTCTCACTGTGCCATGGGAAGAGAGATGTGATGAAGCCCATAAGCGAAAAGTTGACAAGTATGCCTCATTGGTGAAAGAATGTCGCCAGAATAGATGGAGAGCAAGGTTGTTTGCCGTAGAAGTAGAAGTAGGCTGCAGAGGGTTTCCTGTCTCATCTGGGTGGAAAATGCCGACAGCCTTGTGGATGTATTAACAAAGAAAAAAGTTTCCCAGTCTATAAGTAAGGCTGCAGAATAGGCCTTGAGGAGTTGGGTTGAGGAGGAGCCACCAGAGCTGGAGCTATCTGTCAGCGTGCAGGGTTTGATTAACACTGTAGCACCACCAGACTAGAGTTTTCTGGAATTAAAGAGGGCGATACACTCAAAGATACACTCAAAGATGAATGGATTCCAGCTGATTATGATTGGAAGCTTAAATAGCAGCAAACAACTGTATACAACACATGTCATTCACCATTAACAATCTTATCTTTACAATTTGACCTAAGCTTGTTTCCATATTTTCTCTTTCAACTTGGAAATATAAAAAAGTCACAGGAGCATTGCAACAGATACAAACTTCAAACAGGCAGAAGACAGTGGTTTTCACATACAAGCAAAAGTAAGAACAAATCTTTGATTAAGCAAAAAGATCTAAACAAACAGTTACCACCTTGGAACGGTCAGTCGGTAAATAGGACCGACTGTTGTGCTTAAACCGGTTTTACAGAGCTCTGACCTAGCACTTCCTGAGGGTTTTCTCAGTTTGCATTTCACTCAAATTCAAACAGTGAAAAACAACAACATTGATTTTAATAAGCAAATCGCTACGCGCTGGCGTATTCTTAGACAATCTAATCGTATCGAGGTCTATTTTATATTCCAATCACTACCTTGAGAGTGCAAATGCTTCGAAGAGACCAAATTGTATTATTGCTGGTTTAAAAAAGAAAAACGTAAACATAGGTTAACATATGGTGGCTTGGACAGATAATAAACCAGTTCGTTCACAATCACTTAATAACTTGTATTAAATTAATTATAGACAAAACGACGAAAATAAGACTATTATCCGCAAATGACCCTGAGCCATTGACAGTTTAAACCAGTTAAAGTTAAAATTTTGCTTACATATTGAACACCTAACCTTCAGTGCAGCGTTCAACCAAGGAAAGATCTTCGTTATATTCAAAAGGACTTTTGACAGCTTTTTGGCAAGCTTTGTCTGTATAAGTAAATATCCCAATATGTGTCTAAATACTATATATTTCCTTAGTTAAACCATACCATTTATTCAAAGAAAATGAAACACTCCCGGTGCAGGTACTTACTGTTAGTTGTTTCACTTTGACGTTTGACGGGATGTTGTTATTTACACTGTTTGTTTGCTAGAAAAAAACTTCAGGAAGTGCGAGGTTGGAGCGCTCCTCAAACCAGGTTAAAGCACCCCAGTTGGCCCTTTTGCCGATTGACCGTTCCGAGGCGGTAACTGATTGTTTTTCTTTATGTGTGTTATGTCTCGTCTCTGTGTTTTTGTCACATTTGCATTTACCTTGTTTGCCTTTGTCTACTGGTAGATAAAATTTAGATATCTGTGAAAATTTTGATAGGACCTTTTCTTATTTACCTTTTGATCATATTTGTTCTATGCTTGCAGTTCCAAAACTAAATCCAGAGTTATCATGCCTCTTTTTATTTTTGTCCTTGTTTATACCTCATGAAACCAATCTCTCCAGTATGTTTATATCCTCACTCATTGTGATCTTAATTTAGCCAAACTGCTACGAGAAAAGGATCTCACACTAATCTCAAAGCTGCAAAAGTACTTATCAAACTTCTAACTTACTTCATGACTCTAGTTTCACAAAATATATAGGTAAAGTCTTTGCAAACTGCATGTTTTTGTGTTGTTTTCCATTTAATTTGAAACAGACTGGATATCAAACTTACGTTAAAAAAGACCAAATTAACGCTTGTAATCTTTTAATGGCTAAAAAAATCAATGAGTTATTTAAACCATATTTTAAAAAAATGTTAAACCGGACAGAAAATGAAAAGAACCACTTATTCTGTACTAATGTTTCTATATTTCTAATATGCCACCACTAAGAGGCCAGTTTTAGGCAACCCCTACTCACACCCCTCCCCTCCCCCGCCCCACAAGAAAGCTGAAACTTTTTCAGTCTGAGTTCTTCGGGGGTAAAATATGATCTTACTGAGACGACCCAGTCCAAATTTATGCTGCAAATATTTCCATAAAGGATAAAATAACTATTGGAAAAACTGTTTTTAGACAACTGTTTGCAAATCTTAGTGTGAATCAAGCCTTTGAACCAGACCTGATGAAGCCCGGTCTACGCAAAGAACTAATTACAACTGTATTATAAAAGAAATCGTATCCTATGGCGAATTCCCATGTGATTGAACTAAAGCATTTGTCAACTTAATATTTGAAAAAGTGACAAATCAGAACCGGAAAATTACCACCCAATCTCACTTTCTTGCAGTTTATGTAATCGAAACATATTTCATAACATAATATTCTGTATGAACTACAGCGCGGTTTCAGAGAACAAAGATCTTGTAAAAATCAAGTCCGCATACTTTTCAGACATTCTGACTTAAATGTCATGCATGAAATACTTCAAGACTTATTGAAACCGTTTACTTAAGTTATCCATCGTAAACTTCTTTCTTCTTTCTTCAAGAATATTGTACCTATTCACAGATTGTAACATGGACTTATATTTTCTTCTTAAACTGATCACAGACAGTAATACTGTAATACTGTAATACTAAATCCTCATCATTGGTCCTTGTAACATCTGGAGTACCTCAGGGCTCGGTCCTCGGACCGCGCTATTTCCTAATTTACATCCATAATGACTATGTGAAGTCCTCAAATCTTATGTCCGTTTATTTGCTAATAACACTATCATATATATCAATTAATTTTATGCCAGATTCTTCTTCATCACAACCAGACATTTCAAAACATTAGGAGAAAAGCTTTGAATGGACTTCAAACCATCAACATGCTGAGTGCTACATATATTCGGTAGTAGATCAGTTCTAATAAATACATATTGTCTAGTTGACAATGCCATAGAAACAGTTCCTCAGCTTAGTTTCTGAGTCCTTCAGACCTCTATTTCATCAGAAACATCTCTAGAATAAAAACTCATGCTAACAGTACACTAGGCTTTCTCAACAGATATATGACCATTCTAAAACCCCCTAATTTGAAAATTAGCTTACTTCGCCCTAAGTCTCTCAACAGCTCGAGTATGCATCTAACTTATCTTCTCTATTTTTAGAAATAAAAAATGCTACAATATTAAATTTCATAAAATCTACCATAACCTTTTAGACATTGTAGAACACTATACATCACGGCCCTAAACGGAACCAGCAAAACCAACATTCCTATTATTTCCAAATCACACATACCCCACCCCCACCCACACGATGTTTTTACGTTAAAATTAGATTTTTATTTTACAATCAATTTTATAAATTCTCCATTTCCAGTTTTAGTTTCATATTTGGCTGATATATTATTATTATTTATACACTTCGAAGATGCAACCATCATCCGTCTAATCTTTACATGGTAATGCATTAACCTTGTGTTTGAGAAAGCTGGCATGGTCAGCCGGAACTGGACTTTCAACCTGACACTAAATAGTTACTATATTCGGTGTCCATCGGTGACTGGTTCGGTGCCATTATAATGCAACAAATTTCGAACTGACAAGGCCAAGATATGTTTGTAAATATATTTGTGGTCATAGAATCGGCGACTCATGTGTAATTCTAAAATCTGAGGTCCTGAAAGAAATTATTTGCAGTTGCCTAAAATGGTCTTTGGAACAACTACGTTGGTGCAGCAAGCACACCATAATGATAAATAAAACAGAAGCGGTGATCAAAGTTACGATTCACCCTGTAGTAAATGGCACATTTTAAATGAGATTTCTTATTTGCTTTCATCGTTTTAAGATGAACACTATAATGAATATGTGACATATATTCGAAAAAAAATCAACACTTTATTCCCGATCTCTGATTTGCTCGACATCGCTGCTCATTATAATGTTCCTGGAATTAAAGCATCCATGCGAAAACAGGCTACTAGTATTTGCAACATGCTTATTCAAACTTTAATTGACGACAACATACTTTTAACTGACTTTATGTTGTTTGTAAAGATGTGTCAGACCAGGACTTAGAATTAAAATTGCAATTAGAGAAATAAGAAGGCAAAGAGAAGAGCGAATAGAATTAGAAAGGTTAAAGATAACAAAAGAAACAATGGAACAATTAGAACGAGAAAGAGATCGAGAAAGAAAACGAGAACGAGAAAGAGAAATAGAGCGGGAAGAAAGAGAACGAGACAGGCAGTTGCATTGAGAATTGAAGAATTTAGAGAGAGCAAATCAGACACTCATTCAAAATCAAGCATTTGATGTGTCAAAAAATATAAGACTTGTTTCATCCATTTCAAGAAAAGGATGTTGACAAATACTTTTACATTTTGAGAAAGTTGCAGATAACTTGAAATGGCCAAAAGAGCACTTTACTTTACTTCTGCAAACTGTCCTGTTAGGTAAAGCACATGAAATACACACAGTTGAGCATTGAACAGTGTTCTAACTATGATATTGTAAAAGATTACATATTTAAAGACTACGAACTGGTCCCTGAGGCATATAGACAACAAATATGAATTGTAAAAAAGAAACTAATCAAACACATGTTGAGTTTGCTAGAACAAAAACACAATTATTTGACAGATGGTGTTCATCTAAAGGAAAAGAATAAGACCATGCAACATAACGGCAGCTTATGCTTATGCTTATTGAAGAGTTTAAACACTGCGTAAAAATCTGACATTAAGACCTTCATTGATGAAAAGCAAGTTGAAACTTTAGATGAAGCTGCTCGTTTGGCTGATGACTATTCTTTGACTCATAAGGTCTCATTTGTTTCTAAACCAAACTTCACATCTACACTAAGCACTACAAGAAAAACCAATTCAAGTCAACATGCAAACACAATAGTAATTCTACTGGCTTATCAAGTTAGTTCAGTTCCAACAGACAAAAACCGTCTGGTGAACGAAATACCTTATCCAATGTTTCTTGCAATTATTTCAAGAAAACTGGTCACCTCATTTCTGACTTTTTAAAATTAAAGGAGAAGTAGTCTAGTGGTGGGTAGAAACCAACAGGCCTAAGTCAAGGCCACAGACATTTGTCGGAGTTTAGACTTTTGATCAGGCTAAGAAACCTGATTTCTTGCCTAAGGCAAAAGAGCCTTTTCATACCGTTGAGGTTTCAAAACCCAATTCTGACTCTGCTATGGATATTTATGAGGTATTTATGTCAAATGGTTTTGTTTCACTTCCAGGTGATTCTTGCCCGCCTGCCCTTATTAAGATATTTAGAGACAGAGAGGCGTCCCAATCTCTCTTATTTTGCCTGATACTCTGCCGTTTTCGAGAAGACTAATGTTGACTTGGCTGACACTTTATAGCTCAGATTTACAACGAGGCTACTTACCCGTTCCTTAAACATGTGGGTTTACACATTCTGTTATATCAACATTTTTAACTGATATTTCTTACTTGTTAGAGAAGGTTTTACCTGAAAAAAACACTTCATGTGCGCAGGTCGGTAATTATGTACGGTATGGTGTTTTGATGAGAAAATGGAGACCACCAGATGTTGCAGCTGATGATGATTGGGCGGTTAACCATCAGATTGTAGTTCCCCGTCAGTATAGACAAGAAAGTCTGACTCATGAATCACCTATGTGTCGTCATTTAGGTATCACAAATACTCACAATAAGATCCTTAACCACTTCTTTTGACCAGGTCTTAAGTCTGACGTGTCTCAGTAGTGTACCTCTTGTCACACTTGTCAAATAGTTGGTAAACCAAATCAAAGTATTCCTAAAGTTCCGTTACAGCCCATCCTACATTTGAGGAACCGTTTAGTAGGATTATCATAGACTGCGTTGGACCTTTGCCTAAGACAAAGTCAGAAAATCAGTATCTCTTGACCATCATGTGTTCTTCGGCACGTTTTCCAGATGCAATACCTTTTAGGAATATTCAGTCAATATCGATTGTCAAGGCTCTTGTCAAATTCTTCACATAAGTTGGCCTCCCTTAGTCATTTCAATCGGACCAACGTTCGAATTTTATGTCTGGTATATTTCAGCAGGTCATGCATGAGCTAAGAATCAAACAATATAGGTCATCTGCTTATCAACCTGAAAGTCAAGGTGCCTTAGAGATTTCACTAGATATTGAAAAACATTATTCGTACTTATTGCTTTAATAGTGACAAAAGCTGGGATAATGGAATCCCATTGACCTTGTTTGCAGTTAGGGAGTCAATAAAGGAGTCTCTTGGATTTAGTCCATTTGAGCTTTTGTTTGGTCACTCTGTTCGTGAACCGTTAAAACTTCTTAAGGAGAAGTTCTTGTCTGATGATGAGTCATCATTGAACTTGTTGAAGTATGTATCTTATTTCCGAGAAAGGTTATCAAAAGCTTGCGAATTAGCAAGTTCAAATCACAAAGCGCCCAGGGAAAAATGAAAGAAAGAAATGATATTAATACTCGAACTAGATCTTTCTAACCAGGTGATCAGGTTCTTGCACTATCGCCAATCCCAGGAAATCCATTAAAAGCTGGATACTTTGGGACTTACATTGTTGAGAAGAAAGTCAGTGACCTCAATTGCACAATATTCACTCCTGGGAGGTGAAACAAAAACAAATGTGCCATGTTAACATGTTGAAATTGTACATTGACAGAAATAGACAAAATGTTTGTAAACCTTTGTCAGTTGTTCACTCTGTCCCACCTGATTTAGACATTAACAATTCAGTGAAATTGAGACCAAAGTAGATCCTTGACTAAATAAGCTGAATAACTCGGACATTCTGAAGAACGTTGATGGAAAATTCATTCATCTGAATCCGGATCAAAAGGCACAGTTGAAACAACTTGTTCGTGAATTCCAACATTGTGTCCTGACATTCCAACACAAACTGATAAAATCCAACACGATGTTATCGTTGAAAGTGAAGCTGTTGTTAAACAACATTCCATACAGAATGAATCCATCAAAACAACAATATCTAAAAGAAGAAATAAAATACTTACTGGACAATTACTTTATTGAGCCTAGTCAGACCAAAAACAGTTCACCGTGTATTCTTGTGCCCAAACCAGATGGAACATATTGACTTTGCACTGACGACTACCTGAAGATCAATATCATCACAACGACGGATTCATATCCCATACCAAAAACGGATGATTGTATTGACAAAGCCAAATTTGTTACTAAGTTCGATCTTCTGAAAGGATTCTGACAAGTACCTCGTACAGAAAGTGCAAAGGAATTATCTGCATTTGTGACACCAGATGGACTGTACCAAGGATATGCCACTTGGCATGAAGAAATCGCCAGCAACGTTCCGATGACTCATTAACTACGTCATTTCTGGACTTGACGGGTGCGATGCCTACATCGTCGACGTCATCATCTACTCTGAGACGTTTGCCGAACAACTAGAAATCATCCGATCTTTCTTCAGCAGATTGAGTGAGGCAAAGCTTACCATCAACCTGGATAAAAGTGAATTTTATCATGCTCAATGACCTTTTTAGGACATGTTGTGGAAACGGGTCATATAAAACCTATTGATGCAAACGTTGTGGCTATTTCTGAGTTTCCAATACCTACCTGTAAAAAGCAGTTGATGCGATTTCTTGGTATGGAAGGCTATTACAGAAAATTTTCTAAAAACTTTTCTGGCATTGCAGAACCTTTGACAAACCTCCTTAAAAAAGGTAAATCATTTGTATGGAATTTTGAATGTCAAACTGCCTTCGACAAATTGAATGCTGTACTTAAGAGCGCACCAATGCTCTTAACATCAGACTTTGGTAAAGGCTTTTCAATGACTGTTTATGCTAGTCATGTCGGTGCTGGTGCTTTTCTGTTACTATCAGATAGTTAGGGTATAGATTATCCCTTGTGTTATTTCTCTAAGAAGTTTTACAAACATCAGAGAAATTATTCTACAATTGAAAAAGTGGACCTTGTTCTTATTTTGCTATACACAATTTTGAAGTGTGTTTAACTTCTTCAATTAAACCTATTGTTGTGTTCAGTGATCACAATCCTTTTATGTTCTTACATAAGTTAAAGAACAAAAACAAAAGATTAATAAGGTGGAGCTGCTCTTACAAGAAAAAAAAAGACATAGAGAATACCAGGTTAGTATTGATATAAATAAATGTTATCATGCGAGGCTAAGAAAATCAGAAAGCACGAGGCTTTGCCAAGTTTTTTTCCAAATAGATTTAAAAGGGAAACATTTTAATTTACCGCTACTGCTCCTCCTTTACATGTTCTGACATTCCAATGCAATACACGGAATTCATGCGCGTGCATAGAGTAATTCGGCTATAAGAAATAGTTCTATTTTACTTTTAGAAAATAAGACAATAAACATGTTATTTATTTTATTTTATTTGCGCTATAATAAGGTTGTAATATTATTGATAAGCATAATAAAAATAATGGTTGGAAAATAACATCAACAAAAAATCACACCCTCGTGTAATGTTATGAATGTAGTTAAAAAGAAAAGGGTCATGCTAGAAAATTCATTTGTTTATTGTTAATTGGGTTTCGTGAATGTTCTGGAGACTTCTGCGTTCTAGAAATTCTTTGGGTCTAGATAAGGGCTTGTTAGCCGATTTAAGTTTATATTTGGACATAAAGTTTGGACAGATAATTTGAAAATACTTGCAGCTTCTATATTAAACCTTTCTGTGTTGGATCTTACGTGAACTTATTATATTCTACAGTGATATAAATATTAAAGTGACTTGGATTCGGAATTATATTAATTATATTCGTGTATTGTTCTACCTTTGGATTAATTTAACTGTGCGTATCTACGAGGACATTCTACCGAAAACTCCTCAGGATTATTCGACGTTGGATTATTATTTGGACTATTAAAGGGACACCTCCTAAAGGGACAAACTGTAAAATAACATTTATTTTGCATTCTCATTTTTTTCTGATATATTTGTTATTATTTTGTTACGCCTTAGATTTAATTGTTTATTAAAATAAAACTTTATTGTACTTGTTTGTTGCTGGCATGTTCTTTCTGTTACACCATTTCGTCGTTTAGTAAACGAGCAATTTTATAAATAAATCTTAAATAGCGACACCTGTCGTAACAATGTGTAAACAACGTGCTGTAGCAATGATAACTCACATCACTTACATTAAGACAGAATATGGTCAAAGACTTACGGAGGTCCTCCACTCTGTTTTTACCGTTATATCCGATTCTGGTTGTTGACAGTGAATCATGTTTCAGTCTTACCTTTTTATATGTACGCTTTTTTCTTTTCAACCTTTCTAGATTATGGACACAATCAATCTGGACGAAAATATTTATTTCATGCAAAGTCTCAACACAATTGACCCCTCTCCTTTGCATTGCACAAATGTTAATTTCATATTTAATTCATCCGGATATATTTTACCGATTTTGAAAAACAAAGAAATATTTTATAGGAAGATCACGTCTTCCAGATAGAGCGGAGGAAGAACTTTCTGGGATTATATCGTCAGAATGATAACAATAGACAAGTATATGTATCATGCAAATTGGGTTTCTCCATCACTTTTGAAAACTCACAGTTCGAGGGAAAAGCATGGGTCATTAATAATTGGGTTGGTGTCTCAGTGAACAGGTTAGTTAAGAGGTATGCCGAAAGCACCACAATCATGGCGAAAGCACCAGCAGGCATGCCCAAAGTAGCACAAGCATGGCGAAGGCACCACCGGGCATCACCAGACAAACTACTGAAGAACGTTAGACGGTAGGATTGTTTTCAAATGGAGATTGGGACTCCAAATGAGGCTGTGAGGACCTATATAGAGAGATTAAATGGACTGATTTGTCCGAATGCATGTGGTAATTTCTAGGACAGAAATTTCAGCGATGTATGTCTATTATAATAATGCAAAAGAAAGTAATACATGAATATTGATATTATGTGATTATATATATATATATATATATATATATATATATATATATATATATATATATATATATATATATATATATATATATATATATATATATATATATATATATATATATTAAGTGATTAAGTTTAACTTTTGACGTAGCGCTGACTATTTAAATACAAACGTAGGTATAAGGAAATATGCAGTTTATGTTACAATGTTATGGGCATCAAATAAAAATTGTCCACATTGCATGGACCTGCTTCAGTATAATGTGGTCAGTTGATATTTATTTAATCTATGATGTTATTTAATTCGTCCTATCAGGATTGTTGCGTGTAATTTTCGTTAACCTACATTGGCTTTGGTACTTCAATCCATCTACACATTAATAGGATGCTACAACAGTTTACACGTTTTCTTCGTTAGTAATTTTGTCCTTGAATCAAACATTTAATGTCAGTTACAATCAAGATTTTTTTTCTGATCGTTCTAATACATATAATACTTATCCCCTCATCCTAGACATCATTTTAATTTCGTCGCTACTCACTTTTTAATGGTGTCATAACTTTGCAATACGAATGCGTAATCACTTGAACAGTTTTGTTTCAAATAGATTTGTTTGTTTTTTTCACTGCTTTAATTTGTCCCCCACGCCCCCCCCCCCCCCCCCCCCCCACACACACACACTTCCCACCCACTTCGAAAGTGCGAGGTTAGAGCTCTATATAAAACCGGTTTAAGCACACTAGTCGTTCTTTTTGCTGACTAACTGTTCCAAGACGGTTACTACTTGGGTTTGCTTTATTTGGTATAAAGTCTCGTCACGTTTTGTTATAACGTTTACATTTGGCTGGCATTTGAATACCTTTGTCCTGTGCGTTTCAAAGTTTAATATATGTAACAATACTCATAGCATTTGTCATATGTTTTATTACATTTTATTCAAACTGTTGTACTTAAGATTATGGTTGGCAAAGCTAGAGGTAAGGGCAGACCATTTGTAGTATTCAGTATGTTCCATAATTCTCATTTAAATCCGCATTATGGTTTCAGGAAAAAGTCCACACTTGGACATCTTTTATAACAAAAGATCGGGTTTCTTTTCATTGCTTGCATTTTAGAAACCCCTCTGGAAGTGCTTGTAAGAGTTCTATAAAACCGAATAAAGCACTCCAGTCGGTCGTTTTTTCCTACTAATCGTTCCAAGGCGGTAACTGTTGGGTTTGTTCTTTTTATTAAATGACTCATTACATATATGTTCTTACTTGTACATTTGACATGCATGTGAATACCTTGGTTCTGTGTCTGGTCGGGGTTTGTTTTATGTTGCAATACTCATAGGACTTGTTGTGTTAACTGAGGTCGGTGGGTAGTTGGATAAATATGTGATTAAGGCAAAATAAATGTTATTAATGTCATCAAAATTATTTACTTGTAGTTTTTATGGTTTTTGGCATGCCTTTCAATAGACATTTAATAGTTGGTTTTAGAATGAGGAATGACATCTGCATTTGTGACAATATCTACGCGTTTACATTTTTTAAACTTGTGTCCTTTATGCACTTAGTTCAGCTGATAACGTTAACCTGGTGATTCTAACAAGTTTTACTTTGGTTCACACTTTGGTTCTTAAATTACATCTTCACATGAACAGGATGCTACAATTATTTATTCGTCTCTGGTCATGTTTGTTCATGATTCAGAAAGTACATTTTATTTGTGGTCAACCATTTTTGTGTTGTTTTTCAAATCGAAATAATACCATATTCCTTTTCAGAAATCTATGTGGACATTATTTTTCGATGACGTCACTACTTTCATCATAACGTATAGAAAATATCAGCGCATGGACATTTTGTTTTCAAATAGATCGTTTTTCTTTTCGTTACTTGCATTTGAGAAACTCTTCAGGAAGTGCGAGGTTAGAGCTCTGTAAAAACGGTTTAAGCACCCCAGTCGGTCCATATTGCCGACTGACCGTTCCAAGGCGGTAGCTGTCGGGTTTGCTCTTTTCCTTAAATGACTAATCACAAATTTGTTCTTACTTTTCGCTTGGCTTGCATGTGAAATACCTTTGCTCTGTGCCTTTTCGGAGTTTGGTATATGTTGCAATGCTCATAGGACTTTGTCATATATTCTTATTCATGATCACAACAATGTTACTTGTGCAGTGTGGCGGTCGTAAAAAATCTCCCCGTGCATGTAATCTATGTTGTCATTTAATTCATCCTATAAGGATTGTTACGTGTATTTCCTTTGATGGACGCTGAACTTTGGTTCTTAAATTACATCTTCACATGAACAGGATGCTACAATTATTTATTCGTCTCTGGTCATGTTTGTTCATGATTCAGAAAGTACATTTTATTTGTGGTCAACCATTTTTGTGTTGTTTTTCAAATCGAAATAATACCATATTCCTTTTCAGAAATCTATGTGGACATTATTTTTCGATGACGTCACTACTTTCATCATAACGTATAGAAAATATCAGCGCATGGACATTTTGTTTTCAAATAGATCGTTTTTCTTTTCGTTACTTGCATTTGAGAAACTCGTCAGGAAGTGCGAGGTTAGAGCTCTGTAAAACCGGTTTAAGCACCCCAGTCGGTCCATATTGCCGACTGACCGTTCCAAGGCGGTAGCTGTCGGGTTTGCTCTTTTCCTTAAATGACTAATCACAAATTTGTTCTTACTTTTCGCTTGGCTTGCATGTGAAATACCTTTGCTCTGTGCCTTTTCGGAGTTTGGTATATGTTGCAATGCTCATAGGACTTTGTCATATATTCTTATTCATGATCACAACAATGTTACTTGTGCAGTGTGGCGGTCGTAAAAAATCTCCCCGTGCATGTAATCTATGTTGTCATTTAATTCATCCTATAAGGATTGTTACGTGTATTTCCTTTGATGGACGCTGAACTTTGGTTCTTAAATTACATCTTCACATGAACAGGATGCTACAATTATTTATTCGTCTCTGGTCATGTTTGTTCATGATTCAGAAAGTACATTTTATTTGTGGTCAACCATTTTTGTGTTGTTTTTCAAATCGAAATAATACCATATTCCTTTTCAGAAATCTATGTGGACATTATTTTTCGATGACGTCACTACTTTCATCATAACGTATAGAAAATATCAGCGCATGGACATTTTGTTTTCAAATAGATCGTTTTTCTTTTCGTTACTTGCATTTGAGAAACTCTTCAGGAAGTGCGAGGTTAGAGCTCTGTAAAAACGGTTTAAGCACCCCAGTCGGTCCATATTGCCGACTGACCGTTCCAAGGCGGTAGCTGTCGGGTTTGCTCTTTTCCTTAAATGACTAATCACAAATTTGTTCTTACTTTTCGCTTGGCTTGCATGTGAAATACCTTTGCTCTGTGCCTTTTCGGAGTTTGGTATATGTTGCAATGCTCATAGGACTTTGTCATATATTCTTATTATAAATTTAAGAATTCAAATTACTCGTGTAAGAGTGATTCATTTTGAAGTTTGTTTAAAATAAAGGCTTAAATAACTGGACTCGTGTGAATTACGAACGAACTCACACAAAAGCAGATTTGAGGGGTGAGACATAACTAATGAGTAGCAGAATAAGATGTGCATGAAAAACAATTGTATCTATAATTGCCGCATCTCTTAGGTATTAATCAGTTTCAAACAGACACATTCCTAATGTTCATGTAGCTTGATGAATTTGGAATATATTCCTAAGTCATGGCCAAATTGTACTTAGAAGACTACGATATACAAAATCCGATTTTGGAAATATTCCATTCTAGAAGTACCTGATGTGTCTGCATATTGTTAAATGTTTTCTTTTCATATTGGAATTGTTTAGTGTTAAGTGGGAAAGACTCTCAAATACAAGATCTTTTACAAAGTAAAAGCCTATACAACAAGGTGCTTTACCCCTATTTTATTTGTGCTACATGTGATTTTTTTCATAATATATTCTTATGTAAGGTTGTGCTATCGTCGTCAATAGTCAACAGATTGAAGCCACACGACGAAATGATAAATCTTAGCGTTTGTTTACATGGTTATTTTACCTATATCATCATGCATACATTTAAGCAAAAATATAAATTGATATTTATTAATTCTAATTATTGTTTTTGTATTTATCATACGTTCTCATATCTAGGAGCCCAAACGTTGAAATTACAACCAGATTGTTATTCAATACTGCAATCATGATAGTAGTACGTATTTCATAGAAGGCACGCACCCACTTCGGCATGACAATTGATATATAGCCACAGCCGTCTATTATCATCTGCAACAGACTAGTTTGTTCGAGTGCTGTTCAATGCTGAACAAATATTTATTTTTCGAAATTTATGGCTCGCCAAAAAGCCCCTCTTGCCCGATGAAGTACCGTTATTGCCTATCTGTAAACAATAACTATTCTTGATAACTGCAGAGGGAGCGATCGCGGCAAAAAACGTTCATAATGATGAAGATTACAGATCGATTAACTAGAAAACTAGTCTAAAGTTAAACTGATATTTTAGTTAAACCTCACCCCCACCCAAATCTCGTTTCATTTGGTTACCTCGCACGTGTTGTAAAATGATACAGTTGTAGATAAGCTGTGGTCCTCGATACTGGGATGTAAGGTCTCTGTTAGTGAAAACCAAGTTTTAACTTTGCATCGTTATTTTCTTTTTTAACCAATAACTAAAAATACACGTACACCTACTTCAGAAATGTTGCAAACTGTGTCGTTTTTGTTTTGGTGAATGGATTAGCTGTTGTTATTTTATTCAATCTTAGTAATTAATAAGACAAAGATGAAAAAATAGACACAACAATACAAATATATCTAAACTGTGTACTTATTTAAATATTATTTTTATGAAATGAGACTGTATTGTTTTTATTTTAAGTTTTAAGTTTTATATTTTAACTACATTTCGATCTTCTTGCAATTGAACAGCCATTCAATCAGGCGGAATCTTGGCGACTTTGCGTTGGCAACGTGGCAACCCAGAGTCTGCTTGTGACATCCAAATAACCCGTGGCGACACCAAAGCAGTCCACGGTCACCGTAGGGGGTTCGCTTAGGGCAGCCGTTTAGCAAATGTGCCTTAGGCATATATTAACTCTAAATAAAAATATTCTGCTGTGACACAACAGTAGGTTCAACGTACGAGATCTGAGATTTGCAGTGATGACGCAAGCAGACATGACTTCAAATAGTTCAAGGGCCGTAGGTTTTCTATTGAAAATATTGAAAATATGCCGTGCACCACCTATAACGACCGCAATAGAATGTGTGACAGTAGATATTATGCGGAGGCCGTGTCATTGTTATTGGTCGTAGAGACTTTATTACAGCTACCGTGGTAAATAGAACTTGGGTATTAATAACTGGTTTACAATATAAAATGATACCTTTCAAACATTTCTGATTGAAACAAGGAACTGTTACGTGATTAATCGGGACATCTGATATTGTTTGTATTTATTATGTTAATGTGAAGTTGAACTTTGCATTCTCAGCTAAAGAGTCATAAGATTGAAATTGCACAGATATAGCATGCAGGCAATGAAATTCGAATAACAGCAAAACAGAACCGGGCATAAAACTAAGTGTACATAATATACATTTCGGAAACGTTTGTCTAGACAGTTATCTTGTTAAGTACCACACGAGATGTTGCGATTGTTTTAAATAATATCAAATACAGCTGTTGGAATAAATGACACGTCCCAAAACGCTGAAGAGGAATTGGCTATTTACACTGCCATTTAATTGCAACGTATATTTTTGTCTCAAAAATTACTGTTAATAAATTTGAGCCAGAATCAATGATGTTCTGACGAAAGAGCGGGTAACAGGTTGCTGCAGTGGATAGTTCGTTGTCTGTGAGTTGTGTCACCTCCCTTAATGGCCATCATTTATGTGCATTTTGTAATCAACTCCGGGTGTTTTGTCTTATCGAATTTTGTCAAAAGGCCATAAATCAGAAGACAGGGCGATGACGTATTTTTCTTAATTATGATACAATGAGTACCAATAAAGACTTCGTGACATCGGACAGCTGGTAGAGTTGTATGTGTGGGACAAGGAACTAACACAGCCAGTTCATACGGTCTGGGTATAATGGTAGAGTTGTATGTGTGGGACAAGGAACTAACACAGCCAGTTCATACGGTGTGGGTATAATAGGAGAGTCGTTAGAATTATGTACACATTGTTTTATTTGACATCCATCTAGAGTAAGATAAAATTAAAATGTATGTTAGAATTTGTGTGGGATCTCTCCATATGTTCAAATAATATTTTGTTTATTGCAATCTTAGACTCTACCTTTAATTTAATTATATATCCGGGTTATACATGTTATTTGATTAAATAATCTTTTGTTATATTCGTGGTTTAACTCTTTTCTTGTGCTTGCATGGCTGATTGTTACAATATGTGGTTAGGTTATAATTTTATATTCCACATTTTTCCCTTGCAGGTGACAATGGGTAATGTTGTTCAATGAAATAAATTAACTGTTAATCTGTCATTCGAACATGGACATGGTGACTGAATTTGTAATTACAAATGCACACTATTCTTTACAATAGTACTGTTATACACCCATTGTTATACCAACCTTAAAGATGGTATCCGACAGTTTAGTATGGACCAAGTTTCCCCTTCGAACAACAACAAAAATATTGTTACCCGTAAAGATCCCATACAATGCTATTTATTGATATCTTTCATTAATGTGAAAAATAAAAAAATAACACATAAAATGTATTTTTATCGGAGTCACACTGCACAGTTTTTAATGTTAGAAAACCACCTGGCCACTGATAACATGTTATCCGGGCAATTCGCTCTGACGTCGATATTTATTCTAGGAAAGATCCCAACGTGTTTGGAGTGCTTTTGTTGATTTGAACAGAATAAACATATATAATGATTAATTTCACGATTTTACTGTCTAAAAATTGAGGCAATTTTCAAAACACTTTTTACAGTGACTAAAAAATGAGTTGTATGGATATGAAACAGTCGGTTAGCACCTATAACAGGTAGAATCCAGATTGATTAGCCCGGTGCCTAGGCGTTGTACCATGCAGAACTATCACAGTGAAGACAACAGCATATGGTATTGTTGAAGGACTAAGTATGAAAGGTAAACTCTCGAAAAAGGATTACGTCAAATCAACAGGAGAAACAATGTTGTTGTCTTGGTGTTTGTTGTTACCCGTGGTGTTGTCACATGGGGACGGTGAATTTGTTATATAAGCAGTGTCTGAGGCAAACAAAGAGGCGACCACAGTTTTTATTTATGAATTTTAGGCACACATTTTAATGCTTGTTATTCTGACTACTTAAAAAGTATTCATTTTATGTATCTCATCATGCATTTATTTATTTTAACATCCCAAGAGTTAACATCTTTTATCTCTGTTTTAATCAAATGTGGATGGCATTCTGTTCTTTCCGAAAATCATTATTTTTTCATCCATTTTAACGAGAAGAAAATAATCTTTTCTTGCATTTAGAATAATTCTTCCGTCTGAATTGAAGAAATGCGTCAATCATGCATCGTTTTTATCTCACAAGTGTCAGATTTATAACACATTAGCCTTTTTCAGGTTGTGTTTTTCTTCATTAATAGGCGTTTCCATTGCGGCGGTTATTCGAGAAATTTATCTTTTTTCAGATAATTGGTCTGCAGTCTGAATGATAAGACTCGGCCTGGCGACAAGGGGAGGCTTGGCTCCTGGAGAAGTCACCCCGGTGAATAGTTGCAACATGAAGACTACAAATCGGCGCTGCGTGTAGTTAATCTCCGCCTGTACCAAGCAGATCATATCGGATACAATTATCCCTTGTACCGAGCGTTCATGAAAATAATGATTTAATGCCATAAAGCGGCTGAAAAATGAGCTAATCACTTTTCGCTTATCTGACGGACTTGTCCCAACTCTGATGGATTATGAAGCACGTTATGCAAATAAGGTGGTTGAATGTTCACTAGGCCTGCGACACTCACCTCGCTATAAAACGTCCTGAGCAAATGGGTGGGGCATGGATTAACTGACGTTTCGAATTACAAGAAATTAGAATTCTTTCCTACGGATGTTTTAGCTACTGTCTCTGGATAATGAGAAATTAACGCCATCGTGTGGAATGTGATTAATATAAAATAAATGGTAATACTAAATCTGTTTTGCTCCGTATGCAGGTGAATTGTGCCTATTGCCAATGAAATTCAAACAAAATATCTCGATGAAATCACTGCCATCTTCGGAAGTAAACGGCAATAAAAAAGACCTTTAATATCCAATTAAATAACCGTTGTCGCACGCAGATAAAAATGAACTCATACATACACACCAACAAGTATATATATATATATATATATATATATATATATATATATATATATATATATATATATATATATATATATATATATATATATATATATATATATATTGAAAATGTAAAATTTTGTACTAGACTAATGTACAAACACACTGTTTCTATGTCTGAAAAACTTGTTTGTGTTGATTTATAATTCTTCAAACTGAATTTTCAGTTTTATTATTTTAAAAGTGGTAATATTCGTTACAAATATTTTGAATGTTTATAAATATTACATACCTTTCATATTACCTGGTAATAAACGTTTTACAAAACAATACAAAGCCGCCACAGCTTCGAGCGTTTTGCAGCAATGAGTATGTCGAACATGGTTGCATAAAAAGACTTAATCTACCGCAATGACTGGTGACATTTTACATCATCCCATTCATAAAATTCTCATTTTAATGTACGCGCATCTGACATCTGGACAAAGTTCTACGCCACTGGTTACAACTCATTGCTAACAATGAAGTGTTCGCGAATGAACATTGCACTTTTAAAATCAATAAGTTGCAATTTTTAGATTTTTCATTTAGCGTTTTTCATTTATTTAGTTATACTTGTGGTTATAAATAGTAAATAAAGAGATGCATTTTTTATTGGTAAAGGCATCAAATATTAATATAATTGATGAAATAATATAGTTTTACGTTAACTTTCGTGAATCATTAAATCAAATAATATCTGAAAGCTATTTGAAACGTTGAATTTACTATCCTCAAAAGTTATCAAAGTATGTGAGTGTGCATTTTTTCCTTATCAACGTCTGTTTGAGTGCCATTTTTTTTCTTTTTTCCTTAGTATTACCTTTTAAGCTTGAGAACTGTGGACATTAAGAAAAGTTTGAAAAGTCAGCGACATTGTTGTACTGTATACATAATGGGACATTGATTGCAAAACAAATTTGCTTTCCGAGTTTTAATTCAATGATATAGTGAAGAAATCCCGAGCGGTAATGTCTCTTAAAATAAAGAAACTCTTAATATCTGTCATAATTACAACAAGAAATGTTAAGATATTCATGTTTGTTTAGAAACAAATAAAAGCATAGGGCAATTGAATCTCCTTATATATAATGCGCCTTTAATAATTTTTTTGACTGAACATATTCGAAATTTGTAATAATATGTTACCATATCCAATACATCAGGATTCAATGTATTATTTTCTGCTTAGGATATCTGAATTTACAAAAAACACTGAGCTTAACATAATTGAGAGACACATAGTTTACCAAAGGTAATAATAAAGGAAGTACTTTTGACAATGTATATAAAATGCTGACCGGCTGGGTTTCTTTAAAGCATTGAATATAGGGTAAGAAATTGATTAGCATGACACTTTGCATAACTGTCCGACTTAATCTGATAAAATAAGAAACCCAAATTAAAAACTGATAGAAAAATGATAGACAAAAGGACATAAAAAAATAGTTTGACCATAATGAGATATGAACCCTAAACCATGAAGGGCAAAGGACAGTTGTTATAGTCTATTGATGAATACTCTCTCCAGAACTTATGACAGTTCCAGAAACTTAAATCTGTGCAAATATAAAATGATTTTTTATTAATTAAGGAAGACATAATAAAACAATCACTAAGTAGGCAAACGAAATAGTATAAATACCAAAATATCGTTAACATGGACATTTTTTCAAGGCAGTGGCTTTCACGTATCTTTTATGTACATATTGATACATGAGTTGTAGCATTATAAATGCCAAACCTATGTTTTCTTTAAAAGCTTAACGTAGCGGTATTTGTACGCTTGTCTTCAAATCCACTTCATTTTAACAACTAGAATAACATGAACGAAGCGCTTTCAGGAATTTTACAAAGTGACTGCTAACTTTTTGTAATTATAATGACGGTCTTACTTGTCCATTTTGTGTACATGTTACTGTGTCCAGTTCTGTTTCAAACGGTGGACTCTTTTTCTTATTGAAGAAAATAAAAAAAAACAGGGAATTCCGAATTATCCAAAAGCCAAAACAGTTTGCGAACCAAAAACGTACCCTTTGTCAAAACAATCACATACTGCGTACGAAGACAATTTCAAAATCAAAAATACGAATAATAATTGTACATGCAAAACCTATGCGGACCTAACACGGTTATTTAAAATAATACGTACTAAGAAGGACGGCATGTTAACTTAAACGCGAAACGCACCTCGTCTGATCTTCTGTTAAAATAACTAATGCTTAGGTGGACCAAGACTATGGTGGAGCACCATTAATGATTATTAACAGTATTGTTGTTGACATTAACACTTACTTCTTTGTTGTTCTTTTTCTTTTTTTTCTACGGATAAAGGTGAATTCATTTAACTAGTTTCTTAATTTAAGAGAAAATGTGTACATAACAACAAGAAAGTGCCTTTTGTCGTTTAGTTTTACAACAAAATATATAATTATGTCTCTAAATGTATTTCTTGTAGAGAACACAGCATGTGTCGAAGATAACACTTTTAAAGTCATATAAGGTCAGGGATTGTTTGTACAGACATAAAACAACAACAATACTTGTAAAATCAGAAGACAAAAATCATACAGAGGATTATGAGTACATGTCAAATGTCATAACTAAAAACATGAAACACTTTATAAAGATAGATTTTAAATAACACCACTATTTCTTCAAATGACAATGAGCTAATACATTAAACTTACTATTGAACTTAAATAGTTTTGATGTTTACCAGAAATGTGCCTATATATGCTGTTTTCTAAATGTACATTCAATCAAAAGATTCTAGTACATGACAAACTTAGTCCATTTTCATTCAAGACATTGGTTTGTGTAATTGCTTGAAAAGTGCTCATTTTATTTGTGTTTATATGTTGACAAATTAACTTTTGAGTATTTCTTGCTAGTTACAAAGTAGTCCTTCATCCTTCATTTTATAAACGGTTTCATTTCTGTTGCCAATATTTTATTTTATTTTATTTAGAAATGGTTCGATATCTATTGGCATTGTGAGTTAGTTATAATTCAAATATTATATTTTTGTTCAATAGGATTTTAAACGAATATTTAATTTATATACGAGACGAGACACAGACCATAGAGAGAAAGGAAAGTTAGTTAGTCATCGCCTTGGAACGACCAATTCTCTCCGCACTTTTGCGCTTTCCTATATACACTTATTTTTCTCATCATATACAATGAATGTTTTTCCTTAAATCTCTCATACACAGTCAGCTTATCAAAATCATTACTTACATTATTTTCTGTAATCTTGCTCAATTGATTTAAGATGAGTAAATATTTTCCTCTTTATTACGAAAGCAAAACGGGTCAACCATTTTCATTTCAAAATTAAAAATTTTGTGCCAACAATCATATGCATTTTTTAAATAATAAACACCGACAATATAAACCAGTTCTTGATAAAATTATCCTGGATATGCGATTTTCTTTGCTGCTGTTTTATAAGTAGTTTCGTAATCGAAAGTTTTTGCTGACAAGTTGGTGTTTAACTTGTTAACATTTGGTACTCATAATGCAGTCACTGCTTTAGTCATAACAAACACTTATTTCTATAAATCGAAAGACAAAAATACGATTGATGTTTTCCCAATTATTTTAAATGCAAATGTAAACTTTATGCAAGAAACGTCTCTTTATAACAACATTTAACATGGTTAAGCAAAACAAATGGTTGTATAAAGCCACGCGTTCCTTGTTGGAGAGAACAATGGCGCAGCATGGAGACCGCTCATGGTAGAGAGGGTCGCTCAAATGTTTTTGACAAAGCATCGTAACACCTGGTTGGGCCGACAATGGTCACCAATCTGAAACACGCCAACCTGCCAGCTCGCAAGGCCTCCCAGCACACTGCTGGTGACATCAGAAGATAACCTCTTCACAAATCTCACAATTAACGGTAATTAACGAATACGTGTCAAGATTCAAATGTAAAACGCCAAACGAAATAGGCTTCATTGTCTTTTAGGGACGCATTTGCCAAATAGTAGAATCGTTGACGCCAAAGGTTTCTTTTGTAAAATCGTTTTAATATGATAAATACAGGATGTTTCTGAAATTGTTTGACGTGTTTTCCAATTATTATTATTATTATTATTAAAACTCACAAGAGACAACAGTAAGAGGGGTTTTGTCTTGTTAAAGGTTCTCTTTAAAGTGGCTAAGTCACTTTGACATTTCAGACCCAGCAATTATTGACTTTGCATGAATGACGAGATATTTAACTTCATCAAGGTTATATAATTAGTACTTTCATGTTCTGAATAAAATCGGACATGAAAATGATGTTTTGTATTGTATCGTTTACCTGTATTTATTGCACAAAATATGTAACAAATTGTTTTTATATTTAATATTTTTAGTGATATTTACTGTCTTTAAACGTATTAATCTATCAATTCTATCAGATAGTACTGTAAATTGTTTATTGAAGTTTTATTCCGATTGTGACATTACAGGAAAAATGTTACTGTTAAACTTAACATTTAAAACAATGCTCGTTTTGACTTACTGTTAAATATATAGGGTGTTTCATTATTTATGTCCCCATTAAAGTTGTGTACATTTTTTTTATTTCTGAATATAGAAAAATATATATTTATCTTATATATTCATCTTGTTAACGTTAAATGAAAACACTTTAACATTCATTTACGACGTTATTTCCTACGGACAATATTTTCAAGATGACGCAAAGCAACAAAAACAGTGAAAAGAAAACGCTATGAAAGTAAATCACTTATACAGGTTTACAGGTCTATGCGAAAACGATTTCCTGAGCTTGGAAGTCTTAATGAGAGGCAAATCCAGAGAATAATTCAACTTTTTGAAGCTACAGGCTCAGTTGGGGACATAAGACATGCTAACCGCTGACGCCCTAAGTCTGTGAGACGTGTGGACACAATCTAGGTGAAAATGGCAATTACTGAAACATCGCAGAAAGTCAGTGAGGAGAATACCTAAGAGTTATTACTAACACTGAAAGTTTCTCAGGTGTTTATGCATTGTTAAGATACGAGCTTACTCATTATACAATGTCCATAATGCAGCACCTAACACCAATAGGCTATGATTTTCAGTCAGCACGTTTTCAGAGGCACCAAGAACCACGAAACCAGATCTCATGTTGAAAAACTTCTACATGACGAAAGATTAACCTTTAAAACAGTGATTAATGATTTGATTTGATATATATATTGAACAAGAAACTGAGTCTTATCAACCAATTACGTCACATAAGTTAAGGTGTGACGTCATTTTTATCTAAAACAGTTAAAAATAACTATTATGTAAAAATGATATTAAGCTTGAAAAAATAAATCTCAAAAGCATTACCGGCGTGTTCTGTATTCTAATTCAAAAGCAAGTTCTACTTAAGCTATTCATGCCTTTTTGCATTAGAAGTCTTTTGCTGGTTTTGTACTAAATAATCATTCAAAAACTATGGCGATATAATTTTGAAAATGCATTCCTTGTTTTGTGGTATCAAAAGCTCTTGTACAGCAAGTTATTACTAATAAACTGATATCAGGTAACATATAATATAACTTATTTTGATAATATTTTGTTTATTAATTATCTCGAAAATCTATTAAACTCTGAAAAACCATCTCTGTAAATATAGGCTGATATAACCCGTGTGATAAAGATGAGCTTTATTAACCGATATTAGCGTACCTGCTTTAAGTCGGACTACTTTTTTACGAAACGATCAGGAATGTTTACGTGAACGAAACTCATTTATCGCGTAATTAAGCTTGTAATAACCCCAAACATGTCCATAATATAAAGATTAGAACAAACGAGGCCATTAAAAAAAGGGATGCGCGAGATTTTGATCTCTGTCTTGCAGGATTGAAAATTTAAGTAGCGGCGTCTTAACCGACAGTTCATCGATTATATCCGAAGTTCTATTTAACAAGAATGTTAAAAAAATTGTAATATATATATATATATATATATATATATATATATATATATATATATATATATATATATATATATATATATATATATATATATATAAGCTTAATTAATCAAAATGTACATATTTACAGTTCAAAAACTTGCAAAAATCGGAAAAAAATATTATACAGGTACATAGTATTAAAACTGTTTAATAAAATCAATAAAAGTACGAATTTGTAGTCAAAATATCAGATTATGTGAGTCCATGTTGTTTTGATGTTATTTGGTGTGAATTGTGGTGTGATGAATAATCGTGTGAAAACCTAGGCAGTGTTGTAGAGATGAGTTAAGAGGATTTCGAGGCAAAATTTTGCTTTAATCCTATCATTTTTAGGAGGAAATTGATCTTTAATCTGTATCTGTGTCAGAAAGCAGCAATCAGCTGCTTAATCTGAGACAGATTCTGATGATCAAATGTCGTTACACGATGAACATTCAAATGCTTTAGATAGAGCTCAATCTTTAGTTGAACCAAACACAGCTAACTTCACAGATCTGGACAAATGTGTCAATAAATCACAGATTTCAGACTAAAACATGAACACCAGCACACTACTTCCAATCCCAGCATTTCTTCGAATTTCGCAAGTCACCCTGGCAAACGCAACTATCTTCGCAATTTTATGGCTCTATTTTAATGTTCAGAATTTCAATGTCCTCAACAATTAAAATTTATGAGCAAATTGTTTGTTACAACCACAAACACACACAAACCTCGAATGTAATTCGCGTTTCTTGATGCCGTGTACATAGCAATTTTAATGTTACACGCCCTTGACATTACACACTACATGTATAACTTTACACGAGGGTGTGATTTTTGTTGTTGTTATTTTCCAACCATTATTTTTAATTATCGTAATCAACCTGGTATTCCCTATGAATTACCATCAAGGTATAGTTAATATGCAATATTAAAACTGATATCATATCAAAAGTGTATTCAAACAATACCGTTATCGATAACTCATAATAATAATTCTGTGATGAATAAATTCGAGGTGGAGGGGGATTTAAGGGCTGGCTACAGCAACACATGGTTTAGAATTAAAGTTACAACAACATAAGCCTCTCGATGGATTTGCAATGGTTGACCTCATCTACCGGGTATATACATGATAAGTCGTCTACAGAACTACCAGAAATTATACGAGTGGATGTTTATTGCTAGGATATACATGAATGGTCGCACATAGTTTTGCCAGGATATACACGTTTGGCCAGCTACTGCCATGAAATATACGAGTGGCCATTTATAGAAATTGCCAGGATCTACACGATTTCGTCGCCTAAGGTTTTGCTTGGACGCATACAATTGGTCATCGATAAATTTGCCAAGATATACACAGCAGGTCGTATTAAATTTCGCCCGGATAAACACGATACTCGTCCATGATATACACGATTGGTCGTCAATAGTTTCGCCAGAATATACACGATAAATCGTCCATTGTATTGTCATACTGCCTTGATCTGCCAGGATATACTTGATTAATCGTTTATAGCATTGTCATGATATACACTTTTAATTGCCTATGGTACTGCCAGGATATACACGACGAGTCGTCTAAAGTAGTGTCACTATATACTCGAATGGTCATCTAACGTTTTGACAGGATATACACGATTGGTCATCTATAGTTTTGCCAGGATATACATGACTGGCCATCTACAGTTTTGCCAGTATATACCCGTTTGTTCGTCTATAGTTTTGCAGGATATACATGACTGGCCATCTACAGTTTTGCCAGTATATACCCGTTTGTTCGTCTATAGTTTTGCAGGATATACATGACTGGCCATCTACAGTTTTGCCAGTATATACCCGTTTGTTCGTCTATAGTTTTGCAGGATATACATGATTGGTTGTCGACAGTTTTGTCAACATATACACGATTGGTCGTCTGTAGTTTTGCCAGGATATAAACGATTGGCCATTTATAGTGTTGCCTGGATATACATGATTGGTTGTCGACAGTTTTGTCAACATATACACGATTGGTCGTCTGTAGTTTTGCCAGGATATAAACGATTGGCCATTTATAGTGTTGCCAGGATTTACATGATTGACTGTCGAAAGTTTTGACAGGATAGATACTATTGACCATTTATAGTGTTGCCAGGATATACACGATTGGTTGTCGACAGTTTTGCCAGGATAGATACTATTGGCCATTTATAGTGTTGCCAGGATATACACGATTGGTTGTCGACAGTTTTGCCAGGATAGATACTATTGGCCATTTAAAGTGTTGCCAGGATATACACGATTGGTTGTCGACAGTTTTGCCAGGATAGATACTATTGACCATTTATAGTGTTGCCAGGATATACACGATTGGTTGTCGACAGTTTTGCCAGGATAGATACTATTGGCCATTTATAGTGTTGCCAGAATATACACGATTGGTTGTCGACAGTTTTGCCAGGATATATACTATTGGCCATTTAAAGTGTTGCCAGGATATACACGATTGGTTGTCGACAGTTTTGCCAGGATAGATACTATTGACCATTTATAGTGTTGCCAGGATATACACGATTGGTTGTCGACAGTTTTGCCAGGATAGATACTATTGGCCATTTATAGTGTTGCCAGGATATACACGATTGGTTGTCGACAGTTTTGCCAGGATAGATACTATTGGCCATTTAAAGTGTTGCCAGGATATACACGATTGGTTGTCGACAGTTTTGTCAGGATAGATACTATTGACCATTTATAGTGCTGCCAGGATATACACGATTGGTTGTCGACAGTTTTGCCAGGATAGATACTATTGGCCATTTATAGTGTTGCCAGGATATACACGATTGGTTGTCGACAGTTTTGCCAGGATAGATACTATTGGCCATTTATAGTGTATCCAGGATATACACGATTGGTTGTTGACAGTTTTGCCAGGATAGATACTATTGACCATTTAAAGTGTTGCCAGGATATACACGATTGGTTGTCGACAGTTTTGCCAGGATAGATACTATTGACCATTTATAGTGTTGCCAGGATATACACGATTGGTTGTCGACAGTTTTGCCAGGATAGATACTATTGGCCATTTATAGTGTTGCCAGGATATACACGATTGGTTGTCGACAGTTTTGCCAGGATAGATACTATTGGTCATTTAAAGTGTTGCCAGGATATACACGATTGGTTGTCGACAGTTTTGCCAGGATAGATACTATTGACCATTTATAGTGTTGCCAGGATATACACGATTGGTCGCCTATAGTTTTGTAAGAAAGGGAAAGACTTGCTATTACTGGTTGCATTGAATGATAAGTTTCTTTAGTTTGCATAGAAGTGCTCGATAAGCCGTCTATTATTTTGCAAGCAATGATTTGATTTCACTAACGATTTGGCGCTGATGGACATAATTAACTTTCTATAGTTTTTGAAAAGGTTGTTATCGCTGAAAATTAACGTCCCTGTGTCCGCTAGGAGATCTCCCTTAATCTAGACAATAGCTTGCTAACTCATGATAACACATTCAAGCGAACTTCATAAAGGATTATGAATAACACGCTATGAAATCCTTAACCAAATGATTTCTTTCTATTTTATTCTGGTTAAAATCAGATCGTTAAGCTAACTTTTACTCTGCGTCTGTAGGACTAAGACAGAAGTTATACAACAATGATCATTATATGTTTTCGTTGTTTTAACATGGAAGGTCTCTACTTACGAATACAACATACGTCTGTAACTATTGTTCGTTGAGAAAATGTATAAACTAAAACAAAAAACGTTTTCAAAGAAAGAACAAAGAAAAAGAATTGCCGTGCCCTTTTGTTATTTATCTTATAGCATCATCACGCCGTTTATAACCTTCATCACAGTGAATCATCCCTAAGAGTTAAGTATGTTAACAGTCGAAAGTATATAAAATACTGATAAGTAAGCCAAGAAGATAGACGAGAGGAATTTTTGAGGGTCAACTTTCGACGCTTGCCTTTTATAGAGGCGTCAACTAAATGTATAATACCATTTCTTGATTTGACACAATTACTCTTAATCGCCATTTCTTGATTAATGATAGCGCGTCACGCCTTCATATTCATCATATTAATTGATAGATTTAAAAAAAAATCAGTTTATTATGTGGTGACAATGGAGCGGCTCTGTGATATTCACAAATGGACTGCTTGTTGAAATGGGAGAGCTACCTTGGTTTGTTTAACTTGCCGTCATTAAACCTGTCTGTCTATCTGTTGCAATCAGACCGCAGATATGACTGGCTGAAATTGCGCTGTTGTTCTCTTTCATTGGTTTTTTTTGCATTTTCTAAGTTGTTGGCAAAATGGTATTTTGTAATGAAAAAGGACACGTTTATTTACAGCTGTGGTTGTGTAGTGCTGTTGACCGTGATACTCTGTCAAAGTTAAATCAATGTGCATTTTTGCACAAGGAAAGACGTGCTCAGTCTGTGCATTATTTATCATATTTGTGTATGTTGACATGTCCATAATAAAATAGTTGAGGCTTTTGTACAATATATTTATTGTAAATGGAAATAAACTAAACACAATGGTCAATCTGTTTGACAATATTTGTCAAAACAAAAAGAAACAAAACGTCAAGTCACGTTTTAACGCTACACTCATCATTACCAAACATGTATACATAAAATGTTTAAACTTTTAAAATTGCATGTACAATTTTATGGGCAATGATATTATATAGTTAACTATAGTTATTTTATGGTGCCGTGTTTTATTAAGTTTACACTTATTTTAACATTACTTGTTAAAATCTGCCGGCGAAACTTTAATAAGAAAAGTACAGAAAAGGGAAAAGTACCAACATTTTTTAAGACAAACAAAACGAATTTATAAAATTTGGCGAATCAGGTTCTGCAAAAATAAAAATAGTGAAAAGCAACAAAATTGTGATGGTTGAAATCGGTCTTAAAACTACCACTACTAACGTATTCAAAACTTTACCGTCAAATCGAGTTACACGTGTATACACTAGCATCTGACGCAACATCAATATGTTTTCTAAATCCCATTACAAAAAAAAACTAAATACAATCAAAACCTTTTGTTTAATTGGTTATCTCTTTTGAACTAGTTTTCTCTTTCTGGTCATAGTCATTGCTCGTGAAATATGAACTGTCAAGTAAAACACGGCCAATCATGATTGGGTGCTTTGTGTACTGTTCCTGATGACTCTGTGACGTATTTATGCGTTATTCATACGGTGCTATGGTCAATAGATATTATTATTTATGTCATTTTAAATCATTAACGATGGTAGAGTAGTTAAACTTACATTATTTTAACGATAGAAATACCCATTTATTTGCAACATGATCTGGTACAAAAAAGTATTATGTGGTTCGGTGTACAAAATTTATCAGATTTGCTTTGTCTTTCTTTCAACGATGCGCGTCGAAAATTCAATAGATTGGAGCAAAATATAAAAGGAAACTTAAGCTTAAGTGGCAGAAAAATATTCTGGCGACACATCGGCGTTCAATGACGGTAATAGAACATGCAAACCAAAGGAGAGAGCGGGAATAAATAGTTTAAATGAAAGTAAACAGAGTCTAATTGGAAAACAATTTCTGAAGGCGGTAAAGCAAACAAAAAAGGAAACACAACAACGTAGCAGTAATAAGTCAACATGTTCGTAGCAACAGCAGCAGCACAACCAGAATCTGTGATATTAGAAACTTAATTATTTTATTAACTGATATCTGTAGTATCAATTTTATTAACTGATATCTGTAGTATCAATTTTAGAAGAGGTGACGATAGTTTCAACTGGCGCAACATAAATGCCATTATGGTTACATATTTCTACGACGAAAAGGCGTGGCTGATTGCATTAAATATTTGGCTATTCATAAATTTGTGTCCAGTTAACGTTGTTCAGTCCTAGCTGGTTATTTACACGGTAAAATATATATAACTTTATATATAAGCTTATGTTTCTAGATACTTCTGTACGAGCACACAACGTACAATGTTGTTACACTACTATATCCGTAAATGTTTTATAATCCGGTGTGGGGTCGAGAAACCACTGGCAAATCATTTACAGGACCAAAACTTTACATCGTTTTTCTCATTTCTAATATTTGTTTTCCTTCTGTATTGTGACAGTGTGTGCTTGTTTTCAAATACTGTTTACTTGTCACAATGTGCAAGTGCAAGGTCCTAGTATCCTTTGCTAGACATTGGTCGCCTATAAAGGATTTCCAGGTTTTCTGTCCTTGGCCCATGTATGTGCTGATAAAAAGTCATTATGACTTTTTGCACTTCCATTTTTAACTTTTTATATGCGCATAGTAATGATATTGTCACGTGACATTTAAGAGACGATTTCTTTATTGATTTTGTCTATTTCTCTGCCTATAAACAACACGCAAGTGACACTTTTTGAAATGCTGTAATTAAACGAGAAGACCACGCTTATAAATAAATTACTTATTTTAGTGCATTCAACCGTTTCTTAATTGATATAGATTAAATGGTCAAAAACTCGCGACATGTGAAATTAACACTTTAATTAACGACGATAGTTCAAAACTACTTATATTTTTTCACATTTATTTCTGCATTTGGACTAACATCTGCTATAGTATCCGATTACTAATATTTGCCTGTCAAAAATTCTTGTATACAAATACTTCTTATAAATAATTATAATGTATTAGTTGCGTGAATTAAAGAAAGAAGCAGGCAGGGTCCTGCATTCTGCCTCAGGACCCAACAACAAGATTTTATCAGCAACAATTACGCTACCGGCAGACGTACTAGAGACTTGTGATTAACTACGTATGGATGTTGGGAGAATATGGAACTAATCCTTTGTGCTAATCGGTTGATCAACGTCAACGTGATGGATTACTGCCCGGTTCATGCAAATGAGACCAAGACCCAACCGCGTGTCGTCAGCAGGGCAACAATACGCTTTCGTGATTGGTTAAAAATGTCGGGTAAAGTGTAGGCGTTTAATGGAAATAAAAATATAATTGGTCTGGACGCTAAATATTAAAACATTTTCATATAAACGACAATACTTATTTATTTTGCCTATGATTCAAAATATGTATGAAGTCACGATGAAAGTTATGATAATGTTACAAACTACTTGAACGTATATGGTTTGCTTATTATTCTAAACGCAGCAGATCGCCTTAATTCGCCTTAACAACTGCATTTGTCGAAACATCGCTCAAACATAGATTGCTTGAAATACTCTTACATCATAAACCCATTCGAAATTCTTTCAGTAATTGAAACGGCCTAAGCTGATATTCAGCTGTGCTCTAGTTTGTCGGGTTAAGTCAACAGTGCAGATCAGCCAGCTCCCACTTGGATATTAATCTGTCCTACTTGCTAATTAGTCTCTAGCAGTATTTATTGCGACACGTGCATCTAGTTGTAAACAAATATTGTAGAAAGTGTGTTGATTTTAATAAATGTTAAAAAAGGTCAGACTCTCCCTTTGTTTGCCAAACTTACAAGGATGCTAAGTCTCTATCTTACCTTGGCCGAAAGCCAACTTTCAGTAGACCTTCATCGCCATCGCCTGTAGCTGACATCGCCTGAAACTACTGAAAAGATATTCAGTAAAAATAACGTTAATAGATTATATCATTCAGGTTGCAGTTGTTTTACCATAGCTTCAAAATTCTACCTTGGATTATTTTTGCATACGTTATACTAATCCCACGTGCCATCACTCGAAATTTTGTTTCTTGTACATTATACTCACTAGAGTATTTACTAAATCACCCCTTGTGACAAAATAATGAATACAGACATTTTATATTTACATCACACATATTGAACAGTAATGCACATTTAGATAATTTTTCAGAAAAGGGAATGCTACAAGGTATATAAAGAAAAAAACTTTCCCAGAAGAGTTATAGTCATACTGTGGCATTCACATGACGTTAATTGAGATTCATCACCAACAAACAAGATAGTGCCTTAAACAGCTTTGACGTCCCAGATTAAGCAGCCTTAGTTACTGAGATAAGAGAAAAGATAAAGTTTAACAGCTAAGTATCCAAATCTCTGTCGTAGACATAGCGTATCCATCTGCATCGTGATCCTGGTGGACAGGAAATATGATCGTGGCATTTCATATCTCAGTTATACTTAATGGCTTCTTAATAACATGACCATTATAGGACAACTTCAAATCTTTATCTTTTCTATCGGTCTAAGACGTTCGTCGGTGATACGGTGCCTGACAGCACGTGAATGACAACTTCAATGTCCAGCTGCGCAAAAAAGATGCACGGGGAGGCGGCTCACTTGTCGGTAATTGAAGAAGATACAGTTGCCTGCAAAAGGGAGTTTACTGATGGTTGAGATACAGTTGTCATTCGGTGCCACGCGGCACAGGTTCATCATTCTCACACAAGCATTAACTGGCGGCCAGAAGCGCAGTGTAGATCAATCTTGTCGTGGGCCATCCAGACCGACAACTGTTAACCTTAATCTTGTGATCAACTTAAGATGGTGTCCATTTAGTGATAAATTAATTATTTTGAGGCATTTGACATTTTGCGTTGTTTGTTTTTTTTGTTGTTGTTTTTTTGTCAATATGATATATATATATATAAAAGAACAATAAGTTGATTAAATAAACTGACTTCTCTTTAAAACTGTATCTAATATAAACAATACATAGTTGTGGAAATGTTACCACATGTATAAATTGGAACCTTTCAGTGTATGTTTGGAAAGGGGGTAATTTTGGCCAGGGTTTAATAATGTAAGTCTCTGATCGAGGCTGGTTAAAGCTTATGACTGGTAAAACAACGCGTGACGAATCAGGCACGTGAATACAGACTCTAAAGAGGCTAAATATCACAATTGATTCATTTAAAATTATATTGCTTAACCACATATTTAAATCCATCAAATAAAACGTCATCTCTTTAGAGATCACTTCGTTATTTCCTTGTTCATGTTGGAAGAAAAGTGGTACAACTTTTTATATCCTTAAAAATTATTAAAACTTTTTAGCAGGATTCAGTTATCATTGATTCATTATCACCCTGAAAATCAAGACTGTATTAATAGCTGTATTTAATAATTACCATTCTTCCGGATGTCGTAACTTCTTGAAACTATCATTACGATGATTAATGTTCGTACGAAGTTGTATATGTATATTAAAATTGTTTGCTATTGGGCTTTGTTCGTTGGTTTCAACATACGCAAGAAAGTAATGAACATTACCTGGTATATTATCGCCAACTAGAAATCGTCTCATCAAAATATTATTGCGTTGCACATTAAGGCCTTATTCTGCTACATTTGTCAATAACCAATATAGAAGTCCTAATTTATTTGTTTTCAATTTCGCGCGTGGTTAATATTATATGTTGATAAAAACTAATCTGCAGAAATTGAAGATCCCAGCGAGAGCTGGCTGATCTGGAACAACACTATTTGACTTAGCATGATAAAGTCGTTTTAATATACTCCTTACACTACGACAATGACAACTGAAGTCGCCGATTTAAAATAGAATGTCATCACGTTACAAACAACACCCCAAACTAAACAACAAACAAAAGCAAACACAAACAAATATGGCCATATGCTGCAGTCCCTGTTTAAGCGTGTGGTCCGCGTGATCTGGAAACTTGAGCCGGATATCGCCTGGCGGACATAAATTGTCACCTTGTTTAGCGCCTAATTCATAAATTATACAAACTGAATCTAAATATGAAACAGTCTGTAATACTGTAACACAACTTCTTTTTTAATTGTTACACAGTTTAGTATTTCTCCATTAGTCTACTGTTACTGAACATGGAAAGAATGACTCAAAAACATATGGCATTTACATTTGTGACTTTGACACATTCTACGGTCTTTACTTTCACGTTCCAAGGTATCGACTATGATGAAGTACTTTCAGATAAATTGGATGTTGATGTGATTTTTCATGCTTTGTCATAGTTAACAAGTTACAGTCATAAATATGTCTGTGAAAATAAACGACTTTGCTTGTCTGAAATGACATGAGAACTTATCTTATTATTAATATGTAAGGCAGCGGATAATGGCAAATTATATAAAAATTGGCATGCACTTTTATCATGGCAATAATAACTAAAGTTTTATCGATTATCTGAATAAAACAGTTCTTTCCGACAAATTTGCTAAATAAACACAAAACAAAGAAAAACGTTGAAACGCCGTTTTAAACATTGGTGAGGGAAATTTTAAAAAAAAATCTTGTCATTTTAGATATGAGATAATTTTATAAATATTATTTTGTTTGCAAATCTTATATCCATGAATGTATCGTATAATCGATTAGAAACCGAGTGAAATCGAAATACATTATCGTTATAAACATTCTAAGTTTAAGTTGGGATCTTACTGCAATTGTGTGAAACTGTACATGAAAGTGTCCCAGCTTCTAGCTCATAGGGGTGTAATGCTTCACATTTCCCACAGATATAGGGCATCAATGAACAGCAATTTGTATGACATTTTCAGGTAAAAATGATTTAATTGCTTATTTGATAAAATAAATGATCCAAACTATCGTATACCTCCTTTAATCAGCTTGTCCAACAGCTATATGAAATACCACCTGTTTTAAGTAGGTTTTGTTAAATCTTAATTAATGTGTTGGAAAAAAATGTTCTGGCAGCAGAATTCCTTATTGACAGAATAGCCCCGAATATAGACTATATATGATGCTGGCGTGTATGTAAAGGATGCGACCAATTGGGCGCCTGAAAATAATGTCTTGGACAATAACTTATTAAACACTATTGTACACCTTATATAGGGTGTTGACTATTCTATTGTACAGCAACAGATACAGGATGTTACCGTACGCAAGATTCGTATTTCGGTCACACCTTAATACAAATCTTGTAAAATGACTAAACACCAAAAGTTCAACCTAGTTTATCATAAGGTGCGTCCATTGCATGACAATAATACGCACCTGATATTTCTCAGGGAAGAGCTGAGACTGAGAAATGCAACGTCACCATGGCAATAAATCATAACCCTTATTGTGCTGCGTTGTAAATAGCCCAGATATTTATATATTTGTTAAAACACACTTATAAATACATGTACTTAGCAAAAATAGTGTAGGCCATGATCAGGCAGCTCACTTAAACTGGCTGACCTCAATCTTCCCTATTGGCTAAACCTGATCAATTCGCAATTTGCAGGCTAAGTGATAACATGTTTTACAACTGGGAAACATTGCAGTTAATGCAATGAAGCCATTCCGAAGAAGACGGTATTTCTGTGCATTCAATTAAAATATATTCGAGGTCTACATGTAAAGCACTAGTTGTAGATGTTATTATTTTGTGGTGTCATCGCTAACGCGAAGCGAATTTTGACACTCACACACTGATCATAATAATAGGGTAAGTTGAAAGAATACAAGACATCCGTGCGATCGACTGAAAGCTTTAGCTATTTCTGTAAACACCTAATTTATCAGTATACCAGCACCCACCGACCAATTGAAAATAACAACTGTATTGTTAAGAATTAAACCAATCTTTGCCTGACGCCTCGAAAATTATAATCCTCAACAGTTCATGTACACCCTTCATAATTATGTATCAACTATTTTATTATCATTAGTAGTAGTAGTATCAATTTGTTATTTTTACTTTCAAGTTTTAAGCTAAACCAGCTCGGGCGTACATAACGTATTTATATTTTTTTTAAATAATATTTAACAAGTATGTTTTTAAATTTATAAAATCTATTAAATGTATCTAGTTTTCGTGTGTGGTTTATGTTATTTAAGACCAACCCTGCCCAACCGCAAATTCTATATGACAAGAGTATATACCGTCTAAAAGTTGTGAAGGCATGTTTTATGGGTGATTTGTCTAACAAATTGTGGTTTTAACTAACTTTATAACAGTTGAAAAGCACACGCGACAAAACCCACCTATAAATCAGGTATATATATACGGAAATAAGACCTGTTTAGGTTGGTTTGACAGATTATTACTTTCTTCGGGATACAACTTCATACAGCTTGTATTTAATCTGCAAATTACAGAATACTTCAATTACACACATTGTATTAGGATTACCGGTGATTGTTTGCTTAATTGACTCGCGGCATTAAATGCTTTACCACAATATTAGTACAACTTTAACGATGCCTGTCATCCGTTATTTCGACTAAGGTGTCCATTATATTTGGGCGTTCCATCATTGTCTTAACGTTATATAGAATTAAATTAAACTGAAATATAGTTCAACTAATTGAAAGGGAGGATACTCGTACATAATCGTTAAGAAATAGTTCCCTACCCTGTTTCACATCGTTTCCAATGACGTATTGCTTGCAGCAAAGGCTGTTACGTTTTTGCAAACCAATCGTTTTAAATTTATCTCCGTTCATGTGCAAGTAAATACTTTTCTCTTTATCCTCGTTCATGTGCAAGTAAATACTTTTCTCTTTATCCTCGTTCATGTGCAAGTAAATACTTTTCTCTTTATCACCGTTCTTGTGTGAGTACATACTTGTGCTTGTTACTAATACCCTATCGTTACCTTTACCCTTATTCCCACTCATGTGTAATCATTTTTTAACTTTATCGTCATTCTTGAGTATAGACATACGTATTTTATCATTATTCGAATGTATTGTATACACTTAAATTAAAGAATAAAACGGAGTTGTATCGCTGTTACGAACACAATTGTCAGTAAGCATCATTAATGCGCTTGCTGCAAAAGATATCGCTGTGTATATGGGTTGGCCTTCAATAATATACCTCGAATTGCAAGTGCCAATCTACCGGTTCTACAAATATATGGGCCTAGGTGATTGTATGTGACCTTGTCCATCACACACGTTACATGGCGCACGTGGGACAAAGTCATTGTATGTGACCTTGTCCATCAAACACGCTACAAGATGCACATTGGCTGAGGTGATTTTAAGTGACCTTGTCCATCACATACGTTACAAGGTGCACGTGGGCTCAAGTCATTGTATGCGACCTTGTCCATCATCATGCACGTTACACGGTGCACGTGGGCTCAGGTCATTGTATGCGACCTTTTCCATCATCATGCACGTTACACGGTGCACGTGGGCTCAGGTCATTGTATGAGACCTTGTCCATCATCATGCACGTTACACGGTGCACGTGGGCTCAGGTCATTGTATGCGACCTTGTCCATCATCATGCACGTTACACGGTGCACGTGGGCTCAGGTCATTGTATGCGACCTTGTCCATCATCATGCACGTTACACGGTGCACGTGGGCTCAGGTCATTGTATGCGACCTTGTCCATCATCATGCACGTTACACAGTGCACTTGGGCTCAGGTCATTGTATGCGACCTTGTCCATCATCATGCACGTTACACGGTGCACGTGGGCTCAGGTCATTGTATGCGACCTTGTCCATCATCATGCACGTTACACGGTGCACGTGGGCTCATGTCATTGTATGCGATCTTGTCCATCATCATGCACGTTACACGGTGCACGTGGGCTCAGGTCATTGTATGCGACCTTGTCCATCATCATGCGCGTTACACGGTGCACGTGGACTCAGGTCATTGTATGCGACCTTGTCCATCACACACGTTACACGGTGCACGTGGGCTTAAGTCATTGTATGTGACCTTGTCCATCACATGGGTTACACGGTGCACATGGGACCATGTCATTGTATGTGACCTTGTCCATCACAAACGTTAAACGGTGCAGGTGAACTCAGGTGATTGTATGTGACCTTGTCCATTACACACGTTACATGGCGCACGTGGGACCAGGTCATTGTATGTGACTTTGTCCATCACACACGTTACATGGTGCACGTGGGTTCAAGTCATTGTATGTGACCTTGTCCATCACATAGGTTACACGGTGCACATGAGACCATGTCATTGTATGTGACCTTGTCCACCACAAACGTTAAACGGTGCAGGTGAACTCAGGTGATTGTATGTGACCTTGTCCATCACACACGTTACATGGCGAACGTCGGACCAGGTCATTGTATGTGACCTTGTCCATCACACACGTTATAAGGTGCAATTTGGCTGAGGTGATTTTATATTACATTGTCCATCCCATTTATATAGAAGTATTATTTCATCAGTTCTTCAACAATAAGACCTATTATTGGTACATGAAGGATGAAAGACATCTTGTAGTGTCCGCAACACATAATTAAAAAAAATAAATGTGTAAACCCTTTTTCTGGTCTCAGATAAGTCACATCTTTTTTATTTCTTTTAAGTTACCTGGACAGTCTTTCATCATTCAATTGGTATATACATTATATATGTTAAAATACATTGAATATCCTGATTGGCCCATATTAGAAGTACATTAATTTCACTGTTATGTCCTGTTTGGCAGAAAATCAGACTAGACAATAATATTTATTTCACTTTTTTTATATAACTGCAATCAATTAAATAAATATAAATAAATATTGTCCGAAATTACACTGCGTAAATTTGTCCGAAAAATATTCAACTTGTCAGGAATGTAAAATCTCATCATAAGTAATAGCTCCTTAACAACGCTTTACACGAATGAAAACTACAACATTGATATTGACCAGAAAATCAATACTATCACAATGACCCGCCTTTTGCTATTAGCTCGTAAACTTAGCGATTCCATCGCCGCCGCCATTATTTCGTTTGTGCCTGACCCTTTGTGTTTAGACAAAGGGCAGGTAATCCAGACTAGGTAAGATATATGCAGAGAAGGATCAAGGGACATAACACCAGCAGCTTTTCCCATTTTGAGTTCACTGGTTGTCTTTCCTGTCCATCTATTGGTCAACATTATTATTTATGGCAGTTATGGAGAAAAACGTACATGAATGTTATACCTATATAATAAAGCATAATGAGTTATATATAAGTATATAACGATCTAGGGCTAACTCCCTTGATCTACATGTTGGTCAAGCACTGATGTTAAATACTGTTCATGCAGATAGAGCTGTAAATATACAGATACAAATTCTAAGCTTCGCAGCTTTCTTGGAGATGAATGGGAGAATATGTTTACTGTGACGTGCTGTGCAACAAGTATGATCTGGAAATGAAGACGGACGATTTTTCTCTCTAGCTCACTGTGGATATCTACACTTTTGACCAAAGGAAGAGCCTGGAAGAGCCTTGGCGGGAACATACCCTCACTCCGTGTAGTTATTACGCTACACCGGCTTTAATTTTTTTCCCATAGTTCACGGAAACATAGAAAATGGAACACGATTTTTGTGGTCGAAAAGTCATTTTGTGTAAAGAGACTAACATTAAGTCATTATAACAATGGAGACGGTGTAAAATTGTTTTTAAAAAGTAAAAGGAATTAAACGGTCTCCGTCAGTGGCAATTGTGACGGATGAAATGGGGACTGTTGCAGTTTGTTTACAAAAAAAAAACGATGACAGAATGTGTTGATTAACAATGATTGAAAACCGTCAAGACTGAGCATAAAACGAACATGTCATCATTGACTTTTTCATGAAGTATGTTTATTTCATAATATGTGAGAATATAAATATTCTCTTTAAAATATTCACTATGGCTGACTTCCACGTCTACGTAGGGAGATGGAAGGGAAAGTCAAGGCAGAAGGCTTAGTTAGGCTTGTGTTAAGTCTTATAACAAAAATATGGCCAGTTCAAAAAAGTCACTAATGGATAAATTTTCCTTGGAGTCAAAATCAAAGTCTCCAGGGAAGAAGTCAAAGAAAGGGACAAAGGCATCAAAGTCATTGTCAAGAGAATTGGTGAAGCCCCCTACTGGATCTGGTAAGAAGAAGGCTCAAAAGTCACTGAGTGACAGTGTTGTTGGAGATCTGAAAGGAGATGATACTAAAATGGAGGAACCTGTTGAACCCCAGACTGAAGAAGGTGCGACCAAGTTATCCGGTGCCACTGATGCACAAACCACAAAGTCAGTTGCAGAAAAAGAAGCGACCGCTAGTGCTACAATAGAAATGGATAAAGAAGACACTGTACATTCTGACAATAAAGGCTGTTGTCAAGAATTATTTCCAGATACCGGAAAGCACGCAGTTGCAAAGTTGGACCCAGCTCTGGTAACAACATGGCATAAGCCCATAGAAATGGAGGTAGATCTGCAAGAAGAACTGGACACGTCCCTTTCTGAAACACCCACAAGCACTAACGTTACAATTGAAAGTTTGTCAATTAGCAATATATCTGTTCTTCCACCATCTCCAATGGACACCACAGAGAAAAAGTCTAACTCTTCAGTGAATACAACTTCCTCCACTCCAAACGCATCTATTTCCATGGTATCATGTGGTTACAGTTCAGACTCTCTTGCAGGCGAAATGGAATCTTACAGACTTGGAGCAGCATGTAGCAAGTCCATCAGTGAAATTGAAACAATCAAGGACAGTTGTGATGAGATCAACATCAGTGAATGTAGCTCCACAAGCACACCCATCAAGTTTTCACTCTTTGAAGAGAAAAAAGAACAAATAGATACAGTAAAACGAAGGCCTGCCCCAAAGTTCAGTTTGATCAGAGAAGCTGCTTCAGAGAAAGATGACTTTGACAGTTTATCACTTTCATCAGACTATTCCCCAACAACAATGTCAACAAGTCTAAAAAGTTTTGAGGGGAGAAACAGGCATGATGATTTCAGTGATGAAAGTGACTCGTCAGTCAAATTTAGAGAAAGCACTGAGCACAGCGATGATTCAGAATATGGGTGCGTGCACTTTGTGCCCCTCAACAAACAACTTCAAATTGTTACCTCACTGGACAGGCTTGATAGGTAGGTTATGATATCAGCTAATTTATAGGCAAAAGATAAACAAAGAAAATAAATAAATGTCCTAGGAGGTAAAAGTCAGTTTAAATCCGCATCTCAAGATTCATAAACATGTTTTTGTTTGCGGTTTGTCAATCAAAGTGAATCTTCCAATTAATATTCTTGGTCAGATTTTAGCTTAAAAAAAGCACATTTAGATGACATCATAATTTATAGTGATTTTGGTTACTCAGCTGTAGTTGACACAAGTAGCAATGCATATTTAAGCATCAGTAATTTCTTTACTCATTTGGAAATTTGGTGGTCATCAAGAATATCTAAGTGTTATGCTATCAATAAATATGTAAGTCACATGATATTTTAGAAACAGGTTTAAATGTATGTATTTTTATATTTAAATATTAATAGTTACAATAAAAACACAGTAAAAGTGATTGCTATTGTTTCAGTCTGCCATTAAGAAAAAACACCATTATTGCAAGATTTCAGGTTTTATAAAAACAAACATATTAAATTTAAATTAATAACACTTCGCCCTCTTCACACTTCACCCTCCCTAAACTGGTAACAGTTCACCCTTGATCGGTAACAGTTCGCCCTTGATAGGTAACATGTCGCCCTTGGTCAGTAACAGTTCACCCTTGATCGGTAACTTGTCTGATATAAGTGTATATGTCAAGCAAAGATGTATACATGTTAACTTATTTTTAAATATTTTAAACACCATTCACATCAATTTGTATTTGTTTCCCTCATCTTCATATGCATTTTGAGTACTTCAGATATAAGTGTACTATATTTCCAAAAGAAATGATGTCAAGTAAAGTGTATACGATATTTAATTTGTTATATAGTGTATAATATATATAAAATATTTTATAAGATATATATAAAACACAATCAGTTGATTGCCGTCTTCATCGACATCTTCGTGATGCATTGTGATAAAGCTAGCGTATGCTGCGAGATTGAATCACACACTGACTAGTCTATTAATTGCAAGCACTACATCTATGTCGGCAAACATCAGTTAAGATCACAGTGACTAAGTATCAATCAAGATTATTGTGAATGCTATCATCACAATAATGACTGTGAGCAAACATCAATTAAAGTTCACACTTTAAAGAACTGATGTGCAATTATAAGATAACTGCATACTCAAGTCGTCTTGAGTGAGACAACCTTATTTAAGTATTGCAGGGCTTTTTCAGCTCGTCTCACAGGGCCGATATTCGGCCCCGTTCCCAATGCCAAATAGCGACCATTTTTCCCAATTTCAAGAAAAAAATTCCTAATCTCATAAATTAATTCCAATTTGAACCGAAATGCCTTTTACCTTTAAAAAATAAATAAGCAAGAAACCATGAAATCAAGAGACTTCCAATTAAGCAAATCGTTTGTTTACTTTTGATCGGTGATCTGTGAAAACTACTTTCCATGAATTTATGTATGAATGTAACCGGTGAAAACATAGACTCCTACCCAGCCGTATACCCTAACGCAAGTTGAAGATGCGTCACGGAGCCATTCCAGATAACATTGTAATTATTTTTTCATAAACAAAAGTATTTTTCTCCATAACTGTTTGACTGCGTATCAAACTGAAAGGAGTTATGAAGCAAAAACGGTACATGCAGTACCAGCTTTTAAACTGACCACGAAATATAGTGACCAAAAATGTCGTACAATAGTAAGTACTTTGCGATCTAGACTCTACCAACTTCTGTAGATGATGACCATAATACCATACAGCACAGAAGCTGTGGAGAGAGGGTTCAGCACCATGAACCTACTATGCACTTCTTTGAGAAGCTCCCTTGGCTAGGAAAAACTCTCCAATTTAATGAGCATCTGTATTGAAGGCCCTGCAGAGCTTTCTGAACAAACTCTGGAAGAGCTCTGTTACACTTTCAGGGACACAAAAGCAAGGCAGATTTAGCTTTAATGCAGAAAAATAAATGTTGAAATTTCCCAATTTGTTTGATTTGTCGATACTTTTTTTCCAAAATTTGACTATTTACTGCATCAAAAATTCCTAATTTAGGCTGGAGCCTTTTTCCCCAAAACCCCTGAAAAAGTCCTGTATTGGCAACAAAGTATGTATGCAACTAAGTAACATTAAAATCCTTGCAACAGCGGAATTTTTATTAAAATATAAAATACCATTAATAAACTACGTACACAGTATAATTATTATATTTTCAGATGTTACATTGCATTTAAACCAAGGAACAGTGACAGTTGGTATATTGTACTGGGATGTTAAGATGTGGTTAAAACAAGTTAAAAATATGAAAATTAATAATATAATTATTTACGATTCTAATAATACGATGCTGATAAAGAATAAGAAGACAAAGGGTGGCGTATACACTTATATTATATAAATAAATTTTACATGTTTACTTTTTTTTTTTGCTTGATACGTATACACTTTTATCTGAGGGCAACATGTTACCGATCAAGGGCGAACTGTTACTGATCAAGGGCGACATGTTACCTATAAAGGGCGAACTGTTACCGCTCAAGGGAAAACTGATACCAGTTAGGAGAGGGCGATGTGTAAAGAGGGCGAAGTGTTATAATACCTTAAATTTGATTTGTAAGTTTTGCTTTAAAAAAATAAACAACTACATGCCTTAAAATATACGCATGACATTACATTGTTATTTGTCATGGCATAATTTAATTCATTCATGACGTGGCCTCATAGGTCCAATAATATCCCAGAAACATGTGAATTTAAAAGAAAGATCAGCAAGATCAAAGCTTTCAACTTCCCTCAGCCAAAGAAAAATATCTTCATTACAGGTTCATAATACAGTTTGCAGAAAACAATAGAAACAGAATTATATTTTAATAATTGGAGCAAAGCCATAAGTGATATATAATGACTCTTTTAATGTTCTTGCAAATTTACGCTAAGGAGGCAGAATAGGTCTGTTCACTTTCCCTTCTTTTGTTAAGAATCCATGGGCTGGCATCGAGACCATCAGCCATCAAAATATTATGTGGTAATGTACAGAATAAAGCTGGAATTCTTTTATTTTCGCTGTAGCATAATTATCTACTTATAAAATAGACAAGCAAGTACACTACCATATCACTGTTCAATGAACAAGTTTAAAGTGCGGATCAAATTATCCAGAAATCAAAGCTGTAATAGTAGCTGCATTTTACATGTTGCACTCAAGACAATAGCCAAGGTGTTCTGAAAGTTAAATATAAAGAGCCTTATCTTTAAAGTTGTTTAGCGCTATCAGGTTGTTCGGTAGACCCTGAACTTCAAGGGTCATTGACAACTCAGTCAAAATTTTCAGGGGTCAAATTCAAATTTCTGAGGATCATATCTGTGTGTCGTGTAGCACATCATAAAGCGCAAATGTGCTGTTATATCAATGTTGATTGTGTTTTACTATTTACAGTAAATTAATTTTTCTTTTTCTTTAGAATTTAGGTTTTTCTTCAAATCCTTTTCTTTTTCTCTTTATAACATTTAATTCATCATTTGTTGTGCATATAATTATTATTGTATATACAATTATATCATCGAAGACCATAGTTTTTATAAATAAGCCTTGATGGGAATTATTGATATTTCTAAGAGTTTGCTTGGGACAAGTAAATAAACAGAATATTGCTAAATGGTATTTTTTCTGCATCTCAGTTATGACAATCAAGTAAAAAATAAAAAAAACATCAATTAACATTGTTACCTTGTCGCCATTAATAATAATACTGCTTCTCAAAACTGACGTCACTCCAAAACCAATTATAAATGTAAGAGTCGATGTTCTCGGCCACCCAATAACGCATATTTCCTAACTAAATATATATAAAGGCACCATCAGGCAAGACAACAAGAACCTGTTTTTCAGCACAAAATATACTGTGTCAAACTGAAGTCTGTGTCCAAAACTAATTTTGAAATATCAAAACGTCAAACAAGCTTTTTTTAGCCATAATTTCAACCATTCAAGTAAGAAGTACATCTTTCGTAGATGCGATCAATCGATTTGCCGTATTAGTGTGCATACTTCTAAATCGCTGTCAAATTAAATTATACTCGGACGCACCACTTCGCTCTTTTGCAGTAATCACACATTTAGGTGGCCAAATGAAGTAATTATACAATGCCTACAGTCGTCCTTAATTGCTTCCGATGCATCAGGATGCTTACAAACATGTTTTATGAGTAAACAGATGCCGATTGAAATTTAGATTTATTACGTTTCTACACCTCAAAACGCCATATTGAAATTAGCCGCGCACACGAGCAAACATGTCATCGGCAGAACTAGAGCACCCGTTTCCTATTAATTATGCAGGCTCCACCTACTGTATTGTTTTTCTTTTAGCAGAAGGTAATCGATGCGGGCGCGTGTGTGTTTGTGTCTGCGTGTGTGAATCTGTTCTCATTAATATGCATACTCCGCCCATTGTCGTCTTTTCTCGCTTCTTATGAAGCTGTAGGCCATTTTGACCTACGCACGGGTAGAAATTGTCACAGGTCAATATGACCCCGCCGCTTTATTGATGTGCGTCAGTTAGGGATATTTCCGAATTTTCGTGCGTCAAAACCCGGGAGCTCGGGTCAACCGAACACCCTGGCTATGTTTTGTAGAACAGGAATGATGATTTCAGTAGCAGAAATCGCTGATTAAATTTAGCAATTGTGGTTGCATCACAATATGCCATATGGGTTAATTTATTACATTTTCTATTTAACTAGCAGCAGTGTATAAGTTATTGTCATTTATTTTATAGTGTTATAAAATAAGGTGTCATGCATACAAAGTCATTTAAAATGGTAGTGCTTTTATGTTCTTGTTTTCACTCAAGCGAATATAAATGATATTCCACAACTGCTTTACTACTGGACTTGGTAGCACAAGTGACAGAGCAACTTAAGGTACATGAGGCCCAGGTTCCAAAGTCATTAAAATGGTAGTGTAATAGCTCCTTGGCTTAGACTCAAACAAAAGTAATACTTTGTCATTTGAATTGGGTTAAGGTTAATCAATAAGCCCATCAAACAAAAACTTTTTGTTCCATTCAGTGCAGTTTCAGGGGTTGGGTTTATACCTATAGCTTTTTTCATTTAAGAAATTATTTCGTTACCATAGTCAGTTACAGCTTATTTATTTGATATCTGTTAGTAAACATATACATTAAATATGAGCAATGTTTATACCATTTACAAAGATGAATGAAGCATTAAATTTTCAAAAGGAGACCAGTAAACACCTGTTCTAATATTAAAATTCAATTCTCAAGTGCACATGAATCAGGTTGTGGCTAGATGGCTGAATTACAAATTGATTGCATGTTTCTCTTTATCCCTTATCTTTTAACTAGACCTAATCATTGACCCAATTACAGTGCCACTGTTAGACAGGTGGTAAATCTTAACTGCAGATAACAAGCTTGATTGCAAAGAGAACATTTCCATTTCTCGGTAAATATTTTTAAAAAAAGTATTTGGTACAAACAGCAGATGAATATGTTTAGGTACTTGAAAACAGGGTACTAAACAGCATTTGATGCATACTCCAGCATCAGCGACTGTAAGCCAGGTTGTTTTGTATAGGAATACTCTCTAACCCAGAGACATTACAATTAAAATTATTTGATTTTCATCATCATGTGCTTTCAGTGTGTTAATTAAGCAATGTAATATTAAAGTTCACATGTTCATTCAGAAACAGGTCAGTACTTTATTCATACAAGGAAGGGTCACATTTCCCAGATCTGAACTGAAGTCTTAATATCCAAATAAAATAAATATGGCAGCTCTTAACCTGTTGATCTAGCCTAGATAATGATTACACGTTGGTAGATAGAAAAGACCCAGATCATCTAGCTCCCCGCTGGAACTGTCTATGCAGGATCTACCTTGTCTCCTCCTCAAACTACTGCTTAGTCATTAGAAATACTGGTACATGTATGTCATTTGTTCTTTGCCAGACTTTGTTAGAAAGGATCTTAAGGGAATTATTAATTTTATCTTTTTTTTTTAAATATTTAACTAATTAAGAAATAAAAGAAACTCCATATCAAACCCATATATGGTAATATGACTCTGTTGCAGGAGCCCAAGACGCCGATCCCACTCACCACCAAAGTCTGGTGATGGGTTGTTCCACCAAGTTTCATCACGACTACCCTTTGTTGACTTCATGCGCAAGTGTGGCCTCTCATCCTACTTGTACAATCTCCCTGCAGATATGACCATGGAGAAGTTCAGGTGAGACACACAATCTTCTTGATTGGAATATAATAATTCTTATCAACAGTTGACAAATTAACCTTCTACATTTGTACAAGTTTGATCTATTTTTCAATGTATCAAATTTTTTTTACTAATTAGTAATTATTGATAAGAAATCCGATCAATTTTATAAGTGTTGAGTTCTGAAGCTTTATTTTGTTTCAGCATTTAGTACTTATCAGTTTCACTGTTAAGTCATGAATAGAATTTAAGAATGACTTAAAGTGAATGCTTTTACTGAACCATCACCGCCATGAACATTTTTGACATGCGACCAGTAAAGCATATTCATTTTACAGGATCTTTGACACATGAATTCAATTTATAACAGCCCTGTTTATCACTTTTCATATTATGAAATTAGTGCAGATCATGGTCTGATGATAATAACAGTATTTATTCAAGCAGAAAACCTTTATCACATATTGTCAAACATTGCATCTTTACTTCAAAGTGTTTTTTTTCATGAAATAAAACTATGTTTTAACCAATATTAACTTTTAGCCTGCTCAATATAAGTTATTCAGACGTAGCCAGGAAGTGATGGTCCCTGATTTGGGAGCTGTCTGATCAAGAAATACATTATCTCTTGCTCAATCATTTTCTAGCTTTCTTGTTTTGTTATTGAAGTACATCACAGAATAATAACATTCAGCTGTTTGGGTTGAAGAATACCCTAGACACATGTCAGGATAAAACAACTGACATTTAACAGGTTATACTAGCAGTGGTTTCTGATCTTAGCCTGTATTTATGAAAATATCTCAGAATTAATATGGGTTCTCAATAAATGTAACATGATAATGACTAAAATATTATGTGGTAGAAGAAGAGATAAACACCCTGCTAATATTGTCATACAAAGTAGACACAGCTTGTACTTTGATTTGCATGGCTTATAATGCCTGGCCTCGTCATAGCTTGCCATGCAAGAATTGATGTGGCTTAAGCAAAAAATGAGGGTCCAGACCTGCTGCTGATACATTCAGGATCTGTACTATTTGCTGCTGTCTATTAACTAGCGATATCTTACATTGTTTACAACTGTAAGATAAAGAGTTATTACATTATGTTACAAAATTTGTTCATGTTAAGGGCTATTCTTCATTAATGCATCCTTAATGAACTTGATTGATTACATTTAGCCCATTTCTTCAAGAGAGATACTTAATTGGGCATTGTTTCTGCATGGAAGGGAAGCCATTATTGATTAGTGGTTCACTGTTAAAGAATGAAGTTTTATCAAGATTAGCTTGCATTTATATTCCTTAGCGCAAGCTTAGTGCAATTTATCTGAATTTTAAAACTGAATTAACACAGTTTGCTGTTACATGTAGCTATAAGCACTAATTTTAAGCTTTTTAAGAGGGATGAAGTTATGATGTCCCCATAAAGAAAAGAGAATAAGCCTAAGGTTTAGGAATTTAGGGCTGTTTTACAACAGTGGTCCATAGGTATGGCTTCGGTATATAATGTTTGTGGTTGTAGGTTAGATCCTTATGATGAAGTTTTCCAAGATGATGTAATAAAATTGCTTTCCTTTTTTACATGTTAGGTAATTAATCTTATAAAGCCATTATTCTCAGTTAGCTTCCATGATTGGTTTGTTGAGGGTTCATACATCATGCATTATGTAAAGGTATGACCCTGTTGAGTACATCACTGTTTGGGTTTTAAAGGGTTACCATATTGTACTATAATGTTTTTGCTGGGATTTGTCTGCAAGCATATAGTTGACATGAATAAAAGTAGAAACAAATATCTCAATATCCAAATCATTTATTTTTTAATTTTCAACTGTTAGCCTGCTAAGCGCAAAGTGATCATGCAAACAGTGTAGATCCCAACCATCTATCTTCCACTGGGTGCTGTCTGATCAGGTTCTTCTTATTTTGCTATCAAGTGTTTATAAATACATGTACCTTGTAGTTGTACAATCTATGCATGCAGTCGTTTGCAAGACACTGAAAAATGTTGTTTTGGTTAACAATAACTGTAGCATGATATGGATTATGCTTATCTCAAGTCTCTGGATCATAACTTCATGAAAATTTTAACTGATTCCAGTCATAACAGTGAGAGTAAGCATTGGGAAGATATGGTATATATTACACACTTCAGTGCTTTTGTAGTTGTAATCTGTCCCTTGTATAGATTAAATGTTTTACAAACACATTAATTTTGCTTTGAGCATATGTGATTTAGTGGTTGTCTTCTTTATGATTATCCAAGCTTTATGCTACTCTTAATGTGAAAGCTTCCTCATTATATATTACACAATCTCCTGTCACGTACAAATGTTGAAATTAATATCAACATTAGGAAATGGATTTTTGTTAGATATTTCTTCAGTATGGGTCACCTATCCAGCAATGAATACCAGTTATGATGCAGATATACAAGAGTAACCTTGAGAGAGGATTAAACATTCTGCAGTAACTGGTTGTGTTGACAAAGGCTTTATATATTTACAAAGTATGTACTAGTGACAGCTGTCTTCCCTTTTGGGATGGGATGGGATTCGCCGGCATTTTTGCCAATTCTGTGCAGTGACATTTCTATCATTATAGCACAGGGGCACTTAGGAGGTGCCCAGGGACTGAACCGGGCCGGTCCATTATACTGACACCGACGAGTCAGACGTAATGCTGTCCTTCTTAGCAACGAGCGTTTGGAGGGAAGCCACTCCTACCAACTTTAAAATCTTTGGTTTGACAGGGCCGGGGTTTGAACCCTTGACCTTCTGATCCGCAAGCCGACGCTCTACCACCTAAGCTATTGCGGCCCTTCCCTTTTGGAGAATTTCCCCTTATAGTTAAAAGGGTAAATTTATTGTTTTGATCCTCTAAAGGAGATGCCTGCCTGCATACATTGCAGGGACATCAGTCATCTGAATGTCACATGTATTCAGTTCAAGTGACATATTACTGCTGTCAAGGTTAGGTGACTGATGATTTATGTGGTGTCTTTCCTTCCACCAGGTGTCAAAGACCACATCTCACATTGGTAACATTTTTGTAAACCTGTCGGACCACATTAGATCTGGCTTAAGGATTTTTGAAAACTGCCCCTGGCCAAAAATGTAAATCAATTAATTGCTTATTAGGTCATAAAGGGTCTATATAGTTTTGATAAAAGATTTTAGTCTAAACTTCATGTGTACGTATATGATTGATAACATACGTGGGTTTGTTCTGTGTGATACCTTTAAATGGGGATGTCTGCCAGCTTATGTGCAGTGTTCCATTGGTTCTACCCAGACATTCTACTAAAATCTTTCTCCACAAATAATAGTTAGCTAATAATACCATAATTATGTTGAGGGTGAATACCAACCATGACCAGTTCTTTAGCTACCTTTACAAGTTGTATAGCCAATACCAAGAGTGGTATTACAAAGCTATCAACCGTTTTCAGGATTTATATGTATCATATTTCAGCCAGAAGTTTCAACCATAACCTTTTGCACTGAAGCTGACAGCCTATGGACTGTGCTACTAGATCTAGTTGGTTTGACCTGCAATGCAGCTCACAATAAGTTGTGAAATGTTTTGTCTGTGTACTCAGGAATGAAATTGAAACATTCAATATTCTAGCTAGGTTTTATTGTTCATCAACTTTCTGTTAATCTTTATGTCATCTATCAGTCTGAACACACGTTTACAAGTCATGCCTGATGACACTGTATTTTACAGTTTAGCTCCCAAGTAGGAAGTGTATTTATCAAATATCTTAGCCCCAAACCATTCAGACCTGAATTTATGAAAGCAGAAATTAAATAGTTATTATGTTGTAAGTATAATAACCATTAATTTACAGAAGTTTTTCTCAACATCTGCATTCATTTGTAGGCCATCTTCCATTTGAATGGCCAGGCGTAATGAAATATTAGAAAATCTTATCTGTCCACGAACTATTAAACCTAAAATTCTACTCATCAGTACACAAACTTCACTTGTCCATATAATTTTGACATATATGATAGGATGCAAACAGCAGGTATTGTAATTTTATGTTGAACTGTCAATTATTTAAGCCATCAAGGCCTTTAATATCACAACCATTAACAGGGGTTTTTTTTCGATTTTGGGGAAATGGTCTGGCTTTTCAGTAGGGGAAAAACGACTTTTACTAAGCATCTGCGAGTATCCCGACTACGGAATAAAAGATATTAAAAGTTTGGAACAATCTTGAAAGGGCTGACCAGCAGTTACTTCCCATGATACACTATTTCACCCATCACAGTGACATCATGATTCAGTCATTAATATCATCTATTGGTTATATGAAAATGCAGATTTTGTAATAAAGTTCAAGAGGAAAATCAAACATTTTGTTTACGATTCAGAAAAACAGCAGAAAATTCTATTGACTGCAGATTCTGGACCAGCAGTTTATACTGGGCCCTAGTTTTAACACACTCGGGAAACGGAAATGGATCCTGTGTGTTCTAAACATTGATGATTTAAACAAAAATGTGATTTTTTAAAGACGAACAAGCCAAAAATAGGTGAATTGTTTTCAGACTGAGGGGATTTTTTTCAGCTCAAGAGGATTTTTTTTTCTGGTTGGGAAATAGCCATTAAACAAAAAAAAAACCCTGATTACATTGGAGAAGGTGGCTATTATGTTTAGTGATCCTTTTGTACATGAAGAAATGACAGTTTAATAATATTAAATTAATATACACTTCAGTATTATATACAAAATTTGAAATAAACAGAACATGTGTTATTTAGCCATGCCATCATTGTCAACTCATAGCCACAGAAATTCGCTTAACCATTCTTCTTGAATTAAACACTTCTGTTTTCCAGTGTTGTACTTCTTATCATAATCTTCCTGAGCTTGTTTATGGGATGGTTTTGCTAGGAACATCAGCATTTGTTATGGAAGATGATCATTTAAGAAGAAATTGCTTCATTTTGACATTAAGTATCGTCTGTATTATAATAGACTGTGCAAAATTTCCAACTTATAGGGCTGTAATTTAACACATCAATTAAATGAAAAATAAAACTCGTGTCAGAAACATAAATCTGTGCACTACTTTAATTGATAGCTCTTTGTAAATCAAACCAATTGTTAACGTAAACAGACACCATATGCATTTTCTACTGGCCATTCTGTTCTGTGTTTTGAAGATTTTCACGAGTTATTGCATATATGCACAAAACAAACCATGTGGCAGAATGGTAAATACAATGCATTGGCTATTTCTTGCATGTGTTTGGTATGTGTTCATATGACAATTTGACCTGCAGATGATGCTTACACTGCTGGAATACACTGGTTGTCCATGAACAAGTTAAAATGAAAGTTCCACTTGTCCAGAAGTCCAAATGGACGACTCAAGACAGTTGATTTCGCCATCCCTGATGGCAAAGCTTTCTATTGCTGCACTCCATACATTTCTATCTATGACTGAAACTGATCTGAGGAGAAGACAGGCTAGATTCTCCTTAGGAGTTGAATAAATCAAAGCCAGATACAATGTACATAATTAGGAACTTATCTGCACTTCATGGACCAGTTTTATCTTTTTTTTTTTCAATAAGAGGGTTGCCATAACCAGAACATGTAGATCAAATAAGCCAGCAGATTATTTAAAGTTTAAGAATAATTCTGCTGTGGTAACAGTTATGGAAACAAATAATAAAACAGTATTTAGTTTTTTTACTACATACTATTTTTTTTACCTTTTGACCTATCTTATCGCAAGGGTTTCAGCAACAGTCTTGATTGTTTCCAGAAAAACAACATATTGTCTCTGAGCCAACTTCAGGAAGTCATTGATTGGATGTTTCATGTGTCTTATTTGGTCATCAGGATCTCTTCAAAAAACCAATTGAGTGAGTGTGAGAATTTTTTATTCTGAAGCCTGTAGACCTGCAGCTGTTAACCCTTATATGGCTCCATTTTTAATAACATTCAGTTACTGCTTGTTATTTCATGAAAAAACTTCATCTTCCTATGGGTCAGTTACAAAAAATGCAGATCTTGATCAGTCAGTTCCCAGTGGAAGCTGTCTGGTCTTGATCTAAACTGTCTGCCAAACCCAGTTCAGTCCTGCTGAGCAGGGTAAGTATTTTCTATTGATTTAGCAGTCTGTTGACTACTCTCCTACCTCCCTTGCATGTATAGGCTGCATGCTGAATGTATCATATATGGGCCTGTGAATCATCTGTCTGGCATGGTCTGATTTAATCTAAGCTCATAGCATGATAAGCATTTATTAAGGCAAATAGGTTAGATCCAGATCAGCTAGCTGCTGCTAGGAGCTGTCTGATTAAGATCATTATTTAACAATAGATCTTGTTACCAAACAAAGGACAACTTAGTAATGTGGAAAATAATGGTTTTGTTACACATGCCTCCTCAATGCTGCATAAACTAATAAGCATTTACAAAATCTATAGCCTCGTAAACATTCAACTGCAGTCCCATCGCAATTTGTGCAATTATGAATTTTTTTATCAATTGCTCAAGTTTTCATCCGTTCGCAAGGTGTGCTTGGTCAAATCTGAGAAAAAGCTTGTGACCACCCTAGAGGCCACATTTATAGCCCAATCTTCACCAAACTTTGTCAGAATGTTTGTCTGCATGAAATCATGGATAATTTCATTAATGGGTCACGTGGGGTAAAAAAGTAGATCACTAGGTCAAATCTTAGAAAAAGCTTGTGAATACACTAGAGGTCACATTTATAGTCCAATTGTCACCAAACTTTGTCAGAATGTCTGTATGCATAAAATCTTGGATGATTTCGTTATTGGGTATTGGGATGAAAAGTAGGTCACTAGGTCAAATCTTAGATAAGTTACAGAACCTTATTTTGATCAGAAATAAGGCCCTTATTTATATAAGGATTTTAATGAAAACAAAAGCGAAGTCAAAGAATATAATGACCTACACCCCACACCCACAGACATCAAAATACTAAAATAATAAGCCATTACTTTAATCTTCATGTTATAATGTGCTTGCCTTATTACCTATAGGTGAAAGGCCAGGGTAAATAAATCCATTTTTTCGACCAATTTTCTTAAAACTTTTTGAGAATGTTTGTCTGCATGAAATCTTAGAGGAGTTCATAACTGGGTCACAGGGGGTACAAAAATAGGTCACTAGGTCAACCTTGTGAACACATTAGAGGCCACAATTAGGGTCCAATATTCACCAAACTTGGCCAGAATGTTAGCCAGTATGATATCTTAGATATGTTTTGATGTGGGTCACGTAGATTTAGTAGCTCACTAGGTAAAATGTAAGAAAATGTAATCAGCCCAGTGGCCACACTCATGGTTCTATCTTCACCAAAGATTTCTAATGTAAATAGCTCTTAATTGCTTGACACCAGGTATGAGCCTACTAAAAGCTTGTGTCCTCAGGTGAGGGATTAAAGGCCATCATGGCCTTCTTGTTACAATATAAAGTGACACATTTGGAAATTTTGTACTGTTGTATTTCTTTGTAATATCCAGCTAAATTTCCAAGTAACATTATTTATTATTATTTCATCATTATATACAAATCATGAAATGAGTATCAATTCAATGATTTTTTCCACCACCTCATTGTACAAAAAGCAACAGTTACTAATGTTGCTTATTAAATGAAGCCTAATCAAGTCATTAACTTTAGTTGTGGTTTCACTTAAAAGAAGAACTATTTCATTGCTTAAATTTTATTGTGAACTCTTTGCTTGCTAAGCATATATTCATAAAGCAAAGCAAATTGTGTATACCAGTGTACCGCTGGCATAGTGGCAAGACTCTGATTTGTAACTTGCTTGACTGCTTACATGGTTGTGAGTTCTGTTTGCTACTTAATGAGGCAAAATCTTCCTTGACCAAAACTGCTGGCTGTTGCTATGATTATCATGATTGGACACTGAGATGTATTTTTTTTAAAAGTATTTCCAGATAAACATGCTCTGCTATGAGTTGTCTAATCAGGATATGTACTATATGTTGCTTTGTCTCTGGCAATATCTCTAGATTTGTTTGCATTTAGTTATATACCAAAAACTAAGACCAAGAATCAATTACAGGTATAAAGAAATATATATAGCAAGCAAAGGGTAAATTGACCTTTAAATGTCTCTTACGATTTAATTGGACATTTTGGATATAAGCATAATCCAATTCTGCTTATCTACCTGCAGAAACATGTTAATTAGTAAACCTCTGGGGCAATTTTCTAGGGGATTAGCAAACACGGTCGCAAATCTGTGTCATCTGCATGATTAGCAGCCCATTTGGCTTGCACTGGTATGGACTACGGCCAATGGCACGCTTTCTATCACATCTTCCAGATGAATTTCACAGGTTTTTTGTGAAGGTTAACAAGTGTCAACAGTGAATGATGTCATTAATAACTCTTGTAGTTTTTATAGGGCTTTGCTGTCCCTTAGCAAAATACTGCAGTACTAATGCATAATTTTTTAACATAAATGCACATGTTAATGAAATTTATAAGACCAAAAAATGTTTACTCATAGAAAATGAAGACATATTTTACTTCTGATTTATTTAAAAGAAACATCTGAAACGAACACTTTGCTATACTTTGCAGTACTTTAATACTTCACATGAAAAAGATGGCATTTTGCAGTCATTAAAACAAAATTGCCACCCTTTAAAAAAAGAATTGGCTTTTTAACTGGGTTTGGAGGTTAATACTTACAAGATCAGTAATTATCTTATAATGTTGACTATAAATAGATATATGACTGATGGTTTTCTTAGGAAACACAGCGGCTGAGAGTTAATATTGATAATAAAATTTGGGCAACTGAAAACAAAATTTGCTCATTGTAATGGTACTCCTACAAAGACTTACACATATTCTGGTTAATTGTATAAATTTCTATAAGAAGTTACATATGCAAATAAGCAGAATCAACTGTATAGCCAAGCTGAGATAAAAAAGTCTGCATGAGGAGGTATTTCAGCTGGAAATCAATAATCATAATATGATAAACTCACTGAAGCAGTGGATTTTCCATTACCATTAACCGATACCATATCATGCTAATTCATTAATAACCCATACTTAATTCCATTTAATGTTAACTTTTACATGCATAGATAATATAGTCAGTTGTTAAAGGGTGCAAAATATGTAGATTCTTAGCTGGCTCATTTGGATCTTTCACAATTTTCCTAGGCCTTGTCTATTGATGTTTAGTTAGCTAAGTAGGTAACATTTAAAAATGGAACTGAAATAAAGATTTCTGACAGTTGCCAAATATTCAAAAATTTATATGTTACTGTAAGAACTCCTAGAATTAAGTGAGAATGCCTGAGTCATTTGAATTTTTGACAACCCATCCCATATTGATTAGAATATGTGGAAGTTATTCTAGACACGCAAATAAAGTATTTTCTTCTGGCCAATTTTCTTGGTGAATGAATTAGAAGAACAGGCAGCTTCAATATTTTGTGCATTAAAGAAGCTTGCATAGCTGGCATTTGTCTAGAATATCATTTGTGCTAGGAATCGTAGGATACAAATATACAAGTAGTACAGTTATTGTCTGTAATTGTCATGTTGTTATAAAATAGTTACTAGTGTTTTTTATTGTTGGTCTTATATAACATGTATTATTTTTACTATCACCTTTAAGCTTTGAATGACTGTTCACCACCATGGCATTTCTTGTATTGCACATGACACAGGCCTGTACCACAATGGCCATGGTCACACTCAGGGGTCTGGGGCAAAGAGAAATAATTCCTGGTCTCACTTCTGTCTTCCTGATCCTTTATACAATTTTGATAAAAACTTACACAAAATGTTCAACATAACAGGGTAGTAGCTGTATTTCAGAAGGGGTTATGTCACTCAAAGGTCAAGGTCAAAGGTTAAAAATAAGTGCTTTTTTAGATTTTCCAGGCTATAACTTTACCATTCTAGCCAAAAGGTCAAGGTCACATTAAGAGTTTAACAGTAAAATGTTAGTGTAGAGCCTCTTCCGTGGATTGTAAATTAACCATGGTTCTAAGATTTTTTTTAATGATGAGCCGATATGTTGAGTGCAGTAACCCAGGTCAAAGGCAAAAAATTGGTGCTTCTTGGAGATTTCATTATCGGTTGACATGTTGCTTTTGAGCATCTAGGTGCTTAGACTTGTTAACTTGTAATTTTCGAGGTCCTCACACTGTGAGCTCTCGATCTTTATATTGGCAGCACAACTGTCTCTTGGTGCACTGGTGGTATTCAAGTGATTGATCTGGGGTCTTTTCTACCTTTAATAACTGGACATCATCATTGTACCTATTATTGTGTCAGTGTAAGGTATACAAATATCAAAACCACATCGGCTTACAAGACTTTTGTTCTATGGCTACATGTTGTTTGTAGCATGCTATCAAATGAAATTATTGTGACATTTTCATTCTACACTATGCGAGATTGTAAAATAGCCCATACAAATTCTTAGTCACCTTGCTGCATCTGCATGCAAAGGATACATGGCTGCTAGAGATTCACCAGCAAATAGTGTAGAAACTGACCAGCTCACAGCAAATAGTACAGATACTTGTCAGACAGCTCCCAGCAAAAAGTGCAGATACTGATCAGACAGCTCTAGCAGAGTTTTGTTTATCATTAGGTAGTTATAAAGAAGATATGCCAAACGAAACAATTTTTGGGCACACCTGTAAGAGTTGTGTTTTTCTTCTATAAAGAAAGGATTGAATAATTAGCACGATTCATATTCGATGAAATTTTTATTCACATTTAATGTTAGGTCATATGCAACCTGCTTATAGAAAATTGGTTGCAACATTCATATGAGAAATTCTATTTTTTCAAGATAAGGTTCTTGTGCTATCTTTTCAGATTAAGTTTGTAGCCTGTGAACATGGCTTGATCCAAATCCACAATTTTCTGGATGAACCTGTCTGATTAGGATCTGCTCTCTGTACCTTAGTCTAACATTTTGTAACCATAGCATGATGTTTCAGCTAATATCAAGATTTTGGTATTTCTTTTAAGGAAAAAAAGCATGATAAGGGTTATCACCTTCTGGATTCGTTTTAAGATTAATGAGATTGTGATGGTATAAATAGTAATAGCATTGCTTGGGTGTATCTATCTCTATGTACCTGGCCTGTGGATATATATGACTGGCCTGGCTGATCCTTGCCAGATGGACTGCAGCTAGCTAGAGTCTGGAGAGCAGTGTTGATAAGGAAGCCTGATATTCACCCACCTAAATACTCTGCCCTTTCTAATCTGTTATATTTTTATGATTGATAATTTATTGTCAGTTATTAATTAATGATTAATTAATGCAACTTTATCATAACAAGACCTTATGATTAGGATTGATCAGCAAATTGTATAGATTTGTAAGCTCCCAGTGTTATATATAGAGGGTGTGCACTTTTTGCCTGAGCATTATCAAGTTGTGCTAAGAGATAAGGCAGGTGTGGCACATGATCCTTATCGCTACACAACCATATATTGTTGGTACTACTTGGACTGGTTAGATCTTTAACTGTCAATCAGGTCTGTTTACATAAACTAGATCACCCAATCGGTATAGCTGTAAAGCACATTGTGAAATGTTAACCATTAACATAAAAGAGCATGTGTATTTTGTCTGTTAAATATTGGCTTGTGAGCACATGAATTATGTAAGACAAGAAACTTTCTTCACATGGTGCCTCTTTTGCTATGTTGATTCAGGCAATACTGGTATTGTTAAGTTATGTCATGGCTGACTCATATACAAGCATTCAGGCTATCATTGCATTGAGAACTACATCTTGGCCCCAGGAAAACAACATTTTTTTTTCATAGGTTGCCTTCCCAGGGTAAATGAAATGACTGCTAGATTAGCCAGCCAAGAGAGGCTACTTAACACTAAGACATACATCACTGATCATAATGAAAGATTTTACAATTTGCAATTATTATTCCCACAGATACCAAGTAACAGAGGGTATATTGGACAAGATTTGTCCACCCTGTTTCTCAGCTATTGTTCTTTATATTGTTATGAAGCCTTAACAACCAAGCACTGGACCTGGTAGTGCAATTGGTAAAGCATCGGTCAAGGTACAGGAGGCCCCAGGTTCGAACTCAGGCCGCGACAATGTGGTTAAAAAAGTAGTGGTATAGCTCCCTTGCTAATGCTCAAGCAAAATTAATATAAGGATAATTCCATTATTGGTTGGCCCGGTGTTAGGATAATGTTACTAGGTGTGGTATCATGCCATGTGTTTATGGCATGCATACCGGTACACAGTGAAGTCAGCACTATATCTGCTTCAAGCAGACACTGTCTCCATATAACTAATATACTGGTGGTATGGCAGAACAAACAAACAGACAAACGTAAGAACCAAACCTAGTTAGGCATATCATAGGCACGTCATGAATGACTTAATTTTAGCATAGTTATGGCCCCTTGTTATATTTGTTGAATATATTGTGTAGTAAAACAGTGTCAGGGTGTATTCATTGTCTTCAGTGGTAATTCTTGTTTATTTTTATGATTGGTTTAAGGGTTGATTTGAAAAACAGTTTGCAACTGTAAATGTATGGGCTTATCTTGACATCTTAATTGTTTTGTAATTATTTAAGCTTTTATTTTATTTTTCTCTTGAGCATTTTATGGCTCCAGTATTTATCCTATAACTTGCTGTCATATTGCATGTGATTTTTTAAATGATTGAAGTTATTTATTGTTCACATTTTCATACGACTCAGAAATATCTCGCTGTCACATGGGAGATCTGTCTTACTAATGTTGCAGATTTTACTCAAGTGTAGGTCGCTATAAGTGCAACAGTGTATTCTATAACCTTTTGCAGAAATATGTTCAATAGATGATATACATGTGTATAGTAGTGGTAACATTTGTGCAACAAACAATGCAGTGCATAATCACACAGATTCAGAGAAGAATTGCAAAGTCTATAAATGATTATTATGCTGCATGTGCATATTTTGAAAGTGGATCCATCATTTGATAATACCATCAATTTGTTGATAGAAAGTGGTAATAGTTAAGCCTGAATATTTTCCAAGCTTTTATCTCTGAGCCTGATATTCCACACCAAAACCACAAGCTTAAATAAGGTTGCAGCGAGTTGGCGACAAGATTGCAAACAAGCGTGTTGTAACCTTATTTAAGCATGTGGTAAGATTGCGATTAGAAAGTCCGCAATCTTAAAATGTAAGTGTGTGCAAGCTTACTACTTGATTAAGCTTGCATAATGGTATTTTTTCGCTCGCTTACAGCAATCTTACTAAGCTTGCAAGGTTGCAATAGGAAGTTAGGAACCATTACGATCTTAATTGCTCGCTTGCAAGCTTGCATCATCAAGCCAAGTGAGCGACTAAGCTCACATAGAAACTCACTTGCACCCTCGGCAAGCTTGCAAGGTTGCAATAGGAACCATTACGATCTTGATTGTTCACTTGCAAGCTTGCACAATCAATAGGTAAATAAGAAAAGGTCCTATCAAAACTCTAACAGATATTTAAATTTTATCTACACGTAGATAAAGGCAAACAAGGTAAACGCAAATGTGAAAAACAAATAAACACAGAGACGAGACATAACATACATAAAGAAAAACCATCAGTTACCGCCTTGGAACGGTCAGTCGGCAAAAGGGCCAACTGGGGTGCTTAAACCTGGTTTGTGGAGCGCTCCAACCTCGCACTTCCTGAAGGTTTTTCTAGCTAACAAACAGTGTAAATAACAACATCCCGTCAAAGTGAAACAACTAACAATAAGCACCTGCATCGGGAGTTAAAACAAATACAATTAACTTATATACATACATTACAAGTAGCAACAAAGTAAACTATAAAAATATGTACAGTATGTACAGTAGATAAAATCTTCGGCAACGTAAAATCAAAAATCCCAAACGAGAGATCAATTTGAAGTGAAACAGCCCATGCGCTGATATATTATAAGATATAGGAATAGATAAAACAGTTCAAGCGCTGATATATTATAAGATATTATAAGAACAAATAAAACAGCCCAAGCGCTGATATATTATAAGAACAAATAAATAAAACAGCCCAAGCGCTGATATATAACAAGATCAATTTAAATATGCTATGACATTATGTTCTAAAAGTGTCAAAAGTGAAATGTAAAAAAAATACGAAAGAAAACAACGAAATTTAGAAAACAACCTACCCACAAAAATAAAATAAAACATAGTATTGTTAAGAGCTAATAAGTTAAAAAATAAAAGTTCATGAAAAGCCGAGGATTTATCCGTAGTTGGCATATTATATGTAAGAAAGGTACTAAAATCCCGATGTTATACCTACTGTGCAATCTCACGTAAAGGGTATGGAGACTGCTCAAGTTGTCTCACCTATATAGGGCACGACTGGAGAGATGAAGAGACAAGAATTCCAACAGTAACCGTTCAATAATGGCTTTAAGTCACTGTTTTCATATAGTCTCAACGACCTGTCCGGTCATCGTGTAATTTAAAAGCAATGCAAGTTCTTGACTGTAAAAGGGTCAATTGCAAGCAATGCAGTACAACGTAGAATTCCCGGGTTGTAACCGTCTGCAATACATTTTCTGATAAGTTTTGTAAAGTGGTCAGAAAAGTTATTGAGACCCTTAATCTTCTTTATCTTGTATAAAACATTTCCATAAAATGCAGGATGGCTTATGCCTTTTTGCATCATTGTTTTCATACTGCTATTATACTTAGAAGCAATAAAACCATTGCGGTGAAAGAATTTTGAAAACGCCTTTCTTAATTTATGAAAACGAAAGCCTTGCTGTAACAGTTTAGAAGAAATAAACAGGTTTCTAGCATTGAAATCTTCTACTTTAGTACAAACTCGTGCAAACCTTGTAAGTTGTGATATGTAAATACCATAAGAGGTAGCACGAGGTGAATCACCGTCAAGGTATGGATAATTCACAATACTAAAGTTGAAATCATCTCTCTTGTCATAGACTTTAGTAGAGACGTTGTCATTGGAAATAGCGATCTCAATATCTAGAAACGCTGCATTTAAATGTCAGTTATTTGCTTTATTAAGGGTAAGTTCTGGAGGGTAAATAAGATGGATCATTTGAGAAAAGAAAGGATTATCTATAGTAAGAATATCGTCAAGATAGCGTGAGGTTAAGTTGAAAGCCTCTATAATGTGGCTTTGGTTAGAAGGAGATAAAGTTAACATGAAATCACGTTCAAAGCAGTATAAAAACAAATCGGCAATCAATGGTGCACAGTTGGTTCCCATAGGAATACCAATTACTTGTCTAAATAAAGTGTCACCGCATTTTATGTAAATATTGTCTAAGAGGAAACGTAGAGCTTCACAAACATCCGAGCAAGTCCACATAGTAAACTTTTCTAAGAAAGTGTTGGTAAAAAAGCTCGATTGCATGCTTGGCTAGCTTGCAAGGTTGCGATAAGAACCTTTACGATCTTAGTTGCTCGCTTGCAAGCTTGCATGCTCATGCCAAGCGTGTGGTTTTGCTCGCTTGCAACCTTGCTCATTTATCCTAAGCTTGCGGTTTGGCACGCTTGCAAGCTTGCGCTATCATAACAAGCTTGCAGGATTGCTCCCTTAATAGCATGCATGCTCAATCATTCCAAGCTTATGGGTTGTTTTTTTTTCTTTGCTTGATTAAATTCGTTGATTGGCTAAGGTTGTGGCTATATTATAATATAAATAAAATCACTAGATAACATTTGTGGTTTTCACTTAAAAATCAAATGCAACAAAAAAATTACAGGGAAAATTACACAACAGAAAGGTACTAAATATATTCCACTTTAATTATAGACAATGGAAAAAAACAAACCCAAAACAAATCATTTATTAAAGAAAACTTATAAAGGATGCTTATCAATTAATTTATATTCTTAACCCATAGCTCGCTAAGCACTCATTATTAATAAGAGAAAGCATGACAAGACATAATTAAAATATACAGTAGATGAATAAATGTTTATGAAAAAGTCAATGGTTTCAGAAAACATTTGTGATAAGAAATTACTAATGTGAAAGGTTGGAGCTGAAAAAATCGTGAAAATACGTGACACATTATTTTTGCATTCCAAACCGTAAATGTACCAAACTTCCAACGTTAAGAAAAAGTTATTTAAAATGCCATGCTATTTATACTTGTTTAAGTAGATCAATGTCTCACCTCTGCTTAGTAGTCCAGTGAAGGAATGCCGAATTTTTCATCTTTTTCATCATATTTTTTTGCATTTCGTTGAAAATTGGCGCGGCCGGAAGTGTAGACTGTGCATGTGCTGCTGTAAAACGTTTTCGTTTTTGTCCATGTTTTCGTGTTTTTTTTTTGCCCATTATTTCTATTTCAGATTTGATGTTATTTATGCCTAAACAAAATAAGATATTGTATAAAATAAAGAATTCTTGTGTGCGCAACTGTCTATATCATCCAAGTTATCGCTACTAACATACTGTTACTGAAGCGACCGTAAAAGCCTTTTTCAAACTTTTATTATTAAATGATGTTTATTCATATTCACAATTAAGATAGAGTGGTTTTAACATGATACTCCACTGCCTGTTCTGTTATTTTGTTGTGACATCAGATATAAAACTGTAGATCTACTTGACCAGGTTTTTGACAACAGCAAAAAAGTTATTAAAAAACTGACTTCTTTGGAATTAGATCAACTTTTTTATTGAGCTATTATTACCAAATGTTTGTAGCTGTCTTTGATGTGTACATAGTTAAAAATTGCTTTTGTGATAAGTCAGGTCAAGGTCACTGTAACTCAAAATAGCAGTTTGCTTTCCATGTCTAGTAAGGATTTAGATATTGATATCAGATTTAGATATTGATATCAAATTTGGTAGTGAGCTTGTTTCTGGCATACCCAAGTTTAGGATTGTTTTTGTTGTCCATTAGTTTGAAGGACTGAGTCACTGTTACTAAATACATTTTATTTTGTTCCTGTTCATTATCTTCTTTTTTGAGGATTGATCAAATTAAGTAGGTAACTAGCTATCTCATGAGAGATTATGTTTGGAATTGCTTTAGGGATCAATTGTTGTCAAGACAAGTTATAAAATATATTTTTGGATTTTCTATAAATAACTCAAGACAGGAGTACAGTATTGTTACCAAATTACTTTCTAGGGAGTGTAAGTCTTGGACTGTTTTGTATATGGTTGTGTGATCTCTGTTTAATAATAAATAATGACAAAATAAAGTTAAAAAAAATTTGGCAATTAGTATTTGTAGCTATTTTATGTCACATTCTGGTGAGCTTTTCTCATAACCAACTGTCCATCTAGCTGCATCAACAATTTGCTTGTGAACACTTTAAAGGCTACAGTTTTGGTCCAGTCTTAACCTGGACGCTGGTCAGAATGTCATTAAATGTTTGTTTGTATGAAATCTTGGATGAGTTAATAAATAGGTCACATGATCAAAAAGTAGGTGACTTAGTCAAATCTATAAAAACCTCGAGAACACCCTTGAGAACAAGACTTTTTGGGAGCCTAATCTTCACAGAACTTGACCAGAATCTTTGAACTGGTCATGCAAAGTTCTCTTTCAAATGTTATTTATTTAAAGAAATACAAAATACATTTCTTAATGACTTGGAATAATTTTATGCTTGTAAAACCACAACCTTTCCGCAATCCTAATATTAATTAATTTTAAGCTTGCAAGACCACAAGTTTCTCTCAATCTTTAATGGAACAAGATTACAAGCTTGCAAGACCGCAAGCTTCTTGAAATCTTAATGGTATTTAAGATTGCGAGAAGTGTGCGAACAAAACCTAACCGCAACCTTAATTTCTATGAAAGTAAGCGTGCTCGCGTATGCGAGCACCCAACCATAATTAAGAAATGCAATCTTATTAAGATTGTGGCAAGCTTGCGCAAACTTGTCGCAAACTTGTGATGAGCTTGTTGCAAGCTAGCGTTTTGGTGTGGGATTAGCCTGCTAAGCAATGTCAGGCTTTGGCAAATAGGGAACTGGGAGCTGTCTGATCACTATTCTGTGCTGAGTTTCTAGCATCATGTGTTGACTTACCATTTCATGTTAAGTTTAAGAAGATATTTTCAGAACAAATATGAACTATTAACAAAATATTCCATAATGATAATGGTTTCTGAAAATTGTAAGGTTCAACTTTGGTCAAAATATATTATAGGTTGTTAATATAGTTTTGGCAGCAGATTTGTTTTTCATATAATTTTATTAAAAACTGAACATAGAATAAGCAAATTTGCACTAAATATTAGTAAAGGTTTCTTTATTCATTCATGTACTTATTAGAATATTACTTTTTGGATTACACTTTTCAATTGGTACCCTCTTTGGTGTTGAGATATTTAGATTATGTTCTTGATTCTAACACTTTTGGTATGGACACTATTCTGAAATGAATGTAACTGTTTCACTGGCTACTGTACAGGGGGCATGAAATCAGAGGTAATCAGTGTGTAGGCAGGCAGCCAGACCAATAGAAATAACATGTAGAGGCAGGGCTTGCACTCCACTGATAAAATGATGATGAATTCAACTTTAAACCCATTTCCTGTGACTTAACCTGGCTAACTTTTTAACCCTAACCTTGCTACATTTGGTAACATACCTTGCTCATTATTAGGCATATTCTTACTTTAACATGCTAAGGTGCCTAGACATATTGCTAGAGAGTCAGCGACAAATAGTATAGAGCCTGATAAGACGAGAACAAATCTGACTGATTGGATCTATAATTTTTTCCAAATCTGCATAAATACTTGCTTAACAATCTAAGGTTTATTATTTTTTACAGTTGCATGTTTAAGTTTGACACCTTGGTGTCTGTGACTATATGACTATATATGCATGTTTTGATAGAGTCTTAAAAAGTTAGTGCAGATCAACTAAGTAATAAATGGCTTATCTGGATCTACAGTTTGTTATGCTGAAGCCAGATCAATATATAATATGCCAAGTCCGAGTTACATTGTAATGGAGATAAAAGCGGCTTCAACTTCAAACCAATTTCTTGTGACATAAAGTTTGCTTAAATTGTACAAAAGATTCCTGACAATTTCTTGTCTCAACTATCACAATATAAGGTTAAGTTGAGTAAAGTCTGGATAATTCAAACAAAAAAGGTTTATTTAAAAAAAAAAAAATAGGAATAGAGGACTTGTAAATTTACAGAAAACTAATTCTTATTTATTTATTTATTTATTGGGTTTATTGTCCCACCAACAGTCTTTCAGTTATCTGGAGACGGTGTCCATTTGAAGCAGATATAGTGCTGCCTTCACTGTGTATAGCATGCCGTGAACACCTGGCATGATATCACACACAGTCACATTATCCTAACACCGGGCCAACCAGTCGTGGAACTACCCTTGTATTTGCTTGAGCGTTAGCTATACCACTACCATTTTTAACGACTTTGGTATGTCGCAGTCCGGGATCGAACCTGGGGCCTCTCGTACCTGGAGCTGACAGAAAAACTAAACAATTCATGATAATGGTTTGAAAAAGTATGATTGTGTTGCGTACAGATGTCATAAAAAAACATTGTAATATAATTTTGTACCAAAGTTTTAGGGTTCTTTTCCTTCTAACTTTCCATGAGTTCATTGTTCTCCTAATTTCTTGCTTAAAGAAACAGGCATGATTTTTTCCAGGGCTCTTTCACAATCTGAAATGGGATTGATATATTTTCACTCCTATCCACCGGCATAAAATGCTAAATGAATAACAATAGTTTTAGGAACTTAGAGCTAGCAATTCCACTGGAAATGTACTGTTTCACATTCTATTGTTCTAGGCCTTCATCGCCATTTGTTCTAATTGCTGGAATCGCGAAGCATCTGAATGCAGATTTTGCCAGTTTGCAGTAATCTGTAATTGACAACTAGTAATCGGAAGGCAAGAGTTGGTTGCTATGTTCATGTCATTAATTTGTACCCAATGTCTGTGCAATTTACTTTCATTGGTACAGTGGAGGCACAATTCTTTTAGATAACCATTTTAAATGCCCCTGTGTGGATTATTTACAAAATACGCATGTTTACTGTGATAAACATATGTCTAATGTCTAGCATCAGGTCCATGTTTAGCTTTATTTTCATGACTCTTTATTTCAAATACTTAACTTAAAAATAGTGTTGATATGTTGCAACATAGTTTTTACTTTTAGTGAAGTTTTTATACACACAAATTTTGTAGAAATTAAGATGCTAGCACAAAAATTAAAATGTTTAAACAGACAAAACTTAACTAAACAAAATTATTAGCCATTGTGTCATGCTCTGTATGTTTCTTTTATAAGCAATTGATTTTTCAACTTCATTTAGAAATTGCCTTGGTCATAAAGAATACCACGGTTCAGAAAAAATGACATAAAATATAACACAAAGAGTAATTGTCTGTCGTTTTCTCAGCCTTTTCTCTGTGGAGCAAAGGATAATGATAAAATTATTAAGTTCAGTAATTTTCTTCTAAAATAACTGTAGATTATTTACTTAATAAAATGAAAAAAAAAGTTCTAGTATCTATAAACAGTCATGGTCATTAATATTCATAAATAAATTTATCTCTGGGGTTAAAAAAGAGCCGGATAAAATTAGTCTTTGATATAGTTGCTACAAGTTGGTCTACAAAATTCAATGTTTGTCTTTCTTTTATAGACATAGATATTGTTAAAGGTTCAGTTCCACAGCCATATGCTTGTTTCCATAATTTCTGAGATATTGCTCTTAATGTCTGCTGTAAGCACTTACTGGATATGTTCAGATTGAATGGTGGATGTTGTATCTCTATGGCTGCTATTAGAAGACCCAGGCTTCTTCAAATAATGCAATTCCAGAGCTTTTGATAAGGATATGCACTTTTTTTGCTTCTAAGTGACATTCTTTAGGATGAACTTGTGTGCAAATAATGAAGAATGTTGTATTGATTTTCAATACAATTTGATAGCATGATAAGGGTTAATACTTAAGCATCTCTGTGTCTCAGTGCCCTCATGTCTTGGGCTATATGGAACCATCCTTGTCAGGGAATGGCTATATTGAAGAATCCATAGCATTGATTTTGTGTCTTGTTGCCAGCTGAATATAAGATTGTCTGCCAAAGGAGTGGTACCAGTCAAGTTTATAGTCTTGATGTTTAGTTTATTGGACTGTCATGCAAATCCATGCAAATACAGGAACCTGCAAAGTTGGACCTGCTGAATAAATTGTGAGATCAGTTGTAGAAATGATTTAACCCATTGTGTTGTGTTTAAAAGTTACATCAGTTGTTTCATCACAAAATTGCTAGTTTTCAATCGAATAAAGTGATCAAAATAGGTCTTGTGACACTTACATCCTTGGGGATGGTTAAATCTATGAATTTTTATGTTACTGTTCTACTTTTTGCAAGTTTCGTACAGCGAATGCAATCTGAAAAGTATAATTTAAGGAAAGTTTTTTATTCCCAGGTTTGTCTTGACAAAATTCATGTTTTAAAACAACAATTAATAGTTATCATAATTAAAGCTTTAGTTTGTATATTGTATTGTTTTAATAATTTTATGCCTTGGTTTATATTAAGACAAGACCTATCAGGGGGTGCAGAAAACTCCCATGTCTGACTTTGTCAGATTTGGGAAATTTCATGTGTAACTTTTATGTCAAAGTTGTTTGTGGACAAATTAATATGATGTATAATGCTTTTACCATCAAGAAATTTTAGTTTAAAGTTCATTTCTAACCAATCCATAAAACTTAGTGGGGAATAACATTAGGAATGTTTGTTAAAAATCATGTGAAATGTTGCTACCGGTAAATGCATAAAGAATAATCACTATATATGCAAATCAATTACTTGTATATGCTATGCATAGTTAATGGGTGTATGTCATATTGAAATTCCAACAAATGTTAATAAATATCCAGACATGTGGAATTTCATGATGGACAAGTAGATTTTTAAAGACAACTTGCTTGTGGACAAATAGAAAAAAATATGGATTTTCACACCACTACCAATTTGAATACAAAAAATGAACCAAAATAACTTGTTATAAGAAATGTCAGAGGAATCAACATATTCCCTCCAATATGTAATTAGCTTAAAAGATGACCTTGACCTTTACAGTTATAGTTGAAAAGGGTAATTGGAGACACCTTTAAGTGAATGCATTGGTGAATTTGGAGGTGTGTCTTGCATACTGCTTGCAAAGTCATTGCGTCTTCATGGGAGCATATCTTACATAATTTCCAATGGGATTTTTTGTTATCAACTATATTTTGGGGCCTCCCAGGAGGCTCCCCTGGACCCCTGGCCAGGCCTTTGCCCTGAACATCTCTGGGGTAGCAACGTTCAGCATGAAAGTTTATTGAACTCTTTTTTTTTTAACTTTTACTCATGGATATCTCAAATATAACAATAATTGTGTTTGTGCTAGGCATTTAAAAACAAACCAAATGTTCATTGTTAGGACAAAAACTCTCAAGGTGCAAAAGTTCTTGGTTTCTCCACCTGGTTTCACAGAATTATTTTTTTTATTAGTAGAACAATTTTATATTTGATTGCTTCAGGTAAAAGTACTATTACTTATGTTTGCACAAGTATTAAGAAATAGAATGTAAGAAAAGATACACATCTGAAACTTGTTAAAAATACACAAAGCCAAAGAAAGAAATGTAGATGTAGGAGAATTATGTATAAATACATGGGCTAGTGGAAGTGTTTGCATGGATGTTTTTATTGTTATATCCTAAAGTTTGCTTGAGCAAGATATAACTAAGAAGAAAAAAATGTTAACATGCATGTTAAGTTTGACATCATTTGTTATGCAATGTTGTTGAAAGGTATTAAGAGACATGGCATTAAGCCTTGCTTAGTTGTCAAACATGTATAGTGGAGATGTTGTTGTTTTTTTATCAGTTTTTGTTACTTGCATTTACTTTATTCCCCAATTAGGTAGTGTTGTTACTTATTTTAAATTTACTTCTGATTTGCAACACTTGACTCTAAAAGCTGTATTCTTATACCCTTAAAGGGAAGTTGAAAGTTAAACAACAGATAACTGTACAGCTAATCCTTTGGGCATCTATAATTCATTGACCGATCATCATGTCTGATGGTGTTGATTGTTTCAACCTCCCAGCCCCAATTCCTCCCAGTATTGGCAATCTGTAGACACAGAGGCACTCTCTCTAATTGATTGTGGAACATGTTGATCTGACATTCGACCAGGTCCCTTGACTGGTATTCTGTAAAATGGATGATCAAATGTAGGCATAAAACCTTACAGTGTTTTATATTGATATTGTTAATTCCTGGCCAGTATGGCATTGGTTGGAAGCTGTCTGATGAGGATCTACACAATTTGCTGCAGTCTCTTTCATTGTAGGTAGAACCAATTCATGTTCACATAAGAAGATGACTGGGCCATAGTTAAGGTTACTTGTGCAATGCTAGATATTGCTGAAAGCCAAATTTAATTCTAAAGTTTTTTTAACAACTCTATGCATCATAAGTCAGTGCAAGAGACTTGGTAGCAATTAGTGCAGATCCTGGTTGGAGTGCTCTTAGTGGAGCTGACTGGCCTGAATGTACACTTTTTAATTTGCCTAATCTATTTGGGTTTAATATGCTGAGAGATAATATGCTTAGTCCTATTTTATGGTCCTATTTCTGGTTTAATGAGGATTTTAGTTCACCCAATGGCCAGCAGAATAGTCTTTTCTTGATTGACTATATATCACTTGTTTGTGGATATGCCATCTTTTAAAATAGTTTTTTCCTGCATCTTAATAACTAACAGAAGCAAAGGTATTAGATATAAGGGAGCTAACCAAGCTGGTTTCTGTGCAGGCATTACCTAGTTGTTACCCTTTGTTAACAAAATAAGCGATTAATGATAACATTCTCAAAATCTGTTTTTCAACCTGTATTTTATAATGTAAAAGAAGAAGTAATCATTGGAAAACTGTGGAGAAAATTATCAATTTTGTGCTAGCATGCAAAAGGAAAAAGCAAAAAAGGGAAAGGAAAGACTATTGGGGCTCTTTTATTGACATATTGTCAGGCCAACAGTCTGTTGTAATTTTCTACATGTCATCTTTATGCTGCCATTTTTGTTTTTATATGTTAATCCTATTTTTTCTTTGTTATTTTTTAAGATATGTCAAATGCAAGGACAAGATACATCTGTTCAATATTATATTAAAACAACTTATAATGTCAGCTGATATTTGTCAAATCTATACTTTGTCATTGATATGTGAGTCAACTCTGTTTTGTCGTTGATATTTGTATAATCTATATTTTGTCTTTGATGTGTGAGTCAACTATGTTTTGTCATTGATATTTGTATAACCTATATTTTGTCATTGATATGTGAGTCAACTATATTTTGTCATTGATATTTGTATAATCTATATTTTGTCATTGATATTTATGTAATCCATGTTTTGTCATTGATATTTGTTGCAGATATGTGACACGCAAGGACCTGATAGATCGGTTCAACATTGTTGACCCAGGGGTTCTAGAGAGAATACAGAAGGCCATCATCAGGTCCCGGGAACTGGACACTGATGAAGAGGTGAGTTGACATTCTCTTGTTACCATGGTGACCAGGTTTTTTTTGAAGAGAATATCAACATGTGAATCCTGCAGATGGAAAGTTAATTTAGTTTGTACATTGCTATCTAAAGTGAGACTTTACATGCAACTCCCATCGAATTGGAGTTGAATAATACTTGAAGTTGGGGCCCAACTAGTTGTTAAGTCACCTCAAACTTGCGAGATGGATCAAAGTTGAGTACATGAATGGGTAAGGATATATTGCAAAATGTCAAAGATATGCCCAGTGTTCATCAAACTTGTCGCATTAACAGTAAAGGATTTATTACATGAGAAATACCCATTTCCTTATCAGTTCAGAAATAATGATAATGATGATGAGGTTGGTTTGTTTTTGGGTTTTTTATTATCTTTAAATATTGATATGCTGTAAATCTTCCTGCTATCTTGGTCAGACCAAGCGATCTAAAGAAGTATTTTATTCTATTTTGAGTGTGTTTTTAGACAGGTTTTAGTGCACTCAACTTATGGTTTTAAAAGGTTCACCGTTATCATCCTCTTCATTTTTATTATGTGACCATAAATGGTACCTTTCAGCTATCTTCATTGAAAGTTAGTCATCCCAAATTACTTCATGTTTCATTGTCTTCATTCAGTAGGTATATTCAAGAGACGCTGACACTGGTCTTGATCAAGTTTAGTACAAAGAGAACCTGATACATCTCAGATAGGGACACGTGCAAGAGAAGCTGACACCTCTCTGAATAGGGTTTAATGCAAGAGAACCTGATACATCTAAAATATGGACAAGTGCAAGAGATACTGACACATCTTTGATAGGAATTAGTGCAAGAGAACCTGACAAATCTAAGATAAGCACAGTTCATATGACAAAATCTAAGTCAAATATGCTTGTGTAAAGGTCATTGATACAATTGAATACAAGCTTCTTTTTTTTTTGCAATCACTGTGGACCTTACTGTACTAATTCATATATTGTAACCCTAATTTAAGCTGAAACTAAAGCATTTAATTTCTTGAATGTATTTATTCTTACCGGACCTGGTAGCGCAATCTGTCTACAGAGCGTTGGCTTGTACGAGAGGCCCCTGGTTCGATCCCGGGCCGCGACATACCAAAGTCATTAAAAATGGTAGTGGTAAAGCTCCCTTGCTAACGTTCAAGCAAATATAAGGGCAGTTCCACGACTGGTTGGCCCGGTGTCAGGATAATGTGACTGGGTGTGGTATCATGCCAGGTGTTCACGGCATGCTATACACAGTGAAGGCAGCACTTAAAGTGGACACCGTCTCCAGATAACTGAAATACTGTTGGTGGGACGATAAACCCAATAAACAAACAAATAAACAAACAAACATTTATTCTTATTTGGCAACCTTACTTTCTGCAAATATGCATAAGCTACTTATGTACAAAGGCATGTACCAAGAATCCGTGTATTCAAAGTATTAACATTTGTAAAGAAAGGGCCAAGGATGATGTGAAAGCCGGTGCTTATTTAATGACAAGCTTTACAAGGAGTACTTATACTGTTGCCTTATGATAAGACAAAGGAATTGTTTATAACATTTTCTTAGGAAGAAAGAACTGTGTAAATATCGGACCTGGTAACGCAATCAGTAGAGCGTGCGCTCCAGGTACGGGAGGCCCCGGGTTCGATCCCGGGCTGCGACATGCCAAAGTCTAAAAGTGGTAGTGGTATAGCTCCCTTGATAAAGCTCAAGCAAATATAATTGGCCTGGTGTCAGGATAATGTGACACGGCATGCTATACACAGTGATGGCAGCACTATATCTTCTTCAAGTGGACACCATCTCCAGATAACTGAAAAACTGATTTATCTGCTTAGCATTTGGGGGGCATTTTTTATAATTTGGTGGAAAACATGTCTATAATATTTAGACTACCTCAAGAAACTATGAAGTAGACATTAATGTTCCTAAAATCTGTACTTCCAAAAAAATGTTTATGATTGTAATTTTTAATCTTATGGAGATTATTAAAGTTAGGAATAATGACAATAAATTGATAGAGTTATGGTAAGAAATTTATCATCTATTGTCATCTATTATCATCTATTGTCCTATACTCTGGAACAACACATTAAGACCGGACCTAGTAGCGCAATCAGTAGAGCGTCATCTCCAGGTATGGGAGGTCCCGGGTACGATTCTGCGCCGCGACATACCAAAGTCGTTAAAAATTGTAGTGCTATAGCTCCCTTGCTAACGCTCAAGCTAATATAAGGGTAGTTCCACGACTGGTTGGCCCGGTGTCAGGATAATGTGACTGGGTGTGGTATCATACCAGGTGTTCACGGCATGCTATTCACAGTGAAGGCAGCACTATATCTGCTTCAAGTGGACACCGTCTCCAGATAACTGAAATACTCTTAATGGGCAATAAACCTAACAAACAAACAACACATTAAGGGGCCATAACAGCTATTCTTGCTATGTATACCTGTTTACTCTTTTAATTTTAAGGATCAATAGAATAAAAGATGCTAAATGACTGAAACATTATTGTTATTTTCATTCCTTTAAATTTTAAATAAATTAGTGGGCTCAGGTTCCCGACTTCAACAATAAATTTCCAGCTAACAAGGTAGGTTTCTTCAGCTCTAAATCTTCTGAAATCCTATCATTAGTGCCGATTGCAGCTACACAATCCTACACTGATGTTTCTGCCATTCATACACATTATGTTCTTGTCTCTATCCACAACCAAGGGAGGAGAGTGGTTAATAAATGTTTGAAATGAAATAAAAAGTTCATGATTTTGTGCATGCTTTAATGTACAGTCTGAGGGGGAAATGTTGGGATAAGATGCCTTTATTCTGCCACAGCTTTATAGTGAAAAATCACTGACAACATTCTGTTTGCCCTTTCTGTTGTCAAATTACAAAAAAAAAGAAATCTTTTCTGCTTGTTAGACTTCTTCATTTGCTCCTGATTTGGAATAATATTTAATTATTATTTTTAAAAAAATTATCAGACCAAATTTTTATTACATGTATAAGATATTTCACATATCAGCATAAAGTTTGGGAAAGGTGGACAGAGTAAACAAGTAGGCAGCCTGTCTATGTTGTGCTTAATTGTCAGATTCCAAAATCTATATTGTTTGTATTTTCTAGGACGGTTTTGGAGACATTTGTATTTTCTTATTTATCTCCGTGTAAGATTATGATACTGGAAGGACAACCGTCTGAAGTATAAGTCTTCATTTTTTTAACATACTTCTTTTAAGCTTTACTGTTAGATGGAAAGAAAACATTTCTTGTATATGTATTGATTTATGAATGGGAGTGATGTTATTGTCATTTGAGGAAGCCCCTGAGATCCTAGCTAGAGGCATAACTACACATACATTCTCTTTGAGAACAGATGATTCTTGCACATAATTTTATTTTTTTTAGCTCACCTGAACACAACTTGCTCAAGTTGAGCTTTTCTGACATCGTCCATCGTTCGGCTTCAGCAATTTGCTTGTGAAAACACTGCAGGCTACATTTTTTATTCAATCTTCATCAAACTTGGTCAGAATATTGGTCTGCAAGAAATCTTGGATGAGTTCATAATTGGGTCATGTGGGATCAAAAACTAGGACATTAGGTCAAATTTTAGAAAAACCTTGTAAACATGCTAGAGTCCACATTAATGACCCACTCTTCACTTTACTTGGCCAGAATGTTTGCCTTCATGAAATCTTGGATGAATTTATATCTAGGTCATGTCAAAAAATAGGTCACTAGGTCAAATCTTGGAAAAAGCTTGTGAACACACTAGAGGCCATATTTATCGGCCAATCTTTATCAACCTTGGTCAGAATGTTTGTCTACATGAAATCTTGAATGAGTTAATTATTAGGTCACATAGGGTCAAAAAGTAGGTCACAAGGTCAAATCTTAGAAAAAACTTTTGAACAAGCTAGAGGCCACATATATGGCCCAATCTCCACCAAATTTCCACCAAACTTGGTCATAATGTTTGCCTCTATCTTAGATATGTTTTGAACTGGGTCACATGAATACAGTTGGTCATTAGGTAAAATTCTAGAAAATGTTATCCTAGTGACCAGACTAATGGTCCAATCTTCACCAAAGATTTCTAACGTTGATAACGCTTTATTACTTGATGCCACATGTGAGCCTTCTAAAAGCCTGTGTCCTCAGGTGAGCGATTAAGAGCCATCATGACCATCTAGCTTAAAGTATGATAGCAGTGAACTGTGTGCAAACAATAGTATGCCAAAACAATTGTTTCCTTGTCAGAAGCATTTTTTGTAAAAACATGTCAAAAGCACTTGTGTCTAGCTAGCATCTTTACCAAATATTTGGCATTGTTTTACAGTAATCATATATGCAAAATTCACACAATTTAAATGTTTGTTTAAAAAAGTCTTAAATCTGAGTTGTTACTGTTTTTTGTTTTGTTTTTCTTGTTTTGCTAATTGCAACATGTAAAGATTAATAGATATTGGAATAGAGATTCAGCAGTAAAAAGTAAAGATCCTGATCTAAACCCAGATTCTGTGCCTTTGATTTATTCATGATTATATTAAGAGTCTTGTGTTAAAAGATAACATGTAATTTACATGTGAACAAGCTGGGTTTGTCTACTTTATCATGTCTTGCCATTGTCATTGTATAGTAAAGTACAGTGTCTTCCAGAAAGTGTGACAACAGTTAAAAGTTCTACGTTCAATGCACTTTACGGTAAAAGTATGCAAACACATGCCATATGTTCATATGTGAACTATAGCTTGGAATGTTGGTACCTGGTGAATCCATTATTTTGATGGAACAACAAACATGTTTCTCTCTGATTAGACAGTTTCTGCACTGCATTGTTTTCTTGTTTCCTAGAATGTTTGCTTGTTTGTGATTTAGGAGATAAGAGATGTATCAAATACATCGACTATTAATGAAGACCCTTGCACTAAACCAATTTTAGCTAAGGAAAATGTTTATACTTGCCATAGGCAAGTACTATTTAACTTATATCTTAATAACCAGAGCAAAGATTGGGATGCAATTTCATGTCTTTGTTGTGGTCATACCTATAAATAATTGATAAAATAAATTTTAAAAATTCCATGTTTTTTTGGGAGAAGTACTGGCCAGGTTTAGTAAAATTTGGAGACTATACACTGCTGGTTAAAGTTTTGCATGCAAGTAAGGTCAAGCTTACATAGCACTTAAGTAGTTATACCTACTGTTTTGTGAAAGCTCTCTCTTACCTTCCATATCTTTGTACCACCACTGAAAACTAATTTTGGTA